>CM046881.1:41449694-42649694 GCA_025667525.1 Glebionis coronaria
CATCTTGGAAACATAAGAAATATCTGCATCCATGTGAATGTTGCTAGATTATCTATAATTAAACTTACAGTTATTTTGTTTTTTCAAATCTTGTGAGCTTCAAAAAGCTAGTCGACCGAGTGGTGGAAAAGTGGAAACAATTGGCTAACTCCTGCCGAATATGAGATGGTAACTGGTCGGGGCGATATGGGACATGGATGTTGCGCTGCTAGTCACCATCCTTCTCTGCTACAGAGTATATTGCTTACGGTTTTCGGCGCCTTTTCAATTTCCAAAAATCAAAAGTAACACTATCTAATTTTGAGAACACATTATGTATGTTGTTTGCTTGTTAATTACGAGTATCTTTTTTGTTATATATAAATTAAGTCAGTAATCTAATTATCTAAAGATGGTTGCATAATAGTTTAATAATAGTAGTATAAAAGATGGTTGAGGTTAAGTAAATATAAAAGGTGCGACCCAGATCGAATTGATGATGAGAGGCCCAAGTATTGAAGAACGGGCTGACTTGTTTTCTGGAGGCCCGAGATCGCGTGACGAAGAGGGGTTTAGTAAAATGGGCATAACTTTTGCATCGTAAGTCCGTTTTCATCCCGTGACCTGTCAAAAACGTGCGTAAAAAGGAGACCGACGACGCTGTAACCACCTTTAAGCTGGTTGCGGATTTTCCAAGACCCGAAAAAGCCTTTTTTACTATCAGTTTTTTGCATTTTTTATGTTTTTTTTCACTTTCAGTTGGACTTTGTCATTGGGGCTACGGTCCTGTTGTATTTTTAGGGTTTTTCTTTGTTTGCAGTCATTATTTAATGAATCTGCTGTAACCCTAGCAAGACAGTTATCAGTTTAATAAAAGTTAAACCACTGGCCGTTGTGTTGCCGTGTTTTACCCTAATTTTCGGGCATTCTTCAGAATTTACGATTATTAGCAGAATTGTTTTCTGGCATTCTTATTGAATCAACAGATCCAATTACTTATCTTTGTTAATTTGTTTTTTAGTCTACATCACTCTGATGATCACCACTACAATTCGAGGTCGAATCAAGTACTAATATAGCAAGTAGGCTGGTGGTTGCATCCGTTTTCTTTTTCTTGGCTGTCATGTTCATGGCCACAAAGAAACCGCTTAGTGTTCTCTTAAAAAGTTGTCGATGTCTAAAGATTGTTGGAGCATGTGGAAGCTGATCTGTTTTTTTTTACTGCAATAAGTTTTAAATTTACTTTACATAATGAAAGCTGGTTATAAAAGAATTGATGTATTTTTGTCTTTGTATATTTTTGAATGACAAAATATAGAGAATTAAATATAAGAATACGATTGAAAAGCTTGATTAGGCCTATTAGCTCCACTACAAAACGTAGTAGACACACAAACCTTTATATATTTGAACTTGATTAATTTTGTTACATACATCATATTCGATCATCATGGGTTTTGTTGGAATCGACACCAACAAACCTGAAGATCGAAACGCGGAACCCTAGATCCCTGAAGATGATCGCAGAGTCGCAATAAACGAAACCCACAAAGAACGAATACTACAAAGGTAACGAACGATTACTTTTATTGATATAGATCGTTACAAGAAAGAATAAGAAGCTTGCGGTGTGTTTTTGAGCATCACCCCTCCCCTCACCTCCTTTTATAGGGTGAGGGGGTCGGTTACAAACTCGGGCCAAGCCCAACCTTAGCCGACTTACACACATTCTACACTAAGGTACCATCTACTAACCGTATGTGTTAACTAGACTCGATACTAACATTAACAATTTCCACCTTAGTGACAAGACTAGTTAGCCCCGACTCCAAGTATCTCCATGCAATACTTGAACTTCGGACCTGGAACCACCTTTGTGAAAGCGTCAGCTGCATTATCTTCCGTGCCTATCTTTGCCACTTCAATCTCTTTAGATTCCACGATCTCCCTGATGAAGTGATACCTTCACGTTGATATGCTTCGTCCTCTCATGAAACATTGCATTTCTTGAGAGATGAATTTGCCCCTTGATTATCACAATTCACAACCACTGACCTTAGGTTTATTCCCAGCTCGATTAGTAGACCTTTAAGCCAAATGCTTTCCTTAACAGCTTCCGTAAAGCGCCATATACTCCGCCTCTGTAGTAGACAATGCAACAACATGCTGCAGAGTTGCTTTCCAACTCACAACACAGCCATGTACCATAAACACGTACCCCGGTTATAGACCCTACCCTTGTCAGGGTCTTTAGCATAATCGCTATCCACGAAACCGTCAACATCCACGTGCTTCCCTTGATCTCTACCATTACACTAGACCTACATCAGCAGTGCCCTTCAAGTACTTCAAAATCCACTTCACCGCTTCCCAGTGATTTTTACCTGGATTCGCCAAATACCTGCTCACAATGCTAACAGCATACGCAATATCCAGTCTAGTGCAAAACCATCAAGTACATTAAACTACCTACAGCATTCGCATATGGGACCTTACTCATTCTTTCCACATCCCAGTCATTCGACGGAAAATCCTTCAAAGACACCTTGAAGTGTGCTCCCAATGGCACATAGACCGACTTGCCATTATCCACTCTGTAGTTATTCAGAATTTTCCGCACATATCCCGACTGAGAACACCTTCAGGGTTCGGTTACCCCTATCCCTGACAATCTCCATACCAAGTATCTTCCTAGCTGGACCAAGTTCCTTCATATCAAACTCTTTCCGCAGCAGTCCCTTGGTATATTCGATCTCAGACTTGCTTTTACAAGCAATCAACATATCATCTACATATAACAGTAGATATATGTACATACCTGGTGCAAACTCCTTGAAGTAAACACAACTATCATAGTTGCTACAGCTAAACCCATTGCTGACCATATACACATCAAACCATTTGTACCACCTGCCTTGGAGATTGCTTAAGACCATAAAGGGATTTCTTCAACAAACATACCTTGTTGCCCGTTTCCTTCTTCAAAACCAAGCGGCTGCCTCATATAAATGGTTTCTTCAAGATTACCATGCAAAAACGTCGTCTTCACATCAAGTTTTTTCCAACTCGTAATCTTCACAAGCAGTTAATGAGAGAATCACCCTAATAGATGTATGTCGAACCACAGGTGAAAATACCTCATTGTAGTCAATCCCTGCTCGTTGTGTAAACCCCCGAGCTACCAGCCTTGCTTTATACCTTGGTTTCTGAACGCCTTCAATACCTTCCTTAATCTTATACAACCACTTGCAGCTTACCAGCTTCTGACCACGTGGGTTGATCGACCAGCTCCCTAAGTATGATTCTTCTTTAAAGAACTCATCTCTTCCTCCATAGCACGAACCCAGCTCATCCCTTTCAGATGAATTAATCGCCTCCCGGAATGTGACTGGTTCATGTGTATCTTCTTCCTCAGCAATAGCAAAACGCATAAGCCGTAATATCATCTTCTTCCCTAGACCCTGATGATCTAGACAATGATACATTACCTTCATTCCTATACCTTGCAGGTTTAGTAGTTGTTCTCTTAGCTCTATCACGCACCAGAACATAGTTGTCCAGATTCTGTTGTTGAGGCATTGCATCTACTGCATCTTCAACTTGATCCTCATATTCATTCCCTGGATTTTACCCCAGTATGAGGATCCACACGTTGGGTTCGACCCGACTGCCTTGAAGTTCCACCTCAAACTCAATTTCCTTCCCAGAATCTGCAGCACCAGCACCCCTTGAGAGTATCCTTATACATAAGGCTCTCATTAAAGACCACATCCCTGCTTATGATTATCTTTGGTTTAACATCATCCAACCTCCATAATCTGTATCCCTTCACACCCTCAGGATACCCCAGGAATATGCATTTTTATAGCTCTAGGATTGAGCTTTCCCTGATTCACGTGTGAATAAGCAACGCAAACCAAATATCTTCAACATCCTCGTAATTCGCCGGATGTCCTGACCATAAATCCATAGGTGTCTTCTTCTCCAATGCAGTAGATGGAGACCTATTGATCAGATATGCTGCCGTCACCGTTGCTTCTGCCCAGAATGATTCTGGCAAACCAGACTGAATCAGTAAACACCTAACCTTGTCCAAGAGCGTCCTGTTCATTCCTCGTTCAGCTAGACCATTCTGTTGCGGAGTTCCAGCAACCGTCAAATGTCTTGCTACCCCTCCGTTCTCCTTGCACAAGTTATTAAACTCCTGATTACAAAAACTCCAAACCATTATCCGTTCGAAGTTTCTTCATTCTTCTACCTGTCTGGTTTTCTACCAACTGCTTCTCCACTCCTTGAACTTGCTGAACGCCTCACTCTTGTGTCTAAGAGAAATAAACCCAAACCCCTCCTCGAATAATCATCAACAATCGATAAGAAAGTAACGACAACCACTCATCGATTCCACCCGAGAAGGACCCCAGAGATCCGCATGGACATAGTCTATAACTCCCTCTGTTGTGTGCTGACCTCGACCAAAAACTCACCCTGGTCGATTTTCCAAGAACACAATTTTCACAGAATCCGAGCTTACCTAGACCTTCCTTCCCCAGCACCTCTCTTCTTTTGAGTTCATTCAACCCTGCTTCACTAATGTGACCCAGGCGTTTATGCCACACCTGCGCAAGACTTTCCTTTTATTCTATACCGACACTAGCTTCGCTTGATTCAGCCCAACCATCCAAGGAGTACACACAATTTTCCTTCAAAGTTCCTGACAAAACCATCAAAGAACCCTTGATCATCTTTACTCTTCCATTCTGCAACTTCACGGTATAGCCCTCTCGATCCAGAGTGCCCAAAGATAACAAATTTCTTTTCAACTCGGGAATGTAACGCACATTCTCAAGCACAAAACTTGAACCATCTTTCATTTGTACTCTCACCTTCCCTATCCCCTTGATGGCACATGCTCTATTATCACCGAGCAAAACCATACCTCCATCACGCTCCTTAAAATCAAACAAGAAGTCCCTCCTAGGCGTCATGTGATAGGAACCACCAGAGTCCATGATCCACTCTAAGAACCTTTCCTCACTCACCGCCATCAACAAATCACCATTGTCATAACCCTTAGAATACGTCCCAGCGTCCTGTTTTGCATTCTTGTTGACAAAGCCAGTTGATTTCTTCTTGTTCCATTTTGGACAGTCTTTCTTAAGGTGATCCTCAGAATAGCATATGTAACACTTCTGTTTATAAGTTCCTTTACCCTTTGACTTTGATCGCGAACTACCACGTCCTTGATTACCCCGATGCTCCGGCCTTCCCCTTACAAATAACCCATCACCATCATCCTTTGCATCTGTCCTCTTCTTCAACTCCCGTGAATTGAGGGTAGACAAGACATCTTCCAAAGAGAGCGACTCCCTTCCATAAAGTAATGTCTCCACAAAGTTATCATACGAGGACGGTAATGATGTAAGTAACATGAGTGCCTGATCTTCGTCATCAATTTCAACGTCTATGTTCGCCAAGTCACCGATCAACTTATTAAACTCATCTATATGTTCAGATAATTTCTTACCTGAATGCATGTAGAAAGTGAACAGCTTCTTCTTCAAGTACAATTTATTGGCTAAAGACTTTGTCATATACAAAGTTTCTAACTTTAACCAAACACCCGCAGCAGAATTTTCTTTGTTGACTTCCCTCAACACCTTGTTATCCAAGCACAAGAGTAAGGCACTGCGTGCTTTTTTATAGACATCCGTCTTCAACGCCGCAGTCTTTTAAGCGTCCGTCATGGTATCCGGGAATGGATCTAACACAGCCTCCCAACCATGTTGAATTAATAGACACCGCATCTTCACACGCCACAACCCAAAGTCATTAGACCCGTCGAATTTTTCGACGTCAAACTTCGCTATCGACGACATGTTCTTTCTCCCTTGTTGCGTAAAAAAAAAACCTTCTTGCAAATCGATTTAATTAGAAGAACCCTAAACCTCGATCACGTACAAGCAAACCGACCGCAAACTTGAAAACCCCAAGCAAACCACGATCAAACTTGTACCACAAGAAACCCGCAACAAGAACCTTCGCTTAAATCGTATTGTACCCGATATAAAACAAGAAGTTTTAATAATAAAACTCAAAACCTTATATCAAATCAAACAATTGAATATTCTATATAATATACCACTTGTAACCAAAAAATGACAATATGTATATTATATTAGAAAACCAATTCCACTTTGTAGCCTCCACGTGAACAATAAAAGAAGAATCACCTTTTATTTATTATAGATCACGTGTTTAAAGGCAATAAAACCTGCCAACTTCGTCTTCTCCGTCGGATGACCTGCAACTCCAAAGAAAAAAACTAGATCGACAACCTCGAAAACCTTTTCTTTCACGACCTCTTGATCTAGCACCGATCTTCGAGACCAAACCAACCTACGGCTCTGATACCACTTGTTGGAATCGACACCAACAAACCTGAAGATCGAAACGCGGAACCCTAGATCCCTGAAGATGATCGCAGAGTCGCAATAAACGAAACCCACAAAGAACGAATACTACAAAGGCAACGAACGATTACTTTTATTGATATAGATCGTTACAAGAAAGAATAAGAAGCTTGCGGTGTGTTTTGAGCATCACCCCCTCACCTCCTTTTATAGGGTGAGGGGGTCGGTTACAAACTCGGGCCAAGCCCAACCTTAGCCGACTTACACACATTCTACACTAAGGTACCATCTACTAACCGTATGTGTTAACTAGACTCGATACTAACATTAACAGGTTTCTTTTTTCTAGCGTTGTAAATCCCGCAAATAAACACATTAATAGTTACAACAAACGTTGCATTATCTTTCGTATCACTCATTTTATCAGCACTAGCTCGAGCTCGTATTGGTCTTTTCAAGTCTCCTGATGCTGATAGTCACATTGTCCCTATCCATGTAGTGACTGCTGCAATCAAAGATAAAGGTTAATATCATACAGTCGAGGATTATGTGTGTCCGTACGTAGGAAGTGAAGTGAACTGTAAACATGTGTTTCATCAAGAGTGTTTCATCAAGAGTATATAGATATAGTTTGTTTAGATTTTTCCTTTGTGTGGATCGATATTACTTCCATCGAAATGATTGTTGTCATCGATCGGTCGTGTCTTCGTCCCCAATAAAAGTATCTAATGTTGATCGCGTAGAATAAGAGGGTTCGTGGTTGGTGCATGTGCTAGTGTTTGTTTGTTCACTTGGTTACCTTTCACGTTTTAGCAAATATTAGTGCATGTAGAGAACCTACCTAACCAAAAATGTTATACGCTGTAAACAGAATTCATTTTCAGGATTAGTCAATGTTCATGGAACTAACATTTTTTCTGATTTTATTTGCTTAGTAAAAAATATTAATCTCGCTCCCCTTGCCAAAAAAATTACATATGTGGTTTGCCAAATTGGAGGTAGAACCCGAAGTGTTTGTTGATTTTAGAAGCCTTATGGTAATTTATAGGATACACTTAATACTTAGGAAACACTTATAATCACCAAGTAACAGAGTTAGTTACCTTGGATATATTGTAGATGAACAACATCTTGTTTATGGGTGTCCCGATTTCAGTTGCCGAAGCATATAATGGTGTGGCGAAAAGATTGTGACGTTAGTATTGAGCTTTTGACAGTTCTGGAGGTTAATAAGATCGGCACCTACGCATGCTTATTAGCTCTAAACTTGAGATAGAGAACCGACTTTCCTTTCATAAGGGTGAAATTGGAGATTGCTAAAATTACTTGATCAAGGAGATGAGAGAACGAAGTGACCGAATCACATCATATAAGTTCAAAATCTTAGGTTCGACAATCGGTATAATGCCTAAATAACATCTGATTGATATTAAGCAATATATAATGGTCTATAGGTTCCAATCTAAGAGTTCATATTAGTAATCATCTATCCCCAACATGATTATCCATTATGTCAACTCAACGAGATGATCAAGAAGCGATTCATCGAAAACATGTGCTGGAAAAATGATTGTGGTTGTAATAAAATAACAGAAATATATACTACAACAAAAAATTCATAAAATTTCTGAATATGACTGATCGTATATACTTAATATATGTGCAACATTTACATCAAAATTTAGAATCCTAGATACACAAAAATTTCAGTCCACCAAATAAAACTTTGATGGACTAGTTAATCTCCCGCACAGATGAATATTTTGATCATTTCACTAATTGAGTGAGACCATGTTAAGAAGAGAAGTCCTTGCTGCAATCTACCTCCTTGACATTAGTTCAAGCTGAGAGTTGATGTTCTCAAGACTAGCCTCTGTCGTTTGAAGTTTCTTTTGTACAGTTTGGATGAATTCGTGTTTCTCAGTTCCACTGCATGTCAACAACGCGGCATCAAGGCATTGCAGCTCATTTTCATTTGTAACGGCGTTTTCTACGGGTACCACTTTAGAATTGGAAACAAATCTTGAGACAGCCCACCGTACTCTACCAGTTGGATTTTTCTTCAAGGGCGGAGAAGCCAAGAACACCAGTAACAACCGGTGTTAGAATGGAAAGAATTGTGGGGATCAGCAATAACATCATTTCCCTCATTAAAGAAGGTCTCGGATAACCACAAATCAAAGGAGAGAATCTCGGATAACCACAAATCAAAGCCAGCAAATTGTTACCTTGTTTAACATTGTAATTATCAGTATAAATAGGGCCTTTGTATCTCATTGTAATACACACACGAATCAATGAAAAACACTTACAGTTATTCAATTTGAGATGGTATTAGAGCCATCGTGTTCGATCTCATCATATACCCGTTAACAACCTCACCGTGAATACAGAATCAACAGCCACCATGTCCGGAGACGGCGGCTCTGGTTCTGAACTCGCGATTCAATTAGCCAACCTGTTGAAAAACCAACATCAATCAACAATAATCACAAGCACCAAAACAATCAGATAACCTGCAAATAAACCTCAAATTAAACAACCACAATTATCCATTATGTACTCGAATGATTCGAGTAGCAATCGGGGGAAAGTCGAAAACGCTTCTTTCCCATTTAACAAAAGACCCACCAGAACCAACCCATGAAACTTACGAAACATGGGAACAGGAGGATTTAATCGTGTTCTCATGGCTCATCCAAAACATTGAACCCGTAATCGCCGGAAATCTTACCGAATACCCCACCGCAAAAACCCTTTGGGATGCCTTGACAACTACATATAGTAGTGGAAAGGACAAGTTGCAAATCTTTAATCTACACGTCAAGGCCAATGAACTCAAACAAGATGAAAAAACACTCGAAGAGTTCTGGATCGCCCTTCAAGGCGTGTGGGGAGAGATCGATAGAATCGATCCTAACCCCATGACGTGTGCTGAAGACATCAAAATATACTCCAAAGTCAGATCTGAACAAAAGCTTTTTTAGTTCCTTCACGGGTTGGATCGGAGGTTTGACCCGATTAAACGGGAAATACTCCGACTCGACCCACTCCCCTCCGCGGAAACGGCCTATGCCACCGTTCGCAAGGAAGCTGCTCACCAGAGCATTCTGGGAACAACTCACGCTGAAAATCAGGGCATAGCCACCGGACTTGTTGCTAGTTCCAGTGAAAAAGAAGGCATCAGATTGGCTAGTAAGGGTTACCGCCGGAGTGAGGAAAAAAAGCCCTTCATCAAGGAAGACAAATCACATCTCAAATGTGAAGAGTGTGGTATGACGAGACACACCAAAGAGCAGTGTTTCCAGATCGTTGGGTATCCAGATTGGTGGACTGACGGCCACAAAAGGGGGGCGAAAAACCCTAAATCGGAGAAGAAGACCCCTACCACCAGCCAACCGAGCACAAGCAAAGGATTTGGGGGGCTAGCGGCGGCGGCGGCCCGAAGTGATGAAGGAAAGGGGGAGTTCTCAGCGACAGGTAACAAAGAGAGAGAGAGTGAGTTTTTCTCTCACACACAGTGGTCCCATCAACACTTCTCTCTCTCTCAACCCTTTCCATATATAAATAATCCTCCTAAAAATAAAACCGTTTTTAATAATTGTGGGTCGGCTCACATCGCCCAAAACAGTTTCAAAAGGCCAAGTGAGAATTGGATATTCGATTGTGGAGCTACCGACACAATGACTTATGAAGTTTCTGACTTTATTAAAATATCCAAACCCGAGAAAACTCACATCGAAACCGCAAATGGAGAAAAAATGGGTGTGAAAAATGGAGGAACCGTCCAGATTAATCCGGACATTAAACTTCATAATTGCTTATATGTTCCTTCTTTGTCACACAAATTATTATCAATCAGTCATGTAACAAAGGAATTGAATTGTTCTGTTCTCATGCATCCAACATTTTGCCTTTTACAGGATATCAAGACGGGGAGGATCATTGGGCGTGGCACTGAGAAACGTGGTCTTTACTATGTCGATGAAGTGACTCAAAGTGGTACTGTGATGTTAGCTCATGGAACAATGGAAAGAGAAGCCTGGCTGTGGCATAGAAGGTTGGGACACCCATCTGTTAGTTATTTACATACCTTATTTCCCGAATTGTTTCCTTTGAATAAACCCATCTCTTGTGAGACATGCATTTTAGCTAAAAGTCATAGACAGACTTTTAAACACAACAATACTCGTGTTGACAAACCTTTCTCATTAATCCATTCTGATGTTTGGGGTCCTGCCCCGGTTATTGGGGGACAGAATTTTCGATTTTATGTGATCTTTGTTGATGATTGTACAAGAATGACATGGATTTATTTTATGAAACATAAAAATGAGGTATTTGATAAATTCACGTCATTTTATGCCATGGTTCAAACTCAATTCAAGAAATCCATTCAAATTGTCCGGTCAGATAATGGGGGAGAATATGTAAATTCACAAATGAATTTTTTTTTTCAATCAAAAGGAATCGTTCATCAAACCACTTGCCCTCATACTCCTGAACAAAATGGAGTCGCAGAAAGGAAAAATCGCATTCTTCTAGAAATAACTAGGGCTCTCATAATCGAGTCACATGTCCCAAAAATGTTTTGGCCAGAAGCCCTAGCCACATCCACTTACCTTCTAAACCGTCTTCCGACCAAAATTCTTGACATGAAAACTCCTCTCGATACCCTTGAAAAATTCACTGAAATACCTCCAACTCTCACTCTTCAACCAAAAGTGTTTGGGTGCACCGTCTTTGCTCATATACCCAAATCATATCGGAATAAACTTGACCCATGTGCTGAAAAATGTGTGTTTGTGGGATACGGGGTAAACCAAAAAGGGTACAGGTGTTACAATCCAAAAACACGTCGTATGCTCACCACCATGAACTGTGATTTTTTGGAAACCAAGTACTTCTACTCTTCCCAACACAGTGGTCAGGGGGAGGAGTCATCATGTGACACACTGAGTTGGTTGACTAATGATGAAGAAAGTTGTTCAGTTCACAGTACCACATCACCTAAAGTCAGCAATACCAGTGCCACCCAAGATGTTCTCCCCGATCTGGTATCTGAGGTAAACAATTCTGATTCTGAACAAAGTAACTCTCAAAATGTTTCTGATTCTGAACAAAGTAACTCTCAAAATGTTATTTCTTACTCTCATGAATTGGATGAAAGTATTGAAAATATAGAACCACAACAACAAGGAGTTGGAAATCAAGAACCTCAGAATCAAGAAGAACCTATCCTGGAAGAAGTATCAAACAAATACATCCTTCCAGCAAGAGCAAATAGAGGAATTCTAGCAAAACGATACTCCCCAGAAAAGTTCTCCAAAGGCTCCAGATATCCTATGGCTAACATAGCAAATGGACATCTGTCCACAGAAGCCAAAGCCTTTAGTGCCAGTCTCTACTCAGAAGAGATTCCTTCAAGCTTAGAAGAGGCTTTAGAATCATAAAAATGGAAAGGAGTTATGGATGAAGAAATGGATGCATTAAGGAAAAATGAAACATGGGAGAAATGTGTTCTTCCGCATGGAAAGAAACTTGTAGGATGCCGGTGGATCTTAACAGTAAAATACAAACCGGACGGGAAAATTGACAGATACAAAGCCCGGTTAGTCGCTAAAGGATATACCCAAACCTACGGAATTGATTACTCAGAGACTTTCTCTCCAGTTGCTAAGATTGACACAATAAGGGTATTATTCTCAATAGCATCAAATCAAGGATGGCCCCTTCACCAATTTGACGTACAGAATGACTTTCTCCATGGAGACTTAAAGGAGGAAGTGTATATGGAAGCTCCCCCAGGGTTTTCAGACAATTTTAGGACCAGAGAAGTCTGTCGTTTAAAGAAATCATTATATGGTTTGAAGAAATCCCCCAGAGCATGGTTTGGAAGATTCACCTTAGCAATGAAGAAGTATGGATTCAAACAGAGCAACTCAGATCATACCTTGTTCCTAAAACATAGAAAGGGATACGTAACGTGTCTCATAATCTATGTTGATGATATGATTATCACAGGGAACGACGAAAAGGAAATCGAAAAGCTAAAAGAAGGGTTGTTCACGGAATTTGAAATGAAAGATTTGGGAAGACTAAAATATTTTCTCGGTATTGAAGTCCTAAGGTCACAACAAGGTATTTTTATCTGCCAGAAAGAATACATTTTAGACCTACTTGCAGAAACAAGGATGCTTGATTGCAAACCAGATGAGACACCTATGATGGCCAATCAGAAGTTATACATGGAGACTGATGCAGAACGTGCTAATAAAGGCCGGTATCAAAGAATGGTAGGAAAACTGATATACCTCTCTCACACTCGTCCAGATATAGCCTATGCTTTCGGGGTAGTAAGTCAATTCATGCACCAACCTCAAAAGGCACATATGGATGCAATGCTAAGAATTATTAGTTACCTCAAAGGAACTGCTGGACATGGGGTCCTGTTCAAGTCAAATGGTCACCTGAATGTCCAAGTATATACGGATGCTGACTGGGCGGGAGATAAAGGAAACAGACGATCAGGATATTTCTCTCTGGTAGGAGGTAACTTGGTTACATGGAAAAGTAAGAAGCAAAAAGTAGTGGCCCTGTCAAGTGCTGAAGCTGAGTATAGGGGAATATCCAGAGGACTAGCAGAAGTATTATGGATACGAAAACTTCTAACTGAAGTGGGGTTTCGTCCAAAAGAGGCAACTCAGGTCTTTTGTGATAATAAAGCTGCAATCCAAATATCAGAAAACCCTGTGCAACATGACAGAACCAAGCACGTAGAAATCGACAGACACTTTATTAAGGAAAAACTCGAGGCTGGAATTATTGAGTTACCATTTGTCAGGTCTGAAGATCAATTAGCTGATATCCTAACAAAGGCTGTAGGAACCAGAACATTGCAAGATTGTCTGGGCAAGTTGAATTTTGGAGATCCCACTATCCAACTTGAGGGGGAGTGTTAGAATGGAAAGAATTGTGGGGATCAGCAATAACGTCATTTCCCTCATTAAAGAAGGTCTCGGATAACCACAAATCAAAGGAGAGAATCTCGGATAACCACAAATCAAAGCCATCAAATTGTTACCTTGTTTAACATTGTAATTATCAGTATAAATAGGGCCTTTGTATCTCATTGTAATACACACACGAATCAATGAAAAACACTTACAGTTATTCAATTTAAGAACCGGAAAATAACATTGCTCGATGTATTAACATCTCCAAATACTCGGATCACCGGTAACAGGTGAATATTATCCGAATCTTCAATCAAGGCAGAGCCAAAGATCATGTTATCCATTTTCTTTAAACTAGCCACTGATCTTTTTATGTATTTTTTGAGTTTATTTCTGAAGACGATGTATTTCGCAATAATATGTTCCACGCTGCACGTTCGTCTTAATTCACACTGAAGATCTTTGAGGTAGTATTTTGTCTGAGACAAGACATGAGTAGCATTGCTGCAAATGTCCAAGAACATAACCGACATATCGAGCAACTCATCTGTCCACTTCTTAGTCTGATTGCTTGAGCTTAGTGAAGTTCTTAAGAGAGATGATTTGACAAGGTCATCAAAACACTCATACACCTCTGTCATCATCGACAAACCGCTGCAGACGGTTTCTGCACATGAGTTGGATAAGGACGCAGATAATTCCCATGTTTTTATCTTATTCAAAACATTGTAAATTCTATCGGTGCTAGGATGTGATCTGCAAGGCATGGTAATAGATCGAATTGGTTGCCTAGATGTTCTTGAGAAAACACCCATATTTAATTGATCTAGATTTTCTGTGAGACTTTAGGGTGTGATATGCAGTCTAACAGTCGTCTGTGATATCAACTACCAGTCCTACGACCTCGTATTTATACGCTATTAAACAGATTATAAAATTTGGGGCATTAATACGTGGAGCCTTTACTATCTCTCGGTTTTTTTCCCGTGCATTGCCATTATTACTACGTGGCATGAGATAAAATTTTGAATGATTTTGGGAAAGTAATCAAAATGCGTATCCATGTGAATGAAATTGAACCTAGCATGTGTTTAACTTTACAGATATCGCCACCTGCAATACATGGAGGTCTCATATGATTCCACCATTAGTTCTTCCCATGATTATTGATATCCTATGTTGTGGTTCCCTTTTAAATTTAATCAGAAGCAACATGCATATAGTTTGAGATTCGACTCTTTAATGCATCTTGGAAACATAAGAAATATCTGCATCCATGTGAATGTTGCTAGATTATCTATAATTAAATTTACAGTTATGATGTTGTTTGCTAGTTTGTTATGATGGTTGAGGTTAAGTAAATATAAAAGGTGCGACTAGATCGAGTTGATGATCACCACTACAATTCGAGGTGGCTGTCATGTTCACGACCACAAAGAAACCGCTTAGTGTTTCTTAAAAAGTTGTCGATGTCTTTTACCCTATCATACCTGTTGGCGGGAAGGTCTAAAGATTGCTGGAGCATGTGGAAACCTTGTGCAGTTTGCATGTATGGACTCTCTTTTTCACAATGAAGACCTAGCTGATCTGTTTTTTTTTACTGTCATAAGTTTTAAAGTTACTTTACATAACGAAAGCTGGTTATAAAAGAGTTTTGATGAAACACGATATATTTTTGAATAGCTTGATCTTTTTTGTCATTGTGTATTTTTGAATGACAAAATATAGCGATTAAATATAAGGATATGAATTAAGAGTATGATTAGGCCTATTAGCTCAGTTGGCCAGAGCGTTGTGGTCATTACTGCGAAGGACGCAGGTTCGACTCCTGCATGGGCCATATTTTTTAGATCAAACAGGATGTATTTTTTGATCTTTTTTGTTATTATGTATTTTTTAATAGCTTGATCTTTTTTGTCATTGTGTATTTTTTAGTGAGGCAAAATATTGCGATTAAATATAAGCATACGATATAAAAGTTTGATTTGGCCTATTAGCTCAGTTGGCTAAAGCACTGTGGTTACTGTGGCGGAGGTCGCAGGTTCGAGCCCTAAAAATGCAAGTGAACTGAAATTCGCACACAGCAACTCCGGCAAGAAGCAACAATTCTTGATTTAAGTACATAGCATGACCGGACACTGAGTTTTGTACTGGTTCCACTTTAGTATTGGAAAGAAATCTTGAGACAGCCGACCGTACTCAAGTGCGGAAAAGCTAAGAAGACCAGTCACCAAGGGAGATGATTTGTTGTTGATTCGATACCAAGTTTAACAATGCTCGAGACCCGAGTATGTTCTTTTCATTGTTGCAAACGGTGTTCTTGATCGACAACGTTTGTTCACTTGGTTACCTTTCACGTTTCAACAAATATTAGTGCATGTAGAGAACCTAGCTAACCAAAAATGTTATACGCTGTAAAATATGAATAATTTTTGTATGTTTTGCATACGTTAAACATAATAATGCCGTTATCCTATACCTTAACAGAATTCAGTTTCAGGATTCGTCAATGTTCATGGAACTAACATTTTTTCTGATTGCTTAGTCAAAAATATTAATCTCGCTTTTGCAAAAAAAAAAATCAAATGTGGTTTGCCAAGTTGAAGGTAGAACCCGAAGTGTTTGTTGATTTTAGAAGCCTTATGGTAATTTATAGGATACACTTAATACTTAGGAAACACTTATAATCACCAAGTAACAGAGTTAGTTACCTTGGATATATTGTAGATGAACAACATCTTGTTTACGGGTGTCCCGATTTCAGTTGCCGAAGCATATACTGGTGTGGCCAAAGATTGTGACGTTAGTATTGAGCTTTTGACAATTTTGGAGGTTAATAAGATGCTTAGCTCTAAACTTGAGTTAGAGAACCGACTTTTGTTTCATAAAGATTGGTAAAATTACTTGATCAAGGAGATGAGAGAGCAGTGGCGGACGCAGGAATATAGTAGACGGGGGGCAAAAAAAAATTTTGAACAATGACAGCAATATACGAAAAAAAACTAGTATCAGAATGATAAATCGTGTATTTTTACTTAGAAATGAGGGATTTATAAAATGTTAGAGAGTTAAATGTTGTGTTTTAATAAGTAAGTGGGGGGCAATTTGGTTTCTGGGTGGGGGGCGTGTTCGAAAAATGCTTAAAATCGAAGAAAATTTACACTAAAATCTCATTTTATCGGACTAGCCATGGGGGGCGCTTCCCCCCCCAAACTTTGTTAGTATGTCCGCCCCTGTGAGAGAGTGAAGTGACTGAATAACATAAGATAAGTTCAAAATCTTAGGTTCGACAATCCGTATAATGCCTAAATAACATCTGATTGATATTAAGCAATATATAAAGGTCTATAGGTTCCAATCTAAGAGTTCATATTAGTAATCATCTATCCCCAACATGATTATCCATTATGTCAACTCAACGAGATGATCAAGAAGCGATTCATGGAAAACATGTGCTAGAAAAATGATTGTGGTTGTAATAAAATAATAGAAATATATACTACAACAAAAAATTCATAAAATTTATGAATATGACTGATCGTATATACTTAATATATGTGCAACATTTACACCAAAATTTGGAATCCTAGATACACAAAAATTTCAGTCCACCACATAAAACTTTGATGGACTAGTTAATCTCCCGCACAGATGAATATTATGATCATTTCACTAATTGAGTGAGACCATGTTAAGAAGGGAAGCCCTTGCTGCAATCTGCCTCCTTGACATTAGTTCAAGCTGAGAGTTGATGTTCTCAAGACTAGCCTCTGTCGTTTGAAGTTTCTTTTGTACAGTTTGGATGAATTCGTTTTTCTCAGTTCCACTGCATCTCAACAATGCGGCATCAAGGCGTTGCAGCTCATTTTCATTTGTAACGCAGTTTTCTACTGGTACCACTTTAGTTTTGGAAACAAATCTTGAGACAACCGACCGTACTCTACCAGTTGTATTTTTCTTCAAGGGTGGAGAAGCCAAGAAGACCAGTAACAACCGGAAAATAACATTGCTCGATGTATTAACAACTCCAAATACTCGGAACGCCGATAACAGGTGAATATTATCCGAATCTTCAATCAAGGGAGAGCCAAAGATCATGTTATCCATTTTCTTTAAATTATCCACTGATCTTTTTATGTCTTTGTTGAGTTTATTTCTGAAGGCGATGTGTTTCGCAAAAACATGTTTCACGCTGCACCCTGTGGTTCTTCTTAATTCACACTGAAGATCTTTAAGGTTGTATTTTGTCTGAGACAAGACATCAGTAGCATTGCTGAAAATGTCCAAGAACTTAACCGACATATCGAGTAACTCATCTGTCCACTTCTTAGTCTGATTGCTTGAGCTCAATGAAGTTTTTAAGAGAGATATTTTGACAAGGTCATCAAAACACTCATACAACTCTGTCATCATCGACAAACCGCTGCAGACGGTTTCTGAAGATGGGTTGGATAAGGATGCAGATAATTCCCATGTTTTTATCTTATTCAAAACGTTGTCAATTCTATCGGTGCTTGGGTGTGATCTGCAAGGCATGGTAATAGATCGAATTGGTTGCCTAGATGCTCTTGAGAAAACGCCCATTTTGAATCGATCTAGATTTTCTGTGAGAGTTTAGTGTGTGATATGCAGTCGTCTGTGTTATCAACTACCAGTCCTGCGACCTAGTACTTATACGCTAGTAAACAGATTATAAAATTTGGGGCATTAATACGTGGAGCCTTTACTATCTCTCGGTTTTTATGCCGTGCATTGCCATTATTATTACGTGGCGAGCACCCATTACATAGGGTTACATTCAAGAAGCCAGTTGCATTGTGTTTATGAGATAAAATTCTGAATGATTCTTGGGAAGGTACTCGATATGCGTATCCATGTGAATGAAATTGAACCTAGCATGTGTTTAACTTTACAGATATCGCCACCTGCGATACGTGGAGGTCTCATATGATTCCACCATTAGTTCTTCCCATGATTCTTGATATCCTATGTTGCGGTTCCCTTCTAAATTTAATCAGAAGCAAGATGCATATATTTTGAGATTCGACTCTCTTTAATGCATCTTGGAAACATAAGAAATATATGTATCCATGTGAATGTTGCTAGATTATCTATAATTAAACTTACAGTTATATGTTTTTTCAAATCTTGTGAGCTTCAAAAAGCTAGTCGACGAGTGGTGGAAAGTGGAAACAATTGGCTAACTCCTGCCGAATATGAGATGGTAACTGGCCGGGGAGATATGGACATGGATGTTGCGCTTCTAGTCACCATCTTTCTTTGCTACAGTGTATCTTGCTTACGGTTTTCGCGCCTTTTCAATTTCCAAAAATCAAAAGTAACACAATCTAATTGCATGATGTTGTTTGCTTGTTTATTAGGAGTATCTAAAGATGGTTGCATAATAGTTTAATAATAGTAGTATAAAAGATGGTTGAGGTTAAGTAAATATAAAAGGTGCGACTAGAGTTGATGATCATCACTAGAATTCGAGGTCGAATCAAGTGCTATAGCAAGTAGGCTGGTGGTTGCATCCGTTTTCTTTTTCTTGGCTGTCATGTTCATGGCCACAAAGAAACCGCTTATTTTTTCTTAAAAAGTTGTCGATGTCTTTTACCCTATCATACCTGTTGGCGGGAAGGTCTAAAGATTGTTGGAGCATGTGGAAACCTTGTGCAGTTTGCATGTATATGGACTGTTTTTTTTACAATGAATACCTAGCTGATCTGTTTTTTTGAATACGTTGATCTTTTTTGTCATTGTGTATTTTTAAAATTACAAAATATTGAGTTTAAATATAAGCATACGATTGCATAGCTTGATTAGGCCTATTAGCTCAGTTGGCTAGAGCGCTGTGGTCATTACTGCGGAGGACGCAGGTTCGAACCCTACATAGGCCATATTGTTTGTATATAAGTAAAATTTGGACTTATTAAATGCAAATTCGATTTAACATTACTTGAGGACATATATTAAAGAAACCCTCTTTTAATTTATTTAAACCGAAAAATAACAAATATATGATAGTATTCGACGTATCTATAAACCGATTTTATTTTAGCTTTGAAGTCACAACGTATTTGACGTATCTAATTTCAGTTATTTACATAAGGGTTTGGTTGGGATTTAACAGTGTTTTTCCTACTTTGCATTCGGCTGTACTAGTTCGTGTGACGGGTCTGGTGAGTCAAGCAATTTTGGGTCAAGTAAAAGGGTTGCAGTTAGAGCTCTCGAATGGTGACGGGTCTGGTGGTTGGCTCGGAAGGTGACAGATAGCTTCACTACAAAACGTAGTAGACACACAAACCTTTATATATTTGAACTTGATTAATTTGTTACATACATCATATTCGATCCTCATGGGTTTCTTTTTTCTAGCGTTGTAAATCCCGCAAATAAACACATTAATAGTTACAACAAACGTTGCATTATATTTCGTATCACTCATTTTAAATAAAGAAAGACGGTGACTCATTTGACCAATCATTCTATTTTTGCTGAACTCATTTCAACCAATAAGGTTATGAAATTAAACCCAATTTACCTACTTTTGGTGGAATGGGTTGAAATTGCCACCTATAAATAATAGTATAAAAGATGGTTCAGGTTAAGTAAATATAAAAGGTGCGACTAGAGTTGATGATCATCACTAGAATTCGAGGTCGAATCAAGTGCTATACCAAGTAGGCTGGTGGTTGCATCCGTTTTCTTTTTCTTGGCTGTCATGTTCATGACCACAAAGAAACCGCTTAGTGTTTCTTAAAAAGTTGTCGATGTCTTTTACCCTATCATACCTGTTGGCGGGAAGGTATAAAGATTGTTGTCGATGTCTTTTTCTTGGCTGTCATGTATGGACTCTCTTTTTCACAATGAAGACCTAGCTGATCTGTTTTTTCTTTTTTTACTGTCGTAAGTTTTAAAGTTACTTTACATAACGAAAGCTGGTTATAAAAGAGTTTTGATCAAACACGATGTATTTTTGAATTGCTTGATCTTTTTTGTCATTGTGTATTTTGGAATGACGAAATATAGCGATTAAATATAAGGATATGAATTAAGAGTATGATTAGGCCTATTAGCTCAGTTGGCTAGAGCGTTGTGGCCATATTACAAAACTCCAACCGTTACAATGGTTGATGAAACGATACAACGTTTCATCACACCGCTTAGAAAACTATATATAGGATATTTATTTGTAAACAACAGATGATGAATATTTGATGATTATTTGATAACAATTATATCAAAGCTTGAATCAAAACAACTTTGCATATTTCTGTATATCTTGATTGAGTTCGAAGATCAAAGACAAAGATTAAATTCAATAATTGGCATAAGAGCTTTTGGTTATAGAACCAAATCATCATATACCATTTTTTGAATAAAAAACAACCCACACAAAAACTTTTCGCAGATCTTTGCACAAAAAAATTAAACACAAATCATAGATTTCATCTCAGTGTTTAACAAAGGGAAAAATCCAACCCACCGCCTGAATCTTTGATTCGGCAATAAGGGTTTCTTCCCAGAAAACTTGCAAACATCAAAACCCACGAAAAGATTTCCTTGTCTAATCAAATTAGGCACGGATTGATTTTTTTTAGAAACAGATTCGAAAAATAAGGCAGAAAACATACCAGGATTCGGATATCACAACTCTCGAAAATTGGGTAAACCCCAATCAAATCCATAATTAGGACTTGATAACCCAATAGGAATCATCACGATTCGATACATCCGAACAACATACCAGACCCCCAAATTTCTTACGAAAACCTAATTTTCGCAAGAACATAATAAGGAGAATCAAACGTTTTTTAACAAAATGTTTGAATAAATCAAAGGGAGGATTATTAAATCCGCCATTTGATTCACATAGATCCATCACAAAACCATTTTGGGTTACTGTGAAACAAGGGAAGAGAGGGGACGGAGTAAACAAGGAGAAGGAGAGAGACAGAAGGCTTATTAAACACACATAACGTGTGTTAATAAGTGACCAAACATAGGCATAAGGACCGGGTATAAGGATTCCCCAAAAAAAGGAGAATTGGGCCGTTTTTATCTGCACCAAAGGATCAACGGGCCAAAAAACCCAAACCATGTTTTATTAAAACCAAAATACCATCTTATTATTATTTATAGGTTTTTTTAGAAATTTTTTTTTAGAAAACTTATAAACTTTTAAAATAAAATTTTATTTAGTAAATTATACTTTTAAAATTATAAGTAGATTTTATTAAATAAAAAAACTTAGATATAATTTTTAGTGTTTTCACTATTTATTATATTTTAGAATAATTTTAGGGAGTAATTAACCTTATTTTTATTCACTATTAAAGAAAATAGAAATTTCCAAGGAATTTTTTTTTACAAAAAATTAAGCCTATTAGAATTAAAATAGCCTATTTGGCGTTAGAGATCTCATTAGAAAAATAAATATATTTTTCTGGACACTATAAGTGCAAAATTATTTTAATTAGGAAATTTCTCAGTCACTATCATTAAGATAATTAGTAATATGACTAATGAAGATGGAGGAGGATCGAAGAAGGAGGTTAGTACCACGAGTACACCTCACTTCCAATGTCCTATGCTTAAATCCTCGAATTATCCATTATGGGCAATTCGAATGCAAATCATTCTAGAAGCGAATGGTTTATGGGAAATGGTAGATCCAACGGATGCTACTCAAACTGATAACAAGAAAGACAAGACCGCAATGACATTGCTTTATCAAGCTTTACCCGAAGAACAACTGCTTCAAATATCGAAGCACAAGACCTCCAAAGAAATATGGGATGCTTTAAAATTAAGGCATATGGGGGAGGAAAGAGTCCAACAAGCGAGATTACAAACGCTCAAATCCGACTTTGAGACGTTACAAATGAAGGAAGATGAGTCAATAGACACCTTTTCTGGAAAATTGACACAATACGCGAACAAAGCCGCTAGCTTAGGACACACGTTTGAGGATTCGACACTAGTACGAAAACTCTTAAATGTTGTACCTGATAGATTCCTTCAAATCGTCGCATGAATCGAGCTATACTCAGATTTAAATAAGATGACTCTAGAAGAAGCGATAGGCTGACTCAAGACCTACGAAGAAAGAATCAAACATAAGAAGGGTAAACAAGTGGACAATCAAGAAAAACTGATGTTCACACGACATGAGAATAGGGGAAGGAATTTTAGAGGACGTGGACGTGGAAATTACAAATCTTCACAAAATATGAACCACGCAAAATTCAAGGATGAGAAGCAGAAAGAAGAAACTTCTCAAAATAACCAAAGAAGAAACTTCAACACAACAAGGAATAATAATAAAATTATTTGCTTTAAATGCGACAAGCCAGGGCATATAGCATCGAAGTGTCACACACAAATTAAAGCAAATGAACACTCAAACCTAGTCGAAGAAGAAGATTTAGAGCCAACCCTCCTGATGACAATCTTAGAACCTCAAAATAAGAGAAAACGACTTAAGGATGTTGAAGAACAAGAAGTCTCGCTACACAAAACTGATGTAGGATATAAAGAGACAAACATGGATAGTCAATGGTACCTAGATAATGGGGCAAGCAACCATATGACTGGAGTGAGGGAACACTTCAAAGATTTAGACGAAAAGGTTAGTGGAAAAGTAAGATTTGGAGACGGTTCATACATAGAAATAAAAGGAAAGGGTTCAATCATAATAGAGTGTGATGATGATGAACAAAGAATCATATCATATGTCTACTACATACCAAGCCTGAGAAGCAATCTATTGAGCCTTGGACAATTCACAGAAATTGGTTGTAAAGTAGTAATGGAAAACGATGAATTACGACTTTATGACATGGATAACAAGATCTTCTTAAAGGTCACACGACAAAGGAACCGACTCTACAAGGCAAACCTAAGGATAGGCACACCTATCTGCCTTTTAGCAAACTTACAAGACACATCATGGTTATGGCACGCAAGATTAGGACATTTAAACTACAAGTCACTCACTACGATGACTCAAAAGAAATTAGTCCATGGAATACCTACCATTAAACCTACAACACAAATTTGTGATGTTTGTTTAATTGGAAAACATAGTAGAGCGCCATTCCCAAAGAAAGCCAAAACTAGATCTACATCACCATTGGATTTAGTATATGGAGACTTATGTGGACCAATCACACCACCAACACCTTTTGGAAAGAGATACATATTCTTGCTAGTCGATGACTATTCAAGATTTATGTGGGCATATTTCTTAAGTGCAAAAGATCAAGCTTTTGATACTTTTAAGGAATTCAAGGAGACAATAGAAAAGGAGCTAAGAACAACATTAAAGATGTTGAGAACTGATCGTGGAGGAGAATTCACTTCAAGTGAATTCACACAATATTGCAAAGACAATGGCATAGCACGACAACTTACCGCACCTTATTCACCTCAACAAAATGGAGTAGTAGAAAGAAGAAATAGAACGATAATGTCTATGACAAGATGTATGATGAAAGCAACAAACATGCCACAAGACTTTTGGGCTGAAGCTGTTAGACACGCCATATACATCCTAAATAGTGCATCCACTAGAGCGCTGGAAGATATCACTCCATACGAGGCAATTAAACAAAGGAAGCCAAATCTAGAAACCCTAAAGATTTTTGGCTGCATAGCTTATGCAAAGGTTCCATCACAACATCTAACAAAATTGGATGATAGAAGTATCAAAATGGTATACTTAGGAACCGAATATGGATCAAAAGCATATAGACTATTTGACCCAATAAGAAGGAGAATTTGCGTTAGTAGAGACGTAAAATTCAAACAGAATGAAACATGGGATTGGAGCGACTATTTAGACGAGTACATCAACGAAGAACCTGAATGGATCGACTTCATAATTGACAACCCTAACAAAATTGATCACCCTAATCATGAACCAAGGGATGAAGACGAACCACATGACGAAGACGATGACTTTAACAATTTTGACGATGATGGATATACATCACCAACAAATAGCTCACCTATACATTCTCACACGACTAAAACACCATCAACAAGATCATCTCGAGTAAATTCCCAAGTTACACCAAATAACTTAACACACTCATTCAATCAAAGAAATAGCGAATCAAGAGCATCTACAAGCTCTCACTCACGATTTGATCATACACCTATAAGGGGCTATAGATCATTGAATGATGTTTACGAAGATACTGAGGAATTACTACTAGCAGAAGATGAACCCAAGAATTACAAGGAAGCTTCAAACGATCAAAAATGGATAGAAGCAATGAAGGATGAGTTAGATTCTATAAATAGAAATAACACATGGGAAATCATAACCTTACCTTATGGACATAAAGCAATTGGCTTAAAATGGGTGTTTAAGACGAAGAGAGACGCAAATGGGAAAATAATCAAGCACAAGGCTAGATTAGTAGCAAAAGGCTACATACAAGAGCATGGCATAGATTTTGAAGAAGCTTTTGCTCCTGTAGCAAGAATGGAAACCATTAGATTACTACTTGCCATAGCTGCAAATAGAAAATGGGAAGTGCATCACCTCGATGTAAAATCTGCATTTCTACATGGAGATTTAAAAGAAGAAGTATACGTTGCACAACCTGAAGGATTTATAAAGAAAGATGGAAAAGTATACAAATTAAGGAAAGCACTTTATGGATTAAGACAAGCACCACGTGCATGGAACACAAAGCTAGACAACACCTTGAAGTCTTTAGATTTCAAGAAGTGTGCATTGGAACAAGCCATCTACACGAAGGCCACAAGAGACTCAATCCTATTGATAGGAGTCTATGTGGATGATTTAATCATTACTGGCACACCTAAGAAGGAAATTGACTACTTCAAAGCTCAAATGGAAGAAAAATTTGAAATGAGCGACTTAGGATTATTAGCATACTATCTTGGCATAGAAGTCACACAATCAAAGGGGGAAATATCTATCAAGCAATCTGCCTATGCAAACAAGATACTAGACGAAGCTGGAATGATTGACTGCAATGAAACATGGACACCAATGGACCCTGGAACAAAGCTAACAAAGAAGACTGAAGACACATTGGTAGACTCAACTGAATATCGAAGCATAATTAGATGCTTAAGATATTTACTACATACAAGACCCGACTTAAGTTATTCTGTTGGATTACTTAGTCGATTCATGCAAGAACCAAAAGAGCAACACATGAAGGCAATAAAGAAGGTACTACGTTATGTAAAAGGAACAAAAGATCATGGAATCACCTACAAACATAATGGAGGAAACCAAATACAAGGATATAGCGATAGTAGCTATGGAGTTAACACTCTAGAAGGCAAAGGAACTACTGGCATTATATTTTACTATGGAGAATCACCTATTAGCTGGAGCTCACACAAACAAGCCACTGTAGCACTATCATCATGTGAAGCAGAATTCATAGCCGCAACTGCAGCAGTAACTCAAGCATTATGGTTAAAAAGACTACTTAGCAAGCTTACTCATACAAGAGAAGAAAAGATTACCATAATGGTGGACAACAAATCAGCAATACAACTAATGAAAAACCCAGTTTTTCATGGAAGAAGCAAGCACATCGACACTAGATACCACTTCATTCGAGAATGTGTTGAAAGAAACGACATACAAGTGGAATTTATAAGTGGCGAATATCAAAAGGCTGACATACTCACAAAGGCACTACCAAAGATACGATTTCTTACGATGAGGCAACTTATTGGACTACGAAATCTACAACAACACTGAAGACGCATTTTGTGATTATGGGGGAGATGTTGGGCCGATTTCACAGCCCATCAAGATAATCCCAAAACCCAAATACAGACAGTTATTTGACAGTTGTAAAATGACGGTTATTGGCAGTTATTACAAAACTCCAACCGTTACAATGGTTGATGAAACGATACAACGTTTCATCACACCGCTTAGAAAACTATATATAGGATATTTATTTGTAAACAACAGATGATGAATATTTGATGATTATTTGATAACAATTATATCAAAGCTTGAATCAAAACAACTTTGCATATTTCTGTATATCTTGATTGAGTTCGAAGATCCAAGACAAAGATTAAATTTAATAATTGTCATCAGAGCTTTTGGTTATAGAACCAAATCATCATATACCATTTTTCGAATCAAAAACAACCCACACAAAAACTTTTCGCAGATCTTTGCACAAAAAAATTAAACACAAATCATAGATTTCATCTCAGTGTTTAACAAAGGGAAAAATCCAACCCACCGCCTGAATCTTTGATTCGGCAATAAGGGTTTCTTCCCAGAAAACTTGCAAACATCAAAACCCACGAAAAGATTTCCTTGTCTAATCAAATTAGGCACGGATTGATTTTTTTAGAAACAGATTCAAAAAATAAGGCAGAAAACATACCAGGATTCAAATATCACAACTCTCGAAAATTGGGTAAACCCCAATCAAATCCATAATTAGGACTTGATAACCCAATAGGAATCATCACGATTCGATACATCCGAACAACATACCAGACCCCCAAATTTCTTACGAAAACCTAATTTTCGCAAGAACATAATCAGGAGAATCAAACGTTTTTTAACAAAACGTTTGAATAAATCAAAGGGAGGATTATTAAATCCACCATTTGATTCACATAGATCCATCACAAAACCATTTTGGGTTACTGTGAAACAAGGGAAGAGAGGGGACGGAGTAAACAAGGAGAAGGAGAGAGACAGAAGGCTTATTAAAAACACATAACGTGTGTTAATAAGTGACCAAACATAGGCATAAGGACCGGGTATAAGGATACCCCAAAAAAAGGAGAATTGGGCCGTTTTTATCTGCACCAAAGGATCAACGGGCCAAAAAGCCCAAACCAGGTTTTATTAAAACCAAAATACCATCTTATTATTATTTATAGGTTTTTTTAGAAATTTTTTTTTAGAAAACTTATAAACTTTTAAAATAAAATTTTATTTAGTAAATTATACTTTTAAAATTATAAGTAGATTTTATTAAATAAAAAAACTTAGATATAATTTTTAGTGTTTTCATTATTTATTATATTTTAGAATAATTTTAGGGAGTAATTAACCTTATTTTATTCACTATTAAAGAAAATAGAAATTTCCAAGGAAAATTTTTTTACAAAAAATTAAGCCTATTAGAATTAAAATAGCCTATTTGGCGTTAGAGATCTCATTAGAAAAATAAATATATTTTCTGGACACTATAAGTGTCAAAATTATTTTAATTAGGAAATTTCTCAGTCACTATCATTAAGATAATTAGTAATATGACTAATGAAGATGGAGGAGGATCGAAGAAGGAGGTTAGTACCACAGGTACACCTCACTTCCAATGCCCTATGCTTAAATCCTCGAATTATCCATTATGGGCAATTCGAATGCAAATCATTCTAGAAGCGAATGGTTTATGGGAAATGGTAGATCCAACGGATACTACTCAAACTGATAACAAGAAAGACAAGACCGCAATGGCACTTCTTTATCAAGCTTTACCCGAAGAACAACTGCTTCAAATATCGAAGCACAAGACCTCCAAAGAAATATGGGATGCTTTAAAATTAAGGCATATGGGGGAGGAAAGAGTCCAACAAGCGAGATTACAAACGCTCAAATCCGACTTTGAGACGTTACAAATGAAGGAAGATGAGTCAATAGACACCTTTTCTGGAAAATTGACACAATACGCGAACAAAGCCGCTAGCTTAGGACACACTTTTGAGGATTCAACACTAGTACGAAAACTCTTAAATGCTGTACCTGATAGATTCCTTCAAATCGTCGCATCAATCGAGCAATACTCAGATTTAAATAAGATGACTCTAGAAGAAGCGATAGGCCGACTCAAGACCTACGAAGAAAGAATCAAACATAAGAAGGGTAAACAAGTGGACAATCAAGAAAAACTGATGTTCACACGACATGAGAATAGGGGAAGGAATTTTAGAGGACGTGGACGTGGAAATTACAAATCTTCACAAAATAAGAACCACGCAAAATTCAAGGATGAGAAGCAGAAAGAAGAAACTTCTCAAAATAACCAAAGAAGAAACTTCAACACAACAAGGAATAATAATAAAATTATTTGCTTTAAATGCGACAAGCCAGGGCATATAGCATCGAATTGTCGCACACAATATAAAGCAAATGAACACTCAAACCTAGTCGAAGAAGAAGATTTAGAGCCAACCCTCCTGATGACAATCTTAGAACCTCAAAATAAGAGAAAACGACTTAAGGATGTTGAAGAACAAGAAGTCTCGCTACACAAAACTGATGTAGGATATAAATAGACAAACATGGATAGTCAATGGTACCTAGATAATGGGGCAAGCAACCATATGACTGGAGTGAGGGAACACTTCAAAGATTTAGACGAAAAGGTTAGTGGAAAAGTAAGATTTGGAGATGGTTCATACATAGAAATAAAAGGAAAGGGTTCAATCATAATAGAGTGTGATGATGACGAACAAAGAATCATATCACATGTCTACTACATACCAAGCCTGAGAAGCAATCTATTGAGCCTTGGACAATTCACAGAAATTGGTTGTAAACTAGTAATGGAAAACGATGAATTACGACTTTATGACATGGATAACAAGATCTTCTTAAAGGTCACACGACAAAGGAACCGACTCTACAAGGCAAACCTAAGGATAGGCACACCTATCTGCCTTTTAGCAAACTTACAAGACACATCATGGTTATGGCACGCAAGATTAAGACATTTAAACTACAAGTCACTCACTACGATGACTCAAAAGAAATTAGTCCATGGAATACCTACCATTAAACCTACAACACAAATTTGTGATGTTTGTTTAATTGGAAAACATAGTAGAGCGCCATTCCCAAAGAAAGCCAAAACTAGATCTACATCACCATTGGATTTAGTATATGGAGACTTATGTGGACCAATCACACCACCAACACCTTCTGGAAAGAGATACATATTCTTGCTAGTCGATGACTATTCAAGATTTATGTGGGCATATTTCTTAAGTGCAAAAGATCAAGCTTTTGATACTTTCAAGGAATTCAAGGATACAATAGAAAAGGAGCTAAGAACAACATTAAAGATGTTGAGAACTGATCGTGGAGGAGAATTCACTTCAAGTGAATTCACACAATACTGCAAAGACAATAGCATAGCACGATAACTTACCGCACCTTATTCACCTCAACAAAATGGAGTAGTAGAAAGAAGAAATAGAACGATAATGTCTATGACAAGATGTATGATGAAAGCAACAAACATGCCACAAGACTTTTGGGCTGAAGTTGTTAGACACGCCATATACATCCTAAATAGTGCATCCACTAGAGCGCTGGAAGATATCACTCCATACGAGGCAATTAAACAAAGGAAGCCAAATCTAGAAACCCTAAAGATTTTTGGCTGCATAGCTTACGCAAAGGTTCCATCACAACATCTAACAAAATTGGATGATAGAAGTATCAAAATGGTATACTTAGGAACCGAATATGGATCAAAAGCATATAGACTATTTGACCCAATAAGAAGGAGAATTTGCGTTAGTAGAGACGTAAAATTCAAGGAGAATGAAACATGGGATTGGAGCGACTATTTAGACGAGCACATCAACGAAGAACCTGAATGGATCGACTTCATAATTGACAACCCTAACAAAATTGATCACCCTAATCATGAACCAAGGGATGAAGACGAACCACATGACGAAGACGACGACTTTAACAATTTTGAAAATGATGGATATACATCACCAACAAATAGCTCACCTATACATTCTCACACGACTAAAACACCATCAACAAGATCATCTCGAGTAAATTCCCAAGTTACACCAAATAACTTAACACACTCATTCAATCAAAGAAATAACGAATCAAGAGCATCTACAAGCTCTCACTCACGATTTGATCATACACCTATAAGGGGCTATAGATCATTGAATGATGTTTACGAAGATACTGAGGAATTACTACTAGCAGAAGATGAACCCAAGAATTACAAGGAAGCTTCAAACGATAAAAAATGGATAGAAGCAATGAAGGATGAGTTAGATTCTATAAATAGAAATAACACATGGGAACTCACAACCTTACCTTATGGACATAAAGCAATTGGCTTAAAATGGGTGTTTAAGACGAAGAGAGACGCAAATGGGAAAATAATCAAGCACAAGGCTAGATTAGTAGCAAAAGGCTACATACAAGAGCATGGCATAGATTTTGAAGAAGTTTTTGCTCCTGTAGCAAGAATGGAAACCATTAGATTACTACTTGCCATAGCTGCAAATAGAAAATGGGAAGTGCATCACCTCGACGTAAAATCTGCATTTCTACATGGAGATTTAAAAGAAGAAGTATACGTTGCACAACCTGAAGGATTTATAAAGAAAGATGGAAAAGTCTACAAATTAAGGAAAGCACTTTATGGATTAAGACAAGCACCACGTGCATGGAACACAAAGCTAGACAACACCTTGAAGTCTTTAGATTTCAAGAAGTGTGCATTGGAACAAGCCATCTACACGAAGGCCACAAGAGACTCAATCCTATTGATAGGAGTCTATGTGGATGATTTAATCATTACTGGCACACCTAAGAAGGAAATTGACTACTTCAAAGCTCAAATGGAAGAAAAATTTGAAATGAGCGACTTAGGATTATTAGCATACTATCTTGGCATAGAAGTCACACAATCAAAGGGGGAAATATCTATCAAGCAATTTGCCTATGCAAACAAGATACTAGATGAAGCTGTAATGATTGACTGCAATGAAACATGGACACCAATGGACCCTGGAACAAAGCTAACAAAGAAGACTGAAGACACATTGGTAGACTCAACTGAATATCGAAGCATAATTGGATGCTTAAGATATTTACTACATACAAGACCCGACTTAAGTTATTCTGTTGGATTACTTAGTCGATTCATGCAAGAACCAAAAGAGCAACACATGAAGGCAATAAAGAAGGTACTGCGTTATGTAAAAGGAACAAAAGATCATGGAAGCACCTACAAACATAATGGAGGAAACCAAATATAAGGATATAGCGATAGTAGCTATGGAGTTAACACTCTAGAAGGCAAAGGAACTACTGGCATTATATTTTACTATGGAGAATCACCTATTAGCTGGAGCTCACACAAACAAGCCACTGTAGCACTATCATCATGTGAAGCAGAATTCATAGCCGCAACTGCAGCAGCAACTCAAGCATTATGGTTAAAAAGACTACTTAGCAAGCTCACTCATACAAGAGTAGAAAAGATTACCATAATGGTGGACAACAAATCAGCAATACAACTAATGAAAACCCCAGTTTTTCATGGAAGAAGCAAGCACATCGACACTAGATACCACTTCATTCGAGAATGTGTTGAAAGAAACGACATACAAGTGGAATTTATAAGTGGCGAATATCAAAAGGCTGACATACTCACAAAGGCACTACCAAAGATACGATTTCTTACGATGAGGCAACTTATTAGACTACGAAATCTACAACAACACTGAAGACGCATTTTGTGATTATGGGGGAGATGTTGGGCCGATTTCACAGCCCATCAAGATAATCCCAAAACCCAAATACAGACAGTTATTTGACAGTTGTAAAATGACGGTTATTGGCAGTTATTACAAAACTCCAACCGTTACAATGGTTGATGAAACGATACAACGTTTCATCACACCGCTTAGAAAACTATATATAGGATATTTATTTGTAAATAACAGATGATGAATATTTGATGATTATTTGATAACAATTATATCAAAGCTTGAATCAAAACAACTTTGCATATTTCTGTATATCTTGATTGAGTTCGAAGATCCAAGACAAAGATTAAATTTAATAAATATAGCATGACCGGACACTGAGCTTTCTACTGGTTCCACTTTAGTATTGGAAAGAAATCTTGAGACAGCCGACCGTACTCAAGTGCGGAAAAGCTAAGAAGACCAGTAACAACCGGAAAATAATCCGATCCCGTGCAGTTCGGTATAATATTGTTTAGTTTTGTATTGTTGTCCTCCAGGTACACCAAGGGAGATGATTTGTCGTTGATTCGATACCAAGTTTAACAATGCTCGAGACCCGAGTATGTTCTTTTCATTGTTGCAAACGGTGTTCTTGAAAACGTTTGTTCACTTGGTTACCTTTCACGTTTCAACAAATATTAGTGCATGTAGAGAACCTAGCTAACCAAAAATGTTATACGCTGTAAAATATGAATATTTTTTGTATGTTTTGCATACGTTAAACATAATAATGCCGTTATCCTACACCTTAACAGAATTCAGTTTCAGGATTCGTCAATGTTCATGGAACTAACATTTTTTCTGATTGCTTAGTCAAATTTAATCTCGCTTCGCTTGCAAAAAAAATTTCAAATGTGGTTTGCCAAATTCAAGGTAGAACCCGAAGTGTTTGTTGATTTTTAGAAGCCTTATAGTAATTTATAGGATACACTTAATACTTAGGAGAAACACTTATAACCACCAAGTAAGAGAGTTAGTTACCTTGGATTATTGTAGATGAAGAAAATCTTGTTTATGGGTGTCTCGATTTCAGTTGCCGAAGCATATAATGGTGTGGCGAAAGATTGTGACGTTATTATTGAGCTTTTAACAGTTTTTGGAGGTTAATAAGATGGGCGCCTACACATGCTTAGCTCTAAACTTGAGTTAGAGAACCGACTTTTCTTTCATAAGGGCAAAGTTGGAGATTGCTAAAATTACTTGATCAAGGAGATGAGAGAGCCAAGTGACCGAATCACATAATATAAGTTCAAAATCTTAGGTTCGACAATCGCCATAATGCCTAAATAACATCTGATTGATATTAAGCAATATATAGTGGTCTATATCTAAGAGTTCATATTAGTAATCATCTATCCCCAACATGAGTATCCATTATGTCAACTCAACGAGATGATCAAGAAGCGATTCATCGAAAACATGTGCTGGAAAAATGATTGTGGTTGTAATAAAATAACAGAAATATATACTACAACAAAATATTCATAAAATTTATGAATATGACTGATCGTATATACTAATTAATATATGTGCAACATTTACATCAAAATTTGGAATCCTAGATACACAAAAATTTCAGTCCACCACATAAAACTTTAATGGACTAGTTTAATCTCCCTCACAGATGAATATTATGATCATTTCACTAGTGGAGTGAGACCATGTTAAGAAGAGAAGCCCTTGCTGCAATCTGCCTCCTTGATGTTAGTTCAAGCTGAGAGTTGATGCTCTCAAGACTAGCCTCTGTCGTTTGAAGTTTCTTTTGTACAGTTTGGATGAATTCGTGTTTCTCAGTTCCACTGCATCTCAAAAACGTGGCATCAAGGCGTTGCAGCTCATTTTCATTTGTAACGCAGATTTCTACTGGTACCACTTTAGTTTTGGAAACAAATCTTGAGACAACCGACCGTACTCTACCAGTTGGATTTTTCTTCAAGAGCGGAGAAGCCAAGAAGACCAGTAACAACCAGAAAATAACATTGCTCGATGTATTAACATCTCCAAATACTCGGACCGCTGATAACAGGTGAATATTATCTGAATCTTCAATCAAGGGAGAGCCAAAGATCATGTTATCCATTTTCTTTAAACTATCCACTGATCTTTTTATGTCTTTTTTGAGTTTATTTCTGAAGGCGATGTGTTTCACAAAAAAATGTTTCACGCTGCACCATGTCCTTCTTCTTAATTCACACTAAAGATCTTTAAGGTGGTATTTTGTCTGAGACAAGACATCAGTAGCATTGCTGCAAATGTCCAAGAATTTAACCGACATATCGAGTAACTCATCTGTCCACTTCTTAGTCTAATTGCTTAAGCTCAATGAAGTTTTTAAGAGATACGCTTTGACAAGCTCATCAAAACATTCATACAACTCTGTCATCATCGACAAACCACTACAGATGGTTTCTGCAGATGGGTTGGATAAGGATGCACATAATTCCCATGTTTTTATCTTGATCAAAACATTGTCGATTCTATCGGTGCTAGGATGTGATCTGCAAGGCATGGTAATAGATCGAATTGGTTGCCTAGATGTTCTTGAGAAAACGCCCATTTTTAATTGATCTAGATTTTCTGTGAGAGTTTAGGGTGTGATATGTAGTCTAACAGTCGTCTGTGATATCAACTACCAGTCCTGCGACCTCGTACTTATACGCTATTAAACAGATTATAAAATTGTGGGCATTAATACGTGGAGCCTTTACTATCTCTCGGTTTTTATCCCGTGCATTTCCATTATTAGTACGTGGTGAGCACCCATTACATAGGGTTACATTGAAGAAACCAGTTGTATTGTGTTTATGAGATAAAATTCTCAATGATTCTTGGGAAGGTAATCGATATGCGTATCCATGTGAATGAAATTGAACAAAGCATGTGTTTAACTTTAAAGATATGGCCACCTTTCGAATTTATGTGTGATGCTAGCGACTTTGCTATTGGAGCGGTTTTGGGCCAAAGAGTGAATAAACACTTCCAACCGATCCATTATGCTAGCAAGACAATGACGGGGCTCAATTGCATTACACGAAAACCGAAAAAGAGCTTTTAGCTGTTGTCTATGCTTTTGAAAAATTTCGCCCCTATCTTGTCCTTTCCACTACCATCGTGTACACGGACCATTCCGCGTTGAAGTACTTGTTAACTAAACAAGATTCTAAACCAAGACATCTTCGCTGGGTTTTTCTACTTCAAGAATTTATAATCGAAATTCGTGATAAGAAGGGAGCTGAAAACCTAACCGCGGATCATCTCAATAGACTTGAGGATCCTTATCAAGGGGAACATCCGAACAAAGAGATCAATGACTCTTTTCCCCTTGAAACCTTAATGTCTATCAACTCGAATTTTGATGAAACTCCGTGGTTTGCGGACATTGCAAACTACTTGGCAGGTGGAATTCTCATTGACGGGTTAACATCCCAACAAAAGAAAAAGTTCTTTAAAGATGTTAAGACTTACTTTTGGGATGACCCGTATCTCTTCAAACAATGCGATGATTTGATTATTCGCCGATGTGTTGATGGACCGGCAGCTTTAGACATTCTCGAAGCCTGTCACAAAGGACCCACCAGTAGTCACTTTGGTCCCAACTTCACCGCTAAGAAAGTGTTTGACTCGGGATTTTATTGGCCCTCCATTTATCGTGACGCTCACGAAATGGTGAAAAATTGTGATGCTTGCCAACGACAAGGCAAGATCACACATAAAGATGAGATGCCTCAAAATTTCATACAAGAATGTGAAATGTTTGATGTATGGGGTATCGACTTTATGGGGCCATTCCCTTCATCTAAAGGAAACAAATACATCCTTGTAGCCGTTGACTACGTTTCTAAATGGGTTGAAGCCAAAGCTTTACCCACTAACGACGCAAGGGTGGTTTGTAACTTTTTGAAGTCGCTATTCGCTAGATTCGGTGTGCCTCGTGCCATTATTAGTGATCGCGGGACTCATTTTTGCAATGATCAATTCGCAAGAGTCATGGCTAAGTATGGTGTAAATCATCGTCTTTCCACCGCATACCACCCACAAACTAATGGGCAGGCTGAAATATCTAACCGAGGGTTAAAGCGAATTCTTGAACGAACCGTGGGAGAGCATCGTGCCTCATGGGCCGATAAACTTGATGATGCTCTGTGGGCTTTTCGTACCGCATACAAGACTCCGATTTGTTGTACACCATATCGTCTCGTGTACGGGAAAGCATGCCACCTCCCCATTGAGTTGGAGCACAAGGCTTACTGGGCCTTGAAGTGGGCTAACTTTGACATCAACAAAGCCGGTGACCTACGCAAAATCCAACTCATTGAGCTTCATGAACTCATGAATGATGCTTATGAAAATTCCTTGATCTATAAGGAAAAGACTAAGCTCATTCATGACTCCAAGATTAAAAACCGAGAGTTCCAAGTTGGAGACAAAGTTTTACTCTTCAACTCTCGGTTGAAAATCTTTTCGGGCAAGCTCAAATCTCGTTGGTCCGGCCCATTCACCATTGCCTAAATTTTTCCATATGGTACTCTCGAGCTCGCTCAACCTAATGGACCTAATTTTAAGGTGAATGGCCAACGAGTGAAGTTGTACTTTGGTGAGGACATCTCTCATGAGATGATTCCATCCCTTACCATGTTTCCCATGAACTAGTTTGGGTCGAGTCAGGCTCGTGACTCGGTTATCAAAAACAAGCGCTCCTCGGGAGGCAACCCGAGTATCTACCCCTTTCCGTTTTACCTCCTAAGTGTAGGGGGCCTATATAGGTTGTTTGTGTTTGTGTGGTGATGTGATTACAGGGATGAATGCACTTTTGGAACCTTTGAAGAACCGTGCTCCCGTGTTATCCGCAATCCGGTTCTATCTCTCAACTATCGTGATTCAATTTTCTTCATACTCACATTTGAAATTGATCACTTTAGTCGTCTCTTCCTTAGCTTGATTTAACCAACGTGCACAATGTCATAAGTGTAGGGGAGACTTTTCCCACATGCTTAAACATTGAGGACAATGTTTATATTAAGTGTAGGGGAGACTTCTATCGAAGTTTTAAGTGGACTTTTCCATTAAAATGCCTTCATTCAACCGGAAAATCATCTTTTTCAGCATTTTTCAAATTTTAATTAACTTTGGCCATATAGTCGTAATTTTTAAATTTTTATCGTTGCTTTCATATGTATATATCCCACAATAAAGTCAAAAGTATTAATAAAGTGGTGTAGCAAGTTTAGAAGTCTTTGACATATTAGGCCCGTTGCGATTATTTTGACTCAACCCGAATAGACTTATCCAAGTTTATTCTAGCTAGTATCCTTAACCATGTAGACCTTAATTGGTTTATTAGGCTAAGCATCCACGAGTCTCATTATTTGAGATTTTAAATTATGGAGAACGAGAAATGATAGAGTCAATTATAAGTCGGTATTCTTGCACAAGCACACTTGGTGTGATTATAAGCCTATTCTCCCATCACTTGCTAATAATTTATCTGCAATAAGTAAGGTCGTACGATTTTATTGAATAACTTAGCTTCTAGCCCAAGATCGTTTAAAAGTTGCTCGATAATGATAAGAGTTCATAGCCAAGGCATAACTAATGAAGCGGGGCGCGAAGATTGGCGAGTCCGAAAAGGCCCTAACAAGGCATGAGGATTCCATTTTATTGCTAAAGATCCAAGGTGATGTGAAAAGCATTATTTCCAAAATCAATATGAAGGATCAAGACTCACGACGAAAAGCAATCAACTCCCATAAAGATCATGGAGAAGTCTATCCGAAAAGACCCTAACAAGGTATGAGGATAAATAGATCCAAGTCCGAAAAGGAGGCGGATCGTTGTATCTCAAAATCCCAATTAACGATTGAAGAAATAATGATGAAGTCGTGGTCAACAAAGTTGGAGTATCCCTCAAAAGTCTCCAAGTGAAGAAACTCTATTATCGAAGAGAAGACCATTATCCCAAGAACGTCTCTCAAGATATGAAATATGAAGTACATGCCAAATATCGGCCCGAGAAAGGTCTCAAATCGTGAAGCGAGTTATGCCAAGATATGAACTTTTTGAGGTCCCGGGAAGCAGTTTTAAGAGATTTTGTCCTTTAGCTAACTATTAATCAAATCGTCCTACTTTGATTTCAGCCTAAATAAACTATCGTAATAAGTCCAAAAATGCATCTTCGTGATCATTCTAAGACAAAAATAAAATATACGAGATACACCTAGGAATAAGGGAGTTTAAGCATATAATTAAGCCATGTGTGTAAGTGTTTGTTTTGCTAACTTATAATAACAATGATCTCGTTTTTAAGCTTAGTTTGGGGAACGTGAAACTTGAGGGTGATAAATCTTCGCAGCACCAAAGCCCTAATGTAAGTCTCAGATCTCTTTGCAAGTTATTTCCATGTAGCTATTTTCAAGTGAAAATGGTTTTCTATCCCTTTTGTTTCCTTTAAAGCTTTATTTCTTCATAGTGGTTTAAATTTTTGTTTTAGTAGTATATTAATAAGGCCAAGGTTGATTGATTATGAGAAAAGTGTAAAATTGCTTTATCACTAAGCATTGCATGAGGGCATGACAATGGTTAAGTGTAGGGGATTTGATAGGTGTGAAAACACCCATCCTTTTACCACTTATTTCTTGCTAAAACAAGACCAAAACGCGTATTTAATGTCACTTGTTTGGTATTATGCGTGGTTTGTGTGTTTGTTGTGTTTTCAGAGCCAACCGGATAAATATTGAAGAAACATGAGATTGCACGGGTTTTATCGTGGAAAAAGACGAAAAGACGAAGTCTATAGTCCAAGAGATGCAAAAGATTTGAAGTCAATGGGCCTATTTGAAGATTTATCGAAGAAAAGGACCAAAGATGGAAGATTTACATATGTCGAAGAACTCAAGTCTATTAATAGTATTAAAATAATAAATCGGGTATTTTATAGAAATGAGGGATTTATAAGGTGTTAGAGAGTTGAATATTACGTTTTAATAAGCAGGTGGGGGGCAATTTGGTTTATGAGTGGGGGGCATGTTTGAAAAACACTCAAAATTGAAAAAAATTTACACTAAAATCTCATTTAATCGGGCTAGCCATGCCCCCCCCCCCCCCCGAACCATGCATGTATGTCCGCCCCTGGTCGGGGCGATATGGACATGGATGTTGCGCTTCTACACTACTACACAAACAACTTTTACCCACGAAAATTTTCCCACTGAACAAAAAACGTGAGAAATTTGACACAATATTCCCACGGATTTCTCACAAAAATGACAAAAAAATATTCAGTGGGAAATCCATGGGAAATTTCCCACGGATTTCCCACATAAGCATTGACCAAGGTTTCCGTGGGAAAGTCGTGGGAAAGTCGTGACAAATTATCCACGGACTTCCCACGGATTGCAAATTACCCACGGATTTCCCACGGAGTACAAAACTAATTTTGTTATTTTACACATCCGTGGGAAAGCTGTGGCAAATTACCCACGGATTTCCCACGGTATACACATTATTATTATTATTTATCTATCTGTGGGAAATCCGTGGGTAATTTACCCACGGATTTCCCACGGACAACATATTATTTTATTATTTATTCATCCGTGGGAAATCCATGGCACGGATGTCATATTATTTTATTATTTATTCATCCGTGGGAAATCCGTGGGTAATTTACCCACGGATTTCCCACGGACAACATATTATTTTATTAATTATACATCCGTGGGAAATCCGTGGGTAATTTACCCACGGATTTCCCACGGAACTCATAATATTTTATTAATTATACATCCGTGGGAAATCCGTGGTTATTTACCCACGGATTTCCCACGGATTTCCCACGGAAAACACATTATTTTGTTATTTACATATTCGTGGGAAATGTGTGGGTAAATTACCCACGGATTTCCCACGGATTACAGATTTCCCACGGATTTCCCACGGATTTCCCACATATTACCCACATATTTCCCACGGACTACCAATATTTTGTGATTTATACATCCGTGAGAAAGTTGATAAAAGTTTATTCAATAAAACATACAAATTACATTATAAAGTCGATAAAAAGTTAAACAATAAAGCATACGAACTATATTACAAAGTCGAAAAAAAATACGAATTATATTACAAAGTCGAAAAAACATACGAACTACATTAAAAAGAAGATAAAATATACGAATTACATTACAAAGTCGATAAAACATACGAATTACATTACGAAGTAGATAAAACATACGAATTACTTACGAAGTCGAGATGCTAAATGACTAAATGACAAACTACTGCAAACAAATTTGAACATCTCGTGTACAACGATACCTTATTGACTACTCATTTGAACATCTCGTGTATAACGATACCCTATCGACTACTCATTTGAACATCTCGTATACAAATATACCCTTTGAACATCCCGTATATACTACTCCTTTGAACATCTCGTATACAACGATACCCTATCGACTACTCTTTTGAACATCTCGTATACAACGATACCCTATCGACTAATCCTTTGAACATCTCGTATACAAGGATACCCAATCGACTAATCCTTTGAACATCTCGTATACAACGATACCCTATCGACTACTCCTTTGAACATCTCATATAAAACGATACCCTATCGACTACTCCTTTGAAAATCTCGTATACAACGATACCCTATCGACTACTCCTTTGAACATCTCGTATACAATGATACCCTATCGACTACTCCTTTGAATATCTCGTATACAACGAGACCCTTTGAACATCTCGTATCGAATACTAATTTGAACATCTCGTATACAACGATACCCTATCGACTACTCCTTTGAACATCTCGTATACAACGATACCCTTTGAACATCTCGTATACAACAATACCTTATCGACTACTCCTTTGAACATCTCGTATACAACGATACCATATCGACTACTCCTTTGAACATCTCGTATCCAACGATACCCTATCGACTAATCCTTTGAACATCTCGTATACAACGATACCCTATCGACTACTCCTTTAAACATCTCGTATACAACGATAGCCTATCGATTACTAATTTGAACATCTCGTATACAACGATACCTTATCGACTACTAATTTGAACATCTCGTGTACAACGATACCTTACCGACTACTAACTTGAACATCTCGTGTGCAACGATACCTTATCGACTACTCATTTGACCATCTCGTGTACAACAATACTCTATTGACTACTTCTTTGAACATCTCGTATACAACGATACCCAATCGACTACTTCTTTGAACATCTCATATACAACGATACCCTATCAACTACTCCTTTGAACATCTCGTATACAACGATACCATATCGACTACTCCTTTGAACATCTCGTATACAACGATACCTTTTGAACATCTCGTATACAACAATACCTTATTGACTACTCCTTTGAACATCTCGTATACAACGATACCATATCGACTACTCCTTTGAACATCTAGTATACAACGATACCCTACCGACTAATACTTTGAACATCTCGTATACAACGATACCCTATTGACTACTAATTTGAACACCGCGTATACAACGATACCCTTTGAACATCTCGTGTACAACGATACCTTATCGACTACTAACTTGAACATCTCGTGTACAACAATACCTTATCGACTACCCATTTGAACATCTCGTTTACAACAATACCTTATCGACTACTCCTTTCAACATCTTGTATACAACGATACCATATCGACTACTCATTTGAACATCTCGTGTACAACGATACCTTATCGACTACTCATTTGAACATCTCGTATACAACAATACCTTATCGACTAATCCTTTGAACATCTCGTATACAACGATACCATATCGACTACTCCTTTAAACATCTAGTATACAACGATACCATATCGACTAATACTTTGAACATCTCGTATACAACGATACGCTATCGACTACTCCTTTGAACATCTCGTATACAACGACGATACCCTATCGATTAGTCCTTTAACATTTATTTGTTCTATTGATGTACTCGCGGATGTGTAATGTGTGAACGTTTAACTATATTAATAAAAGTAAAGAGAAACGATCATGGCCGTGGGAAAGTTGTGGGTAATTTCCCACAGATTTCCCACGAACATGATAAATCCGTGGGAAATTTGTGGGTAATTACCCACAGATTTCCCACAAAAAATATCCGTGGGAAAGCCGTGAGTAATTTCCCACAGATTTCTCACGGATATGATAAGTCCATTTTGTTGGGGTTTTAAGGTATTGATTGGTATAATCTATGGAAAAGGGTGGTTGTGGTTATCAAATCTTAATTAAATCCAGAACCTGAAGCCAAATTATATCCATGTCTAGCTACGACGGATCTGCTCCACCTTGCTACAACGGCGTTGGATCTTACAGTGAAAACCGTGGCGGAGTGGTGGTAATTAAAAAAGTAAAGGTAGTTAAATGATTACATTAGTTAGTTAATTATGTTTTTATGTATTTATTGCAAGACTTATCATTTATAGAATTTATCCTAATTTGTTTATGTTTTCGTTACTTGATGTAATTAATAATTATTTTCTGTTTTTTGTGTTAGTTATACGTTGTGGAATGTGGAGTATAGGATAACGTTAATGAGGTATTTTGTGATATCACCAAGTGATGTGGAGAAGGAGGTGAATCAGGGCGAGGAGGGGCAGGTTTTGGAAGGAAAGGATAACAGAAGTGAGTGTTTGTGTGATGTCGTGACGGTGGAATGTTATTCTTCGGAAGAGTCAGAGAGGTTGAACAAAAAGGTGTAGACAAGTGAACATTCATGGACAAAAACAAGTAAACATTCATATTTGATCATTTTACTGTTATTTACTTGCATGTTTTTTAGATTATATAGAGGAAATTAAATAATGGTAAAACCACCATCAACAACTAGGTCATGACCATTGATATAACCAGACTCTCCACAGGCAAGGAACAACACAGCCTTGGCGACATCTTCCACTTTCAAGACCATATTTTTCAAGCTAGTCATCTGTTCATGCATTTTCTCCACTTCTGCAGCCTCTTTCTCTAGCAAATTACACATCAACAGCGTTGCCACAACATAAGGCGACATACAATTCACTCGAATCTAGGGATGAGCTCGGTACCGGTCCCGTCCCGAACCCGTCCCGAATTAGTGGTACCGATTATTTCCCGAGCATAAATTTATGGTACCGGTACCGTACCGAACGGGATTCGGGTATCGGTACCGGTACGGGAATCGGTACCGGTACCGGGAATTCGGGATTTTCCCGTTCTTTTTCGGGAATTTCCCGATTTGGTACCGGTCCCGTCCCGAATTAGTGGTCCCGAATTTTTTTTCACCTTATTTCGTAGTCCCGGTACCGTACCGAACGGGATTCGGGTATCGGGAATCGGTACGGTTCCGGGAACGGTTCGGGTTCAATTCGGGATTCGGGTCCAAATGCTCATCCCTACTCGAATCCCATACTGCCCCAACTACTTACTAGTCGATTTCATTAGTGCCACCACATCATGCTTTGACATACAGTAGTCCGTCTTTTGAGCCACTCCTTTTCTGCCAAAAACACTAGCCGTGCAAATAATGCTTCCTTTAACATGTCCTTCTACCATAGCTCGTGCAGCATGCTTCACGCATAATGCCATACCACGAACATTGACCGAATAGTTTGTTAAATTGCTCAATGTCTAAGTCAATGACGGTTTGGACTGATTTACTAGCGATCCCAGCGTTGCTAAACATAATATCGACCTGTCCAAAGATCTTGACAGTTAAGTCCAACAGATATTTTACTTGAGCTTCGTCAGTAACATCATAATAAATGTAGGTGCATTGATGTGAGCCAATGAATCTGAGACATTTTTGCCAAGGTCATCTTGTATGTCTGCTATTACCACCCCACGTGCACCATTTTGGGCAAATATACGAGCCGTGGCTTCACCAATGCCGCTAGTTCCTCCGGTGATTATAGCAACCTTCCCTTCTATTTTCATCATGGCAATTATTTTATGGTATGGGAAGATGGATATGTATTTGGTCTTGCTATACACTAGCAACAAAAAAATGACTATGTTTATATATCGTAATCTTTATATAATAATGTGTGTAGGTTTGTCATTGTAAACCTTGTAGCCTGCAACAACACAACTTTTTGTTATTTTTAAAGTCCTTGTGTTCTTTGGACTGATATGCAGATACAGGTATTACTCGTGTTGTTTGTAGATTGTTACAAAGCGAATCACTCAAAACACTCTGACTTGGTTCTTTTACATGCTTTGCAAGCATCCTTTAATTCAAGAAAAGGTAGTGGAAGAAGTGAAAATAGCCACCAAAGCAGATGATCAAACATCTATTGATGATTTTGGGCACAAGTTAACTAAAGTTGCACTTGAAAAAATGTATTATATTCATGCAGCGTTATCCGAGACTCTCAGGCTCTATCCTGCAGTTCCCCTGGTCAAGACCATGTACTAATTTACTCAGAATCATAATTCGTAAGTAACACACGGTTTCTAAGCTATTTTATCTGTATCTGCAGGATGGAAAAATTGCTGAGAAAGACGATGTTCTTCCTTATGGGTTCAAGATCAAGAAGGGGGACGGTGTAGCCTACATGGTGTATGCCATGGGAAGAATGATGTACATTTGGGGAGACGATGCTGAGGAATTCAGACCAGAAAGATGGCTTAAAAATGATGTTTTTCAACCCGAAAGTCCTTTCAAGTTCACTGCTTTTCAGGTATGTACCCTTAGCTAAATCCGTGTTCCAGTAACACTGGGCACAGTTTGGTTTAGGCCTCAAAATTTTGGCCAAAACCATAACCAAACAAGGTTCCCGACTTGACACTTGATAGGCAGAACCAATCTATCAATTTAAACTTGCATGAACAATTATCAAGTCGAAAAGTAAGAACATAAGTGGTACATGTCTATTTATGGATATAGACTACCATCCTGCGTGCACATAGTTTTCGAGTTAATTAAAGACTATATATGTACATGGATAAATGATTATATGAGTGCATATTCTTGAAGCCAAGGACAGTTTATGTCATTTGGAGAGACACAATATGAGTAAAAAGCAAATGGATCTCGCGTACTTTACTTTAATTGCTGTGATGGTGAAGTTTCGATGATTTTATGATACAATGACAGATAACGTCTAAAATAACTACTGCTACGATTTCGTTCAAACATGGAACATCTTGATAACTTCTTATATGTTTATCGGATTGTTTAGGGTGGCCCAAGGATATGTTTAGGGAAGGATTTTGTTTATAGACAGATGAAAATACTTGCAGCATTTCTTGTTTACTTTTTCAAGTTTAAACTCGCCGATGAGACTAAGGAAGCTACCTATCGAACCATGTTCACTCTTCACATGGATAAAGGACTCCATTTGTATGCTTTTCCTCGTTTCATTAGAGGGTTTTTGGCTTAACTAATCTATACATCATCGAAAATCAGGTCTATTTTCATGTAATTATGTTACTCCGTATTAACTAATTGTAGGAAATCTGAAAACCAATGTTTAGGTTAGTTTTATCTATCAAGGGAAAGTAGAAGAATCACACATTTGATTCTTGATACGTTCTTTAGTTATATTTTCGTTTCGCGTTAGGAAGTAGTAGGCTTTACTCTGGTCAAACATTGGTTGCTGACTATTAAAAGTTATCTTGAAGGTCTAAGATTTTGGAGTACAAATTGATAGGATTAAACATTGATTATGATAAAATGATGTGAGTTGTTTGTCTTTTCAAATTTATAATCGAGGTCACCTGTATATGGTTATGGTTGTGTTGTATTGACGTAATAGAATGTACATTATATGATGAAAAAGTGGACCTTGTTGCTATTTGTTTGTGTTACAGAAGTTGTTATATGACTGACTAGTTATCATGTATATTCAGGATCTTTGATGCGTGATTAGACTTCATGTAATGTATATTTGGCATGTGGTTTGATGTTCTTCTAACATGTGACTTCTCTTTATATGACAGATAGGCATCATGAGATGGTTTTTTCGAGAGGCCGATGAATAGGTAAAAATATAATCTCTTTTTCTTTCTGTATGCATATATTTCATTTAGCGTTATGTAGTGTTGCGTCACATGTGTTTTGTGAGAAGTTATCAGAAATATGGGCGGACCTATAGCAGAAACAGCTTGCTAATTTACGAATTTAAATAAGCATGTCATCTTTAGTTATCCGAATGTTGTTTTTAAGTGTATTGTTCAAAGACCACGTATAAGTGGAAATACATGCCAAATCAAATTTTGACCACTCGGGTCTTTAAAAAATTCGACCAGACCCGGATAAATAAACCCGACCTATGGAATAAAGATGATTGTTAGCTTGCAATAAAGCTTATTGTTATAGTGAACAGGCATTTGCCCATTAGTCGCATACAGACATACAGTTTATTTTTGTGAAACAGCATAACCCTTGTATGAATTTTTTTATTCATTTTTACTTTTTTTTACCTCAAACTGCAGACGCAACGATGAACATGAAGAGATGGATGAAAATTGTGAACCTGGTCCCATCTTAAAGAAAAAGTCTACAAAAGAAGGTGTATTCAAACTAATCGATGGAAGCCGTGGTTTTGGTGAGATAGTATTAGAAGACGAGGAACAATTAGCGAACTTCGTGAGTAAACAAAATACAGACATTAAGATCAGCAATAGAAAAAGAAAGTCTGTAGATAAAGGAGGTGGTTTTGGTGAGATAGTATTAGAAGATGAGGAGACGTTTGTGAACTTCGTGAGTAAACGAAATATAGACATTAAGATTAGCACCAGAAAAAGAAAGGTTGTGGATGGAAGCTGTGGTTTTGGTGAGGCAGTATTAGAAGGAGAGACACTTGCGAACTTCGTGAGTAAACTGAAAAAGAGGAGTCCTGATCACCTATCACCTGGAAAAATGAAGAAGATGAATGAATAATTTTTGTTCGTATTTTATTTTGTAGACCTATATTAGTATATTTTGGTAATTTATTAATGGTTTTTATTGTTTCAAATAATAGTTTCACATTTATATATTTTGGGATCAGGAAAATGTCAAATTATAATGTGGGAAATCTGTGGGAAATAGTTGTGAGAAATCTGTGGGAAACACATGGAAAATGGTTACTAAATATTGTGGGAAATCCATGGGAATATGTCTGTGGGATGGAAAATGGTTACTAAATATTGTGGGAAATCCGTAGGAATATGTCCGTGGGAAATAGTTGTGGGAAATCTGTGGGAAACATATAGGAAAATGGGTGTTAAAACTTGTGGGAAATCCGTGGAAAAATGATTGTGGATAATCAGTGGGAAAGATGTTTGTGGGAAATCTGTGGGAAAATATCTGTGGGTAATTTGTGGAAAAAAGTTTGTGGGAAATCCGTGGGAAAAAAACCACTCCTTTAATGTTAAAAATGGTAATAATATCCGTGTGAAATCCGTGGGAAAATGGTCAACGCTTTGTGGGAAATTTCGTGGGAAAATATTTACCCACGATGTTTTTACAAACGGAACAATTCCGTGGGAAATCCGTGGGTAAGGGCCCTTTCCTACTGGATTTCCCACGGAACTTGCTGTGGGTAAAAGTTGTTTTTCTAGTAGTGCTAGTCACCATCTTTCTCTGCTACATTTTCCTTATGGTTTTCGCGCCTTTTCAGTTTCCAAAATCAAAAGTAACACTATCTAATTTGAGAACACATTATGTATATGATGTTGTTTGCTTGTTTAGTACGAGTATCTTTTGTTATATATAAACTAATTCAGTAATCTAATTATCTAAAGATTGTTGCATAATAGTTTAATAATAGTATAAAAGATGGTTGAGGTTAAGAAAATATAAAATGTGCGACTAGAGTTGATGATCACTCCTAGAATTCGAGGTCGCATCAAGTGCTAATATACCAAGTAGGCTGGTGGTTGCATCCGTTTTCTTTTTCTTGGCTGCCATGTTCATGACCACAAAGAAACCGCTTAGTGTTTCTTAAAAAGTTGTCGATGTCTTAACGTTGATAATCAATCAGTAGACCGCGGATGAGACTCTCAAGTACATGTGTTTATCTAGACAGCTAGGATAGCTAATTGATAGATCACATATATTCAATAATTTTACTTTTTGAAGGTGGAATTTACAGTAACAAACATGCAATTGGTAGTGTCCTAAATTTTTTTTCAAATATCTGCAACTGTTATTAAACTTGTTATTGTTCTCACCAATGCTAAGTGCTTGAATAAGATTTTCTTTACCCTTGCAAAGCAAAGTGTTGCGGAAATTGATGGCCGATTTGCAACTGTGAATAGCCTTGTCCGTCCTACTTGAAGTTTGTGGTTGATGTTTTCGTGTATCATATGAGTCAGATGAGGGGTGCATTATATTGATTTTATTTGTTTGTATAAAAATTTTGTGCATTGACGGTTTAGTTTATGCTGTAATCTTGAGAGCCCTTCCAACACTTCAAATTTAAATCTAAGTACATTAATAGGGTTATGATTTTAGGGATTAGAGTTGGACCACATTTAAAGACAATTTTTGATTAATCTTATTATATAAGCATGTTTCTTTATAAATATTTGTGTGAATAATATACTAATTTCAATTCTCAATCATGTATACTTAACCTTTTTTCGGTCGGGATAATGAGTTCTAAATGTATCCAAATTGTCAAGTTTTGCTATTATATGTATCAATCTTTTAATTTTGCTATTATATGTATCCATCTTTGTTAATCTTCCTATTAAATGCGTTGTGCAGATGTGGCATTTGTTAATCTCTTTGTCTAACAATCATTTGCCACGATGGTTTGCATCGTTAGTCCTTTATACTAACGAGTGTTTATTTTTTTAATCTTTTCAATGTATTTTTTTTACAAAAGTTTCAGAAATATTTTATGCCAAACAATAAATAGATTTCGAATGACTTTTTCCGAAAGTTTTGAATTTTTTTTTCAAAAAGTTGTATATTTATGTGGTTTTCATAAAAAAAAGTTTCCAAATAAAAAAATAAAGACTCTTCAGAATAAATTTCTCTAGAATAATTTTTTTTCAAAATTATGGGAAAAAACTTTTTTGAGAAAACAGTTATTCAATATTTTTTTCAAAATATGCTTATTTATGTGGGCTTTATAAAAAATCGCAACAAAAAATTTTATTGTTGATAAATACTTTTCGAAATAAAAAAAATTGGAATACAAACTTTTTGAAACTTTTTTCAAAAAATGCCTATTTATGCGGCTTTCATAAAAATAATTTCGAAAGAATTTTTTTTTCAAATAAAAAATAAAAACTTTTAAAAATTTTGAGAAAAAATGTTTATTTCGAAAAAAACTTATTTTTTATTTCAAAATATATTTTTTTTTGAGTGACAAAATATAGAGATTAAATATAAGCATACGATTGAAAAGCTTGACTAGGCCTATTAGCTCAGTTGGCTAGAGCGTTGTGGTCATTACTGCGGAGGACGCAGGTTTGAACCCTGCATAGGCCATATTGTTTTTTAGTTTTTAGGGATTTTTTTGTAAAAAAAATAAAATAAAAAGAGTTGATGTAGACTGCCAGGAATCGAACCTGGGACCCATAAACAGAGCACAGACTTTCTTGGTATGTATTTTTTTAATGGAAATTTTAACATGTTTAAGTTTGTATATAAGTAAAGTTTGGATATATTAAATACAAATTCGATCTATTATCATGGTAAATTTTAAATATATTTAACGTGAATTAAATGTATTTTTTGATATAAAAAACTTAGACGTTTAATAAATATGACTTAACATGTACTTGAGGACACATATTAAAGAAACCCTTTTTAACTTATTTAAACCGAAAATAACAAATTCTGATATACATTCGTATATGAATGTTTTCCAATCAACATGGTGACCAAAAGAACCATCTTTATCAACTTACCTGGTTAAATTACCCTACCATATTCATTTCCACCGATAACTACTACTGTATTCATTTCCACCTTGCTGCCAGAGACGAAGCCAGGACGAAATATTATCGGGTGCACAAATTTTTTGAACCTTAATATAACATATGTAAAAAATGAATTAAAACGAAGGGTAGAAACACGTTCCGATTGACTTGGTGCATTTAAGATGCATTTAGATTAAATCGATGTTTTTCTTCACAAATTAACAATACAAAGAAAAAATTCATAGGTGTCACGGGCACCCGCGGGAACCCTCCTAGCTCCGTCCCTGCTTGCTGGTCCATTTTAACAAGCTACGTAGTAAAAAAGATAGTTTCAATCATGTTGCTGCAGTTACATATATGATAGTATTCGACGTATCTATAAACCATTTTTATTTTAGCTTTGAAGTCACAACGTATTTGACATATCTAGTTTCAGTTATTTACATAAGAGTTTGGTTGGGATTTAATTAAAAATGTTTTCCTACTTTGCATTCGGCTGTACTAGTTCGTGTGACGGGTCTGGTGAGTCAAGCAATTTTGGGTCGAGTAAAGGGTTGCAGTTAGAGCTCTCGGATGGTGATAGGTCTGGTGGTTGGCTCGGAAGGTGACGGGTCTGGTGGTTGGCACGGAGGGTGACAGATAGCTTCACTACAAAACGTAGTAGACACACAAACCTTTATATATTTGAACTTGATTAATTTTTTACATACATCATATTCGATCCATGGGTTTCTTTTTTCTAGCATTGTAAATCCCGCAAATAAACACATTAATAGTTACAACAAACGTTGCATTATATTTCGTATCATAGTCACAAGAAACGCTGGGTCAGCCGCGTTTCGCGTTTCGGATCGTTCGTACCGAAACGCGGTACGATCGCGACTCAGATCGCTCAAGATCGCGTTCTGGATCGTCACTTTCAGCGTACCGGTCAACGTCGGTCAACGATTTGATTTTGTTGGTGTTTTCCGGTGGTGGTGTAGTTTTATGGAGGTAAAAAGGTAAAGGCGGCTGAAAGAAAAAGAAGAGAGAGAAGATAGAAGATAGGGTTTTGTTTTTGTATTTATGTGTTTTGTCTGCACATGTAATATGTTTTTATTTTTACTTTCCTTTTCTGGCCCAATTAATAAATTCACACTAATGGGCTTTTATTTTGACCTAACAAATACATAGGACTCATTTTATATAATTGTTTCAATCGTTTGTGACCCAACAAATACATATGACTCATTTTACCGTACCGAATTATATGGTACACCGTACCCAAGCGTACCCAAATGAGTCTACCCCTCTTCGTACCGAATTTTAAGAACCCCGCGTACCGCGTTTCCGTTTCTCGTACCCGTACCGAAGCGTACCGCGTTTCGTGTGACTATGTTTCGTATCACTCATTTTATCAGCACTAGCTCGAGCTCGTATTGGTCTTTTCAAGTCTCCTGATGCTGAAAATCACATTGTCCCTATCCATGTAGTGACTGCTGCAATCAAAGATAAGAAAAAGAGCTAGTAAACTGTAAACATGTGTTTCATCAAGAGTGTTTCATCAAGAGTATATAGATACGCACGGTTTGTTTAGATTTGTCCTTTGTGTGGATCGATATTACTTCCATTGAAATGATTGTTGTCTTTGGTCGTCTCGTCGTCCCCAATAACCGTAGCTAATGTTGATCTCGTAGAGTAAGAGGGTTCGTGGTTGGTGCTTGTGCTAGTGTTTGTTTGTTCACTTGGTAACCAAAAATGTTATAGGCTGTAAAATATGAATAATTTTTGTATGTTTGCATACATTAAACATAATAATGCCGTTATCCTACATCTTTACGAAGACGATAACCATGTGTAACACGATCTGTAACAGATATCGTTTCAGTAGGATAGTGGATAGTCATGAATGCTTGTATGTCGCATGCTACATCCAATCAGGGTTACCCCAGTTTTCAACGTGAGAGCATTCAGGAGATCTATGAGGAAAACAGTGTGGGTACGTTGTCCGTAGATTGGCAATATACAACAATACCAGGTCAACATCCACCTTAACTGAATTTAGTTCAAGGATTGATCAATGTTCATGGAACTAACATATTTTTCTGATTTTAGTTGCTTACTCAAAATCGCGAATCTCGCTTTGCTTGCCAAAAAGTTACACATGTGGTTTGCCCAATTAGAGGTACAATAGGTTTCAATCTAAGAGTTCATATTAATCATCTATCCCAACATGATCATCCATTATGTCAACTCAACGAGATGATCAAGAAACAATTCATCCAAAACATGGGAACCTAGATATTAAACATGTATAAGTTATAAAATAACAGAAATATAGTATATTACAAGACTAGCTTGCATTAAAAAAATTCATAAAAATTTATGAATATGAATGATCAATGGTATATAATTAACATATGTGCAACATTTACATCAAAATTTGGAACCTAGATACACAAAAATTCAAGTCCACCACATAAAACGTTGATGGACTATTTTAATCTCCCTCACAGATGAATATTATGATCATTTCACTAATTGAGTGAGACCATGTTAAGAAGAGAAGCCCTTGCTGCAATCTGCCTCCTTGACATTAGTTCAAGCTGAGAGTTGATGCTCTCAAGACTAGCCTCCGTCGTTTGAAGTTTCTTTTGTACAGTTTGGATGAATATGTGTTTCTTAGTTCCACTGCATGTCAACAACGCGGCATCAAGGCATTGCAGCTCATTTTCATTTGTAACGGCGTTTTCTACCGGTACCACTTTAGTATTGGAAACAAATCTTGAGACAGCCGACCGCACTCTACCAGTTGGATTTTTATTCAAGGGTGGAGAAGCCAAGAAGACCAGTAACAACCGGAAAATAACATTGCTCGATGTATTAACGTCTCCAAATACTCGGATCGCCGACAACATGTGAATATTATGCGAATCTTCAATCAAGGGAGAGCCAAAGATCATGTTATCCATTTTCTTTAAACTAGTTACGGATCTTTTTATGTCTTTGTTGAGTTTATTTCTGAAGGTGATGTGTTTCGCAAAAACATGTTTCACGCTGCACCCTGTGGTTCTTCTTAATTCACACTGAAGATCTTGAAGGTGGTATTTTGTCTGAGACAAGACATCAGTAGCATTGCTGCAAATGTCCAAGAACTTAACCGACATATCGAGCAACTCATCTGTCCACTTCTTAGTCTGATTGCTTGAGCTCAATGAAGTTTTTAAGAGAGATGTTTTGACAAGGTCATCAAAACATTGATACAACTCTGTCATCATAGACAAACCGCTGCAGACGGTTTCTGAAGATGGGTTGGATAAGGATGCAGATAATTCCCAAGTTTTTATCTTATTCAAAACAATGTCAATTCTATCGGTGCTAAACTAGCTAAAAGACCCGTGAAATTCACGGGTATTTTAGAAAAAGCGTCCAAAAAAATAGTAAATGACATTGTGTATTACGAAGTTATTAGTTAGAAGGAACCATATATGAACAAACAAACGTAAAGTATATAGTTCAAAATAGACATACATATGTTATATGAAACACAATAATAATTAAAACATAAAAAAACACCAATAATTTATTATGCAAATACCACATACATGGTGATTATAAGTTGTGTATCACTTCTTCGTAAGGTGATGTTTTCATCTTTGCGATAAACATCTGTTTATCAAAATTACTTTTGTTGATTATAGTGGAGCTTTTCATAACCAATTACGAACTCTCTAGAGAATACGTCTTCGTTGTATCCTATTATGAGTTGAAAACATGTCACAACTATAGCACGTGACTTGTTTGAGTAACTAAAGTCTGTCTATGATTGAGCCTAATGCGTCACTTGAATCCTTAATGAGCATTTTATCAAGTATGTCAATCGCGCCATCTTTTGCGTCTCCAAGCTAAACTCTATTCAGCAAAATCGTGAATCTCATAGACATCTTCATGACAACAACGAACAAACAAACACATAATTTCATAGACATCTTCATTGCCAGTCTCACGGTTCGTGGTTGAATGTTTATCTTGAGGAATAAGGACTACTTGCGGTACTCAAAAGTTCCAAGGGAGTCCCATAGTCATCTGTAATGGATGCCAGATTTCAACCATCAAGATAATCACATTAATGAGTCTTAGAACTGCATATTAAAATAAATATGGAGTAATAACAACCACAGTAGACACATAGTTCCTTCACGGTTCAACTTTAGTAGTTTACAAAATCATTAGAGCACAGTCCAACAACGTATAGTTCCGTGTGCAATGGCCACATGGATATACCTATGCAGGTATTTTCATTATTGATAACCGAAACTTGTTAACAATGTATTTGACTGGAATTCATCCACTAAAACTTTATAAGCATACTTGTTACCAAGTAAGTTTTTAACTCAACCGGGAAATCACAATTTAAATGTCAAAACCGTATCATAATATAAAAAAGCAAGTAATTAGGGAGTGATTAATATATTTTACCCTCTCAGGCTTGTAGCACAATTAACAATACTGATGTTCTGAAAACCCCTAATTCCTGATCAAACATGACAAAGCTAATAATACATGTTTAAACCTCAATACGAAATGTAATGATACATGAAGCATGATATTCTTGAATCTAAGGATTACATTAAAATTAAATTATAATAACCGCACTTGAATGCTCTACTTTACATGCAATTTATATTGTACATCTGACCCCTTTATTCATTTCTTATTTTCTACATATTCAAGACTATTGATGAGAAGGACAACTCCAACAACGATTGCCACAGCACCCTGTAATGGACCATTTCAAATCATAATAAGTATGCAAGAAGCAAGATGATGTTAATGATATTAAAATTACGAGAATAAAAAACTCTTGAGAAAGAAGATAGTTTTGGAATATAATGTCTAAAAGTTCGAAAAGGAACCTTTTGCAATATAAATTTTGACACGTAGGATGTTATTGAATTTCATAAAAACAGGATAAAATACAAGCTAACACCATTGGATTGTTGATAAAATAAAGAAAAATGAGTGTTGTAGAAAACTTTATGATTGATAGATGAAAGCATACAACCTTTATATATTAAGGCCGGGTGAATGGACATAGCCACAATGTATATGTCAATGATATGATTTAAATACCATATTAAAGGGGATGATACATGTATTGATGTACATACTTTTAATATGTAGTTATATCGTTTTCAAATTTAAGTTAGTTGTTTCAATGAAACGCGTCTACATTAAATTTGTTTATAACTCGAGAAAAATGATATTCGCTTGTCCATAAATAAGTTGATTAAATTTGGTGTAAGTTGGTCCAAGGTAAAAGTTTCTAAAAAATAGTGTTTTATGAAGAAACAAAATAATTGAATGCACAAATAATAGCTTTTAAATGCTCCATTAATTCGTAGTTATGAACAATGAATTTTAAAATAACTTCAAAATGTCAGGACCAATATACCTTAATCATTTTAATAGTTAAAATCAAATATGTATTTTATGTATTTTACAAAAATAATTCAAAAAATATCAAAGGGATATCTTTGTCCACGTGCCAAGCTGTGGTTAAGTGTTATATTTAGAAAATATTAAATAATAAATAGATAGCTTTAAAAAAAACTATGGTTTTATTAGTTTAGATAGATTATGATGAAAAATATTGTTGTTATGTATTGTACTTTTCAAACTTAAGATTAAATATGGGGTTGACACATCAGCAAAATTTAATTGTGCTAGCTTAAAAGACTTATAAAAAACTCTAATATATTAGATAGTATAGATAGATGATATGATTTAAATACCATATTAAACGGGATTATACATGTTGATGTACGTACTTTTAATATGTAATTATATCGTTTTTAAATTTAAGTTATTTGTTTCAATGAAACGCGTCTACATTAAAAGTTGTTTATAACTCGGGAAAAATGATATTCGCTTGTCCATAAATAAGTTGATTAAATTTGGTGTACGATTGTCCAAGGTAAAAGTTTCTAAAAAATAGTGTTTTATGAAGAAAAAAATAATTGAATGCACAAATAATAGCTTTTAAATGCTCCATTAATTCGTAGTTATGAACAACGAATTTTCAAATAACTTCAAAATGTTAGGAATACCTTAATCATTTTAAGAGTTAAAATCAAATATGTATTTTATGTATTTTACAAAATAATTCAAAATATATCAAAAGGATATCTTTGTACACATGGTAAGCTGTGATTAAGTGTTATATTTAGAAAAAATTAAATAGATAGCTTTAGAAAAAACTACGGTTTTATTAGTTTAGATATATTAGGATGAAAAATATTGTTGTTATGTATTGTACTTTTCAAACTTAAGATTAAATATGGGGTTGACACATCAGCAAAATTTAATTGTGCTAGCTTAAAAGACTTGTAAAAAACTCTCATATATTAGATAGTACTAGCTAAAAGACCCGTAAAATTCACGGGTATCTTAAAAGAATCGTGAAAGAAATTAGTAAATTACAGTGTCTATTATGAAGCTATTAGTTAAAAAGAACACAATTGGATAAAGAAACGTAAAGTACACGGTTTGAAGTATTCAAACACGTTATATGAAACATAATAGGAAAAGCACAAAAAATTAAAAAAACAGCAACCTTTATTTTACGAACTCTACGTATACCACAACCAAGTTGATCGTGGTTTATGCGAGATTTACATCTTCATCATAAATAATAATCTTCAATCCTTTTTTGCTTTTAACATAAGAGACGACAACATATAGTTGGCCATGTGTACGAACAGGTTGTAACAAATACAAACCGACTTGACCGACAGATTATCCTTGACTTTTGATGATTCAAACCGACGGACCCAAAAAAATGCTTCATTACTGTCTTCCACAAAGTGTGATATTTTCATCCTCTCGATAACTCACTTGTTCAGGCTTTAAAAGATTGAAAGTACAAAGAGGTTTATGATAAATGTTTTATAAAATGTTTTTCCTAAATATCTCAAGGTGATTTGAGAGATCTGAGCAACTCGGGCGAACTTCTAGATGTCTAGATATCCTGGTACTTTTACAAAAATGGACGCATCATTTTTTTTCTTTTTAGGATACTCTCCCGAGTCTTTCAGGTCTCTCAGATTACCTTAAGGCAATTGAAGAACTTGGACTCTTTTGGAACATTTATCGCAAACTTCTTTGTACTTTATAGACCGTCAAACATACAGGACCAAAAATCATATTAAACATATTTTGGTTAGATTCACGGTCCACTACTTTTCTTATATCCAGCCTTTGGTATGTCCTGGTTTGATTTTGTCTTTATGCACAACCGACCAATATTTTGTTAGATTAAACCGAACTGATTTAGACATTGACCAAACATTATGATCAGATCTATGATGGGTCTTGTAAACTCAATTGATATTTAATGCATACCTATTCGGTTTTCTCACAGTAATTAACCCTACCTTATGATTAGATGATAAAAGACATTTTACATATGCTTCTAAAGTAATGATGCCAACTTGAGCTACAACAATTAACATTGATTGGTTGATAAAAAAATATATTATTTGTAATTGTTTAAGATCAAATTCGTTGAAGGAGTTGTAAAATTTAAACTCTTAACTATAAAAAGTTGCTAATCAAAGAATTTAGGAATTACAATGTGTATTTTAAATTTTTTTATCACAAACTATTAATATTGATTGGTTGATAACTTACATTTTAATTGTTTAAGATCATATGTTGTTATCTATACTACATTATAAAGGTGTACCCCTTTTGTTGAAAGTTGAAAATGTTGAATGGTTGAAAAATGTGGGTCCCATTAATCTATATCTATACTACATTATAAAGGGTGTATCCCTTTGGTTGAAAGTTGAAAATGTTGAATGGTTAAAAAATGTGGGTCCCACTAATCTATATCTATACTACATTATAAAGGGTGTATCCCTTTGGTTGAAAGTTGAAAATGTTGAATGGTTGAAAAATGTGGGTCCCACTAATCTATATCTATACTACATTATAAAGGGTGTATCACTTTGGTTGAAAGTTGAAAATATTGAATGGTTGAAAAATGTGGGTCCCACTAATCTATATCTATACTACATTATAAAGGTTGTATCACTTTGGTTGAAAGTTGAAATTGTTGAATTATTGAAAAATGTGGGTCCTACTAATCTATATCTATACTATATTATAAAAGGTGTATCCCTTTGGTTGAAAGTTAAAAATGTTGAATGGTTGAAAAATGTGGGTCCCACTATACTATATCTATACTACATTATAAAGGGTGTATCCCTTTGGTTGAAAGTTGAAAATGTTGAATAGTTGAAAAATATAGGTCCCACTAATCTATATCTATACTACATTATAAAGGGTGTATCCCTTTGGTTGAAAGTTAAAAATGTTGAATGGTTGAAAAATGTGGGTCCCACTAATCTATATATATACTACATTATAAAGGGTGTATCCCTTTGGTTGAAAGTTGAAAATGTTGAATGGTTGAAAAATATGGGTCCCACTAATCTATATCTATACTACATTATAAAAGGTGTATCCCTTTGGTTGAAAGTTGAAAATATTGAATGGTTGAAAAATGTGGGTCCCACTAATATATATCTATACTACATTATAAAGGGTGTATTCCTTTGGTTGAAAGTTAAAAATGTTGAATGGTTGAAAAATATGGGTCCCACTAATCTATATCTATACTACATTATAAAGGGTGTATCCCTTTGGTTGAAAGTTGAAAATGTTGAATAGTTGAAAAATATGGGTCCCACTAATCTATATCTATACTATATTATAAAGAGTGTATCCCTTTGGTTGAAAGTTGAAAATGTTGAATGGTTGAAAAATGTGGGTCCCACTAATCTATATCTATACTACATTATAAAGGGTGTATCCCTTTGGTTGAAAGTTAAAAATGTTGAATGGTTGAAAAATGTGGGTCCCACTATTGTATATCTATACTACATTATAAAGGGTGTATCCCTTTGGTTGAAAGTTGAAAATGTTGAATGGTTGAAAAATGTGGGTCCCACTAATATATATCTATACTACATTATAAAGGGTGTATCCCTTTGGTTGAAAGTTGAAAACGTTGAATGGTTGAAAATTATGGGTCCCACTAATCTATATCTATACTGCATTATAAAGGGTGTATCCCTTTGGTTGAAAGTTGAAAATGTTGAATGGTTGAAAAATATGAGTCCCACTAATCTATATCTATACTACATTATAAAGGGTGTATCCCTTTGGTTGAAAGTTGAAAATGTTGAATGGTTGAAAAATGTGGGTCCCACTAATCTATATCTATACTACATTATAAAGGGTGTATCACTTTGGTTGAAAGTTGAAAATATTGAATGGTTGAAAAATGTGGGTCCCACTAATCTATATCTATACTACATTATAAAGGTTGTATCACTTTGGTTGAAAGTTGAAATTGTTGAATTATTGAAAAATGTGGGTCCTACTAATCTATATCTATACTATATTATAAAAGGTGTATCCCTTTGGTTGAAAGTTAAAAATGTTGAATGGTTGAAAAATGTGGGTCCCACTATACTATATCTATACTACATTATAAAGGGTGTATCCCTTTGGTTGAAAGTTGAAAATGTTGAATAGTTGAAAAATATAGGTCCCACTAATCTATATCTATACTACATTATAAAGGGTGTATCCCTTTGGTTGAAAGTTAAAAATGTTGAATGGTTGAAAAATGTGGGTCCCACTAATCTATATATATACTACATTATAAAGGGTGTATCCCTTTGGTTGAAAGTTGAAAATGTTGAATGGTTGAAAAATATGGGTCCCACTAATCTATATCTATACTACATTATAAAAGGTGTATCCCTTTGGTTGAAAGTTGAAAATATTGAATGGTTGAAAAATGTGGGTCCCACTAATATATATCTATACTACATTATAAAGGGTGTATTCCTTTGGTTGAAAGTTAAAAATGTTGAATGGTTGAAAAATATGGGTCCCACTAATCTATATCTATACTACATTATAAAGGGTGTATCCCTTTGGTTGAAAGTTGAAAATGTTGAATAGTTGAAAAATATGGGTCCCACTAATCTATATCTATACTATATTATAAAGAGTGTATCCCTTTGGTTGAAAGTTGAAAATGTTGAATGGTTGAAAAATGTGGGTCCCACTAATCTATATCTATACTACATTATAAAGGGTGTATCCCTTTGGTTGAAAGTTAAAAATGTTGAATGGTTGAAAAATGTGGGTCCCACTATTGTATATCTATACTACATTATAAAGGGTGTATCCCTTTGGTTGAAAGTTGAAAATGTTGAATGGTTGAAAAATGTGGGTCCCACTAATATATATCTATACTACATTATAAAGGGTGTATCCGTTTGGTTGAAAGTTGAAAACGTTGAATGGTTGAAAATTATGGGTCCCACTAATCTATATCTATACTGCATTATAAAGGGTGTATCCCTTTGGTTGAAAGTTGAAAATGTTGAATGGTTGAAAAATATGAGTCCCACTAATCTATATCTATACTACATTATAAAGGGTGTATCCCTTTGGTTGAAAGTTGAAAATGTTGAATGGTTGAAAAATGTGGGTCCCACTAATCTATATCTATACTACATTATAAAGGGTGTATCACTTTGGTTGAAAGTTGAAAATATTGAATGGTTGAAAAATGTGGGTCCCACTAATCTATATCTATACTATATTATAAATGTTGTATCACTTTGGTTGAAAGTTGAAAATGTTGAATGGTTGAAAAATGTGGGTCCTACTAATCTATATCTATACTACATTATAAAGGGTGTATCCCTTTGGTTGAAAGTTAAAAATGTTGAATGGTTGAAAAATATGGGTCCCACTATACTATATCTATACTACATTATAAAGGGTGCATCCCTTTGGTTGAAAGTTGAAAATGTTGAATAGTTGAAAAATATGGGTCCCACTAATGTATATCTATACTACATTATAAAGGGTGTATCCCTTTGGTTGAAAGTTCAAAATGTTGAATGGTTGAAAAATGTGGGTCCCACTAATCTATATCTATATTACATTATAAAGGGTGTATCCCTTTGGTTGAAAGTTGAAAATGTTGAATGGTTGAAAAATATGGGTCCCACTAATTTATATCTGTACTGCATTGTAAAGGGTGTATCCCTTTGGTTGAAAGTTGAAATTGTTGAATGGTTGAAAAATGTGGGTCCCACTAATATATATCTATACTACATTATAAAGGGTGTATCCCTTTGGTTGAAAGTTAAAAATGTTGAATGGTTGAAAAATGTGGGTCCCACTAATATATATCTATACTACATTATAAAGGGTGTATCCCTTTGGTTGAAAGTTGAAAATGTTGAATAGTTGAAAAATGTGGGTCCCACTAATCTATATCTATACTACATTATAAAGGGTGTATCCCTTTGGTTGAAAGTTGAAAATGTTGAATGGTTGAAAAATGTGGGTCCCACTAATCTATATCTATATTACATTATAAAGGGTGTATCCCTTTGGTTGAAAGTTAAAAATGTTGAATGGTTGAAAAATGTGGGTCCCATTAATGTATATCTATATACTACATTATAAAGGGTGTATCCCTTTGGTTGAAAGTTGAAAATGTTGAATGGTTGAAAAATGTGGGTCCCATTAATATATATCTATACTACATTATAAAGGGTGTATCCCTTTGGTTGAAAGTTGAAAATGTTGAATGGTTGAAAAATATGGGTCCCACTAATCTATATCTATACTGCATTATAAAGGGTGTATCCCTTTGGTTGAAAGTTGAAAATGTTGAATGGTTGAAAAATATGGGTCCTACTAATCTATATCTATACTACAGTATAAAGGGTGTATCCCTTTGGTTGAAAGTTGAAAATGTTGAATGGTTGAAAAATGTGGGTCCCACTAATCTATATCTATACTACATTATAAAGGGTGTATCCTTTGGTTGAAAGTTGAAAATGTTGAATGCTAGAAAAATGTGGGTCCCACTAATGTATATTTATATTACATTATAAATGGTGTATCCCTTTGGTTGAAAGTTGAAAATGTTGAATGCTTGAAAAATGTGGGTCCTATTAAAAACTAATACATGCAAATCTTATTCATTAAAAAAGATATAAACTTTCGTTAATTAAACAAATGGCACCCTTTCATCCAATTGAAACATACTTATAAGATATTTTGAATTATAACATGTTACAACACTTTGAAATAAAAGTTTAATCTTTTGACGTTATATTTTGAACTTCACTGAAACACTTACCACAATATCGCATCGTGTTAATTATCTGTTGCTAGACAATTTCCGCCGCTATGCGCGGGTACTCGTCTAGTTTTAGTTAAAACACCCATGAAATTTACGGATATTTTAAAGAATTGTAAGAAAAAGAAGTGTAGTTGTTTATTACGCTATAGTATGAAGTAAAGAAATAATTTGTGTTTGGTATGTATTTGGGGAATGGTGGAATGACAATCGTAATCAATAAATATGTTTGGTTAATGCCTATGGGAATAAGTTTATGAAAGGATACCCATACATCCATAGTAGTGGGTAAAGGTGACTTTCATATTTCATTCCCGTGAGTTCCGTGTATTTTACTTCTCCGCCACATATTTATTAGAATACAAATTTCTCCACTAAATTCTAGATTTTACAAAAATTAATACATACCCAACTAATACAAACCAAACAACAATATCGATTATGATATATTCATTACCATTCCACCCTTATAACATTCCGTTACCGATGACATTTTTGCCCTAGTTTGACACTATTTTATGTTTTGCCCAACATGCCAAAATTAAAACTACTTATATGACATATGCGACTTGTATCCCAAAATCAACCTTTTTGATTCGATTGTTGTCTAAGTTGCATGGGGCAATTTTAAAAATAGTTTTTTCTTGGGACACTTCATGTAGCAAGTTTCACTTTTGGGGCATTTTTGTTTTTAGCTACAAAAATAATCACGAGACTATTCCACGCTCATAAGCCTTGGCCCTTAAAATACAACAAAAAGTATTGAAAGACATAAGATATACTAATATATAGATGCATTTTAATTTAAGAAAAGCTTATAAATTCATTTTGTGTATTGAACTAACACTTTCACTATAAACAACCATATCATAAAGATCAATATCGACACTGTGAATGAACTTGTTAACATGAAGAATGGTAATCATATTTGGAGCGTGGTAAGGAGATTGTGCTTTGCTGCTATGGTTTACTATATTTGGCAGGAAAGGAACGAAATAATCTTTAGAGATGAGAAAAGAGAAGCTGAGAACCTATGTGATATAGCTTGTGACGAAGTTATCAAAATGAAAATTATGAATATTAAAGTGAAAAACTCTGCTTCTGTGAGAAGAGTGGCATAATTGTGGGAGATTTAATTCAACTTAACTTCATAGTTGAGATCCTTAGAAGATTGAAAAGGGGTGTGTGGTATTAACTATTGAAGATCTGTATCTACATTGTCTTGGAAATGTAGTCAAAAGATCAAGGTGATCTTAGCCCAGTATGCTATCTTTTTGGGCTTATCTCTGTGGTACGGGTTACTATCAGAGATGAATAGGACTTTGTTGTCCGAGAAGATTGCAAGGTGTGCATTTGGAATTGAATAGATATCTGATGTATTAAGATTCTGTAATTGTTGTATCTGTATGAGTGGAATATGCATGTCTATGTCCACTCCAACTTGGTGTAAAAAGTTAGCATAAGTAATAAAAGTTCACCGTTTCAACAAAAAAAGATCAATATGGACATATATGGTCAACCCAACCAAAGGTTGGTATCTACCTATGATGTTGGAGCTACCTTGCACTACCCATTCAGCCAACATATTTATGAAGGCACGTGACCATCAAACTTTTTAAAGTTGGCAAGCTTTTCAAGCTTATGATAATTGTTAAAAACAACTAACATCCTTCTATAAGACTACTACTAAAGTTGGTGCAAACCTAAAATTCACAAACTGAACTTTCAAAACCATGACAAACTGTTGTGCCTTTAAGGATGGGATTTAAGGTATCATGAAATATGTCCTAAATCTTAACTAATATAGAATATTAGTTCGATGGTTATTTTTGCTATATGAGCCATATCATGCGGTAAAGAATAGTTAATGAGAGACATAGATCTCGTTGCAAGATACGGGGCAGAACTTCCTGATATAGATCCCTTTCAGCAATCATAGGGTTAAATAATAACCACAAGGTGGTGAAGTGTACGTATACAAAAGATGTAAAAACCTTAATTAAGATGGTTGTTATTAACAATTACATCAAAAGGGCTATAAGTAAATAACTGATGTTTGATGTATAGACTTCTACCAGGAATGGAGGTCGAATAAAATTCCCTTTGAATTCTACCTACTGTTTCACTCTGCACAAAACAATGATGTCATATTAGAAGCATTTCCATGCAGTTGCACCAATCCTTTAACTAAGTCTCTTATGTATAGACATGTTTAAAAACACATAGGTCGGTCAATGGTTAATGAAACTTAAAAACACAACCCAACGCGCGTTGTTCTAGCAACGCATGGGCCAACACTGTTGGCTTTTGGCTATGTTCGGTATCGTAATGCCACCTAACACTGAGCAAGGTCGTTGGCCGTTATGATACCTAGCCCTATAAAGTAATCCCTGTTCATGCATTTTTAATCGAATCCTAAAATTTCGGAAGCTTCGAAGTGCACCTGAGAAATTGATCTGATACATAGAAACAAAAAAAACTATATAGATAGTGGTTCGTATTGAAGAATACAATCACCTGAAATTTTTAAGAATTCGAATACATCGCACTTAACAGAGGTGTTCCGCACGTTTTCGTTTCCTGGAGACATGTCGATTTCTAACACAAGAGTTTGCCTGTATCTCGTCCATGGAATTAAATTATGATTACATACGAACTGTCTATAAATTACGAAATCAACTTCTTAACTACCCTGAACCATAAATGTCGATCTTTTGAGAATTCAAACATAAAAATAATAAATTAATCATCCTGATCAAAATTCTTGATAAAAGTAAATAACCGAATTGATAAGCAGATGAAGGAGATAAATAGATAATGGCCGTATAATGTTATGCACGAGGAACCATATGCTATCGATTTTTTTCATGAAGGATTGTAAAATTGCAAGATTAATAAGGCTTAAAAAGTCAGATTTGATAGAAATAACAGAGTTATGACGTTTATTAAGAGAGATGGTTAAGAAACTTGTAAAGAGTCACGAGGTTCAAAATTTGGTTGAGCTATTTGAGGAAACGATATATTTAATTGAATGTATTTCAGGGAACGATATGCTTAATCGATGGAGCGTTAAGAATGACTATAAGTTTGATTTTATTTTTTATCTTAAGAAGATATGAATCAGAGAGTAATAACCGGGTGTATTAATTTATAGTCAACTATTAACTATTTTGTTTTTTTTTTTTTTTAAGAAACAATATAATTCTGGTAAAATTGCTTTCAACGGATAATCTATCAATAGAAGTTTAACATCTCCAAATACTCGGATCACCGATAACAGGTGAATATTATCCGAATCTTCAATCAAGGCAGAGCCAAAGATCATGTTATATATCCATTCTCTTTAAACTAGCCACTGATCTTTTTATGTCTTTTTTGAGTTTATTTCTGAAGACGATGTATTTCGCAATAATATGTTCCACGCTGCACCCTCCCGTTCTTCTTAATTCACACTGAAGATCTTTGAGGTAGTGTTTTGTCTGAGACAAGACATCAGTAGCATTGCTGCAAATGTCCAAGAACATAACCGACATATCGAGCAACTCATCTGTCCACTTGTTAGTCTGATTGCTTGAGCTTAGTGAAGTTCTTAAGAGAGATGATTTGACAAGGTCATCAAAACACTCATACACCTCTGTCATCATCGACAAACCGCTGCAGACGGTTTCTGCACATGAGTTGGATAAGGATGCAGATAATTCCCACGTTTTTATCTTATTCAAAACGTTGTCAATTCTATCGGTGCTTGGGTGTGATCTGCAAGGCATGGTAATAGATCGAATTGGTTGCCTAGATGTTCTTGAGAAAACGCCCATTTGTAACTGATCTAGATTTTCTGTGAGATTTTAGGGTGTGATATGCGCTCTAACAGTCGTCTGTGATATCAAACTACCATTCCTGCGACCTCGTATTTATAAGTTATTAAACAGATTATAAAATTTGAGGCATTAATACGTGGAGCCTTTTCTATCTCTCGGTTTTTATGCCTTGCATTGCCATTATTACTACGTGGCGAGCACCCACTACATTCAAGAAGCCAGTTTCATTGTGTTTATGAGATAAAATTCTCAATGATTCTTGGGAAGGTAATCGAAATGCGTATCCATGTGAATGAAAATTGAACCTAGCATGTGTTTAACTTTACAGATATCGCCACCTGCGATACGTGGAGGTCTCAATGATTCCACCATTAGTTCATGTTTCTTGATATCCTATGTTGTGGTTCCCTTCTAAATAATTTCTGAAAGTTCGATCAGAAGCAACATGCAAGCATATATTTTGAGATTCGACTCTCTTTAATGCATCTTGGAAACATAAGAAATATCTGTATCCATGTGAATGTTGCTAGATTATCTATAATTAAATTTACAGTTATGATGTTGTTTGCTTGTTTATTACTACAATTCGAGGTCGAATCAAGTGCTAATTGTTTTGTTTTTCTTGGCTGCCATGTTCATGTCGTTTACCCTATCATGTTCTTGCGACATACCTGTTGGCGGGAAGGTCTAAAGATTGTGTGAGCATGTGGAAACCTTGTGCAGTTTGCATGTATGGACTGTTTTTTTACTGCAATAAGTTTTAATGACAAAATATAGCGATTAAATATAAGCATACGATATAAATATTTGTTTAGTCCTATTAGCTCAGTTGGCTAGAGCACTGTGGTTATTGCTGCGGAGGTCGCAGGTTCGACCCCTGCATAGGCCATATTTTTTTTAGTTTTTAGCGATTTGTTTTGTAAAAAATAAATAAGATAGAATTGATTCCAGGACTCAAACCTAGGACCCATGACAAGAGTATAGGCCGATTAGCCAATGCTAATCCAATTGGCTCGTGCTGCGGAGGTCGCAGGTTCAGATAACAAGAATCGATTCCAGGACTCGAACCTGGGACCCTTGACAAGAGTATAAGCAGATTAGCCAATGCTAATCCATTTGTTTTTTAATTTATTTAAACCGAAAAATTTCAAAATTAAGCGTAAGATATATAAACTCGTTTAATTTATTTTTCAATTAGTATATCCCAAAAAGTTAAATTTCGTACAGATCGCTTGGTCTGGCTCAGCATCATGAGTAGTCTTTCTTTCAACATGGTACATAATATATCAGACCGGCAAGAACACGATTACTACAAGCAAGCATATACCACACTAGCATCTCCAAAAACAGATGCATTAGTTGCTCACTGCACAAGATCACACATTAACCATTTAGATCAACTTCAAATGTGTTATGCAGTATTTAATTCACCATTTAACTAACCAGTATTTTTAATTTTGACACTATACTTGGTTTGGAACTTTGACAGAACAAGTCACTGAAGTTCAAAACTCGGTGACCAATTATGGAGGTGAATCCCACTGCTAAAAGTACAGTAGAACAAACAAAAATTGAAAAATGCGAGTGAACTGAAATTCGCACACAGCAACTCCAGCAAGAAGCAACAATTCTTGATTTAAGTACATAGCAATATAGCATGACCGGACCCGGTATATACTCTACTGTTACAGTGACAGAATTCAGATATGATCGTTACAACATGATCATCCATTATGTCAACTCAACGAGAAGCTTATCGGCTATGGACTTCTTTTAGCTAAAGGCAATATAAATTAAACCAAGCAAGAAGCTTAGATATAACAAGACTACATGCTAGATAAGCTTTGCATAAAAAAACTCATAAAATTTATGAATCTGAGTGATCAATGGTATATACTTAACATATGTGCAACATTTATGTTGGGCCTATTTTAATGTCTTAGACGCCAAAAAAGGACAGCCTGCAAGTGTACATCAGGAAGATAATACAGGAAGAAAAGAAACGGGCTTTTAGGCCCATACCCAAACCCTAGCAGTTTATATACAGTTATTTAGAAACATGCCTGTTACTTTTTCATAACCGGTGCTTAGCCACCGTTTCATATTGTATATATAGATTAGGATTTCCTGTAAACAACTTAACCCTCATTATTCAATATCATGATATACATATATCCTGTGTTTATCAGGATGGGTTCACCCAAATCTTTTCTTGTTCTTCCCAATTAATTCCTGTCTTTATATGATCGTTCATGATTAGTTTGGTCGTTATCCGATCCTGGAAATACGTTCAAGACCTGCACAAAAGTGGTATCAAGAGCCTGAGAATCAAACGTCATGGTTCGATCATCATTCAAGAAAGACGAAAAGAAAAAAGGCAGAGGAACATGCCTTGGATAAAAGGCAGCGAATGAAGAAAAAAAAGGAGGAACAGATTCGAAGAAAAAAGGTTTTTTTACAGATTTCTTATTTGGATTATGATAAGAAAAAGATTTTTCAAGATTCTTATTCGGATTATGATAAGAAAAGATTTCTTCAATATTCTTATTCGGTTTATGATAAGAAAAATGGAAGAAAACATAAAAGGCAGAAGAAGAAAAAAAACAGATTCGGAAAAGAAAGAGAAGAACAGAAAGAAAAGAGACAGAGAAGATGGCTGCGTGGTTTATTGCAAAAGAAGGAAGAACACGTTTTTCATAAGAAATTCGAGAAGAAAAGGAACTATTGGTTCGTGATGAACCTTATGACCGTGAGGATTGAAAGGTGTGAAGCCAAAGATGAAAGACGTATGAGATGATACAATCTTTGCAGCAAACCAACAAAAGCCATGTACACTTTAGAAGACAGAGAAACGCAGGGAGTGCAAAGAGACGCAGGGACTGCTAGGAGACATTCAAGATTTTGGCATCTCGACATTAGGGGGGAACTGTTGGGCCTATTTTAATGTCTTAGACGCCAAAAAAGGACAGCCTGCAAGTGTACATCAGGAAGATAATACAGGAAGAAAAGAAACGGGCTTTTAGGCCCATACCCAAACCCTAGCAGTTTATATACAGTTATTTAGAAACATGCCTGTTACTTTTTCATAACCGGTGCTTAGCCACCGTTTCATATTGTATATATAGATTAGGATTTCCTGTAAACAACTTAACCCTCATTATTCAATATCATGATATACATATATCCTGTGTTTATCAGGATGGGTTCACCCAAATCTTTTCTTGTTCTTCCCAATTAATTCCTGTCTTTATATGATCGTTCATGATTAGTTTGGTCGTTATCCGATCCTGGAAATACGTTCAAGACCTGCACAAAAATTTACATCAAAATTTTGAATCCTAGATACACAAAAATTTCAGTCCACCACAAAAATTTCAGTGATCTGCAAGGCATGGTAATAGATCGAATTGGTTGCCTAGATGTTCTTGAGAAAACACCCATTTTTTATTGATCTAGATTTTCTGTGAGAGTTTAGGGTGTGATATGCAGTCTAACAGATATCATCTACCAGTCCTGCGGCCTCGTATTTATATGTTATTAAACAGATTATAAAATTTGGGGCATTAATACGTGGAGCCTTTACTATCTCTCGGTTTTTATCCCGTGCATTGCCATTATTATTACGTGGCGAGCACCCATTACATAGGGGTTACATACAAGAAGCCAGTTGCATTGTGTTTATGAGATAAAATTCTGAATGATTCTTGGGAAGGTAATCAATATGCGTATCCATGTGAATGAAATTGAACCTAGCATGTGTTTAACTTTACAGACATCGCCACATGCGATACGTGGAGGTCTCATATGATTCCACCATTAGTTCTTCCCATGATTCTAGATATCCTATGTTGTGGTTCCCTTCTAAATTTAAATAATTTCTGAAAGTTTAATCAGAAGCAACATGCATATATTTTCAGATTCGACTCTTTAATGCATCTTGGAAACATAAGAAATATCTGTATCCATGTGAATGTTGCTAGATTATCTATAATTAAATTTACTGTTACATGTTTTTTCAAATCTTTTGAGCTTCCAAAAGCTAGTCGACGAGTGGTGGAAACAATGGGCTTCTGCCGAATATGAGATGGTAACTGGCCGGGGCGATATGGACATGGATGTTGCGCTTCTAGTCACCATCTTTCTCTGCTATTTTGCTTACGGTTTTCGCGCCTTTTCAATTTCCGAAAATCAAAAGTAACACTATCTAATTTGAAACACATTATGTATGGGAGTATACTCCATGGTGTATTTCTTATCAACTGATGAAAGTTATTTAATTTGTATGATGTTGTTTGCTTGTTTATTACGAGTATCTTTTTTTATATATAAACAAATTCAGTAATCTAATTATCAAAAGATGGTTGCGCGCATAATAGTTTAATAATAGTATAAAAGATGATTGAGGTTAAGTAAATATAAAAGGTTCGACTAGAGTTGAGGATCACCGCTACAATTCGAGGTCGATCAAGTGCTACACCAAGTAGGCTGGTGGTTGCATCCTTTTTCTTTTTCTTGGCTGCCATGTTCATGACCACAAAGAAACCGCTCAGTGTAACGGTGACATGTAATGCCTAGTTTGTGGTTTTTAACTGTGGTAGAGTTAGGTTGACTAAATTATGGGACATACCTGTTGCCAACGTTGTGCAGATTGCATGTGGAAACGTTGTGCATTTTGCATGTATGGACTGTTTTTTGCACCATGAAAATCTGTTTTTTTACTGCAAACTTACTTTACATAACGGAAGCTGGGTTATAAAAGAGTTTAGATGTCAGGTATTTTTGAATAACAAAATATAACGATTAAATATAAGGATATGAATTAAGAGTATGATTAGGCCTATTAGCTGAGTTGGCTAGAGCGTTGTGGTCATTACTGCGAAGGACGCAGGTTTGACTCCTGCATGGGCCATATTTTTCATTACCTTGGCCTTTTTTATATATATTTATAAGCAGAGTTTGTTGCTATTTTTATCTTTTTAGTTTTTTTAATCCAAAAAATAACGAATTCTGAAATACATTCTTGTTTAATTAAGCGTAAGATATATAAGCTCGTTTGACATGACCTTATTAGATGAGGTATAACTCGCACAAATCGCTTGGTCTGGGTCAACATCATGAGCAATCTTTCTTTCAACATGGTACATATGAAATCGCGTTAACACGCGAATCGAGACGAAAAATAAAATTTATCTAAAAAATTAATAAAAATTGCAACTAAATCTTAAAAAATGTAAATAAGGATGCAAAATCAATAAAACTTTTTGAAAATTTTTTATTTATTTATTATTTAATTTTGAAATCTATTTAAAGACCAAAAATTTAAAATAATGAAGAAAAATTCTAAAATTATATTTTATCAATTGTAAACCTAAAACATATTTAATAAAACATAAAAAGTATTTTTTTTGAAATATTTAGAAACTATTTTATTACTTTTAATTGACTTTCTAAAAACAGAAAATAAATAAAAGATTAAAAATAGAAAAAGAAAAAGAAAAAATCTAAAAAAATTTCTGAAAGTCTAAAACAATAACTACTTTAATGAAAAAATTAAAACACTGACTAAACTATACTAAATAAGCCTAAATCAAGCTACAACTTATTTAGAAGCAAAGGAAAAAGAAAACGTATAAGAAAAAGACATGGGGAAGCCTTGCAAGAAAAAACATTTGCTACAATGGTAAAGCACCCAACCCTCTAACGAGAGGTCAAGTGTTTGATCCATGCTAGGTTAGTTTTAATGTTTTTATATTTTTTATATTTTTTCTTTGGGCAGAATCAACCCCACAAGCTTTGGCTTGCTTTTGTGTTGTAAAAAGGGTAAGTGATAGTTTATGTATATTACTATCGTAAACCAAGTAATCACACATCAAATTCGGGTCCATTGTCAACACATGGATAGGCCAATACAAAAGTAGACGTTCCCAGACCAAAGATGGAATGAGATGACCTCTCAAGTCGCGTATATTACACGCGTAGAAAACTGTCTCCCAACTGTGACCAAATGATTATTGAACGACACCCAAAGACGTGACGAGTAGGAGACGCACGATCGTGTACGAACTGTACGAGTCCATCTAAGGAATACACATGTCGCCCTTTTCTTCCCATAAGATAATCAATACATGGCATATCTATAACCACTAATTATTCACATGCGTTTGTCTCCAAAACTCTGGATGCTCCTCTATAAATAGATAGTATCACGCTCATTCAAAGGTCGTTAACTTGACTAACTTACGAGGTTTGAGCCGACAGTTAGATATTCACACAAGATAAAGTCCTCATTCGCACTTGTTTGGGTGTCACCCTAACAGTTTAGTTCCCAATCAGGCCCGGATATGTGATTGCACAATGTGCGATTGAACATGCCTATCTTTTTTTAGGGGCTCCCTAAGACTAGGTTTATTCACAACTTCATACAACCCAACTATTTATTAAAATATTATTTTTTACTCTTACATTCATACAATCAACACATACAACCAATCTTAACTTTTTTTTATCATTTATCAACAACCCTACTCAACCCAACCCAACCTAATATATACTAATATTTTTTAATATTTAATTTAATACTTCAGATTAATCTAAAATTATATAGTAAATAAAATATTATCGATATTTAATTTACTAAAAGAAAAAAAATCTATTTTTATATATAATTAACTGCAGCTGAAAAAGTGATTTATAAAATTCAATTTGTAACCTCCCATGCGTTTTTTGTGGAAACCAGATACTCCAGTACTAGTATTATAGTATTACTATTACTCCATACAGTAAAGAAGAGTAATCTCCAATGTATATTTAAAGTTTCCTGTTTATTAGGTACTCACAAATTAAATACTATAGATGTAAAAACACGAAAAACACGAAAAAATTACAACAGAAGTAAATTAAATTTTGAAAAGTTTAATCAGCCATTCATAATAAGACATCTGGCAAGGTTGAGTTTGCAACTCGAAAGTCGCCACACGACCAGGTCGTGGGTTTCTCTTTCTTCTCTTATGTACTTTTTTAATAAAATATTGGGTGTGTTTTGTCATTTTCTCTCCAACCGATTGGTTGAGGTTGGGGATAAAGGTAGTCTAAAATCCGTTGAGCTATATCTCATTAATTAAGTAGTTTAAGACATGCACGTGCAAAATAATATCATGCATATAAAATCACAAATATATCATTTTTGAAGCTTGATCATAATAGTGTTTCAAAGTTTTCTACACAGGCTATGCGTGCAATACGGCCGTGGATCGAAAGTTTTCTAGAGTGGTTCGCAATAAATAATTAACTCATCATTCAAAATTAAGCAACATGTAATATAAAGGTCCATAGGTTCGAATCTAAGAGATCATATTAATCATCTATCCCAAAATGATCATCCATTATGTCAACTCAACGAGATGATCAAGAAACAATTCATCCAAAACATGGGAAACTAATATAATGAGGCATATCGGCTATGGTCTTCTTTTAGCTAATGTCAATATAAATCAATACAAGCAAGAAGGTTAGATATAACAAGACTACATGCTAGATAAGCTTTGCATAAAAAAATTCATAAAATCTATGAATATGAGTGATCAATGGTATATACTCAACATATGTGCAACATCTACATCAAAATTTGGAATCCTAGATACACAAAAATTTTAGTCCACCACATAAAACTTTGATGGACTATTTTATTCTCCCTCGCATATGAACATTATCATCATTTCACTAATTGAGTGAGACCATGTTAAGAAGAAAAGCCCTTGCTGCAATCTGCCTCCTCGAAATTAGTTCAAGCTCAGAGTTGATGTTCTCAAGGCTAGCCTCCGTCGTTTGAAGTTTCTTTTGTACAGTTTGGATGAATCCGTGTTTCTCAGTTCCACTGCATGTCAACAACGCGGCATCAAGGCGTTGCAACACATTTTCATTTGTAACGCAGTTTTCTACTTGAAGGTTTATATAGTTCATAACAATGATTTAAAACCCTAATATGGATCAAAGAACGCATAGCGGAAGCGATTAACGAGATCATTAATTTAACACAATTATATTAATCAAGATTAGGGTTACATACCTTTATCCTAGCAAGATCCACAAGACGACGGAACGAACGTCAACTAGGGTTTATCACGAACACCACCAAGAATATAATCTAAAGGAAGATTATTTCACGCTCTTGTACACACGTAATACGGCGAGTTAACCGTGAGTCTAGCACGAACAAACCGAGCTTCAACGCTTATGGAATATCTACCCAACAACCCTAGAGAGGGGCTAGGACTAGATAAAATAGATTTAATCGAAAACCAAACGAAACCCTAAGTTGGGTGTGTATGGCCGGCGATCAAAGGAGAAGAAAAGAAAGATGGATTAAAAAATTATGAGGCTTTGGGTTTGTTTATATAGCCTTGACAATCCTTGGGCTCCAAGTCATAAACAAATAAGGAAACCGACGTTCCCCTTTTCCCCCTCTATAAGCCGGCGGTTAACACCCCACCAAGGGGTGTTATGTGTAATTTTTCCTTCTTCTTTTAGGTTCTATTTAATTCCATAATGGTCGTTATAACTTAACTATTATTTATTAACGATCGTTAGTTAAGCTTTGGTTTGATTTAATAAATACATATAAAATATATTTAATCAATAAATTAACCCTTTACGTTATGTGTGCAATCCCGTGATCCCGAGTTCGATCCTATCCCACGACTATTAATTTTAAGTCCATAAACTTTCAGCTCCCACTTGGACAAAATTCTAATATCGTGATCACATTGACTAGCTTCTAGTTACACTAGCAATGTCACTAGTACAACTCGAGTAAGGTTTCTTGGACAAAACCTTTTAACGATATATAATCATTATTATTATTATCCTTTCATTTCAAATACAACGTTAATAAGGATATGGATCTCAGTCATTCCTTTCATTAACCATTCTGCTTCTCGTTTATGGATATAGCAAGATCACCAAAACAAATTTGGGTGCGGCCGCACAAATATCTTACTACTCCCCCGAGGGGCCCAGCTGTATTATACTTCAAAATAAATTTTGAAGGAAACGAATCCCATTTTAACTACAAGCAAAACTTATGAACTTTGCAACACTTCCGGAAATAATCCTTATAGCTACCAGTTACGTTTAGCGTTAGATTATTCCACAGAAATGCACTAGATCCACGACAGTTTCCTGGTATCTCAGGTCTAAGGATAACTATTTATGATTTACTTGATGACAAAGATCCATAAAGTAAAATCATATAGTTGGGATAAGTCCAATATTTGATCCATCAAATATCATCCAAAATTGACCAATATACTTTCAAGTATACTCTGTCACTATTTTGAATTGTCTTAGTTTAATAATACTCCCATATTATTAATCGACAACGGACATTTAGAAACATCATAATGCTCATGGATTAAAACATGTAAAATAGGATACAAAATCAAATAACAGAAAAATAAACGAAATCCAATCTTTATTTCATCAATTCAATAATGTCTTACATCCTTTATCCAAATACTAAAAATAGATCAATGCATAAAACTGGTACATGCATCATGACTCTAGTAATGACATTCATACTTGTTTGGCAAAGCATAAAATAACCAATCTTGACCTATTGGAATTTTGAGAATACTTTATTCAAGAATTCAATTTCATTGAAACTCTTGTACATGTGCATTCAAATAATTTGATATTGCCACATAGTATCAAAATTGTGAAACATCATTGATCACCAATTTCCTAAACTTCCAAAACACATTTGAAGTTCAAAGTATTCTAATTCTTTAATGTATAATGAAACTTTAATCAACATGTCATCTCCAAAGATCCCATGACTAATATTGAGTGTTACCTCAATTATATCTTTTCAAGTTTTACAACTTTTCATAAAAGATATAAATACGTTTCCTTTAATATCCATTATGTAATGTTTGATTCCAACCAAACTCTTCAAGTTTGTTGGCTATGATAATTTGCACAACGATTGAAAAATTATTCATCTCTAGAATATGGAAGCCGATCCAAGATTTAGGATGTTATTCTATTTCCAAACATATTCCTTCAGAATATTCATTACACAAGTTATTTAATAACTTCTTAAATAGTTTAATATATTCAAATCATCATGTATTTAAAGCATGATATAAATACAACACGACACACATGAAAATTTCTCAAACCAGATTTAGATTTCTTCATGTCCTAAATATCCACGTAAACATACTACATGGCATATTACGTTGTATTTCCACCGCATAAATAAATAAATTTATTTGTCCCAAGGTTATGTATATCTTATTTCCTAAATCTTCAAAGTAAAGTTTCATCCCAAATCTAAACCAAATCAACATTTAATTTGAATGAAATCTGACTTTCTTACATGTCTATTTGACACATATAATTTAAGAAAATAACCATAATACTCCCACTAGCTTTTAAGAATACTCAGAAACCATCTTATTCAAATTTAAATTCAATCTTGGATTTCAAATTAAACATAAGAAATGCATGCTTTTATCCATTCATGGATAATTGCATTTTGTACTTTTCCAAAGATTTATATTTTGAAGTAATAAACTCATTTCGATTACTTAAGTCCTTTCTCAAGTAGTCATTCAAGAAATAGTTCATACATATCCAAATTTGTCAATTTAAAATATGACCATGAAAATCTTTATACATTTAATGTGTTTAGGAAAGAATACTCAATCACAATTAATTACTTAGGTGTGATTAATAATCTATTCATAATACATACATTAAATATGTGTACAATTTTGTCCATTTAATTTCGACACAAAGATTAAACCACTACAATTGGCGTTTTTCTTCCTTTGACGAAACTCATCTCCAATTTCTAGTCAAACTATTTAAGATAAAACAAATCTAAAATTGATTATCTTATTGGACAACATCTATATCGTTCATAGTATGAGTAATTTACCCAATTCAATATTTGGTAACAAATCACAACAATTATTTGTAACTCATAATTCTAAGCATACAAATAAAACATCCGAGATATCCTTGCGGACCTATGACATAAATTCTTTTATCTTAAGGTTTAGCATTTACACGCCTACCTCATGATAATTACTAGTGTATTTTAGAAGATCATGTATCTTGTAATTTTATCTTTCAAGATCAAAACTCCCACTTGCTTTTAGTAACTTAAAATTACTCTTTAAATACATAGCAAATAGATCAACACTCCAACGTTATCTATATGGGACATTACAAAACACAATGACAGTTCCATACCCTTTATTTTCTAAACAGTACACTTCATAAGTAGTTTAGCAAAATCCGAAGTTCATTTAAGATATAATGTGATTCATCACATTCTATATATAGTGTTATCTTATTAATCTTCTTAGATCAAGTCATACTCAACTTTCTAACCTTGATTTCTTTTGGAATAAAGGAAGATATAGTTATCTTGAATCAAACATCACCATCATATTGAGAATTTTGATTCTCCTAATGAACATACTTTAACAATGATGTATTTCATTTAGGGAAATATTGTAAGTCAATCTTAACAATATTTAAGATAAATATATATCTTTAGGCTTACCTATATACCAACTAAATCATCTTAATGGTATAATAGATTTCCTAACCATTTTGCATGCTTTATAACTCAAATACTTTTAATACAAAGTCACTTCATAAAAGTTATTAGTCCATTACACGTTACATGTATATGTCTTTAGTGAAATAGAGACAATACATTAACGTCTTACTTTATATTATACGTCTTCCAAGACTTTATGTTTGTGACTTTATACAATAAATCATAAACATGTATAACTAAAGTAAATCATGAACACCACTAGGTTTCATTCATCTTTTCAAGTTAATTCACTCTTATACTATTACATGAACACCACTAGGTTTCATTAGTAGTATAAGATTACTCTATGTATCTTATGTTCATTCCAGGAATTAGTCCATTTTAAGAATCTTCAAAACATTCCACGCCTGATCTTACGACATGTGGATATTTTACTCTTGAGTTTACAATTTAGTCCAAGCTCTTACATGACTAAATCAAAACAACAAGTGTTTCTTAAAGTGAATGATATATATACTTTTAAGTAGTCTTTTAATCATATTGACACATGATCTAAATATTAATTAGATTGTTAGTCTCTTATCTTAAAGACAAGAGAATCATATCTTTATGAGTTGTTTCTTGCACACAATGTTCATTTCTCCCACTTGTGCATGGAACAACCTCATATATAAGATAAACATCACGTCTAACGTTCGTCTATACAAAATATGATTGTGCCACATATATTAGCTTTTACAAGTAGATGTAGAACCACTTAATCAACAAGAATCAGTACATAACTATCTTTGAAGATATTAGTGTCAACAATTCGAAAGTAATTATCTTAGGACATACTAAAGATAACATGGGGATTACCAAGACAACAAGGCTAACTCCCACTGAATTAGAGAATGTTTTAATAGACTCAAAACCAGTAATACAACACAATTCTCCCACTGAACTTGACAACATTGAAAATGTTTCATAATTGGTGAAAATAATTAGTGTTGTGTTTACTTTCTTACACTTTTGAAAAACACATTCGTAACAATTACTTATAGTGTTTAAGAGTGTACTTTACTTCGTAAATGATGACTTATCCATCAAATGCTTTTTAACTTTAAAGACTTGACATGCAATTTCTTCCTTAATAGGTCTACCAACCCCACAATGGTATGTAGTGCCTATAAATGGTCAAAGCACAACTACTAGACAAATATGCTAGTTTGCCTTATAACCAATTTGCGGTAACTTTTAATAACTCAAAATATGTACTTTTCTTAACTATTAAAGTTTGCTATGAGTTACGGGTTTGAATTTGACATTTCTAAAATCCTTATTACTCCTTCTTTACTCATGAAAAAGAGTTTTAGGTTTATCTTTCATTTGTAAATTGACTCTATCCTCAACCATACGGTTTGTAGATCAATAAATGAATAAACCACGTTTACGGTGTAACGTTGCATTAATAAATTTGCAAAAGAATTTACAAAATTCAATTTTAGTATTATCGATAATACCATTCAAGAAAATAAAATTACCCCGGTAATAATAAGCATAGTATTTTCCTTGAAAACTAGAATCCAAATTGACATAATTTCATCACATCAGTTGATCTGCTAGCAATGAAAGTATTCAAGATGGTAACTTGTCGAACAATGATTGACAAACAAATTTGCAATTTCTAGATATTTAAGGGATTTACATTGCCAAAAGTCATTTTGCATTGTAAACATGTTTCATCCCTTCTTTATGCCTTAAGTTTCCAGATCTCACTGAGTAACTCAATTAAGTAGACTAATATAAAGAACGTAAAACCTTCATGTGCAATCTTATTCAGTCATGAAGTTTCTCTCCATTACAACATCGTCCAATATCTTATATGACGACAATTGTAACTTCAAGTGTTCGTCAATTAGAGGGCATATGACTTAAATTTTTAGGGTATAGATTTTGGTGTCAAAATCATGTATTAAGAACCATGCATACATCTCCATAACATTAGTTTAATAAAACGTTTAGTAAACTTATTGGTGAGACTAAAAGTTCATCATATATTTGCAAGTTGAGGTATGGGTTAAACCAATTAAAGATTTTACACACAACTAAATTCACATCGTACTTTTTCTACAAAGCAATAACCTTATTCATTGTGTTTCGGATTTGAATTAATGTAGTTAAATCAACCTTAAAGAATTATACCAATAACAACCGTAGGTAATTCCAATTTTGACGCACAGGCGAGCCGGGAATTTGGTCAGCGCTGAAGCATAACACCTCCTTCCTTAACCGGGTACATGACCAGTGGTGCGCTATACCCACTTTATAGTTTGTCAAAATTGAGTAGGCCGTTAAGTTGCTATTGCAATTCTAATCAACGCAAATCATATGTAATTTAGATCTCAAAACAATTCATTTATTTTAATATAATTTAGTCCATATTAATTTTCTTGTAAAAATTACCCTTGTTTACAACATACAATTAAAACAAAACATATGAAAACAAGTAGGTACAAAAAAAAACTAAATCATAAACACATAATAACAATTTATATGTGCAATAAATAAACCAAATAGCCACATGCATACGATTTATTCAATAAATAATATCAAATCTAGGTTTTTATATATATATATATAAGTCTTCTCTAATTTTAAATTTATTGAATCAAATAAAGCATGTAGCAAAACATGTAACAATTACCACATAAAACATATGATCTATGAAAAACATGCATGTTCATCACGGATCTCCCACATATCTTAACAATTAAATCTCTATGGATCGAAACATGAATTTACACAACATAACAATTAATCATGTAATTCATCAAAATTCCACCCAAATCACTTAACAATTTAATTAAATCACTACGGATCGTAACCACGCATGACATAACAATTAATTCATGCGTACATCTAAAGTCAATTACCATGTAATTTTAGGGTTTACAAAATTTTTTTTTTATAAAAAAAATCGGCATAGCCGATTTTAAAAAACAATAAAAAAAACAAAACCCTAATTTTTATAAAACCTAAAAAACAACATGTAATTTTTAACACAAATCAACATTAGTTAAAAAACTTTAGATCTTGATAATTATAATCATGTTAAAACGGCTCTCGATGCCACTGAAGGTTTATATAGTTCATAACAATGATTTAAAACCCTAATATGGATCAAAGAACGCATAGCAGAAGCGATTAACGAGATCATTAATTTAACACAATTATATTAATCAAGATTAGGGTTACATACCTTTATCCTAGAAAGATCCACAAGACGACGGAACGAACGTCAACTAGGGTTTATCACGAACACCACCAAGAATATAATCTAAAGGAAGATTATATCACGCACTTGTACACACGTAATACGGCGAGTTAACCGTGAGTCTAGCACGAACAAACCGAGCTTCAACGCTTATGGAATATCTACCCAACAACCCTAAAGAGGGGCTAGGACTAGATAAAATAGATTTAATCGAAAACCAAACGAAACCCTAAGTTGGGTGTGTATGGCCGGCGATCAAAGAAGAAGAAAAGAAAGAGGGATTAAAAAATTATGAGGCTTGGGGTTTGTTTATATAGCCTTGACAATCCTTGGGCTCCAAGTCATAAACAAATAAGGAAACCGAAGTTCCTCTTTTCCCCCTCTATAAGCCGGCGGTTAACACCCCACCAAGGGGTGTTATGTGTAATTTTTCCTTCTTCTTTTAGGTTCTATTTAATTCCATAATGGTCGTTATAACTTAACTATTATTTATTAACGATCGTTAGTTAAGCTTTGGTTTGATTTAATAAATACATATAAAATATATTTAATCGTAACCCTTTACGTTATGTGTGAAATCCCGTGATCCCGAGTTCGATCCTATCCCACGACTATTAATTTTAAGTCCATAAACTTTCACTACTGGTACCACTTTAGTTTTGGAAACAAATCTTGAGACAACCGACCGTACTCTACCAGTTGGATTTTTCTTCAAGGGCGGAGAAGCCAAGAAGACCGGAAAATAACATTGCTCGATGTATTAAGATCTCCAAATACTCGGATCACCAATAACAGGTGAATATTATCCGAATCTTCAATCAAGGCAGAGCCAAAGATCATGTTATCCATTTTCTTTAAACTAGCCACTGATCTTCTTATGTCCTTTTTGAGTTTATTTCTGAAGGCGATGTATTTCGCAATAATATGTTCCACGCTGCACCCTGTCGTTCTTCTTAATTCACACTGAAGATCTTGAAGGTGGTATTTTGTCTGAGACAAGATATCAGTAGCATTGTTGCAAATGTCCAAGAACATAGCCGACATATCGAGCAACTCATCTGTCCACTTCTTAGTCTGATTTCTTGAGCTTAATGAAGTTTTAAAGAGAGATGTTTTGATAAGATCAAAACATTCATACAACTCTGTCATTATCAACAAACCGCTGCAGACGGTTTCTGCAGATGGGTTGGATAAGGATGCAGATAATTCCCATGTTTTTATCTTACTCAAAACATTGTCAATTCTATCGGTGCTAGGATGTGATCTGCAAGGCATGGTAATAGATCGAATTGGTTGCCTAGATGTTCTTGAGAAAACACCCATATTTTATTGATCTAGATTTTTTGTGAGAGTTTAGGGTGTGATATGCAGTCTAACAGATATCATCTACCAGTCCTACGGCCTCGTATTTATATGTTATTAAACAAATTATAAAATTTGGTGAATTAATACGTGGAGCCTTTACTATCTCTCGGTTTTTATCCCGTGCATTGCCATTATTATTACGTGGCGAGCACCCATTACATAGGGGTTACATACAAGAAGCCAGTTGCATTGTGTTTATGAGATAAAATTCTGAATGATTCTTGGGAAGGTAATCGATATGCGTATCCATGTGAATGAATATGATATGCGTATCGATATGTGTTTAACTTTACAGATATCGCCACCTGCCGTACGTGGAGGTCTCATATGATTCCACCATTAGTTCTTCCCAGGATTCTAGATATCCTATGTTGCGGTTCCCTTCTAAATTTAAATAATTTCTTAAAGTTTAATCAGAAGCAACATGCATATATTTTCAGATTCGACTCTTTAATGCATCTTGGAAACATAAGAAATATTTGTATCCATGTGAATGTTGCTAGATTATCTATAATTAAATTTATAGTCATATGTTTTTACAAATCTTGTGAGCTTCGAAAAGCTAGTCGACTAAGTGGTGGAAACAATGGCTTCTGCGGAATATGAGATGGTAATTGGCCCGGGCGATATGGACATGGATGTTGCGCTTCTAGTCACCATCTTTCTCTGCTATTTTGCTTACGGTATTCACGCCTTTTAAATTTCCAAAAATCAAAAGTAACACTATCTAATTTGAAACACATTATGTATCGGAGTATACTCCATGGTGTATTTCTTATCAACTGATGAAAGTTATTTAATTTGTATGATGTTGTTTGCTTGTTTATTACGAGTATCTTTTTGTTAATAGTATAAAAGGTGCGACTAGAGTTGATGATCACCACTACAATTCGAGGTCGAATAAAGTGCTATACCAAGTAGGCTGGTGGTTGCATCCGTTTTCTTTTTCTTGGCTGCCATGTTCATGACCACAAACAAACCGCTTACACATGTAATGCCTAGTTTGTGGTTTTTAATTGTGGTAGAGTTAAGTTGACTAAATTATGGGACATACCTGTTGCCAACATTGTGCAGATTGCATGTGGAAACGTTGTGCAGTTTGCATGTATGGACTGTTTACGGAAGCTAGGTTATAAAAGAGTTTAGATAAATCAGGATGTATTTTTTAATAGCTTGATTTTTTTATCATTATGTATTTTTTTATCATTATATATTTTTGAATAACAAAATATAACGATTAAATATAAGGATATGAATTAAGAGTATGATTAGGCCTATTAGCTCAGTTGGCTAGAGCGTTGTGGTCATTACTGCGAAGGACGCATGTTCTTTCTTTCAACATGGTACATATGAAATCGCGTTAACACGCGAATCGAGACGAAAAATAAATTTTATCTAAGAAATTAATAAAAATTGCAACTAAATCTTAAAAAATGTAACTAAGGATGAAAAATCAATAAAACTTTTTGAAACTTATTTATTTATTAATTATTTAATTTTGAAATCTATTTAAAAACCAAAAATTTTAAATAATGAAGAAAAAGTCTAAAATGAGATTTTATCAATTGTAAACCTAAAACATATTTAATAAAACATAAAAAGTATTTTTTTGAAAAATTTAAAAACTAATTTACTATTTTTAATTGACTTTCTGAAAACAGAAAATAAATAAAAGATTAAAAATAGAAAAATAAAAAGAAAAAAATTAAAAAAAATTCTGAAAGTCTAAAACAATAACTACTTTAATGAAAAAATAAAAAGACTGACTAAACTATACAAAATAAGCCTAAAATAAGCTACAGCTTATTTATAAGCGAAGGAAAAAGAAAACGTATAAGAAAAAGACTTGGGGAAGCCTTAGAAGAAAAAATGTTTGGTACAATGGTAAAGCACCCAACCCTCTTACGAGAGGTCAAGTGTTCAATTCATGCTAGGTTAGTTTTAATGTTTTTATATTTTTTTATTTTTTCTTTAGGCAGAATCAACCGTACAAGCTTTGGCTTGCTTTTGTGTTGTAAAAAGGGTAAGTGATAGTTTATGTATATTACTATCGTAAACCAAGTAACACACATCAAATTCGGGTCCATTGTCAACACAGGGATAGGCCAATAAAAAAGTAAACGTTCCCAGACCAAAAATGGGATGAGATGACCTCTCAAATCGCGTATACTACACGTGTAGAAAACTATCTCCCAACTGTGACCAAATGATTATTGAACGACATCCTGAGACGTGCCGAGTAAGAGACGCACGATCGTGTATGAACTGTACGAGTCCATGTAAGGAATACAGATGTCACCCTTTTATTCCCATAAGATAATCAATACATGGCATATCTACAACCACTAATTATTCACATGGGTTTGTCTCCAAAACTCCGGATGCTCCTCTATAAATAGATAGTATCACGCTCATTCAAAGGTCGTTAACTTGACTAACTTACGAGGTTTGAGCCGACAGTTAGATATTTACACAAGATAAAGTCCTCATTCGCACTTGTTTGGGTGTCACCCTAACAGTTTAGTTCCCAATCAGGCCCGGATATGTGATTGCACAATGTGCGATTGAACATGGCCTATCTTTTTTTAAGGGCTCCCTAAGACTAGGTTTATTCACAACTTCATCAACCATTTATTAAAATATTATTTTTCTCTTACATTCATACAATCAACATATACAACCAATCTTAACTTTTTTATCATTTATCAACAACCCAACCCAACCCAACCCAATATATACTAATATTTTTTTATATTTAATTTAATACTTCAAATTTAATCTAAAATTCTATAGTAAATAAAATATTATCGATATTTAATTTTCTAAAAGAAAAAAAATCTATTTTTTATATAATTAACTGCAGCTGAAAAAGTGATTTATAAAATTCAATTTGTAACCTCCCATACATATTTTGTAAAAACCAGATACTCGAGTATTATAGTATTACTATTACTCCATACAGTAAAGAAGAGTAATCTCCAATGTATATTTAAAGTTTCCTGTTTATTAGGTACTCACAAATTAAATAATGTAGTATAAAAAAAGGGCGATGATACCAATGTATAACTCACACTAAACTTTCAACTAAAAGTCTTCTTCTTCACCATCAACACAAAACCTGCTTCAACCATGAAAATACAAACACGAAAAAAATTACAATAGAAGTAAATTGAATTTTGAAAAATTTAATCAGCCATTCATAATAAGACATCTGGCAAGGTTGAGTTTGCAACTCAGAAATCACTACACGACCAGGTCGTGGATTTCTCTTTCTTGTCTTATATACCTTTTTAATAAAATATTGGGTGTGTTGTGTCCTTTTCTCTGTAACCGGTTGGTTGAGTTTGGAGATAAAGGTAGTCTAAAATCCATTGAGCTATATCTCATTAATTAATTAGTTTAAAACATGCACGTGCAAAATAATATCATGCATATAAAATCAAAATTATATCATTTATGAAGCTTGATCATAATAGTGTTTCAAAGTTTTCTGCACAGGCTATGCGTGCAATACGGCCGTGGATCAAAAGTTTTCTAGAGTGGTTCGCAATACATAATTAACTCATCATTCAAAATTAAGCAACATGTAATATAAAGTTCCATAGGTTCGAATCTAAGAGATCATATTAATCATCTATCCCAACGAGATGATCAAGAAACAATTCATCCAAAACATGGGAAACTAATATAATGAGGCATATCGGCTATGGACTTCTTTTAGCTAATGGCAATATAAATCAAAACAAGCAAGAAGGTTAGATATAACAAGACTACATGCTAGATAAGCTTTGCATAAGAAAATTCATAAAATCTATGAATATGAGTGATCAATGGTATATACTCAACATATGTGCAACATTTACATCAAAATTTGGAATCCTAGATACACAAAATTTTAGTCCACAAACTTTGATGGACTATTTTATTCTCCCTCGCATATGAACATTATCATCATTTCACTAATTGAGTGAGACCATGTTAAGAAGAGAAGCCCTTGCTGCAATCTGCCTCCTCGAAATTAGTTCAAGCTCAGAGTTGATCTTCTCAAGGCTAGCCTCCGTCGTTTGAAGTTTCTTTTGTACAGTTTGGATGAATTCGTGTTTCTCAGTTCCACTGCATGTCAACAACGCGGCATCAAGGCATTGCAGCTCATTTTCATTTGTAACGGCGTTTTCTACCGGTACCACTTTAGAATTGGAAACAAATGTTGAGACAGCCGACCGTACTCTACCAGTTGGATTTTTCTTCAAGGCCAGAGGTGCCAAGAAGACCAGTAACAACTAGAAAATAACATTGCTCGTTGCATTAACATTTGCAAATACTCGAATCGCCGATAACAGGTGAATACTATCCGAATCTTCAATCAATGGAAAGCCAAAGATCATCTTATCCATTTTCTTTAAACTAGCCACTGATCTTTTTATGTCTTTTTTGAGTTTATTTCTGAAGGCGATGTATTTCGCAATAACATGTTCAACGCTGCACCCCCCCCCCCCCCCCCCCCGTTCTTCTTAATTCACACTGAAGATCTTTAAGGTGGTATTTTGTCTGAGACAAGACATCAGTAGCATTGCTGCAAATGTCCAAGAACTTAACCGACATATCGAGTAACTCATCTGTCCACTTCTTATTCTGATTGCTTGAGCTCAATGAAGTTTTTAAGAGAGATGTTTTGACAAGGTCATCAAAACTTTCATACAACTCTGTCATCATCGATAAACCGATGCAGACGGTTTTTGCAGATGGGTTGGATAAGGATGTAGATAATTCCCATGTTTTTATTTTATTCAAAACATTGTCAATTCTATCGGTGCTAGGATGTGATCTGTTGGGGTTTACTTCGTTCCAACAGGGTGAAGATAATCAATAGCCTAACTACGTACCAATGAATGGTTACCGGATATCCCTTGAAGTCGTGTAATCACTTTCCAAAGAAGATTATTCGACCCTATGCCTGGGTTAACACGAATACCTCCTTGGGATAAAACCAAGAGTTAGTTCTTATTTTAGGCACAAATCAAGAACTCTGTGCGTGTAAGTGTTTCTTGTTTCTGTATCTCTCATCATGCAAATATGATCACTATTTATAGTGATCCTAGTCCTAGAAGGATGTAACTCATAGTCAAAGGTATTTAAGAGCATTAATCGGCCAATTAAGCTCACAATTACCTACATGAAAGCATAGTGGTTACATGACCATAAACCTGGTCATCAAGCCAATATTCAACCCTCATTGATTGGTCAAAGAGGTTACAAAGACTTTGTGCATCACCAGGAGCAGCGTCCTAACCAGGAGCAACTTCCTAACCAGGAGCAATTTTCTAACCAGGAGCAACTTCCTAACCAGGAGCACCTTCCTACTAAAGAACTTCCAACCACTATATTGAGTCCAGGGAGGTCAGAGACTTAATGGGTGTACACTCCGTACCTCCAAACCCATTTACAAGTATGAATCGATCCCATAATTGCACTAAATTTCCAACAATCCTCCCCAATTTAGTACAATTCCTTTTTGCATGAAAATCCACTTTAACAAAACCAGTGCATAAATGAAAATGTCCTGAGGATTGAATTTCCATATTCGTACATCACTTCAAATATTCGAGAATCAGGGTTTTCTAAGAATTGAACCCTTCAACTACTTTGAATACCTGAAGATAAAATACACACAAGTTTTCAAACACTTAAAACGCTCCTGACACCATACAAGCCATGTGTCCATATCCAATTCATAAATGTTGTAAGAGCCAAAGTCCATGCTCCTTGAGGTGGCGAAACCTCAACATTTACATAGGTGGTTCCTCTTTAGTTCATGCTCCTGCTTAAGCACTTTTTCAAAGAAATTAACCATTAAGAAGTTTATAACTTCATCCTCCTTTCAGCAGGTACAAGCACATCCTTGGGATGATATACATGTGCTTCAGTCCCCTGAATGTTCAGCTTTCCACATTGAACTCAGCTCCCAAGTTTCCTCAGGAGGGAGTTGGGTGTCCTAGCATTCAGTGACTAGTTTGGACTTTAAACCCATCCCTTTAGCAGACTTTATAACCAAGTCTCTAGACAATCCCTTTGTCACGTGATCACTTAAGTTTTGTTGAGACCTCACAAACTCTATTGATATCACCCCATTCATGATTAGCTCACGAATCATGCTATGTCTAACACCTAAGTGTCTAGACTTACCATTGTACATTTGGCTATAAGCCTTAGCCAATGTAGCTGCACTATCACAACGGATAGATATGGGTGCCATAGGTTTGACCCATAATGGGATCTCAAGAAGCAAGTTTCTCAACCATTCAGCCTCTTTACCATCAGCTGCTAGAGCCACAAATTCAGATTCCATTTTTGAACCAGTAATGCAAGTTTGCTTCTTGGATGCCCAAGAAATTGCACCACCACCAAGAAGGAATACCCAGCCACTTGTGGATGAATTATCCTCAGTATTGTTGATCCAACTTGCATCAGTGTAACCTTCCAACACTGAAGGATATCTAGTATATGATAAACAATAATCCATTGTTCCTTTCAAATACTTTAGTACCCTCTGAATTGCTTGCCAATGCTGAGTACTAGGATTACTAGTGTACCTACTCAGTTTACCCACTACAAAAGCAATATCAGGCCTAGTACTAGTCATGGCATACATCAAGCAACCAATCACCCTAGAATACTCAAGTTGGGAGACAACCTGACCATTTTTAGGCATTAGTTTCTCACTTGTATCCATAGGTGTACTCACTGGAGTACAATCAAAGTGATTGAATTTCTTTAGGACCTTCTCAATATAATGAGACTGTGAAATTACAATACCATCACTTTCATGTTTAATCCTTATGCCAAGGATAACATCAGCCTTCCCCATGTCTTTCGTAGAGAACCTTGATGACAAAAACTCTTTGGTTAAATCAACCTGAACTTGGTCAGTACCAAAGATTAACATGTCATCAACATATAGGCAAATGATGACTCCTTTACCAGATTCATCAAATTGGCTATATACACATTTGTCAGCTTGGTTAAGTAAATATCCATTAGACAAAACCACTTCATCAAACTTTTGATGCCATTGCTTAGGTGCTTGTTTGAGTCCATATAAGGACTTAATCAGTTTACACACCTTACCTTCATGACCAGGCATGATGAAACCTTGAGGTTGGTTCATATAAACCTCCTCATCTAAATCACCATTCAAGAATGCTGTCTTCACATCCATCTAATGAATAATCAGATTGTGAATGCTTGCCAAGGCAATCAACATTCTTATGGTACTTATGCGTGCTACAGGAGCATAAGTATCAAAGTAGTCTATTCCTGACTTTTTTCTAAAGCCTTGAATGACTAACCTTGCCTTGAACTTTTCAATAGTTCCATCTCCCTTCATCTTTCTTTTGAAGATCCATTTGCATCCAAGTGGATTGCAACCTGGAGGTGGATCAACCAACACCCAAGTGTTGTTGCCCATGATGGAATCTATCTCATCATTGATTGCTTCTTTCCAGAAAGCAACATCCTGGGACTTCATTGCTTCATCAAATGTTTTGGGATCATCCTCAACATTAAAGCAATAGTAGTACTGGTCAGAGACCTCATTCCTTGTTCCTTCAACTAGGTATAGTTGAAATTCAGGCCCAAATTTCTTTGGAGTCCTTTGCCTTGTGCTTCTTCTAAGCTCAGGATCAGGTTGCTGAACCACAACCTCATTAGTGACCCTTTCAGCTTCCACTGAAGCACCAATGTCCTCAGCTCCAGTAGGAGTCCTAAGGCTTGGTCTAGGGACTGATGACAACCTAGTCTCATCAAAGTTAGCATCCCTTGATTCAATGATTGAGTTTATTGAAACTGAATCATTAAGTTCAATAACATAGAACCTATAAGCCTTGGAATGCTCAGCATATCCAACAAAGATGCATTCAATGCCTCTTTCACCCAAGGTTTTCACCTTTGGATCAGGGAGTCTTATAAGCCTTGGAATGCTCAGCATATCCAGAGTTCATAAGGGGTAATCCTGTTCCTTTTATTAGGAACCCTATTTAATAAATAGCAAGCTGTTAACATAGCTTCTCCCCAAAACCCTTGACGCAGTCCTGAGTAGGACAACATGGAGTTAACCATTTTGTTGTGGATTATAGGGAACAGTTGTCTCATGGATGATTCCAACAGACTCAAAGTACAAACTATCCATGTACTCACCTCCCCTATCAGTCCTAAATCTTTTGATTTGGACTCCTTGTTGTAATTCAACTCCAGTTTTAAATACTTTAAATTTATCTAATGCTTCATCCTTAGTATGTAACAAATAAACATAGCAAAACCTAGAAGCATCATCAATAAATGTTACCAAGTATTTCTTATTCCCTAATAAGGGAGTAGCATGCAAATCACATAGGTCACTATGGATTAGCTCCAAAACTGTAGTTTCACGTTTTACATCCTGAAATGGTTTCTTAGTAATTTTGTTCAGCATACAAGTCTGACACTTATCAATGTCCATGTCAAAAGCTAGAATTAACCCATCCTTAGACATATCTTGCATCCTTTTATAGTGGACATGGCCTAGTCTAGCATGCCATAGTGATGAATCATTTAGTTTAGTGGTAGTCATCAGGACAGAATCAACATTTATATTAGAATCAATATTAAGCCTGAACATTTGATTACTCAAATAGCCAAAACCAATAAACACACCATGTTTCGATAAAACAAATTTATTAGATTCAATCACTTGTTTATAACCACAATTATTCAAAACACTACTAGAAACCAAGTTCTTCCTAATATTAGGAACATGCAAAACATTAAACAAAGAAACAATCTTTCCAGAACTAAATTTAAGATCTACACAACCACGTCCATGCACTAGGGCTGTTGACTCATTTCCCATGTGAAGAATAGATCCATCATTAATTGACTCATAAGTCTTGAACCAGCATCTATCTTTACACACATGTACTGTTGCTCCAGAGTCAACCCACCATGTAACATCATCATCCTGCACAAAATAAGCTTCAGATACATATGTAACATAATAAATCTGGAGAGATTCATTAAACATATTCTGACCTTTTGTGCCTGATCCATTAGCTTGGTTGCCAATGCTAACACCTTTGCAATCCCTTTTGAAGTGTCCAGGTTTCCCACACTTCCAACAAGCCACTGATGACTTCTTGTTAGGATTAGCTTTGGTGTTATCCTGATGCTTATGTTTGCCCTTGTTGTCATTATACCTGGTGGAGTTGTTATGCTCCACCATATTGACAACAGATGAACCAGCAACATTGTTGCTCTTTGGCTTATCACTTTCATGCACCCTGAGGGATTCCTCAATGCGCAAATGACTGTCCAACTCAACAAGAGTTAACTCCTCCTTCTTATGTTTCAAGGTGTGCTTGAAATCTTTCCAAGAAGGAGGTAGTTTGTCAATGACACACGAGACCTGAATGGTCTCATCCATGTTCATTTTATGTTGTGTAAATCGCCAAGTATTCCAAGAAGTTCATTGTATTGTTTCATGACTGGTATAGAATCAGTCATTTTGTAATTTGTGAAATCACTCACAAGGAACTTCTTACATGATGCATCCTCAGCCATATATTTTGCTTCCAAGGAATCCCATAGTTCTTTAGCAGATTCAACATTTTGGTAAATATCAAATAAAGAATCAAACATACCATTGAGAATTATGCCGCGACACACATAATCATCATTCTCCCATTTGCTCCTTTTCCTTAGTTCCTCCAAAGTAGCATCATCACCACCATCAGGAATGGGAGTGGTCAGCACGTACACCATGTTCATGGTAGAAAGAAGAAAGTGCATCTTCTTCTGCCATCTCCTAAAATCAACCCCTTAAAACTTGTCCAGTTTGGAGAAGTTAACCACCTTATGCTTCATTGCCGCCACCATTGATTATCACAAAATAATCTTCTTTGATTGTTGAGGTTTACTTCGTTCCAACAGGGTGAAGATAATCAATAGCCTAACTACGTACCAATGAATGGTTACCGGATATCTCTTGAAGTGGTGTAATCACTTTCCAAATAAGATTATTCGACCCTATGCCTGGGTTAACACGAATACCTCCTTGGGATAAAACCAAGAGTTAGTTCTTATTTTAGGCACAAATCAAGAACTCTGTGCGTGTAAGTGTTTCTTGTTTCTGTATCTCTCATCATGCAAATATGATCACTATTTATAGTGATCCTAGTCCTAGAAGGATGTAACTCATAGTCAAAGGTATTTAAGAGCATTAATCGGCCAATTAAGCTCATAATTACCTACATGAAAGCATACATGACCATAAACCTGGTCATCAAGTCAATATTCAACCCTCATTGATTGGTCAAAGAGGTTACAAAGACTTTGTGCATCACCAGGAGCAGCGTCCTAACCAGGAGCAACTTCCTAACTAGGAGCAATTTCCTAACCAGGAGCAACTTTCTAACCAGGAGCACCTTCCTAATGTAGAACTTTCAACCACTATATTGAGTCCAGGGAGGTCAGAGACTTAATGGGTGTACACTCCGTACCTCCAAGCCCATTTAAAAGTATGACTCGATCCTACAATTACACTAAATTTCCAACATGATCTGCAAGGCATGGTAATAGATCGAATTGGTTGCCTAGATGCTCTTGAGAAAACGCCAATTTTTAATTGATCTAGATTTTCTGTGAGAGTTTAGGGTGTGGTATGCGGTCTAACAGTCGTCTGTGATATCAACTACCAGTCCTGAGACCTCGTATTTATACGCTATTAAACAGATTAAAAAATTGGGGGCATTAATACTTGGAGCCTTTACTATCTCTCTGTTTTTATCCCGTGCATTGCCATTATTACTACGTGGCGAGCACCCATTACATTCAAGAAGCCAGTTGCATTGTGTTTATGAGATAAAATTCTGAATGATTCTTGGGATGGTAATCGATATGCATATCCATGTGAATGAAATTGAACCTAGCATGTGTTTAACTTTACAGATATCGCCACCTGCGATACGTGGAGGTCTCATATGATTCCACCATTAGTTCTTCCCAGGATTCTTGATATCATACGTTCCGGTTCCCTTCTAAATTTAAATAATTTCTGAAAGTTTGATTAGAAGCAACATGCATATATTTTGAGATTCGACTTCTTTAATGCATCTTGGAAACATAAGAAATATCTGTATCCATGTGAATGTTGCTAGATTATCTATAATTAAATTTACAGTCATATGGTTTTTTAAATCTTGTGAGCTTCGAAAAGCTAGTTGACGAGTGGTGGAAACAATGGGCTTCTGCCGAATATGAGATGGTAACTGGTCGGGGCGATATGGACATGGATGTTGCGCTTCTAGTCGCCATCTTTCTCTGCTACGGAGTATTTTGCTTACGGTTTTAAAGCTTTATCAATTTCGAGAAATCAAAAGTAACACTATATCTAATCTGAGAACACACTTTGTTGACGAAAGTTATATAATTTGTATGATATTGTTTGCTTGTTTATTACCATGAAAGTTGGCTAGAACACTGTGGTTATTGCAGCGAAGGTCGCAGGTTTGAGCCCTGCATTGGCCATATTTTTTTAGATTTTAGCGATTTGTTTCAAATGTGTTATGCAGTATTGAATTCACCATTTAACTAACCAGTATTTTTAATTTTGACACTATACTACTTGGTTTGGAACTTTGACAGAACAAGTCACTGAATTTCAAAAATCGGTGACCAATTATTGGAGGTGAATCCTATTGCTAAAAGTACAGTAAAACAAACAAAAATTAAAAAATGCAAGTGAACTGAAATTCGTACACAGCAACTCCGGCATGAAACAACAATTCTTGATTTAAGTACATAGCAATATAGCATGACCGGACCTGGTATCCTGAACCGTTATAGTGACATAATTCAGATATGATGGTTACAAGTATATATTTAGTATCCTATTTTATACAAAATATTATACAACAGGGTTAGGTTTATGCACATATCCATAACCGCTTGCAGATCCGCCCTTGTCTTAAGCTTGCTCTTTTAATGGCCACAGCGCCAACCGTTCCTTATGGATCTCTCATAGTACAGGCTCACTTTAAGTTCACACAAAAAAAGGTTTCTGTGTAAAATTTTCTTCCGTCCATGATGAACCGCATGCCTAATGGATCGACGTACAATATATTCCTTTCACCATCCTATAAGTGTTCTTCTTAGTTTGTGAAGAAATATAACGTTTAGCTCGACTGTTGGTTAATGGAAATCCTCAACTTTCATCCAAAAGGAACCTATACACCTCCCATTTGCGATCAGATGTTGAGTGTCATCCTATCTCTGCCTATACAGATCCAAAAATAATTACTACTATAATATTCGTCTTTCACAAGTCTCACAAAGACAAAACACGTTCACAAAGTTGAAACTACTTACGGAAAAGATGCATATCCCAAGAGCTTTTGATGCAAGTGTGATATCAAAGAAAATGTGAAAAAGTTAAGTTGTTTATATGAAAACACCAAGAACACCAGATTACTTAAAAACTTTATTAAGGATAGTCTCCAAATAGATGCTATCTCAACAAATACAAAAGACTATGTGTAGTCCCCAACTGGATGCTACACGATTCAAATAAAGACTCAAAAACAGACTCTAACAGATCAACTATCAATCACAAGGCGTGATCAAATATAAGATCAAGAACCAGATGAAAACGTAACAACTTTGAGAGAAACTATGTGTGGTGGCGTTACAAGTTATGAGAGATAATGAGCTGGAAAATTCTTTAAATAGCTCCATCCTGTAACTTTGACAAGTTGTCGAAACCAGTCCTTCATGAGTTATAGAATATGCAATACTGGCACACTTTATTTGCAATGTAGTCCTCCAAGTATCCAAGTGTAGATAACTTCAAGTTTAATACTTCCAACATCCTCCCTCAAGCTTATGACTTAAAAAGATTTGTAAGTCTAAGCTTGGAACAAAAAAATTGGTGCTGAACCGTCCCAAACCTTTTGTGAACACATCTGCAATCTATGAACAAGAATCTACCTTCACAGTTTTTATTAATCCTGATGCAACTTTCTCTCTTACTAAATGCACATCTAAATCAAAATGTTTAGTTTTTTCATGCATCATAGGATTAGCAGCAATCTGTATAGCTGAACTATTATCACAATATAAACTGACAGGAAGCACATTCTTAATATTCAGATCAGCTAAAACCTTAACCAACCACATCACTTCACAAACCACAGATGCCATAGACCTGTACTCAGCTTCTGTTGATGACCTGGACAAAGTAGCTTGTTTTTTACTTTTCCAGGACACCAACCCTCCAAACATATAAACACAATATCCTGTGACAGACCTTCTAGTAAGCTTACATTTAGCCCAATCTGAATCAGCATATGCACTAAGAGTTTTACAAACAGATTTTTCATAAACAATTCCTTCACCTGGTGCACCTTTAAGATACCTAAGTACTCTTAAAGCAACATCCAAATGAGATTGTAAAGGAGCATGCATATACTGACTAAGACAATGTACTGAATATGAAATATCAGGTCTAGTATTACACAGATATATGAGTTTTCCAACCAATTTCTGATAAGAACTTACATTTTTAAGATACTTATCCCCTTCAGATTCTTTGTGTGCAAGAATACCATTCTCAGTCATAGGTGTAGAAATAGGTTTACAAACTAATAATCCAAACTCATGTATTAATTCAATACAATACTTCCTTTGATTCAAACACAAACCATTCTTAATTTTCAGAACTTCAATGCCCAAAAAGAATTTTAACTCCCCAGGATCCTTGATTTTAAACTTGTTATTGAGAAAAGTTTTTATCTTATCAATTTCAGAAAGATCACTACCAGTAATCATAGTGTCATCCACATAAACCAATAAAGCAATAAAAATGTTATTCACATTTCTAACAAATAAGGAATGATCATTTCTACTTTGTTCAAAACCTGCTTCAAGTAGAACTTCTACTAACTTTTTGTTCCACTGTCTTGGGGCTTGTTTTAACCCATATAAAGACTTAACCAATTTGCAAACTTTATTATCATTAGAATCAAAGTATCCAGGGGGTTGTAACATATATACTTCTTCTTCTAAGTCACCATATAAGAATGCATTATTAACATCCATTTGATATAAACACCAATCATTTTGAACAGCCATGTTAATAAAGCATCTTACAGTACTCATTTTAACAGTGGGACTAAAAATCTCATCATAATCCACACCTTCTTTCTGACCACAACCTTTAGCAACAAGTCTGGCTTTATGTCTCTCAACCTCACCATCAGCTTTATATTTTATCTTATAAACCTATTTACAAGGAATAGCTTTTCTATTAATAGGTGAATCAGTTAATATCCAAGTATTATTCAAATATAAAGCCTCCATCTCATTATTCATAGCTTGAACCCAATTAACATCTTTAACAGCTTGATTAAAAATATTAGGCTCAGCAGTCTTATTCGGATTACTTATAAAAGAACAATTATCGTGAGATAAAACAGTATGATTAGCATATCTCCTAAGACCATATCTGACCTTATTATCCAACACGAAATCATTCAATTTTTTAGGCAATTTAGACATTCTATCAGATTTCTGAATATTACTACCAGAACCTTCTCCATTTGTTCTTATACTGTCATTAAAAACAGGAACCTGGTTTTGAAAATAAAGGACATTGCCCTCAGATGAAGAATTATCATCCATTGATGAGACAACATGAGTATCTTCATGTGACTGCTCCTCTGCAGTATCACTTGAATAACTCACAGTTACCTCCCCTACCTAATCAGATGGTCCCCTTCCATCATCATTGGGTCTTAAGGACTCTTGGGCATCAGACTCAAAACAATCAAAAAAAATTTTGGTATTAACTTCTGAAAATACACTAGACTCAAGTTTTTGATCAATATTTTTCATTTTAAAAGGAAAAATGGTTTCATAAAACTTCACATCTCTAGAAAAGCAAACATTTTTATTTTGACACTCAACAATTTATAAGCCTTTTTAGAAGAAGAAAAACCAATTAAAACACACTTTTTAGATTTAGAAGAGAATTTATCAGAATTATTCAAAATACTTGAAAAACATAAACACCCAAAAGACCTTATATGGGAAAGGGAAGGTTCCCTATCATACAATTTAAAAAAAGGGAGAATGACCAGCAAGAACAGAAGAAGGAAGCCTGTTAATAAGATATGTAGCAGTTAAAAGACAATCAGACCAAAAACTAAGAGGAATACCTCCCTGAAACAACAAACTTCTAGCAACATTTAATAAGTGTCTATGTTTTCTCTCAGCAATCCCATTTTGCTGAGGAGTATAAGCACAAGTAGTCTGATGACTAATACCTTGGTCACTTAAAAAACTTGTCATATTATTATTCAAAAATCTAGTCCCATTATCAGATCTTATAACCTTTATCTTCTTAGAAAACTGATTAAGTAACAAACTATGAAATTCTTTAAAGTATTTAAAAACTTCATCTTTAGATTTTAGCAAATAAACCCATACAGCTCTGCTATAATCATCCACAATTGTAAGAAAAAACCTAAAACCTTCCCTAGTAGTCACCCTATAGGGCCCTCACACATCAAGATGAATTAACTCTCCTAAATTAGAAGATTTATGTTCACTCAATGGAAAAGGTTCTCTTGATTGTTTAGCAAAATGACAAATCTCACAAGGTTAAAAATGACTTGGTTTACTTAATTTCAACTGTTGTTTTAAAACCATAAGAACTTCATCAGATGGATGACCAAGTCTATTATGCCAAACAGACTTAGAAATACGACAACATAAAACAGAAAAATTACTTTTAATTCTAGGAAACTCACAATTCACATCAAACACATACAAACCACCAGTTTCACTACTAGTCCCCAGAATCTTCTCTTTTTTCAAATCCTGAATAACACAATCATGCTTATTAAAACCAACATGAAGTTTACTATCTTTAATCATTTTATTAACATACAACAAACTGACAGTGTATTCAGGTATAACCAGCACATCAAACAACACCACATTGCTAGTTAATATAAGATTACCAACATATTTAATTTTAGCAATAGTACCATTAGGGTGTCCTACTGTAATATCTAAGTCTGAAATATCAACAATATTAGTCATATTATCAGTAGAAGAAGTAATATGCTGGTTTGCCCCTGAATCAATAATCCACCAAAAATGTAAAACTTTATCACCCATTTTAATATTAGCATTAAAAATTTATAAAAATGATTATTGAAAAACACATTAGCATTAAAGAATGTAAACCCCATACTTGCCATATTGGCATGAACCCCAAAACTATTTTTCTCACCAATAAGATTCATAATCTTACTGATTTGATCAGTAGTAAATGGTAAACCAGGAGAACCATTACCACTTTTACTCACATCAACATTGTTACTCACATTATTACTCTTATTAAAACCACCAGAATTATTTGAAACATTTCTTCATTACGAGAATTATTATTAGTATTTTTTCTTCTAAAACCACCTGTCAATAGTATGACCTTTCATACCACAATGTTTACAAGACAAAGAGTTATAATTATTGCTATTACCTTGACCCTTGTTAGCCCCATTATTATTAGACCTATTAAAATTTCTCCCATTAGACTCAGTTCTAACAATAAAAGAGCTAACCTGTCGTTTTTGAACCCCAGTATTATTACCAAGACCTCTATGTGACTCCTCCCTTCCAACAATAACAAAAGCATCTTTAACATCAGGCAAATCAGGTTGAGTTAATAAAGTACTTCTAATAGGCTGATAAACATCATCAAGACCCATTAAAAACTGCATTAATTTCATAAGCTGATTATACTTATTAAGTTCATCCTTAGCCTCACAAGTACAAGGAGTCAACTTAGTAAGAATGTCAAATTCTCTCCACAAAGAAGTCAATTTATGATAATATTCAGCAACAGACAGTCCATTTTGTTTAAAATTATTAATCTTTGTAACAAATTAAACAAAATTGACCCATCTAGCTTATCATATGTTTCTCTCAATTCAGTCCATACCTTAGCAGCATTATCAGAATACACCAAACTCAAATATAAATCCTCAGATATACTACCCAACAACCAAGACAAAACAACAGCATTACATCTATCCCATTGATTAGACAATGGAACACTATTAGCAAAAGTCTCTCTAACACAAGTACCATCAACAAAACTAATTTTATTTCTGGCTTGCAAAGCAATTTTCATAGAAGTAGCCCATACTCTATAATTTTCAGAACCAGTAAGTTTTAAACTAATAACAGAACCACTAGTGTGATCACTATTCTGCAAATGCAAAGGATTACCAGCATCTAAGCTGTTAATCACATTATTAGTATTAGTAGACATAATGAACACACAAGAAAACACTCAACAAAAACGTTGAACACAAGATCAAGTCGAAAGTTAGTTCTCAGGCTTCCATACCACTCATGGGTGGCAGGTCAAGAGCTGATGACTTGAAAAAGGTCAAAACAATAAATAACAAACAAACAAACAAGAAGAAAAGGAAAAAAAACAAACAGATAATCAACTAGAACAGATAACCAAGAAACTAACAATCAACAAAAACAGATAGACAAAAGAATCACAAGTCAACCAATAAAACCTCCTTATAACTCCACAACACCAATCAAACTAGATCCTAACGACACCTAAACCCTCTAACAAAAAAATACAAGAAGAGAGAGAGCGTGAGAGGTATTACTATACGTGCAAGCAATCACCAAAGATGATCAAGAAGATCAACCAAAAATACCAAAATCAACACAACCAGCAGCGGAAATCAAACAATAAACCTGCAATAATAAAGAATCAAACAATAAACCTGCAATATTAAAGAATAAAACAAAAACAACTTACCAAGAAAAAAACCTAATATCTGATTTTAGGGTTTTTCAGAAATTAGTGAAAAATAGAACGATTAACAATGTTAATCACTAATTAACACCTCTAAAAACAATACCCAATCCAAAAATCGAAAAACCCCCATTTTTTTTTTGAAAACCCTAATTTTGTAAAAAAATCAATTAAGAATCAGATCTTTAAGATCCAACTAATTAAACCCAAAGCACATCAGTTTTAAAGATTAATAATCCCAAAAAACAGAGCCAATGCTCTGATACCATGTGAAAAAGTTTAGTTGTTTATATGAAAACACCAAGAACACCAGATTACTTAAAAACTTTATTAAGGATAGTCTCCAAACGGATGCTATCTCAACAAATACAAAAGACTATGTGTAGTCCCCAACTGGATGCTACACGATTCAAATACAGACTCAAAAACAGACTCTAACAGATCAAAACCAAACTATCAACCACAAGGCGTGATCAAATACAAGATCAAGAACCAGATGAAAACGTAACAACTTTGAGAGAAACTATGTGTGGTGGCGTTACAAGTTATGAGAGATAATGAGCTGGAAAAGTCTTTAAATAGCTTCATCCTGTAACTTTGAGAAGTTGTCGAAACCAGTCCTTCATGAGTTGTAGAATATGCAATACTGGCACACTTTATTTGCAATGCAGTCCTCCAAGTATCCAAGTGTAGATAACTTCAAGTTTAATACTTCCAACAGAAAACACGAGGTCTTCCTTTCCAGATGTTCAGAAATACAAGAACGCCCTTGCTGAGCATTTTACTTGGGTCTTTCTAGATGAAGTTCACAGCTGATACAACACGCTCCTAGCATAGGACTAAGGTGCTCACATGTTTCTTCACGTCTGATCTTAGTGTGAAGTTGGTCCCTGGAATCCATTGAGCTATATCACAAATATATCATTTATGAAGCTTGATCATAGTGTTACAAAGTTTGCTACGCAGGCTATGCGTGCAAGACGGTCGTGGATCGAAAGTTTTCTAGAGCTAGTGGTTCGCAGTACTTTAATAGAAGTCTATTAAGGAGACATACTACACATAATTAACTCATCATTCAAATTAAGCAATATATAAAGGTCTATAGGTTCCAATCTAAGAGTTAATAATTTTTTTTATTTTTTATTTTGAACGGCATCTAAGAGTTCATATTAATCATCTATCCCAACATGATCATCCATTATGTCAACTCAACGAGATGATCAAAAAACAATTCAGCGCGCGAAAACATGGGCAACAAATATAATGAGGCAGATCGGCTATGGACTTCTTTTAGCTAAAGGCAATATAAATTAAACCAAGTAAGAAGCTTAGAAAAATGAGTGTGGTTCCAATCTAAGAGTTCATACTACAGCTCTAGCTTGCATAAAAAAAAGTCATAAAAGTTATGAATGTGACTGATCAGTGTTATATACTTGACATATGTGCAACATTTACATCAAAATTTGTAATCCTAGATACACAAAAATATCTGTCCACCCCATATAACTTTGATGGACTATTTTAATCTCCCTTATTATGATCATTTCACTAATCGAGTGAGACCATGTTAAGAAGAGAAGCCCTTACTGCAATCTGCTTCCTTGACATTAGTTCAAGCTGAGAGTTGACATTCTCAAGACTAGCCTCCATCGTTTGAAGTTTCTTTTGTACAGTTCGGATGAATTCGTGTTTCTCAGTTCCACTGCATGCCAACAACGCGGCATCTAGGCATTGCACCTCATTTTCATTTGTAACAGAGTTTTCTACTGGTACCACTTAAGTATTGGAAACAAATCTTGAGACAGCCGACCGTACTCTACCAGTTGGATTTTTCTTCAAGGCCGGAGGTGCCAAGAAGACCAGTAACAACTGGAAAATAACATTGCTCGTTGCATTAACATCTGCAAACACTCGAATCGCCGATAACAGGTGAATACTATCCGAATCTTCAATCAACGGAGAGCCAAAGGTCATGCTATCCATTTTCTTTAAACTAGCCATTGATCTTCTTATGTCTTTTTTGAGTTTATTTCTAAAGGCGATGTATTTCGCAATAATATGTTCCACGCTGCACCCTGCCGTTCTTCTTAATTCACACTAAAGATCTTTAAGGTGGTATTTTGTCTGACACAAGAGATCAGTAGCATTGCTGCAAATGTCTAAGAACTTAACCGACATATCGACTAAATCATCTGTCCACTTCTTAGTCTGATTGCTTGAGCTTAATGAAGTTTTTAAGAGAGACGTTTTGCTAAGGTCATCAAAACATTCATACAACTCTGTCATTATCGACAAACCGCTGCAGATGGGTTGGATAAGAATGCAAATAATTCCCAAGTTTTTATCTTACTCAAAACATTGTCAATTCTATCGGTGCTAAGATGTGATCTGCAAGGCATGGTAATAGATCGAATTGGTTGCCTAGATGTTCTTGAGAAAACACCTATTTTTAATTGATCTAGATTTTCTATGAGAGTTTTGGGTGTGATATGCAGTCTAACAGGATGTGATATCAACTACCAGTCCTGCGACCTCGTATTTATACGCTATTAAACAGATTATAAAATTTGGGGCATTAATACGTGGAGCCTTTACTATCTCTTGGTTTTTATCCCGTGCTTTGCCATTATTAGTACGTGGCGAGCACCCATTACAACCTCATATCTTGATAATTACGAGTATCTTTTTTATATATATAAATTAGGGATGAGCTCGGTACCGGTCCCGTCCCGAACCCGTCCCGAATTAGTGGTACCGATTATTTCCCGAGCATAAAATTATGGTACCGGTACCGTACCGAACGGGATTCGGGTATCGGTACCGGTACGGGAATTGGTACCGGTACCGGGAAATCGGGATTATCCCGTTCTTTTTCGGGAATTTCCCGATTTGGTACCGGTCCCGTCCCGAATTAGTGGTCCCGAATTTTTTTTCACCTTATTTCGTAGTCCCGGTACCGTACCGAACGGGATTCGGGTATCGGGAATCGGTACGGTTCCGGGAACGGTTCGGGTTCAATTCGGGATTCGGGTCCAAATGCTCATCCTTAATATAAATTATGTCAGTAATCTAATTATCTAAAGATGATGTTGATGATCACCACTACAATTCGAGGTCGAATCAAGTGCTATACCTACTAGGCTGTGAAAGTTTATGGACGCTAAAATCGATAGTCGTGTGATAGGATCGAACTCGAGATCACGGGATTGCACACATTACGTGAAGAGTTAATTTATTTATTAAATATATTTATTATATTTATTAAATCAAAATGTAGCTAACGATCGTTAAGTAATTAAAAGTTAAGTATTCAACGATCGTTATAGAATATTAAAGAAGCTAAAAGAAGGTGTCGGAAAGTTCCGGAAAGTTCCGGAAACCCCCTTTTAGCATGTGTATACCCGGATTTTTAAAGAGAGGGGATAAGGAGGAAAATTTTTTGGCTTTATCTTGTTTAAACCTTGGAAGATAAGTTTCCAAGGTGTATATAAACAAACCTTAAGGCCTCATAATTTTTCACTCCATATTCTTCTTTTCTTGCTCTATACCGCCGGCCAAAACACACCCTTTTAGGGTTCATCTTTGATTTTCTAAAAGCTATTTTAGATCTAGTCCTAGCCCCTCTCTAGGGTTGTTGGGTAGATCTTCCATAGGCTTGGAAGGCTCGGTTTTATTCGTGCTAGACTCACGATTAGCTCACCATATCACGTGTGTACAAGATCGTGGTGTGATCTTATTTTAGATTACATCCTGGTAGCGTTCGTGATCTATCTTTACTGGTGATCGTTCTGCTACGATAAAGGTATGTAACCCTAGCTTTGATTAATTATAATTGTGTTATATAAAGATCTTGTTAATTTGCTTCCGTTGTATGCTCTTTGATCTATGTTAGGGTTTTTGTAATTGTTATGATCATAAACCTTCAGTGGCATCGAGAGCCGTTTTAACATGATTATAATTATCAAGATCTAAAGCTTTTTAACTAATATTGATTTGTGTTAAAATTACATGTTGTTTTTTAGGTTTTATAAAAATTAGGGTTTTGTTTTTTTTATTGTTTTGAAAACGGCTTTGCCGATTTTTTATAAATAAAAAAAAATATTTTTTGTAAACCCTAAAATTACATGGTAATTAACTTTAGATGTATGCATGAATTAATTGTTATGTCATGTGTGGTTACGATCCGTAGTAGTTTTTTAATTGTTAAGAGAATATGGAAGATCCGTAATAAACATGCATGTTTTTTACGGATCATATAATTTTGATTGCTATTTGCTTTATTTGATTCAAAGTTTTAAAATTAGGGAAGACTTTTTATGTTCATAAAAACCCTAGATTTGATGTTCTTTGAATAAATTTTTTTGCAGTGGCTATTTGATTTAGTTTTTTTTGTACTACTTATTTTCATGCTTTTTTTTAATTGTATGTTGTAAACAAGGGTAATTTTTTTTAAGAAAAATAATATGGACTAAATCTTATCAAAATTAATGAATTGTTTTGAGGTCTAAATTACATATGATTTGTGTTGATTAGAATTGCAATAGCAACTTAACGGCCTACTCAATTTTGACAAACTATAAAGTGGGTATAACGCACCGCTGGTCAAGTACCTGGTTAAGGAAGGAGGTGTTATGCTTCAGCGCTGACCAAATTCCCGGCTCGCCTGTGCGTCAAAATTGGAATTACCTACGGTTGTTATTGGTATAATTCTTTAAGGTTGTTTGGTTTAACCAATACCTCAACTTGCAAATATATGATGAACTTTTAGTCTCACCAAAAAGTTTACTAAACGTTTTATTAAACTTATGCTATGGAGATGTATGCATGCTTCTCCATACATGATTTTGACACCAAAATCTATAACCTAAAATTTAAGTCATATGCCCTCTAATTGACGAACACTTGAAGTTACAATTGTCGTCATATAAGATATCGGACGATGTTGTAATGAAGAGAAAACTTCATGACTGAATAAGATTGCACATGAAGGTTTTACGTTCTTTAGATTAGTCGACTTAATTGAGTTACTCAGTGAGAACTGGAAACTTAAGGCATAAAGAAGGGATAAAACATGTTTACAATGCAAATGTTTTTGGCAATGTAAATCCCTGACATATCTAGAAATTGCAATATGATTTGGCAATTATTGTTCGACAAGTTACTGTGTTGAATACATTTGTCACTAGCAGATCAACTGATGTGATAAATCTATGTCAATATGGATTCTAGTTTTTCAAGGAAAATACTATGGTTTTATTACCGGGGTAATTTTATTTTCTTGAATTTTATTATCGAAAATACTAATGTTTGAACTTATTTCTGTAGAAATAGCTCAACCCGAAAACAATCTGACAATAAGCTCGGCATTCAAAGCATTTTTTGAACGGCCTGAACTTACTGGCCCTAATTTCAATGATTGGTACCGCTCACTAAGAATTGTTCTAATAGCAGCGGGTACCATCAATATCTTGGAAACTCCTTTTCCGGAGGATCTTGCTGAAGGAGAAACTGATGCGGAAAGGCTTCAACACGCTGCTAACGTTAAGAAGCACCATGAGGTGGCTGCTGTAATGTTAGGGAGAATGGCTCCATCACTTCAAAGGAAGTATGAGCTAGCTTCTCCTCAGCAAATGCTTGATGAACTCAAGGCTGTGTATGAAACACCGCAAGCTGTAGAGATCTATGATCTGGTTGATGCTCTACATAGTTGCAAGCAAGCTCCTAGAAAGTCCGTAAGTGACCATTATATGGAGATGAGGGGTTATATGGAACAACTCATCGCACTAGGACAACCCTTTGATAATAATATGGCTATTAACTTGATCAATAGGTCCCTTAATAAGGACTTCAATGATTTCATTCGTAACTATAATATGCATTGCACGGGGAAGACAGTTAATGATTTGCATGCAATGCTCATTGACTTTGAAAAGGGTTTGAAAGATAAGGCACCCACTGCTACTCCTCAAGTACTTTATGTACAAAAGGGTAGAGTGTCGAAACCAAAACCGCAAGTGAATAAGAAGCAGAAAGGCAAAGGCAAGGTTGATAAGAGCAAGCAAGTTGCGACTACATCAAAACCAAAGCAAAACTTTGCTAAGAAATATCTGAAAGATGAGACTTGTTGTAACACCCCAAAATTTATACAACTTAGTACAGCGGAAGACTCGTTGGTGTTACGGGATAGCACATTACTCACATCATAGACAACGCCTAAAAATCGCGTCGTTTAATAATAAAAGCATTTCCATTCATAAATATCAAAGTTACATCGGTCCCAAGTCATATTAATTCATACAAAGTTTTACAAAGTGTTTGAATGGAAAATATTGTTTAAGTGCGGGCCATGAATTCTTGTTGTCTTCCCGAGAATTACCTTCAAGTACCTGAGATAAAACATGTTAAAAGAAAAGGGTCAGCGATAACGCCGAGTGAATTCATAGAGTTTAATAAAATCCATCAATATAATATCAGTATAAAATTATTACTGAAAATCATTTTGTACAAATCATTTTAATAGGCCATAAAATAGCCAAAGTCATTTTATACAAATCTTTCAACAAAATCATAATATAGGCGATTGCCTTAAAAATCATTATACGAGTCAATGTCGTAAAAACATCATACAATACGTCTTAGGACGTTGTATGAAAATAAAAACCATTATATGAATATGGTTATGAAAACCAATATACAAACATAATATCAATAGTATGACCCTGTATTGCTAGTCAGGCAATACATCGTAATTCGGAGCGTCTATAAGTATTTCGTTAATTTTGGATTATTATAAGCCGCATGACATTGTTACCTTACTAAACCAACAACGGGTATCTAACCCGATACCAATTTTGCCCATCTAAAGTAGCGTGTCGTCACAAAGGTCACGCTATGGAAATCTTCTCATACATAAATTCGCTTACCAATCAATGTGGCACGACGGGGATCAACCGTCAAGGCGCGAACTGGGGTGATCGTCCCCAAATAGTACTATTAAATGCATAAGCGTCTACCAAATCCCGGTAGTTCATAATTCATGCTAATGGGACTTTTAGTGACATAACCTAACTTTAATAATCCATTTAATTTCATCTATCAGGTCCTTTAATCATTTATCGGGTCATACAATCGGGTCATTCAATCATTCGGGTCCAAATCAATAAACAAACATTCGGGACAAATGGTGTCCTATTTTATAAAAACTAACATGTTATCTCCCTCGCGGGTTTATAAAACATTTCATAAAAACATTTAAAAGAGTGCGAGGCTATGAACTCACGTTGATGTGGGAAAGCGGTTTATCGGCGATTCGGATGTACGGTACGTGCTTCAATCACGGAAACCTAGACAAATAATACTCGTCTTAGACTCATGTCCAGTGACTTTATAAAAATAACAATTATGTACACATATGATGATTATATATATATGATGATCAAGTGGGTTTACATATTCATGTTTACTTATTTTTAGTGTTATATGTCAATAACGTTTATACTAGTTTTCTCGTTTTACATATTTACGTGTTTTAGGTCCAATAATCCTATTATAAGTTATTTAACTTGTTTTAATCCATGTTATACTTATTTTATCAATATCTACACATTAAAAGTTGGGCCTAAATGGGTTAAGCCCAATGATAAGTTTATAAGTGTTTTAGTCCATTTTTGTTGTATTATTAGTCCAATAACGTTAATTTAGTCCGTTAACGTCCGTATGTCCTGTAGTTCGGGTTTTATCGGTTTTTACTTGTTATTCATGTCTATATATCAGTATATAAGTTTTATAAAGTTTACATTAGACGGGTCCAACCATCTAAGTTTTATTTAACAAAAACGTTAATTTTACGGCAATAGCCGAAAAAGTCGTAAAAATCATGTTTATAGTTTTATATCTTATAAAACATAACAAGTTACCATTTTTATAAAATGTTCACTTATTTAACCTTTTACATACTTATATAAATAAAATCCATAAGTTAGTGGGTTTTTATTTTACATTTTATACTATTAAATTTTGAGTGCTTATATAATAGTATTATTCTTTAATTTCCAAAAATCTGATTTTTATCTTCACTTTCACCAAAACTGCCATATCTTGAGTTCTATATGGAGATAGAAGCTCAAATTTTTACCACATAAACTACATGATATGTGCTACATTTAACTCTTCTATAGATACTGTTGAATCATCTTCTAAATATTTTCTAAAAATCGTCCAAAACAGTAACCTCAGATTTACACCCTAAACTTGTTTTGATCATATCTCACTCATTACTTTGATTCCATTGCATGGCCAACTCTCACATGTGTACAAGACTCATAGCTTACTGTATATCAATTCTAATTCATCATTTTATCAGTTCATAACATGTTTCTTTACTGTTTTATACAGCCATCACTTTTAAGCAAGATTTTAGCCTTGTTCTTTATAGTTTTTCACCTTTTTAATCATGTTTATCAACACCAATTCCCCACATAACATTTTTATCATCATATACATATAAAATAGGAAATAAAATACATGTTTACATAATCAAAATAACAAGAAGATGAGGAGGACAATCTTTATACCACCAAGTTGATGTAGGTTATGAGTTTGACATGGTTTTTGATGGAGAAACTTGTGGATAACCATGACCATCTTCAAGACCACCATTCTTCATAGACTCCTTGTGGAAAATCAGCCCCAAGACACCATGAATACTCCTCCTTGGATGTTATAAGTTGCACCAATCTTCATCTTTTTGAATGGTGATTAACATATGTTAATTATAACATATGTTTGTGGTTAAAAATTATATGAATGGGGTGTTTGAAGGTGAATATGGGACGGCATAAAATGGGAGAGATGAGAGAAAATGGTGAAGTTTGCATGTAAGGGAAAGATGGAATGAAGTTGCTAGTGGTTTTGTGAAGGTTGTTAGCTAGTTTTGTGTAGTGGAAGCTTAAATTTTAAGCTTAGTAGACAAGTGTCTAACTAGTAAACCAAATGTGGTGTGTTGTACATATTGTGCCGTCCCATGTAAGCTAGTGGGGTGGGACAATGTGTTTTGTCCCATCTCACTAGTTTACGGGTATTTCTCGATTCTAGTTTCCTCGATTTGCGTGCCCTCGGGTCGTTTTACGAAAAACGTTTTTATAAATTATGAATCAACAACACAAAACAAATCTAATAAAAATTGTCTCATCAAAAACGGAGTTCGAAAACGTAAATACGTAATCCTAAGGTTTCCGGTTTAGTCGTAAAGGACGTTAAAATAAAATCGTAATTCCTAATCTCTTCTCGTAAATTTGTGAGTTTATGAACCAACACAAATTTAAAACTCCAAAATATTATTCATGGACAAATTTATTTTCTGAAATGTCGGACTGTCACCAAAGACGGTGTATGTAAACGTAAGCACGTAACGTTGAATCCTCCAGTTTAGACGTAGTCGATGCTACTCCAAGATGTAAATCCAAATTTCTTCCCAAAAATATGTGAGTTCATATTGTAAATTGTTTTTAAATAATATTGAGAATAAAATATCAACCATAAATTGACGGATTGTCACAGCATTTACCCCTAAACAGGATGTTTGTCCTCAAAGATCATCTTACCTTACTACTCGCTTCTTATAGAGTTAAAGCCATGTGGGTATTTCCTCCATATTCGGTCTTTTCTTACAAGTGTAATCCATTATAATACGCGAGTTTCATCAAACATAACTACGGGAATAAGATCAGGCTAAATGTTGACTTACTTTCTCTATCCATGATGTTCACGGGTTTCTGATGAATGCAACTTTTCGCCGATCTAAGCTTTATTAAGAATAATCAGAATTTCACTTGATAGATATTCCATCAAGTTCGATTTACGAAACATAATTCACGCAGTTCTTGAAGTCCTAGGGTAGATCCAGCTTATATGCCTTTCAAACCAATCTTTTACATCACTTCAATGGTCCCATACAACGGGGACTTATATCCCATGATTTGTCAGATCATTAATTCATTTCTCCAAGGTTGAAATTTTGGCATAACTTCGCTACCCATCTGGCACTTCAAGATCTACATTCCATATTCACATAACCTCCTACCCACTACCGGCAGTCAGTAATCAGATCCTAATTTTCAACAATCATTTCAGATCTCGCGGGTCGGGTATTTTGTAAGGTTAGGTTCGCCATCATAGGAAACCTTAAACCTAAAAGACATGTCCAACTTACAATGGGTGTATGTCGGGTGTCTTCATCTCAACTCCTGCTTACAGATAGTCTAATTTCTAAATCTTAACAAGATTCGATCTCGATCCTAATACAGTAATTATCAATGATAATATCTCCAAAGGAAAACGATTATGTGGTTTATTACCAAAGGTCAATCATTCAAACATAAAATAGCACTTATATTACTTTGTATCGTTACTTTACCTCGTCCCTTCGATTGGGGTGGTACATAGTACTCTCATCAAGGTTCGTTCTCAATGATTTCTGAGCAAATCTCTAGAAATTCGATGCGAAGCGAGGATCTTGATATATAGATGATCGATACAGGCACACTATGTTTACATAACTCTTTTAAATAAAAAGAGTCTATTTCTTCATCAAGATTCTATCATTAACGAGAATGATATTAGCAGATTTGGTCAGTCTGTCGACGATGACCCAAATCGAATCAAATTCAGATGATGACCTTTGCAATAGCTAAACGTTTACTAATGTATGAGGCGGTGTCTGCCTTCATAATTGCCATTAGTACAGCTTCTTTAGACAAAGATACTTTTACTCATAAATGACATAAATAGAATACTTATACTTATACTTACAAGATTCCAACATAACTATATCTCACAATCCTCTATTTTTAGGCAACCAAGAGTGGCCTTTTATAAATTTAACGCCATCGGCTTCTCAATCTTAAAAGTACAAACTAATGCTTCATCCTTAGTATGTAACAAATAAACATAGCAAAACCTAGAAGCATCATCAATAAATGTTACCAAGTATTTCTTATTCCCTAATAAGGGAGTAGCATGCAAATCACATAGGTCACTATGGATTAGCTCCAAAACTGTAGTTTCACGTTTTACATCCTGAAATGGTTTCTTAGTAATTTTGTTCAGCATACAAGTCTGACACTTATCAATGTCCATGTCAAAAGCTAGAATTAACCCATCCTTAGACATATCTTGCATCCTTTTATAGTGGACATGGCCTAGTCTAGCATGCCATAGTGATGAATCATTTAGTTTAGTGGTAGTCATCAGGACAGAATCAACATTTATATTAGAATCAATATTAAGCCTGAACATTTGATTACTCAAATAGCCAAAACCAATAAACACACCATGTTTCGATAAAACAAATTTATTAGATTCAATCACTTGTTTATAACCACAATTATTCAAAACACTACTAGAAACCAAGTTCTTCCTAATATTAGGAACATGCAAAACATTAAACAAAGAAACAATCTTTCTAGAACTAAATTTAAGATCTATACAACCACGTCCATGCACTAGGGCTGTTGACTCATTTCCCATGTGAAGAATAGATCCATCATTAATTGACTCATAAGTCTTGAACCAGCATCTATCTTTACACACATGTACTGTTGCTCCAGAGTCAACCCACCATGTAACATCATCATCCTACACAAAATAAGCTTCAGATACATATGTAACATAATAAATCTGGAGAGATTCATTAAACATATTCTGACCTTTTGTGCCTGATCCATTAGCTTGGTTGCCAATGCTAACACCTTTGCAATCCCTTTTGAAGTGTCCAGGTTTCCCACACTTCCAACAAGCCACTGATGACTTCTTGTTAGGATTAGCTTTGGTGTTATCCTGATGCTTATGTTTGCCCTTGTTGTCATTATACCTGGTGGAGTTGTTATGCTCCACCATATTGACAACAGATGAACCAGCAACATTGTTGCTCTTTGGCTTATCACTTTCATGCACCCTGAGGGATTCCTCAATGCGCAAATGACTGTCCAACTCAACAAGAGTTAACTCCTCCTTCTTATGTTTCAAGGTGTGCTTGAAATCTTTCCAAGAAGGAGGTAGTTTGTCAATGACACACGAGACCTGAATGGTCTCATCCATGTTCATTTTATGTTGTGTAAATCGCCAAGTATTCCAAGAAGTTCATTGTATTGTTCCATGACTGGTATAGAATCAGTCATTTTGTAATTTGTGAAATCACTCACAAGGAACTTCTTACATGATGCATCCTCAGCCATATATTTTGCTTCCAAGGAATCCCATAGTTCTTTAGCAGATTCAACATTTTGGTAAATATCAAATAAAGAATCAAACATACCATTGAGAATTATGCCGCGACACACATAATCATCATTCTCCCATTTGCTCCTTTTCCTTAGTTCCTCCAAAGTAGCATCATCACCACCATCAGGAATGGGAGTGGTCAGCACGTACACCATGTTCATGGTAGAAAGAAGAAAGTGCATCTTCTTCTGCCATCTCCTAAAATCAACCCCTTAAAACTTGTCCAGTTTGGAGAAGTTAACCACCTTATGCTTCATTGCCGCCACCATTGATTATCACAAAATAATCTTCTTTGATTGTTGAGGTTTACTTCGTTCCAACAGGGTGAAGATAATCAATAGCCTAACTACGTACCAATGAATGGTTACCGGATATCTCTTGAAGTGGTGTAATCACTTTCCAAATAAGATTATTCGACCCTATGCCTGGGTTAACACGAATACCTCCTTGGGATAAAACCAAGAGTTAGTTCTTATTTTAGGCACAAATCAAGAACTCTGTGCGTGTAAGTGTTTCTTGTTTCTGTATCTCTCATCATGCAAATATGATCACTATTTATAGTGATCCTAGTCCTAGAAGGATGTAACTCATAGTCAAAGGTATTTAAGAGCATTAATCGGCCAATTAAGCTCATAATTACCTACATGAAAGCATACATGACCATAAACCTGGTCATCAAGTCAATATTCAACCCTCATTGATTGGTCAAAGAGGTTACAAAGACTTTGTGCATCACCAGGAGCAGCGTCCTAACCAGGAGCAACTTCCTAACTAGGAGCAATTTCCTAACCAGGAGCAACTTTCTAACCAGGAGCACCTTCCTAATGTAGAACTTTCAACCACTATATTGAGTCCAGGGAGGTCAGAGACTTAATGGGTGTACACTCCGTACCTCCAAGCCCATTTAAAAGTATGACTCGATCCTACAATTACACTAAATTTCCAACATGATCTGCAAGGCATGGTAATAGATCGAATTGGTTGCCTAGATGCTCTTGAGAAAACGCCAATTTTTAATTGATCTAGATTTTCTGTGAGAGTTTAGGGTGTGGTATGCGGTCTAACAGTCGTCTGTGATATCAACTACCAGTCCTGAGACCTCGTATTTATACGCTATTAAACAGATTAAAAAATTGGGGGCATTAATACTTGGAGCCTTTACTATCTCTCTGTTTTTATCCCGTGCATTGCCATTATTACTACGTGGCGAGCACCCATTACATTCAAGAAGCCAGTTGCATTGTGTTTATGAGATAAAATTCTGAATGATTCTTGGGATGGTAATCGATATGCATATCCATGTGAATGAAATTGAACCTAGCATGTGTTTAACTTTACAGATATCGCCACCTGCGATACGTGGAGGTCTCATATGATTCCACCATTAGTTCTTCCCAGGATTCTTGATATCATACGTTCCGGTTCCCTTCTAAATTTAAATAATTTCTGAAAGTTTGATTAGAAGCAACATGCATATATTTTGAGATTCGACTTCTTTAATGCATCTTGGAAACATAAGAAATATCTGTATCCATGTGAATGTTGCTAGATTATCTATAATTAAATTTACAGTCATATGGTTTTTTAAATCTTGTGAGCTTCGAAAAGCTAGTTGACGAGTGGTGGAAACAATGGGCTTCTGCCGAATATGAGATGGTAACTGGTCGGGGCGATATGGACATGGATGTTGCGCTTCTAGTCGCCATCTTTCTCTGCTACGGAGTATTTTGCTTACGGTTTTAAAGCTTTATCAATTTCGAGAAATCAAAAGTAACACTATATCTAATCTGAGAACACACTTTGTTGACGAAAGTTATATAATTTGTATGATATTGTTTGCTTGTTTATTACCATGAAAGTTGGCTAGAACACTGTGGTTATTGCAGCGAAGGTCGCAGGTTTGAGCCCTGCATTGGCCATATTTTTTTAGATTTTAGCGATTTGTTTCAAATGTGTTATGCAGTATTGAATTCACCATTTAACTAACCAGTATTTTTAATTTTGACACTATACTACTTGGTTTGGAACTTGGACAGAACAAGTCACTGAATTTCAAAAATCGGTGACCAATTATTGGAGGTGAATCCTATTGCTAAAAGTACAGTAAAACAAACAAAAATTAAAAAATGCAAGTGAACTGAAATTCGTACACAGCAACTCCGGCATGAAACAACAATTCTTGATTTAAGTACATAGCAATATAGCATGACCGGACCTGGTATCCTGAACCGTTACAGTGACATAATTCAGATATGATGGTTACAAGTATATATTTAGTATCCTATTTTATACAAAATATTATACAACAGGGTTAGGTTTATGCACATATCCATAACCGCTTGCAGATCCGCCCTTGTCTTAAGCTTGCTCTTTTAATGGCCACAGCGCCAACCGTTCCTTATGGATCTCTCATAGTACAGGCTCACTTTAAGTTCACACAAAAAAAGGTTTCTGTGTAAAATTTTCTTCCGTCCATGATGAACCGCATGCCTAATGGATCGACGTACAATATATTCCTTTCACCATCCTATAAGTGTTCTTCTTAGTTTGTGAAGAAATATAACGTTTAGCTCGACTGTTGGTTAATGGAAATCCTCAACTTTCATCCAAAAGGAACCTATACACCTCCCATTTGCGATCAGATGTTGAGTGTCATCCTATCTCTGCCTATACAGATCCAAAAATAATTACTACTATAATATTCGTCTTTCACAAGTCTCACAAAGACAAAACACGTTCACAAAGTTGAAACTACTTACGGAAAAGATGCATATCCCAAGAGCTTTTGATGCAAGTGTGATATCAAAGAAAATGTGAAAAAGTTAAGTTGTTTATATGAAAACACCAAGAACACCAGATTACTTAAAAACTTTATTAAGGATAGTCTCCAAATAGATGCTATCTCAACAAATACAAAAGACTATGTGTAGTCCCCAACTGGATGCTACACGATTCAAATAAAGACTCAAAAACAGACTCTAACAGATCAACTATCAATCACAAGGCGTGATCAAATATAAGATCAAGAACCAGATGAAAACGTAACAACTTTGAGAGAAACTATGTGTGGTGGCGTTACAAGTTATGAGAGATAATGAGCTGGAAAATTCTTTAAATAGCTCCATCCTGTAACTTTGACAAGTTGTCGAAACCAGTCCTTCATGAGTTATAGAATATGCAATACTGGCACACTTTATTTGCAATGTAGTCCTCCAAGTATCCAAGTGTAGATAACTTCAAGTTTAATACTTCCAACATCCTCCCTCAAGCTTATGACTTAAAAAGATTTGTAAGTCTAAGCTTGGAACAAAAAAATTGGTGCTGAACCGTCCCAAACCTTTTGTGAACACATCTGCAATCTATGAACAAGAATCTACCTTCACAGTTTTTATTAATCCTGATGCAACTTTCTCTCTTACTAAATGCACATCTAAATCAAAATGTTTAGTTTTTTCATGCATCATAGGATTAGCAGCAATCTGTATAGCTGAACTATTATCACAATATAAACTGACAGGAAGCACATTCTTAATATTCAGATCAGCTAAAACCTTAACCAACCACATCACTTCACAAACCACAGATGCCATAGACCTGCACTCAGCTTCTGTTGATGACCTGGACAAAGTAGCTTGTTTTTTACTTTTCCAGGACACCAACCCTCCAAACATATAAACACAATATCCTGTGACAGACCTTCTAGTAAGCTTACATTTAGCCCAATCTGAATCAGCATATGCACTAAGAGTTTTACAAACAGATTTTTCATAAACAATTCCTTCACCTGGTGCACCTTTAAGATACCTAAGTACTCTTAAAGCAACATCCAAATGAGATTGTAAAGGAGCATGCATATACTGACTAAGACAATGTACTGAATATGAAATATCAGGTCTAGTATTACACAGATATATGAGTTTTCCAACCAATTTCTGATAAGAACTTACATTTTTAAGATACTTATCCCCTTCAGATTCTTTGTGTGCAAGAATACCATTCTCAGTCATAGGTGTAGAAATAGGTTTACAAACTAATAATCCAAACTCATGTATTAATTCAATACAATACTTCCTTTGATTCAAACACAAACCATTCTTAATTTTCAGAACTTCAATGCCCAAAAAGAATTTTAACTCCCCAGGATCCTTGATTTTAAACTTGTTATTGAGAAAAGTTTTTATCTTATCAATTTCAGAAAGATCACTACCAGTAATCATAGTGTCATCCACATAAACCAATAAAGCAATAAAAATGTTATTCACATTTCTAACAAATAAGGAATGATCATTTCTACTTTGTTCAAAACCTGCTTCAAGTAGAACTTCTACTAACTTTTTGTTCCACTGTCTTGGGGCTTGTTTTAACCCATATAAAGACTTAACCAATTTGCAAACTTTATTATCATTAGAATCAAAGTATCCAGGGGGTTGTAACATATATACTTCTTCTTCTAAGTCACCATATAAGAATGCATTATTAACATCCATTTGATATAAACACCAATCATTTTGAACAGCCATGTTAATAAAGCATCTTACAGTACTCATTTTAACAGTGGGACTAAAAATCTCATCATAATCCACACCTTCTTTCTGACCACAACCTTTAGCAACAAGTCTGGCTTTATGTCTCTCAACCTCACCATCAGCTTTATATTTTATCTTATAAACCTATTTACAAGGAATAGCTTTTCTATTAATAGGTGAATCAGTTAATATCCAAGTATTATTCAAATATAAAGCCTCCATCTCATTATTCATAGCTTGAACCCAATTAACATCTTTAACAGCTTGATTAAAAATATTAGGCTCAGCAGTCTTATTCGGATTACTTATAAAAGAACAATTATCGTGAGATAAAACAGTATGATTAGCATATCTCCTAAGACCATATCTGACCTTATTATCCAACACGAAATCATTCAATTTTTTAGGCAATTTAGACATTCTATCAGATTTCTGAATATTACTACCAGAACCTTCTCCATTTGTTCTTATACTGTCATTAAAAACAGGAACCTGGTTTTGAAAATAAAGGACATTGCCCTCAGATGAAGAATTATCATCCATTGATGAGACAACATGAGTATCTTCATGTGACTGCTCCTCTGCAGTATCACTTGAATAACTCACAGTTACCTCCCCTACCTCATCAGATGGTCCCCTTCCATCATCATTGGGTCTTAAGGACTCTTGGGCATCAGACTCAAAACAATCAAAAAAAATTTTGGTATTAACTTCTGAAAATACACTAGACTCAAGTTTTTGATCAATATTTTTCATTTTAAAAGGAAAAATGGTTTCATAAAACTTCACATCTCTAGAAAAGCAAACATTTTTATTTTGACACTCAACAATTTATAAGCCTTTTTAGAAGAAGAAAAACCAATTAAAACACACTTTTTAGATTTAGAAGAGAATTTATCAGAATTATTCAAAATACTTGAAAAACATAAACACCCAAAAGACCTTATATGGGAAAGGGAAGGTTCCCTATCATACAATTTAAAAAAAGGGAGAATGACCAGCAAGAACAGAAGAAGGAAGCCTGTTAATAAGATATGTAGCAGTTAAAAGACAATCAGACCAAAAACTAAGAGGAATACCTCCCTGAAACAACAAACTTCTAGCAACATTTAATAAGTGTCTATGTTTTCTCTCAGCAATCCCATTTTGCTGAGGAGTATAAGCACAAGTAGTCTGATGACTAATACCTTGGTCACTTAAAAAACTTGTCATATTATTATTCAAAAATCTAGTCCCATTATCAGATCTTATAACCTTTATCTTCTTAGAAAACTGATTAAGTAACAAACTATGAAATTCTTTAAAGTATTTAAAAACTTCATCTTTAGATTTTAGCAAATAAACCCATACAGCTCTGCTATAATCATCCACAATTGTAAGAAAAAACCTAAAACCTTCCCTAGTAGTCACCCTATAGGGCCCTCACACATCAAGATGAATTAACTCTCCTAAATTAGAAGATTTATGTTCACTCAATGGAAAAGGTTCTCTTGATTGTTTAGCAAAATGACAAATCTCACAAGGTTAAAAATGACTTGGTTTACTTAATTTCAACTGTTGTTTTAAAACCATAAGAACTTCATCAGATGGATGACCAAGTCTATTATGCCAAACAGACTTAGAAATACGACAACATAAAACAGAAAAATTACTTTTAATTCTAGGAAACTCACAATTCACATCAAACACATACAAACCACCAGTTTCACTACTAGTCCCCAGAATCTTCTCTTTTTTCAAATCCTGAATAACACAATCATGCTTATTAAAACCAACATGAAGTTTACTATCTTTAATCATTTTATTAACATACAACAAACTGACAGTGTATTCAGGTATAACCAGCACATCAAACAACACCACATTGCTAGTTAATATAAGATTACCAACATATTTAATTTTAGCAATAGTACCATTAGGGTGTCCTACTGTAATATCTAAGTCTGAAATATCAACAATATTAGTCATATTATCAGTAGAAGAAGTAATATGCTGGTTTGCCCCTGAATCAATAATCCACCAAAAATGTAAAACTTTATCACCCATTTTAATATTAGCATTAAAAATTTATAAAAATGATTATTGAAAAACACATTAGCATTAAAGAATGTAAACCCCATACTTGCCATATTGGCATGAACCCCAAAACTATTTTTCTCACCAATAAGATTCATAATCTTACTGATTTGATCAGTAGTAAATGGTAAACCAGGAGAACCATTACCACTTTTACTCACATCAACATTGTTACTCACATTATTACTCTTATTAAAACCACCAGAATTATTTGAAACATTTCTTCATTACGAGAATTATTATTAGTATTTTTTCTTCTAAAACCACCTGTCAATAGTATGACCTTTCATACCACAATGTTTACAAGACAAAGAGTTATAATTATTGCTATTACCTTGACCCTTGTTAGCCCCATTATTATTAGACCTATTAAAATTTCTCCCATTAGACTCAGTTCTAACAATAAAAGAGCTAACCTGTCGTTTTTGAACCCCAGTATTATTACCAAGACCTCTATGTGACTCCTCCCTTCCAACAATAACAAAAGCATCTTTAACATCAGGCAAATCAGGTTGAGTTAATAAAGTACTTCTAATAGGCTGATAAACATCATCAAGACCCATTAAAAACTGCATTAATTTCATAAGCTGATTATACTTATTAAGTTCATCCTTAGCCTCACAAGTACAAGGAGTCAACTTAGTAAGAATGTCAAATTCTCTCCACAAAGAAGTCAATTTATGATAATATTCAGCAACAGACAGTCCATTTTGTTTAAAATTATTAATCTTTGTAACAAATTAAACAAAATTGACCCATCTAGCTTATCATATGTTTCTCTCAATTCAGTCCATACCTTAGCAGCATTATCAGAATACACCAAACTCAAATATAAATCCTCAGATATACTACCCAACAACCAAGACAAAACAACAGCATTACATCTATCCCATTGATTAGACAATGGAACACTATTAGCAAAAGTCTCTCTAACACAAGTACCATCAACAAAACTAATTTTATTTCTGGCTTGCAAAGCAATTTTCATAGAAGTAGCCCATACTCTATAATTTTCAGAACCAGTAAGTTTTAAACTAATAACAGAACCACTAGTGTGATCACTATTCTGCAAATGCAAAGGATTACCAGCATCTAAGCTGTTAATCACATTATTAGTATTAGTAGACATAATGAACACACAAGAAAACACTCAACAAAAACGTTGAACACAAGATCAAGTCGAAAGTTAGTTCTCAGGCTTCCATACCACTCATGGGTGGCAGGTCAAGAGCTGATGACTTGAAAAAGGTCAAAACAATAAATAACAAACAAACAAACAAGAAGAAAAGGAAAAAAACAAACAGATAATCAACTAGAACAGATAACCAAGAAACTAACAATCAACAAAAACAGATAGACAAAAGAATCACAAGTCAACCAATAAAACCTCCTTATAACTCCACAACACCAATCAAACTAGATCCTAACGACACCTAAACCCTCTAACAAAAAAATACAAGAAGAGAGAGAGCGTGAGAGGTATTACTATACGTGCAAGCAATCACCAAAGATGATCAAGAAGATCAACCAAAAATACCAAAATCAACACAACCAGCAGCGGAAATCAAACAATAAACCTGCAATAATAAAGAATCAAACAATAAACCTGCAATATTAAAGAATAAAACAAAAACAACTTACCAAGAAAAAAACCTAATATCTGATTTTAGGGTTTTTCAGAAATTAGTGAAAAATAGAACGATTAACAATGTTAATCACTAATTAACACCTCTAAAAACAATACCCAATCCAAAAATCGAAAAACCCCCATTTTTTTTTTGAAAACCCTAATTTTGTAAAAAAATCAATTAAGAATCAGATCTTTAAGATCCAACTAATTAAACCCAAAGCACATCAGTTTTAAAGATTAATAATCCCAAAAAACAGAGCCAATGCTCTGATACCATGTGAAAAAGTTTAGTTGTTTATATGAAAACACCAAGAACACCAGATTACTTAAAAACTTTATTAAGGATAGTCTCCAAACGGATGCTATCTCAACAAATACAAAAGACTATGTGTAGTCCCCAACTGGATGCTACACGATTCAAATACAGACTCAAAAACAGACTCTAACAGATCAAAACCAAACTATCAACCACAAGGCGTGATCAAATACAAGATCAAGAACCAGATGAAAACGTAACAACTTTGAGAGAAACTATGTGTGGTGGCGTTACAAGTTATGAGAGATAATGAGCTGGAAAAGTCTTTAAATAGCTTCATCCTGTAACTTTGAGAAGTTGTCGAAACCAGTCCTTCATGAGTTGTAGAATATGCAATATTGGCACACTTTATTTGCAATGCAGTCCTCCAAGTATCCAAGTGTAGATAACTTCAAGTTTAATACTTCCAACAGAAAACACGAGGTCTTCCTTTCCAGATGTTCAGAAATACAAGAACGCCCTTGCTGAGCATTTTACTTGGGTCTTTCTAGGTGAAGTTCACAGCTGATACAACACGCTCCTAGCATAGGACTAAGGTGCTCACATGTTTCTTCACGTCTGATCTTAGTGTGAAGTTGGTCCCTGGAATCCATTGAGCTATATCACAAATATATCATTTATGAAGCTTGATCATAGTGTTACAAAGTTTGCTACGCAGGCTATGCGTGCAAGACGGTCGTGGATCGAAAGTTTTCTAGAGCTAGTGGTCCGCAGTACTTTAATAGAAGTCTATTAAGGAGACATACTACACATAATTAACTCATCATTCAAATTAAGCAATATATAAAGGTCTATAGGTTCCAATCTAAGAGTTAATAATTTTTTTTATTTTTTATTTTGAACGGCATCTAAGAGTTCATATTAATCATCTATCCCAACATGATCATCCATTATGTCAACTCAACGAGATGATCAAAAAACAATTCAGCGCGCGAAAACATGGGCAACAAATATAATGAGGCAGATCGGCTATGGACTTCTTTTAGCTAAAGGCAATATAAATTAAACTAAGTAAGAAGCTTAGAAAAATGAGTGTGGTTCCAATCTAAGAGTTCATACTACAGCTCTAGCTTGCATAAAAAAAAGTCATAAAAGTTATGAATGTGACTGATCAGTGTTATATACTTGACATATGTGCAACATTTACATCAAAATTTGTAATCCTAGATACACAAAAATATCTGTCCACCCCATATAACTTTGATGGAGTATTGTAATCTCCCTTATTATGATCATTTCACTAATCGAGTGAGACCATGTTAAGAAGAGAAGCCCTTACTGCAATCTGCTTCCTTGACATTAGTTCAAGCTGAGAGTTGACATTCTCAAGACTAGCCTCCATCGTTTGAAGTTTCTTTTGTACAGTTCGGATGAATTCGTGTTTCTCAGTTCCACTGCATGCCAACAACGCGGCATCTAGGCATTGCACCTCATTTTCATTTGTAACGGAGTTTTCTACTGGTACCACTTAAGTATTGGAAACAAATCTTGAGACAGCCGACCGTACTCTACCAGTTGGATTTTTCTTCAAGGCCGGAGGTGCCAAGAAGACCAGTAACAACTGGAAAATAACATTGCTCGTTGCATTAACATCTGCAAACACTCGAATCGCCGATAACAGGTGAATACTATCCGAATCTTCAATCAACGGAGAGCCAAAGGTCATGCTATCCATTTTCTTTAAACTAGCCATTGATCTTCTTATGTCTTTTTTGAGTTTATTTCTAAAGGCGATGTATTTCGCAATAATATGTTCCACGCTGCACCCTGCCGTTCTTCTTAATTCACACTAAAGATCTTTAAGGTGGTATTTTGTCTGACACAAGAGATCAGTAGCATTGCTGCAAATGTCTAAGAACTTAACCGACATATCGACTAAATCATCTGTCCACTTCTTAGTCTGATTGCTTGAGCTTAATGAAGTTTTTAAGAGAGACGTTTTGCTAAGGTCATCAAAACATTCATACAACTCTGTCATTATCGACAAACCGCTGCAGATGGGTTGGATAAGAATGCAAATAGTTCCCAAGTTTTTATCTTACTCAAAACATTGTCAATTCTATCGGTGCTAAGATGTGATCTGCAAGGCATGGTAATAGATCGAATTGGTTGCCTAGATGTTCTTGAGAAAACACCTATTTTTAATTGATCTAGATTTTCTATGAGAGTTTTGGGTGTGATATGCAGTCTAACAGGATGTGATATCAACTACCATTCCTGCGACCTCGTATTTATACGCTATTAAACAGATTATAAAATTTGGGGCATTAATACGTGGAGCCTTTACTATCTCTTGGTTTTTATCCCGTGCTTTGCCATTATTAGTACGTGGCGAGCACCCATTACAACCTCATATCTTGATAATTACGAGTATCTTTTTTATATATATAAATTATGTCAGTAATCTAATTATCTAAAGATGATGTTGATGATCACCACTACAATTCGAGGTCGAATCAAGTGCTATACCTACTAGGTTGTGAAAGTTTATGGACGCTAAAATCGATAGTCGTGTGATAGGATCGAACTCGAGATCACGAGATTGCACACATTACGTGAAGAGTTAATTTATTTATTAAATATATTTATTATATTTATTAAATCAAAATGTAGCTAACGATCGTTAAGTAATTAAAAGTTAAGTATTCAACGATCGTTATAGAATATTAAAGAAGCTAAAAGAAGGTGTCGGAAAGTTCCGGAAAGTTCCGGAAACCCCCTTTTAGCATGTGTATACCCGGATTTTTAAAGAGAGGGGATAAGGAGGAAATTTTTTTGGCTTTATCTTGTTTAAACCTTGGAAGATAAGTTTCCAAGGTGTATATAAACAAACCTTAAGGCCTCATAATTTTTCACTCCATATTCTTCTTTTCTTGCTCTATACCGCCGGCCAAAACACACCCTTTTTAGGGTTCATCTTTGATTTTCTAAAAGCTATTTTAGATCTAGTCCTAGCCCCTCTCTAGGGTTGTTGGGTAGATCTTCCATAGGCTTGGAAGGCTCGGTTTTATTCGTGCTAGACTCACGATTAGCTCACCGTATCACGTGTGTACAAGATCGTGGTGTGATCTTATTTTAGATTACATCCTGGTAGCGTTCGTGATCTATCTTTACTGGTGATCGTTCTGCTACGATAAAGGTATGTAACCCTAGCTTTGATTAATTATAATTGTGTTATATAAAGATCTTGTTAATTTGCTTCCGTTGTATGCTCTTTGATCTATGTTAGGGTTTTTGTAATTGTTATGATCATAAACCTTCAGTGGCATCGAGAGCCGTTTTAACATGATTATAATTATCAAGATCTAAAGCTTTTTAACTAATATTGATTTGTGTTAAAATTACATGTTGTTTTTTAGGTTTTATAAAAATTAGGGTTTTGTTTTTTTTATTGTTTTGAAAACGGCTTTGCCGATTTTTTATAAATAAAAAAAAATATTTTTTGTAAACCCTAAAATTACATGGTAATTAACTTTAGATGTATGCATGAATTAATTGTTATGTCATGTGTGGTTACGATCCGTAGTAGTTTTTTAATTGTTAAGAGAATATGGAAGATCCGTAATAAACATGCATGTTTTTTACGGATCATATAATTTTGATTGCTATTTGCTTTATTTGATTTAAAGTTTTAAAATTAGGGAAGACTTTTTATGTTCATAAAAACCCTAGATTTGATGTTCTTTGAATAAATTTTTTTGCAGTGGCTATTTGATTTAGTTTTTTTTGTACTACTTATTTTCATGCTTTTTTTTAATTGTATGTTGTAAACAAGGGTAATTTTTTTTAAGAAAAATAATATGGACTAAATCTTATCAAAATTAATGAATTGTTTTGAGGTCTAAATTACATATGATTTGTGTTGATTAGAATTGCAATAGCAACTTAACGGCCTACTCAATTTTGACAAACTATAAAGTGGGTATAACGCACCGCTGGTCAAGTACCTGGTTAAGGAAGGAGGTGTTATGCTTCAGCGCTGACCAAATTCCCGGCTCGCCTGTGCGTCAAAATTGGAATTACCTACGGTTGTTATTGGTATAATTCTTTAAGGTTGTTTGGTTTAACCAATACCTCAACTTGCAAATATATGATGAACTTTTAGTCTCACCAAAAAGTTTACTAAACGTTTTATTAAACTTATGCTATGGAGATGTATGCATGCTTCTCCATACATGATTTTGACACCAAAATCTATAACCTAAAATTTAAGTCATATGCCCTCTAATTGACGAACACTTGAAGTTACAATTGTCGTCATATAAGATATCGGACGATGTTGTAATGAAGAGAAAACTTCATGACTGAATAAGATTGCACATGAAGGTTTTACGTTCTTTAGATTAGTCGACTTAATTGAGTTACTCAGTGAGAACTGGAAACTTAAGGCATAAAGAAGGGATAAAACATGTTTACAATGCAAATGTTTTTGGCAATGTAAATCCCTGACATATCTAGAAATTGCAATATGATTTGGCAATTATTGTTCGACAAGTTACTGTGTTGAATACATTTGTCACTAGCAGATCAACTGATGTGATAAATCTATGTCAATATGGATTCTAGTTTTTCAAGGAAAATACTATGGTTTTATTACCGGGGTAATTTTATTTTCTTGAATTTTATTATCGAAAATACTAATGTTTGAACTTATTTCTGTAGAAATAGCTCAACCCGAAAACAATCTGACAATAAGCTCGGCATTCAAAGCATTTTTTGAACGGCCTGAACTTACTGGCCCTAATTTCAATGATTGGTACCGCTCACTAAGAATTGTTCTAATAGCAGCGGGTACCATCAATATCTTGGAAACTCCTTTTCCGGAGGATCTTGCTGAAGGAGAAACTGATGCGGAAAGGCTTCAACACGCTGCTAACGTTAAGAAGCACCATGAGGTGGCTGCTGTAATGTTAGGGAGAATGGCTCCATCACTTCAAAGGAAGTATGAGCTAGCTTCTCCTCAGCAAATGCTTGATGAACTCAAGGCTGTGTATGAAACACCGCAAGCTGTAGAGATCTATGATCTGGTTGATGCTCTACATAGTTGCAAGCAAGCTCCTAGAAAGTCCGTAAGTGACCATTATATGGAGATGAGGGGTTATATGGAACAACTCATCGCACTAGGACAACCCTTTGATAATAATATGGCTATTAACTTGATCAATAGGTCCCTTAATAAGGACTTCAATGATTTCATTCGTAACTATAATATGCATTGCACGGGGAAGACAGTTAATGATTTGCATGCAATGCTCATTGACTTTGAAAAGGGTTTGAAAGATAAGGCACCCACTGCTACTCCTCAAGTACTTTATGTACAAAAGGGTAGAGTGTCGAAACCAAAACCGCAAGTGAATAAGAAGCAGAAAGGCAAAGGCAAGGTTGATAAGAGCAAGCAAGTTGCGACTACATCAAAACCAAAGCAAAACTTTGCTAAGAAATATCTGAAAGATGAGACTTGTTGTAACACCCCCAAATTTATACAACTTAGTACAGCGGAAGACTCGTTGGTGTTACGGGATAGCACATTACTCACATCATAGACAACGCCTAAAAATCGCGTCGTTTAATAATAAAAGCATTTCCATTCATAAATATCAAAGTTACATCGGTCCCAAGTCATATTAATTCATACAAAGTTTTACAAAGTGTTTGAATGGAAAATATTGTTTAAGTGCGGGCCATGAATTCTTGTTGTCTTCCCGAGAATTACCTTCAAGTACCTGAGATAAAACATGTTAAAAGAAAAGGGTCAGCGATAACGCCGAGTGAATTCATAGAGTTTAATAAAATCCATCAATATAATATCAGTATAAAATTATTACTGAAAATCATTTTGTACAAATCATTTTAATAGGCCATAAAATAGCCAAAGTCATTTTATACAAATCTTTCAACAAAATCATAATATAGGCGATTGCCTTAAAAATCATTATACGAGTCAATGTCGTAAAAACATCATACAATACGTCTTAGGACGTTGTATGAAAATAAAAACCATTATATGAATATGGTTATGAAAACCAAAATACAAACATAATATCAATAGTATGACCCTGTATTGCTAGTCAGGCAATACATCGTAATTCGGAGCGTCTATAAGTATTTCGTTAATTTTGGATTATTATAAGCCGCATGACATTGTTACCTTACTAAACCAACAACGGGTATCTAACCCGATACCAATTTTGCCCATCTAAAGTAGCGTGTCGTCACAAAGGTCACGCTATGGAAATCTTCTCATACATAAATTCGCTTACCAATCAATGTGGCACGACGGGGATCAACCGTCAAGGCGCGAACTGGGGTGATCGTCCCCAAATAGTACTATTAAATGCATAAGCGTCTACCAAATCCCGGTAGTTCATAATTCATGCTAATGGGACTTTTAGTGACATAACCTAACTTTAATAATCCATTTAATTTCATCTATCAGGTCCTTTAATCATTTATCGGGTCATACAATCGGGTCATTCAATCATTCGGGTCCAAATCAATAAACAAACATTCGGGACAAATGGTGTCCTATTTTATAAAAACTAACATGTTATCTCCCTCGCGGGTTTATAAAACATTTCATAAAAACATTTAAAAGAGTGCGAGGCTATGAACTCACGTTGATGTGGGAAAGCGGTTTATCGGCGATTCGGATGTACGGTACGTGCTTCAATCACGGAAACCTAGACAAATAATACTCGTCTTAGACTCATGTCCAGTGACTTTATAAAAATAACAATTATGTACACATATGATGATTATATATATATGATGATCAAGTGGGTTTACATATTCATGTTTACTTATTTTTAGTGTTATATGTCAATAACGTTTATACTAGTTTTCTCGTTTTACATATTTACGTGTTTTAGGTCCAATAAGCCTATTATAAGTTATTTAACTTGTTTTAATCCATGTTATACTTATTTTATCAATATCTACACATTAAAAGTTGGGCCTAAATGGGTTAAGCCCAATGATAAGTTTATAAGTGTTTTAGTCCATTTTTGTTGTATTATTAGTCCAATAACGTTAATTTAGTCCGTTAACGTCCGTATGTCCTGTAGTTCGGGTTTTATCGGTTTTTACTTGTTATTCATGTCTATATATCAGTATATAAGTTTTATAAAGTTTACATTAGACGGGTCCAACCATCTAAGTTTTATTTAACAAAAACGTTAATTTTACGGCAATAGCCGAAAAAGTCGTAAAAATCATGTTTATAGTTTTATATCTTATAAAACATAACAAGTTACCATTTTTATAAAATGTTCACTTATTTAACCTTTTACATACTTATATAAATAAAATCCATAAGTTAGTGGGTTTTTATTTTACATTTTATACTATTAAATTTTGAGTGCTTATATAATAGTATTATTCTTTAATTTCCAAAAATCTGATTTTTATCTTCACTTTCACCAAAACTGCCATATCTTGAGTTCTATATGGAGATAGAAGCTCAAATTTTTATCACATAAACTACATGATATGTGCTACATTTAACTCTTCTATAGCTACTGTTGAATCATCTTCTAAATATTTTCTAAAAATCGTCCAAAACAGTAACCTCAGATTTACACCCTAAACTTGTTTTGATCATATCTCACTCATTACTTTGATTCCATTGCATGGCCAACTCTCACATGTGTACAAGACTCATAGCTTACTGTATATCAATTCTAATTCATCATTTTAACAGTTCATAACATGTTTCTTTACTGTTTTATACAGCCATCACTTTTAAGCAAGATTTTAGCCTTGTTCTTTATAGTTTTTCACCTTTTTAATCATGTTTATCAACACCAATTCCTCACATAACATTTTTATCATCATATAATCATCATATACATATAAAATAGGAAATAAAATACATGTTTACATAATCAAAATAACAAGAAGATGAGGAGGACAATCTTTATACCACCAAGTTGATGTAGGTTATGAGTTTGACATGGTTTTTGATGGAGAAACTTGTGGATAACCATGACCATCTTCAAGACCACCATTCTTCATAGACTCCTTGTGGAAAATCAGCCCCAAGACACCATGAATACTCCTCCTTGGATGTTATAAGTTGCACCAATCTTCATCTTTTTGAATGGTGATTAACATATGTTAATTATAACATATGTTTGTGGTTAAAAATTATATGAATGGGGTGTTTGAAGGTGAATATGGGACGGCATAAAATGGGAGAGATGAGAGAAAATGGTGAAGTTTGCATGTAAGGGAAAGATGGAATGAAGTTGCTAGTGGTTTTGTGAAGGTTGTTAGCTAGTTTTGTGTAGTGGAAGCTTAAATTTTAAGCTTAGTAGACAAGTGTCTAACTAGTAAACCAAATGTGGTGTGTTGTACATATTGTGCCGTCCCATGTAAGCTAGTGGGGTGGGACAATGTGTTTTGTCCCATCTCACTAGTTTACGGGTATTTCTCGATTCTAGTTTCCTCGATTTGCGTGCCCTCGGGTCATTTTACGAAAAACGTTTTTATAAATTATGAATCAACAACACAAAACAAATCTAATAAAAATTGTCTCATCAAAAACGGAGTTCGAAAACGTAAATACGTAATCCTAAGGTTTCCGGTTTAGTCGTAAAGGACGTTAAAATAAAATCGTAATTCCTAATCTCTTCTCGTAAATTTGTGAGTTTATGAACCAACACAAATTTAAAACTCCAAAATATTATTCATGGACAAATTTATTTTCTGAAATGTCGGACTGTCACCAAAGACGGTGTATGTAAACGTAAGCACGTAACGTTGAATCCTCCAGTTTAGACGTAGTCGATGCTACTCCAAGATGTAAATCCAAATTTCTTCCCAAAAATATGTGAGTTCATATTGTAAATTGTTTTTAAATAATATTGAGAATAAAATATCAACCATAAATTGACGGATTGTCACAGCATTTACCCCTAAACAGGATGTTTGTCCTCAAAGATCATCTTACCTTACTACTCGCTTCTTATAGAGTTAAAGCCATGTGGGTATTTCCTCCATATTCGGTCTTTTCTTACAAGTGTAATCCATTATAATACGCGAGTTTCATCAAACATAATTACGGGAATAAGATCAGGCTAAATGTTGACTTACTTTCTCTATCCATGATGTTCACGGGTTTCTGATGAATGCAACTTTTCGCCGATCTAAGCTTTATTAAGAATAATCATAATTTCACTTGATAGATATTCCATCAAGTTCGATTTACGAAACATAATTCACGCAGTTCTTGAAGTCCTAGGGTAGATCCAGCTTATATGCCTTTCAAACCAATCTTTTACATCACTTCAATGGTCCCATACAACGGGGACTTATATCCCATGATTTGTCAGATCATTAATTCATTTCTCCAAGGTTGAAATTTTGGCATAACTTCGCTACCCATCTGGCACTTCAAGATCTACATTCCATATTCACATAACCTCCTACCCACTACCGGCAGTCAGTAATCAGATCCTAATTTTCAACAATCATTTCAGATCTCGCGGGTCGGGTATTTTGTAAGGTTAGGTTCGCCATCATAGGAAACCTTAAACCTAAAAGACATGTCCAACTTACAATGGGTGTATGTCGGGTGTCTTCATCTCAACTCCTGCTTACAGATGCTCTAATTTCTAAATCTTAACAAGATTCGATCTCGATCCTAATACAGTAATTATCAATGATAATATCTCCAAAGGAAAACGATTATGTGGTTTATTACCAAAGGTCAATCATTCAAACATAAAATAGCACTTATATTACTTTGTATCGTTACTTTACCTCGTCCCTTCGATTGGGGTGGTACATAGTACTCTCATCAAGGTTCGTTCTCAATGATTTCTGAGCAAATCTCTAGAAATTCGATGCGAAGCGAGGATCTTGATATATAGATGATCGATACAGGCACACTATGTTTACATAACTCTTTTAAATAAAAAGAGTCTATTTCTTCATCAAGATTCTATCATTAACGAGAATGATATTAGCAGATTTGGTCAGTCTGTCGACGATGACCCAATCGAATCAAATTCAGATGATGACCTTTGCAATAGCTAAACGTTTACTAATGTATGAGGCGGTGTCTGCCTTCATAATTGCCATTAGTACAGCTTCTTTAGACAAAGATACTTTTACTCATAAATGACATAAATAGAATACTTATACTTATACTTACAAGATTCCAACATAACTATATCTCACAATCCTCTATTTTTAGGCAACCAAGAGTGGCCTTTTATAAATTTAACGCCATCGGCTTCTCAATCTTAATGATTCATATTAGTCGTGAATCCCTTTTTATTATCTATATTATCCTTTTTACAAACATTGTTTATTTTTATATCGTTCGACAATTTATATTGCAACTTCATTATTAAAGAACATGTCCTAACTGGTTCTTTATCTTTTCTACATAACGCGTCGGTATCTATATTCACTTCTCATGATGATATAATTATCATGTCCACAATTCACTCAGATATTCTTTATATATTATGCGTCAGTAATTACATTCACTTTCCTGATGAAATAAATATCATAACCGTATTTATTCAAAATTCTTTCTTCATATCTTCTATGTTTTAGTTTCGTCTTTACTATCATTTTATCCGTTTTACTCAATCCGTCGTCTAAAGCGTCGATAATTATTATAATTAATTAAATAATAATTATTAAATTTTTATGAAACGTAAACGTAAAGATTTTGAATTTCTTAGTCCATCCAATTATATAAAAATGTTCAAAATAATTTTTAAATTTGATTAACGAGATTTTTGTTGATTTATTGAAAATAATTATTAAGATTCGTAAATGTTCGAAAAATCTTTGTTTAAATTTTGGTAAAAATTTTCTTTCTTAGTTGAAAAGCAAAAATTGTCGTTTCAAATTTCAAGTCATAAGTTATATAGTTTCCTCAATCTTTCTTAAGATGTCCAGAAGTATACACAAACATTTACCCCTAAACAGAAGTTTAGTTAAATGGTTTGTGTATAAGGGAATAATCCCTTAAAATCCTTTGTTAAAACATTTGTCAAAACATATTTCCATTTTCTTTTTGGTAAACCCCAAAGTCTTAAAAGGGCTCTTAATTTTTGAAGAGTCAATATGCATACATCTTACCATTATTAATCCAACGATCATTTTATGTAAAGGATTAAATTATTAATCCCTAAGCTTTAATGGTTCTAACCTTTGAAAAGTCAAGATAGCTTCCATTATCTTTTAGTCACACGGTTAAATCATATAAAGGATTAAGTCCTTAATCACATGTTAAATATTTATGGTACAGGTTTTTATCGTTCTACCAATTTAGGGCAATCTATAAATAATTATTAACTTCATTCTTATTCTTATAATCAAACAAATGGTCCTTAATGATCACAAGCATGAATTTATCAAATTACAGCCTACACACGTGATTCACCCAATTTATGAATGCTACATGTGTATTAGTCAATCCAAACGTCACCACGTGAAACTCATAATGTTCATTACAAGTACCGGATGTAGTGATTGGAATAGATAATCTCTTTCGCAGATGCGAAGTTGATGATAACCATGCTATGGATCAAATCTTTAAAACAAACGCTAGAACCTTGTAAATGATCGAACAAATCTTCCATTTCGATTTATGGATATCGTTTTCGATTGTCAATTTACTCAGTTCACAGTAATCTATAAATATAAGGAATGATATCACCATAGCTCTTCATGATGACAGGCTTGGTATAGTATAATCTTTCTCCGTCAACTCTCTCAGTTGTACGGCAATTCCTTAAATTCAGATGGTGCTGACGTACAGTGCATACGCCACAGTGCATACGCCACAGGTGCAGCACCGGGGTATATAATCAATACCAATTTCAACTTGCCTTAATGGCGAAAGTCTAGGTAATTCACTAACAAATACTTCCTAAAGTGTCAGATAACCGAATTATCTTTTAATAATCTCATATTAGGTTCTTTCTAGATTATAATATCTATGACTAGTTCACAACCATTCATGGTATAATCTCAAGTCTAAATGCAAGATACAGGCATCCATCAAGAATTATTTAAATCACTTTTGATAATCAACATCTTATCATTTAGAGGAATTCTACTCAAGTTCCCATCAATTAAGACAATGTCGTCATGTCATAATCAATCGATCCATTCTACGGGCACTATCAACTTTCCAGTTGCATTGCCATCGATAAGATGTGTACTTCTCAAAAGACTAATAATAATTCTCAATCCTTCCACCATATTCAAGGATATCTGGAGACATAACTAATCCCTAAAAGGTTAAGGTCAACGCATAATCTATGCGAGAGAATTTCAAATCAGATACAGGCGAAAACATTTAACGAATATGAATATATCCCATGTTTTCATAATTTGAGTACGCATTCGAAAGCTCCTCGGATCGTTACCCAGGTCATTCAATATGAAACCAAATCAAAAGAAATGATAGGAATGTCGATACATCCAGTCGGGTATCAACACTCGGTAATCATATACTTTTCCTAAGAATCTTACTACTAGAGAATTGGACAAGAAAGAATTGTCAATTGTCAAATAAGACAAATTTCACAGATGAGTAAATTCAACTCAGAAGAATAGATGCTACAGGCACATATGTAGGTGTCCCTAACATTATGTCCTTATTTTTCACTTCTTGCAGATCTCATAAATTTAATCTTTCACAATCTTCAAAGAAACTGTAGTGTTTGTTCATTAGTTTTATGGTGACTACTAGTCAGTCTTGCATGGTCCATTCCAAATTGTATGTAGGCGCGCAACTATATACAATTTCAAGATTAACGATGCAATACTCAGTTCGTCAAAATTTTATCATCATGTTTATAATAAAAACATTTACATGCTTAATTCTAAAATAAGAATCAGAATAAATTTTACAAAGATTTTCCTTGTTATGCAAACAATTAAGTTTCCAAAGCGTTTCATAAACAACTTCATTTTGATATCAGTCACTTATAAATCTTACTTTGAATAATCCTTATTATGATGAAAATTCAATTTCCTCAAATGATACCGTTTTAACTTTATAAAAACAATGTGTGATCTACAAAAGAGTGATGAAGAGTTGTTCATCAAGAACTTAACTACGATATGATAGGAAATGGGCTTAGCCACTTAATAATGAGGTTCATGTCCTCGATGGCACTCAGGAATACAAAGAGAATAATCCACAACGTAACTCAATTCAAGATGAGTACTTGTTCAATGGTTGCATCACTAATGCGAGCATTAGGATGAAGCAATAAGAGATAGATATTATCGATATATGTAGAATTTAGCAATCAAAGGTAGTCTTTTCATTAATCACAAACAAGTCAAAATTGTACCGTAACACATTACGCGTCACTATGTCATACAATTCTCAGAACTCATCCTACCAACTGATATCTCAGTTAAGTTAGGGATTCTTAAAAGATACCATAATGAATACTAATCTACAAGAGTCATTAGGTGTTCCACATGTCCCAGAAGATCCATCGGTCTCAATTCAGAAGAAGATTTCTTCAATTTATTTGTTGGGCACTGGGCATCCTTATTAGTGGACAATGGACTAGGAACAACCCTTAACACACACTAACAATCATTTAAACCCTTATAATCTAATCACAGAACTTAACGACTTCCTCTTAACAATCTCATATTCCATATGGGTTAAATTTTACTTCATTCAAGTTTCAATCAACTCATACTTAATGCGATATCCTACCTCATTTTCCAATACTTACAACCTTATTCTTCGGCGTTGTAAAGGCAATACAATCTCAATATTAATCAACACTTAATTTACAATCCTATTAGCTCTTATAACAACAATTATCAAATGAGTCATTAGCATGAAATGACTCGATCATTCAGTTAAACTTCTCGGAAAGGTATTAGTGGCATGAGGCTTCTGGGTAATGGTTCCAATAACAGCCTCAAGTGCAACATTCCCCCTTTCGATTTCAATTTAAGAATTGGATGACAACGAATCAGATGACATCTTTCTATGTGGTAACGTTTTGTCAAACTCCACTCTATAAGAAAAGATCGTCATGACATCGATATCAGATTTAATCTCGCTAATTCCTCTTCAATATCACAATCAACTAATATCTATATTTCTACGAATATCAACCATTTGTTGGGATCATAAATGTCCACAACTTGGTTTAGATCCAGGATAGCTAGAATTCCTACGAGAATAGCTTCGATTAATTTACTAGGGGAATTTAGGGTTACTTGTGACAATCTACGCCGTATAAATACCTCGTATAAAAATCAAAATAATCATCGAACAATCATGTAATAAAATTACATCATATATATATAATCTAAGTTATATATATATTAAAATAACACTTCTCAGTCTTGGCCTTGTCGGTAACTCGGGAATTCTTCGGCACCGTTATAGTCAAAAGATTTTTAGACATTTTTAGAAAAATGTTTATAGTTAAATGATTTTGAAATGTTTTATTCAAAACCTAAATTTTAAAAATCTTTCGTTCTCTATAACGAGAGCTCTGGTACCAAACTGTAACACCCCCAAATTTATACAACTTAGTACAGCGGAAGACTCGTTGGTGTTACGGGATAGCACATTACTCACATCATAGACAACGCCTAAAAATCGCGTCGTTTAATAATAAAAGCATTTCCATTCATAAATATCAAAGTTACATCGGTCCCAAGTCATATTAATTCATACAAAGTTTTACAAAGTGTTTGAATGGAAAATATTGTTTAAGTGTGGGCCATGAATTCTTGTTGTCTTCCCGAAAATTACCTTCAAGTACCTGAGATAAAACATGTTAAAAGAAAAGGGTCAGCGATAACGCCGAGTGAATTCATAGAGTTTAATAAAATCCATCAATATAATATCAGTATAAAATTATTACTGAAAATCATTTTGTACAAATCATTTTAATAGGCCATAAAATAGCCAAAGTCATTTTATACAAATCTTTCATCAAAATCATAATATAGGCGATTACCTTAAAAATCATTATACGAGTCAATGTCGTAAAAACATCATACAATACGTCTTAGGACGTTGTATGAAAATAAAAACCGTTATATGAATATGGTTATGAAAACCAAAATACAAACATAATATCAATAGTATGACCCTGTATTGCTAGTCAGGCAATACATCGTAATTCGGAGCGTCTATAAGTATTTCGTTAATTTTGGATTATTATAAGCTGCATGACATTGTTACCTTACTAAACCAACAACGGGTAGCTAACCCGATACCAATTTTGCCCATCTAAAGTAGCGTGTCGTCACAAAGGTCACGCTATGGAAATCTTCTCATACATAAATTCGCTTACCAATCAATGTGGCACGACGAGGATCAACCGTCAAGGCGCGAACTGGGGTGATCGTCCCCAAATAGTACTATTAAATGCATAAGCGTCTACCAAATCCCGGTAGTTCACAATTCATGCTAATGGGACTTTTAGTGACATAACCTAACTTTAATAATCCATTTAATTTCATCTATCAGGTCCTTTAATCATTTATCGGGTCATACAATCGGGTCATTCAATCATTCGGGTCCAAATCAATAAACAAACATTCGGGACAAATGGTGTCCTATTTTATAAAAACTAGACGAGAACCCGCGCATAGCGGCGGAACCTTCTAGCACCAGATAATTACTGATATACGATATTATAGTAAGTGTTTATTTATAACGTTCAAAATATAACGTGAAAATAAGAAAGATCTAAATATAATTTCAATAACGATAATGGCCACAAATAAAGATAGCAAATCATCCAAATCATGGAGTAATCAAATAAATGGTACTATAATCGTTGTCCTTTGTCGTATGAAACATCATTGGCCTATCCTTTTATGATTAATATGGATTTGAGCTCGCACTTAGCGGCGGATTCGTGGATGTTTTGTTGCGAGCAAATGTGGACGTATTATAAAAAATTATAAAGCAAATATACAGTCCATACAATGAGCTATACAAAATTTAGTGATTTTACTTCAGCTTCACTTGTTACAAAATAAAGAGTCGAAACTCCATCTCTTGAAGTGCTAATGCTAACCAAAATAATTATACCATTATTCATTTTAGCATCAATGGAGAGACGCATGCCTGCCTTTGTAAACGAAGCTAGTTTTGTGTTGGTTTATTTTGTTTTTACTAAAATAATTTTGGTTCCCATAAGAAGTATCATTTTCTTCATTTAGTTTATACTTAATAGAATGAAACATTATTGGATGTATATCCCTCCTCATTGGTACCTCAAAGACTGTATAAAATCCTAGAGAATCTAGAGATATATCAAGTTTCAGCAAAGCCTATTATTGAGAGCAAACTATCAAAGAAAGAAGGGTGTGAACTATTTCATAAAAGATGACCTCCGTTTTAATCATTTTGTATAGATTCAAGTAGTGGTCTTACCTCATAAACTTCTTCATCGGGAACAAGAAACCTGCGGCCCTTGTCGAGCAAACGCATTATTAGCCAAAAGTTTAAATCATGTGACAAACTGTAATCAAGGACCAATCATGAACAAAATCCTAGAAGATCATCTATGACGATTGTAATTCCAATTAATCCATTGATTGTCAATGGAAACAACGGACCTGTTAACGATATTATGTCACCCGTGAACACAAAAGTGATTAATTCTCTCCTGCCCACCCGCTAACAAAAAGGTCATGTCAACAAAATATTACTATAGTACATATGAGAAGGGATAGAAATGTATGATTAGGTTCAAAGAGCACATTTAAGAAGTACAAAATCTTGAAGGGATTAATTTTTCTACTCATTGTGTATACCTGAATCTTTCCGAACAACCCGAAAATGACACAAGACAATTGCTCTATAAAATGATTATCCAAACATAGTTAACCAACTCTTGGTCCCTCAAAGTTCTAATGTACGCTACCAACTCTTGGTCCCGCTCTTCAACAACCTCTTGTTGCTCCTCTGCAGCCCACTCCTAAGCGGATTTTGCTTAGTCGCTTGTTTTTTTTTTAATTTTCAACCTGAAAATATAGTAAGACATTTATTTAAAGGCAGAAAACCACACTTATTACATTTTGTAAAAAGTGAACAAGAAAATATCATAAGCCAAAATTAACAGGTGCAAGAAAATGAATATGAAAAGATCATGAACCAAACGTAACAGAAAGTGAACAGGTGCAAGGAAGCTAGTATATGCTAATAAATCATTAGCAAAGGTTATATAATCTGGTTTGAGTTATTCACTGACCCTTTATATCTCAATTTATTGGTGGACGCAAGCACAATAAAATATGGGATCTAACCCGGAAATCACTTCATTCCCTGATTTTTATGTATCGCACAATTTGATATTCTTTTTCAGATTTTATATCGTTTATATCAATAAGGCCTGGCTAAGTTTGGGATATTTGACAATTAGCCAAACTATTTCCAAAATCAAGTTTTACCTTAAATGATTTCATGGGACGAATGAAGTATAAAGTTTTACCGCAACTTAGAAGAGAAACTTACTTAAAGTGTGAAGCAACAAGTCTCTTGTGGTAGTCCCTGTTCAATAGTCTCATACAAAGTAAACCACATTGGATGACAAAGTCGGCCATAAGTAGTATGCACTTCCGACGATATGATTGAATCTCTTATCTGCACAAATGAATGTATGTACTATTAAACGTTACATACACTAAATTTGGATATTTTTCATGCAAAAACATAACTGGAAGATGTAATTGAATTAACTAACACTAACTGATTACAACTACTGTGTCTGAAAATGTCAAAATACAATCTAATTCTACTTTTAGTGGATACCGGTACCAAAATGAAGCTCTTGATCTTAGTGGCTCTGAAACAACTTGAATTCGTTTTTGTCGATTCTACTCACCGGGTGAATAAATGAAAAAATGGTATTCCCAACCGGAGACAAGAACCCTCAAAATCTCAAATGATTTTCCCATTACGACCAAAACTTTCTTCAGCTTTTGAAACAAAAATGTCACTCAATTACTAATAACGCAACATCGTCACAAACCTTATCAGGATCTCTCACACTCTTCTACTATTTTGTAAACAAAAATTGCTGACCCTTTATGTCCACATTAGTGGGAGGAACATGTAAGAGAAAAACATTAGAGATGATAGGGCTTAGTGTGGGCATGTGGGTGGATGGAGGTAAAAGGTGATGATGTCCACATTAGTGGGAGGAACATGTAAGAGAAAAACATTAGAGATGATAGAAAAGCAATAAGACAAAGAAATGTTCAATGTTTTTAAAGAATCGACATCGACCAAGACGAATCATGCATTGACTGAATCGCTGAAATATTTACCCACAAAGGTGAGATCAACTTAATAGGTATCCTAGACCCATCATTATCAGGAGCTCCAACTTCAAACGGGAGCAAGTTCGTGTCAGTTTTAATTTTCAAGTAGGTGTTTTCTAGGTAGTTCCACGCTACACAAATGCCTGGCTAATGAGAACAATTATAGAGATATAAGAATGCATGTCTCGTTGGACAAAAAGTTTGCACACTAATTGTACAAGCATTCACATTTTTGTGAAATTTGACAACTGATGGTTACAACTCGCAACTTCAAAGCATTGTTACAGAAGTTAAAATAGAAGGAACAAACATATTTTCTGCTTGCTGTAAACTTGGATATTAAACCCGTAAAGATATCCCACCGAACCTTATTTAATTATAGAGGAAATCAAGTCCTCCCATAAAATTTTTGACAGGCTGAAATCACAACACTGTCAATGTTAAGAAAAAAATGGTGAAATAAGACAAAAATACAGGCCTCGGGTATTTTAAACAGGTAAATAAGCCCCTAATTCAAGAGATGAGCAGACTTCCGTGGTTCCAACGGTAACTGTTAAACAGTATATTCAGAAAACATGAAAACCTAGAGACCAAAATGTTTAATGCAACGACCGCTTATTGATTGAATGCTCCCTTCAAATGGCTAGTCTAGGGACAAACAAATACAGCGAAAAATCACACTTCAATTTGCTTCAACAAAAAGTATATCAACTCACCGGTTCACGGTTCTTTCTGATCAAGGTTTGAGCGCAAGAGCCAAACCGAACTTTGGAGTTTTGTCCAAGGCTTGGGTGTCCAACTCGCTAGACATAGTCACAAACGATTTGGGAATTATCTCGTGCTGCAAGAGTGCGCCCAGCTTTCCATGATTGTTCAGCTTAGCTTTTACCACTGTTAGACTATCAACAGCATAGGAGCCTCCAACTGTGGTGTATATACGATGCCCTTATTGTATCCCCTTTGTCACCCCTGAAAATAAAGCCCACCAAAAACATTCGTAAACAGGTTTAATGTGATAAAAATATTAAAAATTAATGAATCGAGTTCCATACGTTTAAGGAAAAAGTTGAAACGGGCAGGAAGATTATCCAACTTAACTCTCCAAGCAAGTCAGACGGCAGTGATCCAACAAGTGGTCTTTATATTAGTAAATTCTTTGTGGTCATTGATTATAATTGATCAAAAAAAAAATTGATTATAATTATATAAAAAACTAAACAAACAACAAAACACGCTCAGTAATTTATAAGTCAATTTTACAAATAAAATATATGAGTCCAAGAAAACTTTGGAAATTGATTACAATTAAAGATCTATAAAAAAAACTCAAAAAATACCTTAAAACTTGAAACCCCCTTTGGGTAGGCGTCGGTTTCGGTGGCATGGTTCTTTGATTGTGGTGACTGGTGATGATTAGGTTACAAATCGTGTGTTTCAACATTTACATTGATGCTCAGTTTTCTTTTGATTGATAGTTCAGTGTGGGTTATGGAAATTGATATTGACGTGTTTTTATGGTCCGGCCATGAAGAAAACCAATGGGAAACTGATTGGAAGAGGTAAGAGGTAATACACCACACAATAAACCTCAAAACACCACCCAAACCACAAAATCGCCACCTAAACCACCAACAAAACCACCCTAGCTCAAATCACCGAGGTGTTGGCGGCGGAATCAGTTGGTAGTGGTGGCAGTAATTGTGGCGGCGGTAGAATAAGTCTGTGTGTGGTGCTTATTAGGGTTTTTGAGATGATGTGAGATGGAGAGGGATGTCTGTGTGTTTTTAAGAGAGAGAGAGTAGTTGAGGTGAGATTCGGTGTGTTTATTGCTTTTTTTTAGTGGGACCCACTTTCAACCAAGCTAGTTTTTCAACATTCAACCATATGTGTTTTTGCTTTATAATGTAGTAGAGACTAACATGTTATCTCCCTCGCGGGTTTATAAAATATTTCATAAAAACATTTAAAAGAGTGCGAGGCTATGAACTCACGTTGATGTGGGAAGGCGGTTTATCGGCGATTCGGATGTACGGTACGTGCTTCAATCACGGAAACCTAGACAAATAATACTCGTCTTAGACTCATGTCCAATGACTTTATAAAAATAACAATTATGTATACATATGATTATTATATATATATGATGATCAAGTGGGTTTACATATTCTTGTTTACTTATTTTTAGTGTTATATGTCAATAACGTTTATACTAGTTTTCTCGTTTTACCTATTTACGTGCTTTAGGTCCAATAAGCCTATTATAAGTTATTTAACTTGTTTTAATCCATGTTATACTTATTTTATCAATATCTACACTTTACAAGTTGGGCCTAAATGGGTTAAGCTCAATGATAAGTTTATAAGTGTTTTAGTCCATTTTTGTTGTATTATTAGTCCAATAACGTTAATTTAGTCCGTTAACGTCCGTATGTCCTATAGTTCGGGTTTTATCGGTTTTTACTTGTTATTCATGTCTATATATCAGTATATAAGTTTTATAAAGTTTACATTAGACGGGTCCAACCATCTAAGTTTTATTTAACAAAAACGTTAATTTTACGGCAATAGCCGAAAAAGTCGTAAAAATCATGTTTATAGTTTTATATCTTATAAAACATAACAAGTTACCATTTTTATAAAATGTTCACTTATTTAACCTTTTACATACTTATATAAATAAAATCCATAAGTTAGTGGGTTTTTATTTTACATTTTATACTATTAAATTTTGAGTGCTTATATAATAGTATTATTCTTTAATTTCCAAAAATCTGATTTTTATCTTCACTTTCACCAAAACTGCCATATCTTGAGTTCTATATGGAGATAGAAGCTCAAATTTTTATCACATAAATTAAATGATATGACATTTAACTCTTCTATAGCTACTGTTGAATCATCTTCTAAATATTTTCTAAAAATCGTCCAAAACAGTAACCTCAGATTTACACCCTAAACTTGTTTTGATCATATCTCACTCATTACTTTGATTCCATTGCATGGCCAACTCTCACATGTGTACAAGACTCATAGCTTACTGTATATCAATTCTACTTCATCATTTTATCAGTTCATAACATGTTTCTTTACTGTTTTATACAGCCATCACTTTTAAGCAAGATTTTAGCCTTGTTCTTTATAGTTTTTCACCTTTTTAATCATGTTTATCAACACCAATTCCCCACATAACATTTTTATCATCATATAATCATCATATACATATAAAATAGGAAATAAAATACATGTTTACATAATCAAAATAACAAGAAGATGAGGAGGACAATCTTTATACCACCAAGTTGATGTAGGTTATGAGTTTGACATGGTTTTTGATGGAGAAACTTGTGGATAACCATGACCATCTTCAAGACCACCATTCTTCATAGACTCCTTGTGGAAAATCAGCCCCAAGACACCATGAATACTCCTTCTTGGATGTTATAAGTTGCACCAATCTTCATCTTTTTGAATGGAGATTAACATATGTTAATTATAACATATGTTTGTGGTTAAAAATTATATGAATGGGGTGTTTGAAGGTGAATATGGGACGGCATAAAATGGGAGAGATGAGAGAAAATGGCGAAGTTTGCATGTAAGGGAAAGATGGAATGAAGTTGCTAGTGGTTTTGTGAAGGTTGTTAGCTAGTTTTGTGTAGTGGAAGCTTAAATTTTAAGCTTAGTAGACAAGTGTCTAACTAGTAAACCAAATGTGGTGTGTTGTACATATTGTGCCGTCCCATGTAAGCTAGTGGGGTGGGACAATGTGTTTTGTCCCATCTCACTAGTTTACGGGTATTTCTCGATTCTAGTTTCCTTGATTTGCGTGACCTTGGGTCGTTTTACGAAAAACGTTTTTATAAATTATGAATCAACAACACAAAACGAATCTAATAAAAATTGTCTCATCAAAAACGGAGTTCGAAAACGTAAATACGTAATCCTAAGGTTTCCGGTTTAGTCGTAAAGGACGTTAAAATAAAATCGTAAGTCCTAATCTCTTCTCGTAAATTTGTGAGTTTATGAACCAACACAAATTTAAAACTCCAAAATATTATTCATGGACAAATTTATTTTCTGAAATGTCGGACTGCCACCAAAGACGGTGTATGTAAACGTAAGCACGTAACGTTGAATCCTCCGGTTTAGACGTAGTCGATGCTACTCCAAGACGTAAATCCAAATTTCTTCCAAAAAATATGTGAGTTCATATTGTAAATTGTTTTTAAATAATATTGAGAATAAAATATCAACCATAAATTGACGGATTGTCACACTTGTCACTACTGCAAGATGACTGGACACTGGAAGAGGAATTGCTCTCTCTATCTCCATGAAATGGCAGAACATAAGAAGAAGGCTGAGCAAGTTGCTATAGCACCATCTTCAGGTAACTTATTTATGATAGAGTTATTTAATCTTTCATACAAATCAAACTCCTGGGTATATGATACGGGATGTGGTATTAATATTTGTAATACCCTGCAGGGATTTGAGTTGAAGAGGAGACTTACCTATGGGGAACAATTTCTGCAAGTGGGCAATGGCGCACAAGCAGCAGTTGAAGCTATAGGAATATTTAAATTAGTTTTACCTTCGGGTTTAGTACTGTCTTTAAATAATTGTCATTATGCACCTACAATTGTTAGGGGTGTTATTTTTCCTTTTCTAGTATGTTGGATCTTGGATTTACTCACACGATTGATAATAATAGAATTTCTGTTTTCAAAGATGGTTTATTCTATTTTGATGCAATTTCTGTGAATGGTGTTTTTGAAATTAACATGCATGATAAAAATCCCAAGAGGAAAAATAATTCTATTTTTAGCATGAATAAGAAGAGCAAGTTAGACAATAACTCTTCTTATCTTTGGCATTTTAGGCTTGCCTACATTAGGAAGACTTGCATACAAAAGCTACAACGTGATGGGCTTTTGGAAAGTATCAATGATGAATCATTCGATAAATGTGAATCTTGTATCTCTGGAAAGATGACCAAGAAACCTTTTAATAGCAATATTGATAGGGCTACTGAACTACTTGGGTTAATACATACTGATGTGTGTGGACCACTTAGACATGTGTCAAGGAAAGGTGCTAGCTACTTCTTGACGTTTACGGATGATTATAGCCGTTATGGTTATGTTTATTTACTTAAGCATAAACATGAGGTATTTGAAACATTCAAAACGTTTAAAGCCGAAGTAGAGTTACAACTAGGAAAGAAGATTAAAGCTCTTCGTTCTGACCGTGGTGGTGAATATTTAAGTCAAGAGTTTAAAGATTATTTAAGTGAGAATGGAATTGTTCAGAAACTTACTTCTCCATATACTCCACAACAAAATGGTGTATCTGAAAGGAGAAATCGTACGTTATTGGATATGGTACGATCTATGTTTAATCTTACAACTTTACCATTATCTTTTTGGGATTATGCTCTTGAAACTGCTGTTCGTATTCTGAATATGGTTCCCACAAAGAAGGTTGATAAGACACCATATGAACTATGGCATGACAAGAAGCCATATTTGTCTTATTTGAAAGTCTGGGGTTGTGAGGCGTATGTGAAACGTGACTCTGGAGATAAACTCCAACAACGCTCAGTAAAATGTATCTTTGTAGGTTACCCTAAGGAAACTATGGGTTACTACTTTTATTATCCGGCTGAGAACAAAATAGTTGTGGCTCGGTATGGAGACTTCCTTGAAAATGATCTTGTAAATCAAGAATTCAGTGGGAGAAATTATGATCTTGAAGAAATTCAAGAAGATACATTGCCTTCTGAAAATACTAGCGATGAATTTCCTGTAGAACCAGAAAGTCTGAGTGTTCCACCGGAATTCATTCCTCCACGTAGGTCTCAAAGGGCTATACGTGCGCCGGACAAACTATGTCTATACATAGAGGATGATGAGGAGGAAGTAGGGGATCTTGGTGAACCTGCTAACTATCGATCTGCAATGTCTGATCCAAAAAAGTCAAAATGGATAGTTGCGATGAATGAGGAAATGAAATCCATGGAAATCAATGATGTTTGGAGTCTTGTAGACGCACCTAATAATGCTAAAGTAGTGAAAAATAGGTGGATCTATAAGAAGAAAACTGACATGGATGGTGATGTACAATCCTATAAAGCACGTTTAGTGGCTAAAGGTTTTACTCAAACTTTTGGCATAGACTACGAGGAGACATTCTCTCCTGTAGCAGACTTACGAGCTATTAGGATTCTCATAGCTATAGCAGCATACTATGACTATGAGATATGGCAAATGGATGTTAAAACTGCCTTCTTGAACGGTCGCTTAGATGAAGACATCTATATGCAACAACCGGAAGGGTATGTTGATCCTAAATATCCAAAACGCGTGTGCAAACTTCAAAGGTCTATTTATGGCTTGAAGCAAGCATCACGTCAATGGAATAAGCGATTTGATGAAGAAATCAAAAATTTTGGATTTATTCAAAATCGTGATGAGCCATGTGTATACCACAAAGCTAGTGGGAGTAATGTAGTGTTCCTAATTCTATATGTCGATGACATATTGATCATGGGAAGTAACATTCCAAGACTTAAGGAAGTTAAGGATTATTTTGGTAAATGTTTTTCTATGAAAGATTTGGGAGATGCTGCATATATTCTTGGAATTAAAATCTATCAAGATAGGAGTAGACGGTTAATTGGTCTTAGCCAAGATGCTTATATTGATAAGATATTGAAGAAATACAACATGCATAACTCTAAGAAAGGTTTCTTACTGATGGAGGTTAAGCATGAGTTAAGTCATGAGAAAGATGCATCATCACCTGAAGAGGTGGCTTACATGAAGAAGGTACCTTATGCTTCGGCTGTAGGATCTATTATGTATGTTGTAAGATGCACAAGGCCTGATGTGGCATTTGTTCAGAACTTGGTCAGTAGATACCAACAGAATCCAGGAAAGTCCCACTGGACTGCTGTTAAGCATATTCTAAAGTATTTAAGAAGTACGAAAGATATGTTTTTGGTATTCGGGGGTAAACCAGACACAGAATTGAATGTAACAGGATTCTGTGATGCGTCCTGGCAATGTGATAAAGACGATACGAAGTCTCAGACGGGTTACGTGTTTGTCATCAATGGAGGAGCAGTTGACTGGAAGAGCAGTAAGCAGAAAACCATTGCTATGCATGCGACTCAATCTGAGTACATGGCCGCTTCAGAAGCTGCAATGGAAGCTGTTTGGATTAGGAAGTTTATTGGAGATCTTGGAGTGATGCCTTCAATTAAAGAACCTATTGATATATATTGCGACAATTCTGCGGCAATAATATTCGCCAATGACCCTGGAGTCATGAAGGGCGCCAGACACTTTCAGCGTAGATATCACTACGTTCGAGAACAAGTGGAAGCTCGAGAAATAAAATTAATAAAAGTTCACACAGATGATAACGTAGCTGATCCTTTTACTAAGGCTTTGTCTAGGCCAAAGGTAGTTAAGCATGCCAAGGCAATTGGGCTGCAACTAGCTAGCGAATTCATGCAATAAATCTGTTGATTAGTATTTGGATAAAGGATGTAAGACATTATTGAATTGATGAAATAAAGATTGGATTTCGTTTATTTTTCTGTTATTTGATTTTGTATCCTATTTTACATGTTTTAATCCGTGAGCATTATGATGTTTCTAAATGTCCGTTGTCGATTAATAATATGGGAGTATTATTAAATTAAGACAATTCAAAATAGTGACAGAGTATACTTGAAAGTATATTGGTCAATTTTGGATGATATTTGATGGATCAAATATTGGACTTATCCCAACTATGTGATTTTACTTTATGGATCTTTGTCATTAAGTAAATTATAAATAGTTATCCTTAGACCTGAGATGCCAGAAAACTGCATTGAATATAGTGCATTTCTGTAAGGTAACCTAACGCTAAACGTAACTGGTAGTCATAAGGGTTATTTTCAGAAGTGTTGCGAAGTTCATGTGTTTTGCTTGTAGTCGAAATGGGATTCGTTTCCTTCAAATTATTATTTGAAGTATAAATACAACTGGGCCCCTCGGGGGAATAGTAAGATGTTTGTGTGGCCACACCCAAATGCGTTTTGGTAATCTTGCTATATCCGTAAACGAGAAACATAATAGTTAATGAAGGAATGACTAAGATCCATATCCTTATTAACAATGTATTTGAAATGAGAGGATAATAATAATGATTATATATCATTAAAAGGTTTTGTCCAGGAAGCCTTACTCGAGTTGTACTAGTGACATTGTTAGTGTAACTAGACGCTAATCAATGTGATCACGACATTCGAATTTTGTCCAAGTGGGAGCTGAAAGTTTATGGACGTTAAAATCGATAGTCGTGTGATAGAATCGAACTCGATATCACGGGATTGCACACATTACGTGAAGAGTTAATTTATTTATTAAATATATTTATTATATTTATTAAATCAAACTGTAGCTAACGATCGTTAAGTAATTAAAAGTTAAGTATTAAACGATCGTTATAGAATATTAAAGAAGCTAAAAGAAGGTGTCGGAAAGTTCCGGAAACCCCCTTTTAGCATGTGTATAACCGGATTTTTAAATAGAGGCGATAAGGAGGAAAAAATTTTGGCTTTATCTTGTTTAAACCTTGGAAGATAAGTTTCCAAGGTGTATATAAACAAACCTTAAGGCCTCATAATTTTTCACTCCATATTCTTCTTTTCTTGCTATATAAACAAACTTAAAACACACCCTTTTTAGGGTTCATCTTTGATTTTCTAAAAGCTATTTTAGATCTAGTCCTAGCCCCTCTCTAGGGTTGTTGGGTAGATCTTCCATAGGCTTGGAAGGCTCGGTTTTGTTCGTGCTAGACTCACGATTAGCTCACCGTATCGCGTGTGTACAAGATCGTGGTGTGATCTTATTTTAGATTACATCCTGGTAGTGTTCGTGATCTATATCTTTACTGGTGATCGTTCTGCTAGGATAAAGGTATGTAACCGTAGCTTTGATTAATTATAATTGTGTTATATAAAGATCTTGTTAATCTGCTTCCGCTGTATGCTCTTTGATCTATGTTAGGTTTTTTATAATTGTTATGATCATAAACCTTCAGGCTGGTGGTTGCATCCGTTTTGTTTTTCTTGGCTGCCATGGTCATGACCACAAAGTAACCGCTTAGTACGTGCTTCTTAAAAAGTTGTCAATGTCTTAACGGTGACTTGTAATGCCTAGTTCGTGGCAGAGTTATGTTGACTAAAATTATGGGTTGAAAGTTTCCGTTTGCATAGTGTAGTCACTATATATAGGTAAAGTTCTTGGGACATACCTGTTGGCGGGAAGGTCTAAAGATTGTTTGAGCATGTGGAAACCTTGTGCAGTTTGCATGTATGGACTGTGTTTTTACTGCAATAAGTTTTAAACTCTCTTTATAAAAGAGTGTAGATGAATCAGGATGTATTTTTTTTAATAGCTTGTTTTTTTTTTCATTATGCATTTTTAATAGCGATTAAATATAAATGTTTGATTAGGACCGCCCATTAGCTCAGTTGGCTAGAGCACTGTGGTTATTGCTGCGGAGGTCGCAGGTTCGAGCCCTGCATAGGCCATATATTTTTTAGTTTTTAGCGATGTGTTTAAAAAAAAAAGAAAAAAAGAATTGATATATGATGCCAGGAATCGAACCTGGGACCCATGACCTGAGTAGGAGCCGATTAGCCGAAGCAAACTCAATTGGGTAATGTAAAGCAGAGTTTGTTGCTATGTATATCTTTTTAGTTTATTTAAACCGAAAAATAACCAATTCTGAAATACATTCTTGTTTAATTAAGTGTAAGATATATAAACTCGTTTGATATGAGCTTTGCAATTAGATGAGGCATAACTCGCACAAATCGCTTGGCTCAACATCATGAGTAGTCTTTCTTTCAACATGGTACATATGAGATGGTCATAAGTCATATCAGACTGCAACAAGATCAGACATTAACCATTTAGATCAACATCAAATGGGTTATGCAGTATTGAATTCACCATATAACTAAGCCTGATTTTTAATTTTGACTCTATACTACTTGGTTTGGAAATTCGACAGAACAAGTCACTGAAGTTCAAAACTCGGTAACCAATTATTGGAGGTGAATCCCACTGCTAAAAGTACAGTAGAACAAACAAAAGTTGAAAAATGCGAGTGAACTGAAATTCGCACACAACAACTCCGGCAAGAAGCAACAATTCTTGATTTAAGTACATAGCAATATAGCATGACCGGACGGGTTATGTTTGTTTTTAGAAAATGTTATCTGAATACCTCTGCATCTGACCGAATCATACATTTTAGGAACTTTGGGTGTTTGTTTTTTAGTCAGATTCAGATTTCAAAATGTCTAAATATCTTCTAATTCGGTTAGACATTCATAGATCTCTGTTTTCCTCTGATTCATTATATACACGTGAGCCCCATTTGATACTTATAATATTTCAAGTATACTATGAGGGAGTAGTACAAAAGTCAACCGATTGAGATATTATTTTTCTAAATGTTAGTATGATATTGGATTATATAACTTTATTTTTTATATAAGCTATTTAAATTTCAGAAAATATTATCATTATTATTTATTCAGACGTTTTTGAAAAAACAAACAACTTTGTATGAATCAGATTCAGACATTTTAACTAGGTCTTATTAATGAGACTTAACATTTAGATTCAGACTCAAAACCTCTTAAAAAAACAAACACAGTATCCAATTATATACAAAATATTATAAACCCCGGGTCAGGTTTATGCACATATCCATAACCGTTTGCAGATCCACCCTTGTCTTAAGCTTGCTCTTTCATCTTATTAATGGCCACAGCACCAACTGTTTCTTATGCATCTCTCATAGTACAGGGTCACTTTAAGTTCACACAAAAAAAGGTTTCTGTGTAGAATTTTCTTCCGTCCTTGATGAACCGCATGCCTAATGGATCGACGTATAATATATTCCTTTCACCATCCCATAAGTGTTCTTCTTAGTTTGTAAAGAAATATAACGTTTAGCTCGATTGTTGGTTAATGGAAATCCTCAACTTTCATCCAAAAGGAACCTATACACCTCCCATTTGCAATCTGATGTTGAGTGTCTTCCTATTTCTGCCTATACAGATCCAAAAATAATTACTACTATAATTTTCGTCTTTCACAAGTCTCACAAAGACAAAACACGTTCACAAAGTTGAAACCACTTACGGAAAAGATGCATATCCCAAGAGCTTTTGATGCAAGTGTGACATCAAAGAAAACACGAGGTATTCCTTTCCAGATGTTCAGAAATACAAGAACGCCCTTGCCGAGCATTTTACTTGGGTCCTGCTAGATGAAGTTCACAGCTGATACAACACGCTCCTAGCATAGGACTAAGGTGCTCACATGTTTCTTCACGTCTGATCTTAGTGTGAAGTTGGTCCCTGGAATCCATTGAGCTATATCACAAATATATCATTTATGAAGTTTGATCATAGTGTTACAAAGTTTGCTACGCAGGCTATGCGTGCAAGACGGTCATGGATCGAAAGTTTTCTAGAGGTAGTGGTCCGCAATACTTTAATAGAAGTCTATTAAGGAGACATACTACACATAATTAACTCATCATTCAAATTAAGCAATATATAAAGGTCTATAGGTTCCAATCTAAGAGTTAATATTTTTTTTATTTTTTTTTGAACGGCATCTAAGAGTTCATATTAATCATCTATCCCAACATGATCATCCATTATGTCAACTCAACGAGATGATCAAAAAACAATCCAGCGCGCGAAAACATTGGCAACAAATATAATGAGGCAGATCGGCTATGGACTTCTTTTAGCTAAAGGCAATATAAATTAAACCAAGTAAGAAGCTTAGAAAAATGAGTGTGGTTCATACTACAGCTCTAGCTTGCATAAAAAAAAGTCATAAAATTTATGAATGTGACTGATCAGTGTTATATACTTGACATATGTGCAACATTTACATCAAAATTTGCAATCCTAGATACACAAAAATATCAGTCCACCACATAAAACTTTGATGGACTATTGTAATCTCCCTCATTATGATCATTTCACTAATCGAGTGAGACCATGTTAAGAAGAGAAGCCCTTACTGCAATCTGCTTCCTTGACATTAGTTCAAGCTGAGAGTTGACGTTCTCAAGACTAGCCTCCATCGTTTGAAGTTTCTTTTGTACAGTTTGGACGAATTCGTGTTTCTCAGTTCCACTGCATCTCAACAACGCGGCATCAAGGCATTGCAGCTCATTTTCATTTGTAACCGAGTTTTCTACAGGTACCACTTTAGTATTGGAAACAAATCTTGACACAGCCCACCGTACTCTACCAGTTGGATTTTTCTTCAAGGGCGGAGAAGCCAAGAACACCAGTAACAACCGGAAAATAACATTGCTCGATGTATTAACATCTTTAAATACTCGGATCGCGGATAACAGGTGAATATTATCCGAATCTTCAATCAAGGGAGAGCCAAAGATCATGTTATCCATTTTCTTTAAACTAGCCACTGATCTTTTTATGTCTTTTTTGAGTTTATTTCTGAAGACGATGTATTTCGCAATAATATGTTCCACGCTGCACGTTCTTCTTAATTCACACTGAAGATCTTTGAGGTAGTATTTTGTCTGAGACAAGACATCAGTAGCATTGCTGCAATGTCCAAGAACATAACCGACATATCGAGCAACTCATCTGTCCACTTCTTAGTCTGATTGCTTGAGCTTAGTGAAGTTCTTAAGAGAGATGATTTGACAAGGTCATCAAAACACTCATACACCTCTGTCATCATCGACAAACCGCTGCAGACGGTTTCTGCACATGAGTTGGATAAGGACGCAGATAATTCCCATGTTTTTATCTTATTCAAAACATTGTCAATTCTATCGGTGCTAGGATGTGATCTGCAAGGCATGGTAATAGATCGAATTGGTTGCCTAGATGTTCTTGAGAAAACACCCATATTTAATTGATCTAGATTTTCTGTGAGAGTCTAGGGTGTGATATGCAGTCTAACAGTCGTCTGTGATATCAACTACCAGTCCTGCGACCTCGTATTTATACGCTATTAAAAAGATTATAAAATTTGGGGCATTAATACGTGGAGCCTTTACTATCTCTCGGTTTTTTTCCCGCGCATTGCCATTATTACTACGTGGCATGAGATAAAATTCTGAATGATTCTTGGGAAAGTAATCGAAATGCGTATCCATGTGAATGAAATTGAACCTAGCATGTGTTTTACTTTACAGATTTCGCCACCTGCGATACGTGGAGGTCTCATATGATTCCACCATTAGTTCTTCCCATGATTCTTGATATCCTATGTTGCGGTTACCTTCTAAATTTAAATAATTTCTGAAAGTTTAATCAGAAGCAACATGCATATATTTTGAGATTCGACTCTTTAATGATATTGGAAACATAAGAAATATATGTATCCATGTGAATGTTTCTAGATTATATATAATTAAACTTACAGTTATTTGTTTTTTCAAATCTTGTGAGCTTCGAAAAGCTAGTCTACGAGTGGTGGAAAGTGGAAACAATTGGCTAACTCCTGCCGAATATGAGATGGTAACTGGCCGGGTGATATGGACATGGATGTTGCGCTTCTAGTCACCATCTTTCTCTGCTACAGAGTATTTTTCTTACGGTTTTCGCGCCTTTTCAATTTCTAAAATCAAAAGTAACACTATCTAATTGCATGATGTTGTTTGCTTGTTTATTAAGTAAATATAAAAGGTGCGACTAGAGTTGATGATCATCACTAGAATTCGAGGTCGAATAGTAGGCTGGTGGTTGCATCCGTTTTCTTTTACTTGGCTGCTATGTTCATGACCACAAAGAAATCGCTTATAGTGTTTCTTAAAAAGTTGTCGATGTCTTAACTGTAATGCCTAGTTTGTGGTTTTTAACTGTGGTAGAGTTAGATTGACTAAAATTATGGGTTGAAAGTTTCCGTTTGCATAGTGTAGTCACTATATATAGGTAAAGTTATAGATTCCAAGATATGTCGTTTACCCTATCATGTTCTTTGGACATACCTAGTTTGTGGTTTTTTTGCACCATGAAACCCTAGTTGATCTGTTTTTTTACTGCAATAAGTTTTAAACTTACTTTACAACAAAGAGTGTTGCTATGTATTTGTTTTAGTTTATTTAAACCAAAAAATAACAAATAATGAAATATATTCTTGTTTAGTTAAGCAAAAGATATATAAACTCGTTTAACATGACCTTTGCAATTAGAGAGGTATAACTGGTTTGATCGCTTGGTGTGGCTCAGCATCATGAGTTGTCTTTCTTTCAAATGGTACATGCGTAGCAAGGAATATGTTTTTGGGTGGGCCGATTTTTTTTTACAAGACCACCAAGTACCGAAACATATAACTATGTCAAAATATTCTTGTAAATTTGTTCGTTTAGCCCTCTAGTTGTATACGAAGAAGCATTTTCTGTTGGTTTATAGAGTTCATAACAATTATTTGAAACCCTAACATGGATCAAAGAACGCATAGCGGAAGCGATTAACAAGATCATTAATTTAACACAATTATATTAATCAAGATTAGGGTTACATACCTTTATCCCAGCAAGATCCACAAGACGACGGAACGAACGGCAACTAGGGTTTATCACGAACACTACCAAGAATATAATCTAAAGGAAGATTATATCACGTTCTTGTACACACGTAATACGGCGAGTTAACCGTGAGTCTAGCACGAACAAACCGAACTTCAACGCTTATGGAATATCTACCCAACAACCCTAGAGAGGGGCTAGGACTAGATAAAATAGACTTAATCGAAAACCAAACGAAACCCTAAGTTGGGAGTGTATGGCCGGCGACCAAAGCAAGAGAAAAGAAAAAGGGAGTGAGAAATTATGAGGCTAGGGGTTTGTTTATATAGGCTTGGCAAACCTTGGGCTCCAAGTTATAAACGAAAAAGGAAACAAAATCTTTCCCTTTATCCCCTCTATTAGCTGGCGGTTAACACCCTCTATAAGGGGTATTTGTGTAATTTTTCCTTCTTCTTTTAGCTTCTATTTAATTCCATAACGGTCGTTATAACTTAACTTTTATTTATCAACGATCGTTAGTTAAGCTTTGGTTTGATTTAATAAATATATATAAAATATATTTAATAAGTAAATTAACCCTTTACGTTATGTGTGCAATCCCGTGATCCCGAGTTCGATCCTATCTCACGACTATTAATTTTAAGTCCATAAACTTTCAGCTCCCACTTGGACAAAATTCTAATATCGTGATCACATTGACTAGCGTCTAGTTACACTAGCAATGTCACTAGTACAAACCGGGTAAGGTCTCGTGGACAAGAACTTTTTAATGATTATATCATTATTATTATCCTTTCATTTCAAATACAAACGTTAATAAGGATATGGATCTCAGTCATTCCTTTCATTAACCATTCTGTTTCTCGTTTATGGATATAGTAAGATCACCAAAACAAATTTGGGTGCGCCCGCACAAATATCTTACTACTCCCCCGAGGGGCCCAGCTGTATTATGCTTCAAAATAAATTTTGAAGGAAACGAATCCCATTTTGACTACAAGCAAAACTTATGAACTTCGCAACACTTCCGGAAATAATCCTTATAACTACCAGTTACGTTTAGCGTTAGATTATTCCACAGAAATGCACTAGATCCACGACAGTTTCCTGGTATCTCATGTCTAAGGATAACTATTTATGATTTACTTGATGACAAAGATCCATAAAGTAAAATCATATAGTTGGGATAAGTCCAATATTTGATCCATCAAATATCATCCAAAATTGACCAATATACTTTCAAGTATACTCTTTCACTATTTTGAATTGTCTTAGTTTAATAATATTCCCATATTATTAATCGACAACGGACATTTAGAAACATCATAATGCTCATGGATTAAAACATGTAAAATAGGATACAAAATTAAATAACAGAAAAATAAACGAAATCCATACTTTATTTCATCAATTCAATAATGTCTTACATCCTTTATCCAAATACTAAAAAATAGATCAATGCATAAAACTGGTACATGCATCATGCCTCTAGTAATGACATTCATACTTGTTTGGCAAAGCATAAAATAACCAATCTTGACCTATTGGGATTTTGAGAATACTTTCTTCAAGAATTCAATTTCATTGAAACTCTTGTACATGTGCATTCAAATAATTTGATATTGCCACATAGTATCATAATTGTGAAACACCCTTGATCACCAATTTCCTAAACTTCCAAAACACATTTGAAGTTCAAAGTATTCTAATTCTTTAATGTATAATGCAACTTTAATCAACATGTCATCTCCAAAGATCCCATGACTAATATTGAGTGTTAATTATATCTTTTCAAGTTTTACAACTTGTCATAAAAGATATAAATACGTTACCTTTAATATCTATTATTTAATGTTTGATTCCAACCAAAACCTTCAAGTTTTGTTGGCTATGATAATTTACACAACGATTGACAAATTATTCATCTATAGAATATGGAAGCCGATCCAAGATTTAGGATGTTATTCTATTTCCAAACATATTCCTTCAGAATATTCATTACACAAGTTATTCAATAACTTCTTAAATAGATTAATATATTCAAATCATCATGTATTTTAAGCATGATATAAATACAACACGACATACATGAAAATTTCTCAAACCAGATTTAGATTTCTTCATGTCCTAAATATCCATGTAAACTTACTACATGACATATTACGTTGTATTTCCACCGCATAAATAAATAAATTTATTTGTCCCAAGGTTATGTATATCTTATTTTCTAAATCTTCAAAGTAAAGTTTCATCTCAAATCTAAACCAAATCAATATTTAATTTGAATGAAATCTTACTTTCTTACATGTCTATTTGACACATATAATTTTAAGAAAATAACCATAATACTCCCACTAGCTTTTAGGAATACTTAGAAACTATCTTATTTAAATTTAAATCCAATCTTGGATTTCAAATTAAACATAAGAATAATCTCCTAGATGCATGCTTTTATCCATTCACGGATAATTGCATTTTGTACTTTTCCAAAGATTTATGTTTTGAAGTAATAAACTCATTTCGATTACTTAAGTGCTTTCTTAAGTAGTCATTCAAGAAATAGTTCATACATATCCAAATTTGTCAATTTAAAATATGACCATTAAAATCTTTATACATTTAATGTGTTTAGGAAAGAATACTCAATCACAATCAATTACTTAAGTGTGATTAATAATCTATTCATAATACATACATTAAATATGTGTATAATTTTGTCCATATAATTTCGACACAAAGATTAAACCACTACAATTGGCGTGTTTCTTCCTTTGACGAAACTTATCTCCAATTTCTAGTCAAACTATTTAAGATAAACCAAAACCGAAATTTGATTATCTTAATTGGACAACATCTATAACGTTCATAGTATGAGTAATTTACCCAATGCAATATTTGGTAACAAATAATAACAATTATTTGTAACTCATAATTCTCAGCATATAAATCGCATATCCGAGATATCCTTACGGACCTATGACATAAATTCCTTTATCTCGAGGTTTAGCATTTACACGCCTACCTCAAGATAATTACTAGTGTATTTTAGAAGATCATGTATCTTGTAATTTTATCTTTCAAGATTAAAACTCCCACTTGCTTTTAGTAACTTAAAATTACTCTTTAAATACATAGCTCATAGATCAACACTCCAACGTTATCTATATGGGACATTACAAAACACAATGACAGTTCTATACCCTTTATTTTCTAAATAATCCACTTCATAAGTAGTTTAGAAAAATCCGAACTCCATTTAAGATATAACGTGATTCATCACATTCCATATATAATGGTATCTTATTAATCTTCTTAGATCAAGTCATACTCAACTTTCTAACCTTGATTTCTTTTGAATAAAGGAAGATATATTTATCTTGAATCAAACATCACCATCATATTGAGAATTTTGATTCTCCTAATGAACATACCATAACAATGATGTATTTCATTTAGGGAAATATTGTAAGTCAATCTTAAAAATATTTAAGATAAATATATATCTTTAGGCTTACCTATATACCAACTAAATCATCTTAATGGTATAATAGATTTCCTAACCATTTTGCATGTTTTATAACTCAAGTACTTTTAATACAAAGTCACTTCATAAAAGTTATAAGTCCATTACACGTTACATGTATATGTCTTTAGTGAAATATAGACAATACATTAACGTCTTACTTTATATTATACGTCTTCCAAGACTTTATGTTTGTGACTTTATACAATAAATCATAAACATGTATAACTAAAGTAAATCATGAACACCACTAGGTTTCATTCATCTTTTCAAGTTAATTCACTCCTATACTATTATATGAACACCACTAGGTTTCATTAGTAGTATAAGATTACTCTATGTATCTTATGTCATTCCAGAAATTAGTCCATTTTAAGAGACTTCAAAACATTCCACGCCCGATCTTACGACATGTGGATATTTTACCCTTGAGTTTACAATTTAGTCCAAGCTCTTACATGACTAAATCAAAACAACAAGTGTTTCTTAATGTGAATGATATATATACTTTTAAGTAGTCTTCTAATCATATTGACACATGATCTAACTTTCATCTAATTATTAATTAGATTGTTAGTCTCTTATCTTAAAGATAAGAGAATCATATCTTTATGAGTTGTTTCTTGTACACAATGTTTATTTCTCCCACTTGTGCATGGAACAACCTCATATATAAGATAAACATCACGTCTAACGTTCGTCTATACAAAATATGATTGTGCCACATATATTAGCTTTTACAAGTAGATGTAGAACCACTTAATCAACAAGAATCAGTACATAACTATCTTTGAAGATATTAGTGTCAACAATTCGAAAGTAATTATCTTAGGACATACTAAAGATAACATGGGTTATTACCAAGACAACAAAGCTTGTAACTCCCACTGACTTAGAGAATGTTTTAATAGACTCAAAATCAGTAATACAACACAATTCTCCCACTGAACTTGTCAACATTGAAAATGTTTCATAATCGGTGAAGAATAATCAGTGTTGTGTTTACTTTCTTACACTTTTGAAAAACACATTCGCAACAATTACTTATAGTGTTTAAGAGTGTACTCTACTTTGTAAATGATGACTTATCCATCAAATGCTTTTAACTTGAAAGACTTGACATGCAATTTCTTCCTTAATAGGTCTACCAACCCCAAAATGGTATGTAGTGCCTATAAATGGTCAAAGCACAACTACTAGACAAATATGCTAGTTTGCCTTATAACCAATTTGCGGTAACTTTTAATAACTCAAAATATGCACTTTTCTTAACTATTAAAGATTGCTATGAGTTACGGATTTGAATTTAAAATTTCTAAAATCCTTATTACTCCTTCTTTACTCATGAAAAAGAGTTTTAGGTTTATCTTTCATTTGTAAATTGACTCTATCCTCAACCATACGGTTTGTAGATCAATAAATGAATAAACCACGTTTACGGTGTAACGTTGCATCAATACATTTGCAAAAGAATTTACAAAATTCAATTTTAGTATTTTCGATAATACCATTCAAGAAAATAAAATTACCCCGGTAATAATAACCATAGTATTTTCCTTGAAAACTAGAATCCAAATTGACATAATTTCATCACATCAGTTGATCTGCTAGCAATGAAAGTATTCAAGATGGTAACTTATCGAACAATGATTGACAAACAAATTTGCAATTTCTAGATATTTAAGGGATTTACATTGCCAAAAGTCATTTTGCATTGTAAACATGTTTCATCCCTTCTTTATGCCTTAAGTTTCCAGATCGCACTGAGTAACTCAATTAAGTCGACTAATCTAAAGAACGTAAAACCTTCATGTGCAATCTTATTCAGTCATGAAGTTTTCTCTCCATTACAACATCGTCCGATATCTTATATGACGACAATTGTAACTTCAAGTGTTCGTCAATTAGAGGGCATATGACTTAAATTTTAGGGTATAGATTTTGGTGTCAAAATCATGTATGGAGAAGCATGCATACATCTCCATAACATAAGTTTAATAAAAATGTTTAGTAAACTTTTTGTTGAGACTAAAAGTTCATCATATACTTGCAAGTTGAGGTATTCGTTAAACCAATTAAAGATTTTACACACAACTAAATTCACACCGTACTTTTTCTAGAACTTAGCTAAAGCACAAAGCAATAACCTTATTCATTGTGTTTCGGATGTGAATTAATGTAGTTAAATCAACCTTAAAGAATTATACCAATAGCAACCGTAGGTAATTCCAATTTTGACGCACAGGCGAGCCGGGAATTTGGTCAGCGCTGAAGCATAACACCTCCTTCCTTAACCGGGTACATGACCAGCGGTGCGTTATACCCACTTTATAGTTTGTCAAAATTGAGTAGGCCGTTAAGTTGCTATTGCAATTCTAATCAACGCAAATCATATGTAATTTAGATCTCACAACAATTCATTAATCTTGATATGATTTAGTCCATATTTATTTTTCTTGAAAAAAAAATTACCCTTGTTAACAACATACAATCAATAAAAAAACGTATGAAAACAAGTAGGTACAAAAAAAACTAAATCATAAACACATAATAACAATTTATATGTGCAATAAATAAATCAAATAGCCACATGCATACGATTTATTCAATAAATAATATCAAATCTAGGTTTTTAAATACATATAAAAGTCTTCCCTAATTTTAGATTTATTGAATCAAATAAAGCATGTAGCAAAATACGTAACAATTACCACATAAAATCATATGATCCATGAAAAACATGCATGTTCATCACGGATCTCCCACATATCTTAACAATTAAATCTCTATGGATCGAAACATGAATTCACACAACATAACAATTAATCATGCAATTCATCAAAATTCCACCCAAATCACTTAACAATTAATTAAATCACTACGGATCGTAACCACGCATGACATAACAATTAATTCATGCAAAACATCTAAAGTCAATTACCATGTAATTTTAGGGTTTACAAAAGAATTTTTTTTTTATAAAAAAAATTCAACAATAGTCGATTTTTAAAAACAATAAAAAATAAAACCCTAATTTTTATAAAACCTAAAAAACATGTAATTTTTAACACAAATCAATATTAGTTAAAAAAACTTTAGATCTTGATAATTGGAATCATGTTAAAACGGCTCTCGATGCCACTGTTGGTTTATAGAGTTCATAACAATTATTTGAAACCCTAACATGGATCAAAGAACGCATAGCGGAAGCGATTAACAAGATCATTAATTTAACACAATTATATTAATCAAGATTAGGGTTACATACCTTTATCCCAGCAAGATCCACAAGACGACGGAACGAACGGCAACTAGGGTTTATCACGAACACTACCAAGAATATAATCTAAAGGAAGATTATATCACGTTCTTGTACACACGTAATACGGCGAGTTAACCGTGAGTCTAGCACGAACAAACCGAACTTCAACGCTTATGGAATATCTACCCAACAACCCTAGAGAGGGGCTAGGACTAGATAAAATAGACTTAATCGAAAACCAAACGAAACCCTAAGTTGGGAGTGTATGGCCGGCAACCAAAGCAAGAGAAAAGAAAAAGGGAGTGAGAAATTATGAGGCTAGGGGTTTGTTTATATAGGCTTGGCAAACCTTGGGCTCCAAGTTATAAACGAAAAAGGAAACAAAATCTTTCCCTTTATCCCCTCTATTAGCCGGCGGTTAACACCCTCTATAATGGGTATTTGTGTAATTTTTCCTTCTTCTTTTAGCTTCTATTTAATTCCATAACGGTCGTTATAACTTAACTTTTATTTATCAACGATCGTTAGTTAAGCTTTGGTTTGATTTAATAAATATATATAAAATATATTTAATAAGTAAATTAACCCTTTACGTTATGTGTGCAATCCCGTGATCCCGAGTTCGATCTTATCTCACGACTATTAATTTTAAGTCCATAAACTTTCATTTTCACATCGGTTAACCAGTCTAAAAGTAAACTTGAGAGTTAATATGAAGTCATTGATCAATTGTTATACGGATTCGTGCATGAAATAATATGTATATATCATATGGAGATAGTCAATATACTCAATATATAAGACACTTTAGAAAATTTCCTATACTAGTTGTTGCACAGGTCTTGCTTGGGGATTTCGAGGATGGAATGATCAAACAATTATCAAGAACAATCATCATAACATCATAAGAATAAAGAACACAGAAGACTGGATGAACCCTTTATTCACTTTCATATCAGATTTATGTTAGGGTCAGTAGTAATAGTAATACATATGCATAATCTTGAGGCTTTGTCGGTGGGCCATGGCTCACCTTCCCACCCTCACAGCTACGCCCGTACATACGAGATGGGACAGCCAAGAACACGATTACTACAAGCGAGCATATTTATATCAGTACCACACTAGCATCTCCAAAAACAGATGCATTAGTTGCTCAGTGCAACAAGATCTGACATTAACCATTTAGATCAACTTCAAATGGGTTATTGAAGGTTTATGAAGTTCATAACAATTATTAAAAACCCTAATATGGATCAAAACACACATAGCGGAAGCAATTTAACAAGATCATAATAATAACACAATTATAATTAATCGAATTAGGGTTACATACCTTTATCCTAGTGAAGATCCACAAGATCACCATCGAATCACCAATTAGCGTTTATGACAAACATAACCAAGATGTAGTCTAAAGTAAGACTACATTACGTTCTTGTACACACGTAATACAACGAGCTAACCGTGATTCTAGCACGTGTAAACCGAGCTTCTACGCTTGTGAAATATCTACCCAACAACCCTAGAGAGGGGCTAGGACTAGATTATTGCTAAACCAAAATCAAACGATAAAAGGAACCCTAAAAAGGTGTTTTTCCTTTGGAGTTGATTTGCAATAGAAACCAAACAAATCAAATAAACCAAACGAAACCTTAAGGTGCGTTTGGCTATGTGATCGCAGGAGGGTGAAGAGAAAGAGAGAATGGGATAAAAATTATGAAGGCTATGGGATTGTTTATATAGGCCTTGGCAAAACTTTTCCTCCAAGTAATAAACATTTAAGGAAAGAAAATATTTTCTTCCTTCCTTTTTGCTCCCTATGGCCGACGCTTACAATGCCCACCCAAGGGGCTTCCGGAACTTTTCCGTTTCCTTCTTTTCTCTTCTATTTAATTCAAGAACGGTCGTTTATACTTAACTTTTAATTATTAACGATCGTTAGTTAATCTTCGGTTTAATTCAATATATATATATATATAATATATTTATTAAATAAATTAACCCTTTACGTAATGTGTGCAATCCCGTAATCTCGAGTTCGGTCCTAACACACGACTATTTAAATATAAGTCCATAAAACTTTCAGCTCCCACTTGGACATATTTCAAAATATCGTGATCACATTGGTTAGCGTCTAGTTACACGCCAATGCCCTAGTCCGATCTTGAGTAAAGTCTCTTGTATAAAACCTTTTAATGATTTACTATCATTATTATTATCCTTTCATTTCAAATACAACGTTAACAGGGTATGGATCTCACTCATTCCTTACATTAACCATTATGTTTCTCGTTTACGGATATAGCAAGATCACCAAAACAAATTTGGGTGCGGCCGCACAAATATCTTACTACTTCCCCGAGGGGCCCAGCTGTATTATACTTCAAAATAATTTGAAGGAAACAAATCCCAAATTGACTACAAGCAAAACTTACGAATTTTGCAACACTTCTGAAAATAACCCTTATAGCCACCAATTACGTTTAGCGTTAGATTATTTCACAGAAATGCACTAGATCCATGCCAGTTTCCTGGTATCTCAGGTCTAAGGATAACTATTTATGATTTACTTGATGACAAAGATCCATAAAGTAAAATCATATAGTTAGGATAAGTCCAATATTTGATTCATCAAATATCATCCAAAATTGACCAATATACTTTCAAGTATACTCTGTCACTATTTTGATTTGTCTTAGTTTAATAATATTCCCATATTATTAATCAACAACGGACATTTAAAAATATCATAATATTCATGGATTAAAACATGTAAAATAGGATGCAAAATTAAATAACAAGAATAAACGAAACTCAATCTTTATTCCGTTAAATAATAATGTCTTAACATCCTTTATCCAAATACTAAAAATAGATCAATGCATAAAACTGGTACATGTATCATGCCTCTAGTAATGACATTCATACTTGTTTGGCAAAGCATAAAATAACCAATCTTGATCTATTGAAATTTTGAGAATACTTTCTTCAAAAATTCAATTAATTGAAACTCTTGTATATGTGCATTCAAACAATTTGATATTGCCACATAGTATCAAAATTGTGAAACATCCTTGATCACCAATTTCCTAAACTTCCAAAGCACATTTGAAGTTCAAAGTATTCTAATTATTTAATGTATAATGCAACTTTAATCAACATGTCATCTCCAAAGATCCCATGACTAATATTGAGTGTTGCCTCAATTATATCTTTTCAAGTTTTATAACTTGTCATAAAAGATATAAATATGTTACCTTTAATATCTATTATGTAATGTTTGATTCCAACCAAACCTCCAAGTTTGTTGGTTGTGATAATTTGCACAACGATTGACAAATTATTCATCTATAGAATATGAAAGCCGATCCAAGATTTAGGATGTTATTCTATTTCCAAACATATTCCTTCAGAATATTCATTACACAAGTTATTTAACAACTTTCAAATAGATCAATATATTCAAATCATCATGCATTTTAAGCAAGATATAAATACAACACGACACACATGAAAATTTCTCAAACCAGATTTAGTTTCTTCATGTTCTAAATATCCATATAAATTTACTACATGGCATATTATGTTGTATTTCCACCGCATAAATAAATAAATTTATTTGCTCCAAGGTTATGTATATCTTATTTTCTAAATCTCCAAAGCAAAGTTTCATCTCAAATGTAAACCAAATCAACATTTAATTTGAATGAAAACTTACTTTCTTACATGTCTATTTGACACATATAATTTAAGAAAATAACCATAATACTTCCACTAGCTTTTAGGAATACTCAGAAATCATCTTATTCAAATTTAAATCCAATCTTGGATTTCAATTTAAACATAATAATAATCTCCTAGATGCATGCTTTTATCCATTAATGGATAATTGCATTTTGTACTTTTCCAAATATTTATTTAGAAGTAATAAACTCATTTCAATTACTTAAGTCCTTGCTCAAGTAGTCATTCAAGAAATAGTTCATACATATCCAAATTTGCCAACTAAAATATGACCATCAAAATCTTTATATATTTAATGCGTTTAGGAAAGAATACTCAATCATAATTAATTACTTAACTGTGATTAATAATCTATAAATAATACATACATTAAATATGTGTACAATTTTGTCCATATAGTTTCAACACAAAGATTAAACCACCACAATTGGTGTTTTTCTTCCTTTGACGAAACTCATCTCTAATTTCTAGTCAAACTATTTAAGATAAAAACAATCTAAAATTGATTATCTTATTGGACAACATCTATAACATTCATAGTATAAGTAATTTACTCAATTCAATATTTGGTAACAAATCATGACGATTATTTGTAACTCATAATTCTCAACATATTACACGCATATATGAGATATCCTTTTGGACCTATGACTTAAATTCCTTCATCATGAGTGTTTAGCATTTACACGCCTACGTCATGATAATTACTACTGTATTTCAGAAGATTATGTATCTTGTAATTTTATCTTTCAAGATCAAAACTCCCACTTGCTTTTAGTAGCTTAAAATTACTCTTTAAATACATAGCAAATAGATCAACACTCCAACGTTATCTATATGGGACATTACAAAACACAATGGTAGTTCTATACTCTTTATTTTCTAAACAATGCACTTCATAAGTAGTTTAGCAAAATCCGAACTCCATTTAAGATATAACGTGATTCATCACATTCCATATATAATGGTATCTTATTAATCTTCTTAGCTCAAGTCATACTCAACATTCTAACCTTGATATCTTTTGGAATAAAGGAAGATATAGTTATCTTGAATCAAACATCATCATCATATTGAGAGTTTTGATTCTCCTAATGAACATACCATAACAATGATGTATTTCATTTAGGGACATATTGTAAGTTAATCTTAACAATATTAAGATAAATATATATATATATATATATATATATATATATATATATATATATATATATATATATATATATATATATATATATATATATATATATATATATATATATATATATATATATATATATATATATATATATATATATATATATATATATATATATATATATATATATCGGTTTACCTATATACCAACTAAATCATTTTAATGGTAATATAGATTTCCTAACCATTTTGCATGCTTTATAACTCAAGTACTTTTACTACAAAGTCACTTCATTTCCATCTCTTTAAAGTCATTTGAAAATGACTCCGTGTATATGTCTTTAGTGAAATAGAGACAATACATTAACGTCTTACTTTATATTATATGTCTTTCAAGACTTTATGTTTGTGACTTTATTCAATAAATCATAAACATGTATAACTAAAGTAAATCATGAACACCACTAGGTTTCATTAATCTTTTTAAGTTAATTCACTACTATACTATGATATGAACACCACTAGGTTTCATTAGTAGTACAAGATTACCCTATATATCTTAGTCATTCCAGGAACTTGTCCATTTTAAGAAACTACAAAACATTCCACGCCTGATCTTACGACATGTGGATATTTTACCCTTGTGTTTACAATTTAGTCCAAGCTCTCATATGACTAAATCAAAACAACAAGTGTTTCTTAATGTGAATGATATATATACTTTTAAGTAGTCTTTTAGTCATATTGACACATGATCTAAGTATTAATTAGATTGTTAGTCTCTTATCTTAAAGACAAGAGAATCATATATTTATGAGTTGTTTCTTGCACACAATGTTCATTTCTCCCACTTGTGCATGGAACAACCTCATATATAAGATAAACATCACGTCTAACGTTCGTCTACAAAAATATGATTGTGTCACATATATTAGCTTTTTACAAGTAGATGTAGAATCACTTAATCAACAAGAATCAGTACATAACTATCTTTGAAGATATTAGTGTCAACAATTCGAAAGCAATTATCTTAGAACATACTAAAGATAATATGGGTTATTACCAAGACAACAAGGCTTGTAACTTCCACTGGATTAGAGAATGTTTTAATAGACTTGATGTAGTGTTTTTGTACCCTTTAGGAAAAGGATGACAAATAGTGGTAGTATTAAGTGTCGGTTTAGGAAAACCGAGCACTAATGACCCAAATGAAGTCCAAGTTCGTTTTCCCAAGGAGGCAAGTGCGTTGTGTATTGAATTGATATTGATTTGTGATTATATGATTGAGAAAGAAATGGGATTAGAAGAGAAAGACGGTTACGAAAATGAATTGAACTACGACGAAAAAGGCGTAAACGTAAAACCGTAAAAAGCTACAAAATTAAAAATTTAAAACCTAAAAATAAAATTAAGGCTAAAAGTAGTCTAAAATAATATAAATAAGGGTAAAAATCCAACAAATATATTTTAAAACCTTTTATTAATTAAATATTCAATTTTAAATGCTAATTAAAGCCTTAAAATTAAATATAATTAATCAAAATGTCCAAAATATTATTTTATTGAACAAATAACTTACTTATATTATTAAAAGACTAAAAAGTATTTTTCTAAAATTTAAAAACTATTTAAACTATTTTTAAAACCCTAAAAACTATTTAAAATGATTTAAAACTAATTAAACTTAAAATAATTATAAAAGTAAATCTAAAGGCTATAAAAATATTCTAAAAATTGTAAAAGTCCTAATTAATGCTAATTGAGATGGGAAAAATGAAAAAAAGTAGAAAAATAAAACTTTCTATTTTTGGCAATAAAATAATAATAAAATATTCAAGAAAATAAAAAGTTTATAAAATAAACTTTAAAAAAATTTCTAAAAATCCTAATTAATGTAACTAAGAGAAAAATGAACATAAAAGTTCCTAAAACCTTTTAATTAATTTTATATTAATTTTTAAAGTTAACAAAAAACCCTAAAATAAAATAAAATTGAAAATTAAAGTTTTTGAAAATCTAACTAGATGTAAACCTCAAGTTATTAAATTAAAACTTAAAAATTATTTTTCTCAAAATTAAAACTACTTTTTACTATTTTTTAACTATTTAATAATACACGGCTAAATAAAAATCAATAAAAAATAATAAAATAAAAGGAAAAATACAAAAACTGGCTAGAAAAATCCTAAATGGAATAACAGTCCTAGGAAAAATAAGTTGGGGCAAAAACGCTTATCCAATAAGCTGAAAAGACCCAATTAAGCTACGGCTTATATTTATATAAGCCCACTTAGAATTACCTTAAGTATTTAACTATGCAAGAGATTGCCAGTCAAAGTCCCTAGGGCGAGCGGTAGTGTGTGTGCTTTGGCAGTGGTGGCGCAGGTTCGAGTCCTGGCCACGCCAAAAAATTTTAAAATATTTATTTTTTATTTTCTTTTTACCCCTCTTGATTTCAGATACTACTACTACCCAAAAACACAAACACTAGTCAAATTAAAGCCAGGATTACCCCTAAATGAATCAAACAGGTCTCAGACTTGGAACTCTTTCTTTTCTAGCTATCTGTTTCTTTTGTTGTGTTCTTTTTGGACAGTCAAAAACCCCCCACTTGCAGTTGGCTTGTGGGGGTGTATTAAGCTAGCAGAAATCAAACAAGATAAACACGCCACAAAACTGACTGATGCACAAGCAATGAATCAACAAGCAGGCAGGTTACAAGCACACTTAAACAAATACAACCCAAATCAATATTTAACTAATAAATCATGCAGTAAAAAGAAACTAAACAGACTTGATATCTGATGTTCAGAAACAGTAACACAAAAATGAACGAACCTAAAGCAAATCTAACCAATTAGCAGGCAACTATATAAATGATCAAGTTAGCAGCATATGCAGACTAATATGTTGGAAACTCACTTTATGTGACGACATTTAAGAATTCCCGTTAGTTATCATAGTCACGCACATTTAGACTAGACTAGGCTCGTTGTAAAGTTTAGGTTGTGTGCGTGACTATATATACCCCTCCTTAGCTTCCAAGGAGGGGTGTTGATTGTCATTTGTTTTGTTTCTAATACATTTTCATTTCTCTTTCAACCACTCTTCTCTCTCTCTAAGCCATCAATGGCTTCCACCACCATATACCACCACATTAGACCACCGGATCCATTTTAGCATTTCTACATTTGGCATCAGAGCCACGGTTCCATCCTTGGATCGTGTTCGTGTATTCGATTTTGTGGTCTAATTTTTTTCTTATGTCTCGTCATATCATGTTTTGGTCCATTTTATCAAAAAATTTTGGTCACGTCTTCTTTTTGTGTCCATCTGTCCAAAGGGTCTCAACTTATTAATTTATTCCCTGGGTTTCATCATTATCATGGTCAAAGGTAAGCAAATCTATATCATATTATTTGTCCTTGTCTTTGTCAAAAATGGTCAAGTTACCAGGTCAAGTTGCTGGTCAAAGGTCTCGCAGCATTTTTTATATATCTGTTCTGGGTTATATTTTTTGAAGATGAAGGTGAAAACCTAGATTTGCCAGAAAATCAGACCCAGAAATTACCTTTCCGGATTTTCAGGAACTAGTTCAGATATGGATAAGACGACTCTGCTTCTTGGTACGATCGCATGGATTGCGATGGGTTGGTTTTTGACACATTCCGATGGGTTCGACTTACCCATTGCGATGGGACTCATTCCGATGAGTCACATTGCGATGGGTGATCGGATCTGTCGCAATGGCATAAGACATGTCGACATGATGCCAAAAATTATTTCACACATTGCGATGGATTTTTTATTGCGATGGGTTTTAAGAAAATCATTGCGATGGATTTTTTTCATTGCGATGGGTTTTAAAGAAACACATTGCGATGACTGTATAATTAAAATGAACCATTGCGACAGCTTTTACAATTTTTGAAAACCAAGACTCACCGAGACTCACCGAGACCTAGGACTTGACCCATACCAACATAACACTCCAACCTTATATCTCCTCAACACCAAATCTAAACTAATCCTAATCCCATCGTCACCTAACCCATCTAAAAATCATAACAATACTAGAAAATTTTAATTAATCTCAGATTTGATTCGTGAAATGACATGCAATGTCGAGATCTTTTAGATCCATCACGAAATTAATTTAATCATCATCGATCTATGTCAAGGCATAACCCTCTCATTAATTTATGAATTGAATTGAAAGAACATAAAACTACAAAGTTTAGCTCTTGTTTAATTCGATTCAAGAAACTTCATTAATCAGACTCAACAACAATCGACATAAACAAAGAAACCTACCCGAGATATTTTATAAAGATCTTGAAGTTATGACTTCATCTTCGTTTGTTTCGCGTTTCATTTTTTTGGACATAAGAAACTAAAGGTAGATTGGTTAGTTGCTGCTGCAGTTTGGTATTTACAGACATGAGATAGGGGTCACGATTTGGAGAAGAGGATTGATGTATGATGAGATGATATATGATTTAGATTCAATACTTGTTATGATTTGGATCAGATGAAGTTTTCTATTTTAGTTTGAAATGGGTGAAGATCGAGGTGTAGATGAGATAGATGAGGGAGTAGCAGTTTAGATTGTGGGCGGATGAAACTAAGAGAGAGAAATTAGGGTTGGGATATGAGTATACTTAGGGAAAACGTGGCTTTATATCCTCATTCCTAATTAACCACATGCTCGGGTTGCAAAAGGTTGGGGATTTGGGCCGGCTGTGACTTGCACCGGGTTGGGGGAAGTGGGCCAGAATTTTCTTAATGGTGTTGGACCGGGTTATGTGAAAAAGTCATTGGGCCATGACTCACAATTTTTAAAGAACAATGAAATGGGCCGTATATTTTTGCTATATACACAAGTTTTTTTTACATCAAATTTGTTTTTGTATAAACTTTGTGTGTATTTAGTCATACTATGGTCATTATCGGGACGAGACAAAGTGACAAAAAGTGACGAGACATTGTTAAGGAGAATGGATGCTCAAACAAACAAGTTCCTTTTTTTTGAATTTGTAGTTTTTTTGTTGCATTTGTGGTTCTTTAATTTTTTCTTGACACTGATGGGGTGACGAGAAATGTGACGCGACAAAATGAAGTGACAAATGTGACAAGAATTTATTTTGACGAGACCAAGAAAAAATGGGCGATTTTTTAGTGGCTACAGATTTTGTCTGATTGGGTATTAATTACGTGACGTTGAAGACGGATTTTTCGAAGGCGTGTATTTATTTTATCTTTTACTAGATAACTTGCTCGTGCTTAATCCTAGAATGAAGACTTGGTTATCTGGTTTCCGGGTTCGGGGTGGATGGTTGATGACTCGGATTACTATCACTTAAAGGGGTTACATTGTTGTACTCAGTGTCACGCGCTTAGTCGACGTGGATAATTTCAAGAGGTGTTGTGCATATAGACTTCTTCAGTGATGCATTGAGTACTTAGAGATTTCTCCACCGTTCTTCATTCAACAATAGTGCAAGCTTAAGTCACAAGATCGAAGGATTTTTATTCAGCTTCACGTTTGATGTATCCGGTTCATTCTTTCAGTGGTCACTTCAAATTGCTTTCACGTGGAATGGTAAAGGTGGCCATGGAGAGTTTATGAGAAGAGATTTTCGATCAACAGCTGATTCTCACAAAATATATAATTCAGCTTATTTATTATTCTCACGAGATTTCAGGTTCATGTGCGTACAATTTATTGATGGTTCCGAGTTTCGAAACCATCAAAGGGGAAGAAGCAGACACATTGAACGCACAACGAGTACACGTGATGAACTTCATACCTTCTTTTGATTTGAAGATATTCCGGGATGACATTTGTCATAGCCGAAGAGAAAATCAGTGTTTTAACTCGTGTCGTTATCAATCTCCAAACGGTACACTACTGATTCGAGGTTTAATTGTTTGATTGTTGCAATTAAACATCATCATTATCCTATATGCATTCCCGGGACTTAATTGACTCTGGTGCATCTCCGGAAGAAGACGTGTGCATTTCCGGGACTTAATTGACTCTGGTGTTACGATGTCAACTTCATGAATGGGATAAAGTGTCCACTTCAGTATTTGAGCTTCACAATTGGGATTGATTTACCTTCTTCAACTATGTGGGGGAAGAAGTGTCTTGATTCTTTCTGGTATGCATAACTTGAACTCTCAGGGGGAAGAAAAATTCAGAAGAATTATTCAAGCGTGAGATGAAAAGTTGTTGATCTACTTGGTGTGCCCCAAACTTTAAATCCCTCTTAGCAACATTATCATGTTATATGATGAGATTTGCTTGTTACATTCCGCTGTGCGCTTAATCATTCTAAGCTTTATTGAAAGCTTTGAAGTTGCTTACGAGGATTGTTGGTTTAGGGGGAAGCTATTTAAAATGCTTCTACATCAAGTTTACGTGGCATGAATTAGGGGGAAGCTAATTCAGAAGCTTCTCCTTAACCAGAAGTGTATGGGTTACTTAGCTCGTGCCGTTACAGTATTTCTACTACAAGTTAAAGATGAGTCGTTTTGAAGTCAAAGGCCTCAGAAGACATCATCAGCATTAGATGCTTCATGAAAGCTCTTGTTCTTAATTATTTTGTACTTGTTAGGAAGAATATTGTAAGGAATTCTACACGTCGTCCCATGGGGGAAGATTGTTGGAAACTCACTTTATGTGACGACATTTAAGAATTCCCGTTAGTTATCATAGTCACGCACATTTAGACTAGACTAGGCTCGTTGTAAAGTTTAGGTTGTGTGCGTGACTATATATACCCCTCCTTAGCTTCCAAGGAGGGGTGTTGATTGTCATTTGTTTTGTTTCTAATACATTTTCATTTCTCTTTCAACCACTCTTCTCTCTCTCTAAGCCATCAATGGCTTCCACCACCATATACCACCACATTAGATCACCAGATCCATTTTAGCATTTCTAATACAAGCTTATACTACGCAGGCATTCCTAGATAGCATACTGACTAACTTTTACCACCTATTAAGCGCAAGCTTGGTTATGATATAAGCAAGTAATAGAGTGATGTGTACTTCAAATTCCAATCAGCAAGCTTTCAGAACTTCACTCCACAATCGCAAGCAAAACATGCATCTTAGATTCAAATCTTGCATATACTAACTAAACAGTTACACTCCAAACAGCAGACTTTGAAGATTACAATGACAACTTAAACTAAGAACAAATCATGCAAACAAGCTATTGTAAAATCCTAAGTGGACATATTATATTACCAAGTTTAAGCAGTTTAAACTAAAATAACAAAACCTAAGTAATCTTACTGATTAATCTACTCAACCAACTCAGGAAATTTACTCAATATAAAATCTAAATTATAAAACCAGTAAACTAGATAAGCAATTAACTCACAAAAACAATTACACAATTAGCAATAATAAGTAAATAAAAAATAAAAAAGGACGAGAATGCAATACCTACCCTTGTTTGCATCCAACAAGGGTCAGCTAAGCTCCCCTGACCTCGACCAACTACTAGGTTCGAGGCAGGGGTGTCTTGGACGATAAAGTATTGAGGGGGTGTTCGTTGGGGTTCAACAACTGAACCGAATCACCATGAATGAAAAGGGAATACTGCTAAGAAAAACAAATGAATCCAAGAACTGAGTTCTTGGATTGTTAGCTCAACAGATAAATAAACACACCCTGCTTGTTTGTTTTTTTTTTTCTTTTAGAATTTTTTCAAGCACTTCAAACACTTAAATGAAATTGATGATAACTTTTAACAAGAAAATTTTGATTTCACTTCTACACACTTACTGATTAACTCAAACAAGAAAACCCCCAACTCAAGTTTAAAAACATTAACTTAAATCATAAAACATAAAATAAATTGGAACTCGGATGATTTTTAAAAACTTCAAACTTTTCATTCATAAAAGAGTAAATTACAAAAAATCCGAGACAAGGGAAATGGGTACCACAGGTCGGTCCTCATTTATAGCCCCCCTCAGATTGTTCTAGAAATGAAAACAAAAGCAACCCTAATCTATTGAGTTTCCAAATTTACCCTTGATGAAGATGCGAATATGCTGATTTTGATCCCATCTTTTGAATAATTCTTGAAGCCATGTGCAAATCTCTTGGATTTTTGTGATAGACAGGCTGGGATGCATCCATCTTGGACGTTGGATTCCGTTTGGAGGACACGAAACTCTTATGAGTCGTTGATTCTCTGGTGCTCCTTTGTCTTTTTGCCAATGGGTGGGATTTTGGGGACCAGGGAGTGAGTGTGATGGGAGATTAAAAGTGGGGTTTAGGTTAATCCATGATTAATCACTGATCTGGAATAGACCAGGTCTTAATCATGAATTTTAATTTGGGGGAAAAATTAGGGTTTATAGGAAAAAGGTGTGTTTTGATCTTTTTAGTTTAGGGTTAAATGTGTTTAAGAGGAAAAACACGTTTATTATTAAACGTGTGTTATAAAAACAATGGGTCAACCGGGTTTGGGTGAGGGGATTGGGTAAAAGGGTATTCAAGTCGGGTAGGGTGACGTGTAGGATTTTGGTTGGGTGGTGGAGTTTGATTGTCTACCAAGAATGCCCCCTAATGTTTTCCCTTTTCTTCACTTTGTAACTATCAGTCAAAACTTTTTTTCCCTTAATAATAAGTATGGGGTACTTGTCAATTTTGGCACAAGGATTTTATAAGCTTGAAACAAGGACCAAACATGTAAATTCTTCAATATTCAAGGGCTGTTTTTTACATGTCTTCATTCTTTAAGGCTTTGACTTGTTTGTTGACTTCTTGGAGGACCATTATTGACAATTTAGTTTTGTTGAGGGACTAAATTTGCCAATTCTTCAAAGTTAAGGGTCCTTTTTGTAATTTTGACAAACTTTAGGGACCAAACTTGTAATTATGAAGATACAAGGGTATAAAGTGTCAATTCTTCAAACTTGGAGGGCCAATCTTCATGATTCTTCAAATCTTCAAGGGTTGATTTTGGAAAATTCTTCATCGTGCGGCTTCGTTTCCCGTGTTCGTTTTTGACTGATTCTTGTGATCTTTTGTCATTTTCTCAATATCCGTACCTAAAATACACAAGCAACAAACACAAGCATATATTTGGGTATTTTAATGATATTTAATGCATTTTAAGCCCAATTTGGACGATGAGACTATGTATAAAAGCAGTCTCATCACTCCCCCATACTAAACCATTGCCGTGCCCTCACGCAATGCTAGAATAAAGTATCATAGCATCTCCAAAATTCATTTTTTATTCACTTTATTGAATGATAAACTAGCTAAACTACTACTATTACTACTACTTGTGTTTTAGACATAATGTATGATTTTCATCGCAAAATGGGACGTTTAGGTTCATAGAATAAGAACACGTGAATGCTTCGTTAGAAATAATTTCATCGTCCTCGATTTTCACTCCAATTCCATGCCAAGCGTGCAACGAGATCATTGTTATTATAAGTTAGTAATGCTAACACTACTCATATGCCCTAATCACGTACTTATCCTCCCATTATTCCTAATCACGTACTTATCCTCCCATTATTCCTAAGTTGTATCTCTTATATTTTATTTTGTCTTGAATGTTTCACGAGGATACATTGTTGACTTATGCGATAATAGAGATGTAGGTCTAAAAATAGAGTCCTAACGGTGTAACTAAGACCATCAAATCAATAACCCCTCCTAATAGACGACGATGTTAAAAAATTAAGTCAACAAGAAGGATCGATAAACACGGTTTTATAACGGTTTTGAACATGAGACTTATTACCAAGACTTTTATACGCCCCCTAACGGAAGGGCCTTATTATCTTTGGTTTACCTCCATCTTTTATTCAACTTCGCCATGAAGCTTTTATTATGACTTCGGTCTTGCCTTGCCTTTTATTATCCGCCTCATCGGTGGTTTTATTAGCCAAAGACGTATATCCTCACGCTAAAGCGAATTTTGGATCTTTAAAGCTTCGAAGATTAAGGCTTGATTCACTTTCAATTTTGCATAGATTTTAGGCCTTGTGGGGCTTCAAATTGTTTGCTTGATTTAGGTGAGCACTTGAAATCTTATTATTGGGTGAAGCTTTCGATTATTGGGGTGCCAATACTTCAAAACCGTGACGCTGGCGATACCTTAATGTCTTCCCAATTTAATTACACGGAAGTTACTAGAAAAGACTAGAAACCCAACAATCCTAACTAAACCGCTAAGTCAATATTTATTAAGCAAAAAATATTTACATGCGAAGGGAGAATAAGCAAACAACGAGAACACATGAGTTTTTGAAAGAATACGAGTACTCTACGTTTAGCATAGTAACTTATAATTAACTCTATCATTTCTCGTCCTCATTTAAGAGACTTAGCCTAATGTGTAGTTAAGGAATCAAAGCTAAGTGCTCAACACGCACGGTCGAGTCAAAAATTACTCTTATTCTCGCCATCGGAAAACCTACATTCGTGTCTTCAAACACTTATGAAATATGAGAAAAAATTTAAAATTTGGCCATTTTTAGCCTTATTTTGCAACAAAACGATAGACAAAACATAAACTTTGGAAAGCGTGAAGGTTTGGCAAGGAAAGTATCTATTCACCCCCCCCCCATACTAAAGTTAAACATTGTCCTCAATGTTTCGAGTCTAGGGGTGCAAACAACCCCATACTAGAGACGTAGTCGAATGCCTAATCTAGCATGGAAAGGGTGTAACCAATAAGTAATAGCCGTTTATGAAGTGTGCTAAAAACCTAAGGTTAGAACATCAAAGGATATATCATGGATATTGAGAAATGTCTCCAAAGCAAACGATCGAGTGCTCCCATAAAACGAACACGAGAGGCTCCAATCGTGAAGATCATGATCTAAAAACCACATATCACAAACAACCACGGAACAAAGGTTGGAAGGGCACGAATCCCCACACATAAGCTACATTAGAAAGCGATAATATGTACATAGGATAAGCATGAGACTCCCCCACGAGTCACCTCGTTTTTGATTACCGAGTCATGAGCTCGACTCGATCCCCTCAATACTAATTATCATTGGGGAAGGTGACTTGGTCGAGGTAGTTCAAGGATGGAACTTCCCCGCCAAAGTAGTGCTTCAACCTATGTCCATTCACCTTGAAGTTAGGACCATCATCTTGAGCTAGCTCGAGGTCCCATACGGAAACACTTGAGTCACGGTGAATGGACCGGACCAACGGGATTTCAACTTACCGGAAAAGATTTTCAATCTTGAATTAAAAAGCAAAACTTGATACCCAATGTTAAAAACCCGGTTTTTAATTTTAGAATCATGCAACTTTTTAGTTTTCTCTTTATAAATCAATGAATTTTCATAAGCAATATCCCTCAATTCATCCAATTCATTTAATTGCATTTTTCGGTGTTTTCCCGCGGTCTCCATATCATCATTACAATGCTTTAGGGCCCAATAAGCCTTGTGTTCTAATTCGATAGGCAAATGACAATTCTTTCCATACACAAGCCTATAGGGAGTGCACCCAATGGGCGTCTTATGAGCGGTCCTAAAGGCCCATAAAGTATCGTCTAACTTATCCGACCAAGATTGTCGGTTTTCCCCAACGGATCTCTCCAAGATCCTCTTCAAAGCTCGGTTTGAAACCTCGACTTGCCCACTCGTTTGTGGGTGATAAGCCGTAGAAAGCTGATGTGTAACCCCATATTTCCTTAGAACCCTTTCGAATTGGTCATTACAAAAATGGGTTCCACGATCGCTTATGATAGCACGAGGGGTTCCAAACCGAGAAAACAATTGCTTCAAAAACTTGACTACCACACGAGCATCATTGGTGGGCAAGGCCTTGGCCTCCACCCACTTAGATAGGTAGTCAACCGCAACAAGGATGTACTTATTACCACGAGATGATGGGAATGGCCCCATAAAGTCTATGCCCCAAACGTCAAAGATCTCACATACTTGAATGATATTTTGTGGCATTTCATCTTTTTGTGAGGCTTTTCCTTGTCGTTGGCATGCATCACACGACTTCACAAGATCTTGTGCATCTCGGTAAATAGTAGGCCAAAAGAAGCCGGCATCAAACACCTTCTTAGCCGTGAGATTAACACCGTGGTGACCACCCGTGGGTCCCTCATGGCAAGCTCTAAGGATGTTAGAAGCTTCGGTGCCAAATACACAACGTCGGATGATTTGATCTGCACAAGTTCGAAACAAGTAAGGGTCGTTCCAAAAGTAGAACTTGACGTCACGAAAGAATATTCGTTTTTGTTGAGTCGTCATACCCTTAATGATGAAGTTACCCGCATGGTAATTTGCAAAGTCCGCAAACCATGGGGTAGAAGAATCAAGCTTAGAATTCACTACACCAAGTGTCTCGAGCGGAAATGTTTCGTGATTTCCTTAGGCTCGTAAACACTTTGGTGAGGATCTTCCAAACGAGAGAGATGATCGGCCGCTAGATTCTCGGCTCCTTTTTTGTCAACAATGGTGTGATCAAATTCTTGGAGGAGGAGAATCCAACGAAGTAATCTCGGCTTAGCATCTTGCTTTGCCATGAGATACTTAATAGCCGAATGATCCGTATACACTATGCATTTTGTCAAGACGAGGTAAGGTTGGAACTTCTCAAATGCATACACCACGGCAAGGAACTCCTTTTCCGTTGTAGTGTATTTAAGTTGAGCCTCGGTCATCGTCTTGCTAGCATAGTGAATAGGCAAGAAGTGCTTATCATGACGTTGCCCCAAAACGGCCCCAATAGCGTAATCACTAGCATCACACATTAGTTCAAAGGGGAGGTTCCAATTGGGAGCAACAAGAATGGGAGCTTCGGTAAGTTTCCTCTTAAGGATTTCAAAGGCTCGTACACAATCTTCGTCAAAGACAAAACGTGCCTCTTTTTCAAGAAGATGTGTAATGGGTCGAGAAATCTTCGAGAAATCCTTGATGAATCGTCGATAAAAGCCCGCGTGGCCTAGGAAACTCCTAACTCCCTTGACGGTTTTGGGATGAGGTAATTTGGCGATGACGTCTACCTTAGCTTGATCTACCTCAATCCCCGCTTTCGAGACCTTGTGCCCTAAGACGATTCCACTCTTAACCATAAAATGACACTTTTCCCAATTGAGCACAAGGTTGGTTTCCTCACAACGTTTCAACATTCTCTCTAGGTTCGACAAACATGAAGTAAAGGAATCACCAAACACGGAAAAGTCATCCATGAAGACTTCCATCGTCTTCTCGATCATATCATGAAAAATAGTCATCATGCATCGTTGAAAAGTTCCCGGTGCATTGCAAAGTCCGAATGGCATTCTACGATAGGCAAACGTTCCATATGGACACGTAAACGTAGTTTTTTCTTGATCACGAGGATCGATGGGAATTTGGAAGTAACCGGAAAAACCATCTAAAAAGCAATAGAAATCGTTTCCCGCAAGACGCTCCAACATTTGGTCCATGAAGGGCAAGGGAAAATGGTCTTTTCGAGTGGCTTCATTTAACTTACGATAGTCAATGCACACTCTCCATCCGGTCACGAGTATAGTGGGAATCAACTCGTTGGCATCGTTTGGCACAACGGTCATCCCTCCCTTTTTAGGGACACAATGAATAGGACTCACCCAAGGGCTATCGGAAATAGGGTAAATCATTCCCGCGTCAAGGAGTTTAAGGACCTCCTTTTTGATGACGTCGTGAATTTTGGGGTTCACCCTCCTTTGACTTTGGATTGTTGGCTTGAAATCCTCCTCCATTAAGATTTTGTGGGTACAAAATTTGGGATCGATTCCCTTAATGTCGGATAACTTCCACGCAATCGCCCCTTTGTGGTCCTTAAGAACATCGACAAGTGCGGTTTTTTCATCATTCGAAAGATCCTTCGCAATAATAACCGGCAACTTGTCGTCCTCCTCCAAATAGACATATTCGAGGTGAGGAGGTAAATCTTTCAACTCGAGAATAGGTGGTTCTTCAAGTGAAGATTTGGGCTCGATACTTATAACCTCCTCGGGTGGAGGCAATGGGAAATCGTTGAGAAAATCCTTGATAATCGAGAAGTCCTCATCGTTGTCGAGGTCTTCGTCACAAGTACGTGGAACATCGAATTCTTTCAACTCGAGAATAGGTGGTTCTTCAAGTGAAGATTTGGGCTCGATACTTATAACCTCCTCGGGTGGAGGCAATGGGAAATCGTTGAGAAAATCCTTGATAATCGAGAAGTCCTCATCGTTGTCGAGGTCTTCGTCACAAGTACGTGGAACATCGAATTCTTCCAACGTAAAACCACCACCTTCGAAAGGAGTGAAGGTTGGTGTCGAATTATCAAGAATTGGATCTAACATAGTGGGATTGCCACTAGTTTCTTCATCACCAAACCCTAAAACTTCTTGTGAAAATTCCTCGCAAACCACGTCGATCATGTCAACGAGGTTTATGGTAGAAACGAAATAAACATGAGAAAGTTGAGAATTTTGAGTTGCGTTTATAACAAGTTCCTCGTCGTTGAAACGTAAGGTGATCTTTCTAGCATGCACATCAATTAAAGCCATAGACGTATCTAAAAACGAACGACCTAAAATAAGAGGAACTTGAGGATCCGTGGGGATATCAACAACGATAAAGTCTACGGGATAGTAGAACTTCCCCACTTTCACAAAAACGTCTTCCGCCAAACCACATGCAAGAATCGTGGAATGGTCGGCCAACTCAATAGACATTCGTGAAGGAGTAAGATTAGGAAGATTGAGCGACTTGAAGATTGCAAGTGGCATCAAGTTAATGCTAGCACCAAGATCGGCCAAGGCATAGCATTCTTTCATATCTTGAATTGCACAAGGGATCAAAAATTTACCGGGATCACCGACTTTTTGAGGTATGCGATTAAGATAAACCGATGAACAACTAGACATTTGGTGCAATTTCTCCTTGTTGTTCAACATACTCTTAAAGTTAGCGGAAAATCGAGGCATCATGACCAAAGCATCGGCGAAACTCACATTAAGGTGCAACTCACGAAACATTTTCATAAAAAGCTCAAATTGGTAATTGTCGCGCTCTTGTCGTTTCTCCTTCCTAAGTCTCGATGGGTAAGGCAAGGGTGGTGTGGGTTGGGGCCTAGGCATAGCCTTTGGAATCTCGGGTTCCAATATTGGTAATGGGTCAACCGTAGGTGTGGCATGAGCGGTACTTTGTGGGATTGAAATATGCTCCTTTTCGACCACCACCTCGGGTTCTTCCTCAATTTCCTCCACCGTTGGAGTAATTGGTTGAGGAGTCGGTTCCTTAAGTGCCTTACCACTACGTGTGGTAATCACTTTCATCTCTCCCTTCGGGTTTGAAATGGTGTTACTAGGCAAACTACTCGAAGTAGAGGCTTTGTTCCCCATGACGGCTTCTAAAATGGCATTAAGCTTAGCATCAAAACTATTAAACTTCAAATCTTGACTAGCGGCTTTTTGGTCAATTCTTTGTTCAAGCCTAGCATGACTTTGCTCTATCTTGTTGTTTTGACCTCGAATTTGGTTAGCAAAATCATTTTTCAATTCATTCCTCATGCTAAGATTTTCTTTAACAAAATTAGCTAACTCCTTGGTGTTCTTAGCCGTGTCCCTAGCTTGATTAGCCAATTGCTCTTGAATGTTTTCCAACATCTTATCATTTGCCGTGGCGTAATTCACAAAGTCCATTGGAAGTTCTTTAGTGTAAACATTTTGAAGACCTTGACTCGTGTTTTGAAAATTACGGTTTTGGTTTTGGTTTTGCAATTGGCTACTACTACTCCCTTGATTCCCATAGTTGTTATTACCCTTGTAATTGTTCCTTTGATTGCTTTGGTAACCAACTTGATTGTTTTTATAATTGTTAGCATTTTGATTTGGTGGAAAACCCGGTGGAGTCAATTGATTAGTGCGAGGAACTTGACCGTTTTGGTTATAAGTTCCCGCGGCCGCGAAGGCACTCGAAGTGTTACCACCGTTGGTAATGCACTCGGAATAATCGTGAGCTCCACCACAATACATACAAGAAACCTCAACCGCTTAAATCGTAGCGGGAGCGGGTTGTTCACCAACTTTAAACTCAACTAACAATCCTTTGACTATATCAAAAAAAAATTTCTCCAAATTAGCCTCGATTTGGCAAGCATCAACGGTGTGTGACAATGAAGGCGAAGATGAAGACGAAGTCTTACGAACACTCGACGTGCTACGAGGACTATACACCTTAGACCTATTCTCAATGATTAACAATGCTTCCTCGACCGTCTTACACAAAACATTACCACCCGCGGCGGCATTAAGATAATCACGCTCATGATCGTTCAAGCCATTGTAAAACGTGTCTATTTGATGCAAGTCGGAAAAACCATGATGAGGACATTCGTGCAACATTTCCTTAAACCTATTCCAAGCCGTTGAAAAACTCTCATTATACTCTTGCGAAAACTTTGAAATCTCGTTTTTCAAGTGCGTAGTCTTAGAGGGCGGAAAAAATTGCTTCACGAATTTAGAAACGAGATCCTTCCACGTCAATATAGAATTGGGTGGCTCTTTCTCTAACCAAATTTTTGCGGGCCCCGCTAAGGAATACGGAAAAAGCATCATCTTAATCGAGTCGTTTGAAACGTCCTTAAACTTGCATGTGGCGGTGAGACGATTAAATTGGCGAATGTGGTTATGAGGGTTGTCCTTTTCGTCACCTCGAAACTTGTTGTTTTGAATCATGGACAATAAACCCGTCTTAACCTCAAAATTCTCCGCAAGGATAGCGGGAATCACAATCGCTTCTCCATAACCCTCGGTGGGTGCTTGAAGCAAATCCATCATAGTTCGATTAGCCGTGGGTGCTTCTTTCACTACAATGGGTTCGTCAATAGGAGACTCCTCACTAGAAGGAGTGATGGATTTGTTTCTTCGTTTACGAGCACGTCTTGCTTTAGAGCGAGTTTGCATAAACGTCACGTACAACGAGAAGGCGAGCAAAGAAGATTCTTTTTGGTGTTTTTACTTTTTCAATTTTTTTTTTGTTTTTGATTGTTTTTACTTTTTTGGATTTTTTTGGAATGTATTAAGTAGACACAAATCTACAAATCTCCTCCTTAATCAAATCTCTCGATTAAAGAAGCCTCAAGGAATGAAAACGATCACGTGAAGTGAACGCCTTCAATGACTTTAGAACGATGGTGGAACACCAAATCGTTCAAGAGGGTTTAATCAATAGAAACCAAGAAAATATATATGATACGTAAGTAATACTTTGGGCGGCAAAACCCTCGATTAGCTTTCAAAATCAAAATACGCACAAGCAAGCGGAGGAAACGAGGCGGCGCGAAGCACTTAAGAGCCTTTTTCCTTTAGGTCGTGAAATACAACCGCCTTATACCCACCTTATAGTTTGTATTTCTCAAAATCGAGCTTCTCGAAAGTATTTATCTATTTTTTCCTTTTTCTTTGGTTTGAGATTCGAATACAATGATCGAGTGATGAAATCCCGAATCAAGGTTGTGATTTCTCACGTATTTGGAGTACTTGTAAATTTATTGTTCTACGTATACTATATAGTAATAATATTCACACAAAAACCGAAAAACGATAATGCGTATTAGTAGAGTGCTACTAATACAAATACTATTATGGCTAATATGAAAAACAACAATGGTTCAATCAAAACACAACACGCCTCCCCGGCAGCGGCGCCAAAATGATGTAGTGTTTTTGTACCCTTTAGGAAAAGGATGACAAATAGTGGTAGTATTAAGTGTCGGTTTAGGAAAACCGAGCACTAATGACCCAAATGAAGTCCAAGTTCGTTTTCCCAAGGAGGAAAGTGTGTTGTGTATTGAGTTGATATTGATTTGTGATTATATGATTGAGAAAGAAATGGGATTAGAAGAGAAAGACGGTTACGAAAATGAATTGAACTACGACGAAAAAGGCGTAAACGTAAAATCGTAAAAAGCTAAAAAATTAAAAATTTAAAACCTAAAAATAAAATTAAGGCTAAAAGTAGTCTAAAATAATATAAATAAGGGTAAAAATCCAACAAAGATATTTTAAAACCTTTTATTAATTAAATATTCAATTTTAAATGCTAATTAAAGCCTTAAAATTAAATATAATTAATCAAAATGTCCAAAATATTATTTTATTGAACAAATAACTTACTTATATTATTAAAAGACTAAAAAGTATTTTTCTAAAATTTAAAAACTATTTAAACTATTTTTAAAACCCTAAAAACTATTTAAAATGATTTAAAACTAATTAAACTTAAAATAATTATAAAAATAAATCTAAAGGCTATAAAAATATTCTAAAAATTGTAAAAGTCCTAATTAATGCTAATTGAGATGGGAAAATGAAAAAAAGTAGAAAAATAAATCTTTCTATTTTTGGCAATAAAATAATAATAAAATATTCAAGAAAATAAAAAGTTTATAAAATAAACTTTAAAAAAATTTCTAAAAATCCTAATTAATGTAACTAAGAGAAAAATGAAAATAAAAGTTCCTAAAACCTTTTAATTAATTTTATATTAATTTTCAAAGTTAACAAAAAACCCTAAAATAAAATAAAATTGAAAATTAAAGTTTTTGAAAATCTAACTAGATGTAAACCTCAAGTTATTAAATTAAAACTTAAAAATTATTTTTCTAAAAATTAAAACTACTTTTTACTATTTTTTAACTATTTAATAATACACGGCTAAATAAAAATTGATAAAAAATAATAAAATAAAAGGAAAAATACAAAAACTGGCTAGAAAAATCCTAAATGGAATAACAGTCCTAGGAAAAATAAGTTGGGGCAAAAACGCTTATCCAATAAGCTGAAAAGACCCAATTAAGCTACGGCTTATATTTATATAAGCCCACTTAGAATTACCTTAAGTATTTAACTATGCAAGAGATTGCCAGTCAAAGTCCCTAGGGCGAGCGGTAGTGTGTGTGTGCTTTGGCAGTGGTGGCGCAGGTTCGAGTCCTGGCCACGCCAAAAATTTTTAAAATATTTTTTTTTATTTTCTTTTTACCCCTCTTGATTTCAGATACTACTACTACCCAAAAACACAAACACTAGTCAAATTAAAGCCAGGATTACCCCTAAATGAATCAAACAGGTCTCAGACCTGGAACTCTTTCTTTTCTAGCTATATGTTTCTTTTGTTGTGTTCTTTTTGGACAGTCAAAAACCCCCCACTTGCAGTTGGCTTGTGGGGGTGTATTAAGCTAGCAGAAATCAAACAAGATAAACACGCCACAAAACTGACTGATGCACAAGCAATGAATCAACAAGCAGGCAGGTTACAAGCACACTTAAACAAATACAACCCAAATCAATATTTAACTAATAAATCATGCAGTAAAAAGAAACTAAACAGACTTGATATCTGATGTTTAGAAATAGTAACACAAAAATGAACGAACCTAAAGCAAATCTAACCAATTAGCAGGCAACTATATAAATGATCAAGTTAGCAGCATATGCAGACTAATACAAGCTTATACTACGCAGGCATTCCTAGATAGCATACTGACTAACTTCTACCACCTATTAAGCGCAAGCTTGGTTATGATATAAGCAAGTAATAGAGTGATGTGTACTTCAAATTCCAATCAGCAAGCTTTCAGAACTTCACTCCACAATCGCAAGCAAAACATGCATCTTAGATTCAAATCTTTCATATACTAACTAAACAGTTACACTCCAAACAGCAGACTTTGCAGATTACAATGACAACTTAAACTAAGAACAAATCATGCAAACAAGCTATTGTAAAATCCTAAGTGGACATATTATATTACCAAGTTTAAGCAGTTTAAACTAAAATAACAAAACCTAAGTAATCTTACTGATTAATCTACTCAACCATCTCAGGAAATTTACTCAATATAAAATCAAAATTATAAAACCAGTAAACTAGATAAGCAATTAACTCACAAAAACAATTACACAATTAGCAGTAATAAGTAAATAAAAAAAAGAAAGGACGAGAATGCGATACCTACCCTTGTTTGCATCCAACAAGGGTCAGCTAAGCTCCCCTGACCTCGACCAACTACTAGGTTCGAGGCAGGGGTGTCTTGGACGATAAAGTATTGAGGGGGTGTTCGTTGGGGTTCAACAACTGAACCGAATCACCATGAATGAAAAGGGAATACTGCTAAGAAAAACAAATGAATCCAAGAACTGAGTTCTTGGATTGTTAGCTCAACAGATAAATAAACACACCCTGCTTGTTTGTTTTTTTTTCTTTTAGAATTTTTTCAAGCACTTCAAACACTTAAATGAAATTGATGATAACTTTTAACAAGAAAATTTTGATTTCACTTCTACACACTTACTGATTAACTCAAACAAGAAAACCCCCAACTCAAATTTAAAAACATTAACTTAAATCATAAAACATAAAATAAATTGGAACTCAGATGATTTTTAAAAACTTCAAACTTTTCATTCATAAAAGAGTAAATTACAAAAAATCCGAGACAAGGGAAATGGGTACCACAGGTCGGTCCTCATTTATAGCCCCCCTCAGATTGTTCTAGAAATGAAAACAAAAGCAACCCTAATCTATTGAGTTTCCAAATTTACCCTTGATGAAGATGCGAATATGCTGATTTTGATCCCATCTTTTGAATAATTCTTGAAGCCATGTGCAAATCTCTTGGATTTTTGTGATAGACAGGCTGGGATGCATCCATCTTGGACGTTGGATTCCGTTTGGAGGACACGAAACTCTTATGAGTCGTTGATTCTCTGGTGCTCCTTTGTCTTTTTGCCAATGGGTGGGATTTTGGAGACCAGGGAGTGAGTGTGATGGGAGATTAAAAGTGGGGTTTGGGTTAATCCATGATTAATCACTGATCTGGAATAGACCAGGTCTTAATCATGAATTTTAATTTGGGGGAAAATTTAGGGTTTATAGGAAAAAGGTGTGTTTTGATCTTTTTAGTTTAGGGTTAAATGTGTTTAAGAGGAAAAACACGTTTATTATTAAACGTGTGTTATAAAAACAATGGGTCAACCGGTTTTGGGTGAGGGGATTGGGTAAAAGGGTATTCAAGTCGGGTAGGGTGACGTGTAGGATTTTGGTTGGGTGGTGTAGTTTGATTGTCTCCCAAGAATGCCCCCTAATGTTTTCCCTTTTCTTCACTTTGTAACTATCAGTCAAAACTTGTTTTCCCTTAATAATAAGTATGGGGTACTTGTCAATTTTGGCACAAGGATTTTATAAGCTTGAAACAAGGACCAAACATGTAAATTCTTCAATATTCAAGGGCTGTTTTTGACATGTCTTCATTCTTTAAGGCTTTGACTTGTTTGTTGACTTCTTGGAGGACCATTATTGACAATTTAGTTTTGTTGAGGGACTAAATTTGCCAATTCTTCAAAGTTAAGGGTCCTTTTTGTAATTTTGACAAACTTTAGGGACCAAACTTGTAATTATGAAGATACAAGGGTATAAAGTGTCAATTATTCAAACTTGGAGGGCCAATCTTCATGATTCTTCAAATCTTCAAGGGTTGATTTTGGAAAATTCTTCATTAGGGCTTGGTTCATCGTGCGGCTTCGTTTACCGTGTTCGTTTTTGACTGATTCTTGTGATCTTTTGTCATTTTCTCAATATCCGTACCTAAAATACACAAGCAACAAACACAAGCTTATATTTGGGTATTTTAATGACATTTAATGCATTTTAAGCCCAATTTGGACGATGAGACTATGTATAAAAGCAGTCTCATCAAGACTCAAAATCAGTAATAACACAATTCTCCCACTGAACTTGACAACATTGAAAATGTTCCACGATCGGTGAAAATAATTAGTATTGTGTTTACTTTCTTACACTTTTGAAAAACACATTCGTAACAATTACTTATAGTGTTGAAGAGTGTACTCTACTTCGTAAATGATGACTTATCCATCAAATGCTTTTAACTTGAAAGGTTTGGCATGCAATTTCTTCCTTAATGGGTCTACCAACCCCACAATGGTATGTAGTGCCTATAAATGGTCAACGCACAACTACTAGACATATATGCTAGTTTGCCTTATAACCAAATAGCGGTAACTTTTAATAACTCAAATATGCACGTTTCTTAACTACTAAAGTTTCCTATGAGTTATGTATTTTGAATTAGACATTTCTAAAATTCTTATTACTCCTTCTTCACTCATGGAAAAGAGTTTAGTTTATCTTTTAAATTGACTCTATCCTCAACCATACGGTTTTAGATCAATAAATGAATAAACCACGTTTACGGTGTAACGTTGCATTAATACATTTGTAAAAGAATTTACAAAATTCAGTCTTAGTATTTTCAATAATACCATTCAAGAAAATAAAATTACCCCGGTAATAATAACCATAGTATTTTCCTTGAAAACTAGAATCCAAAATGACATAATTTCATCACATCAGTTGATCTGCTAGCAATGAAAGTATTCAAGATGGTAACTGACTGACAAACAAATTTGCAATTTCTAGATATTTAAGGGATTTATATTGCCAAAAGTCATTTTGCATTGTAAACATGTTTCATCCCTTCTTTATGCCTTAAGTTTCCAGATCTTACTGAGTAACTCAATTAAGTCGACTAATCTAAAGAACGTAAAACCTTCATGTGCAATCTTATTCAGTCATGAAGTTTTCTCTCCATAACAACATCGTCCAGAATCTCATATGACGAAAATTGTAACTTCAAGTGTTTGTCAATTAGATGGCATATGACTTTAAATTTAGGGTATAAATTTCGATGTCAAAATCATGCATGGAGAAGCATGCATACATCTCCATAACATTAGTTTAATAAAAACTTTTAGTAAACTTTTTGGTGAGACTAAATTTTTGCCATATATATTGCAAGTTGAGGTATTGGTTAAACCAATTAAAGATTTTACCCACAACTATTCACAACATACGTCTCCTAGAACTCGGCTAGAGCACAAAGCAATAACCTTATTCATTGTGTTTCGGATGTGAATTTGCGGTTAAATCAACCTTAAGGAATTATGTAAATAATAACCGTAGGTAATTCCAACTTTGACGCACAGGCAAGTCGGGAGGTCAGCGCCGAAGCATAACACCTCCTTCCTTAACCGGGTACATGACCAGCAGTGCGTTATACCCACTTTATAGTTTGTCAAAGTTGAGTAGGCCGTTAAGTTATTATTGCAATTCCAATCAACGCAAATCATATGTCAATTAGATCTCAAAACAATTCATTTATTTGATATGATTTAGTCCATATTAATTTTTCCTAGAAAAATTACCCTTGTTTACAACATAAAATCAATATAAAACGTATGAAAACAAGTAGGAACAAAAAAAACGAAATCATAAACACATAATAACTATTTATATATGCAATAAATAAATCAAATAGCCACATGCATACGATTTATTCAACAAATAATATCAAATCTAGGTTTTTATATTCATATAAAGTATTCCTTAATTTTAGATTTATTGAATCAAATAAAGCATGTAGCAAAACACGTAACAATTACCACATAAAACATATGATCCATGAAAAACATGTATGTTCATCAACCGGATCTCCCACATAACTTAACAATTAAATCTCTACGGATTGAAACATTAATTCACATAACATATGCAATTCATCAAAGTTCCACCCAAATTACTTAACAAATTAATAAAATCTCTACGTATCGTAACCTTAAATACATGACATAACAATTAATCATGTAATTATCTAAAGATCAAAACATTCAATTTTAGGGTTTCACAAAAAAAAACTATCTTTTTTTTATAATCGGCTAAAAAACAAAACAACCGACCCTTTTTTTTAAATCGAATTTAAAAAAAACAACAAAACCAAAACCCTAAATTTTCTTTTCAAAAAAAACATGTAGTTTTAACTCAAAACAATTATTAGTTAAAACAATCTTTAGATCTCGATAATTATAACATGTTAAAACGGCTCTCGATGCCACTGAAGGTTTATGAAGTTCATAACAGTTATTAAAAACCCTAATATGGATCAAAGCACACATAGCGGAAGCGATTTAACAAGATCATAATAATAACACAATTATAATTAATCGAATTAGGGTTACATACCTTTATCCTAATGAAGATCCACAAGATCACCATCGAATCACCAATTAGGGTTTATGACAAACATAACCAAGATGTAGTCTAAAGTAAGACTACATTACGTTCTTGTACACATGTAATACAATGAGCTAACCGTGATTCTAGCACGTGTAAACCGAGCTTCTACACTTGTGGAATATCTACCCAACAACCCTAGAGAGGGGCTAGGACTATATTATTGCTAAACCAAAACCAAAGGATAAAAGGAACCCTAAAAAAGGTGTTTTTCCTTTGGAGTTGATTTACAATAGAAACCAAACAAATCATATAAACCAAACGAAACCCTAAGGTGCGTTTGGCTATGTGATCGCAGGAGGGTGAAGAGAAAGAGAGAATGGGATAAAAATTATGAAGGCTATGGGATTGTTTATATAGGCCCTGGCAAAACTTTTCCTCCAAGTAATAAACATTTAAGGAAAGAAAATATTTTCTTCCTTCCTTTTGGTCCCTATGGCCGACGGTTACAAAGCCCACCCAAGGGGCTTCCGGAACTTTTCCGTTTCCTTCTTTTCTCTTATATTTAATTCCAGAACGGTCGTTTATACTTAACTTTTAATTATTAACGATCGTTAGTTAAGCTTCGGTTTAATTCAATAAATATATAAAATATGTTTATTAAATAAATTAACCCTTTACGTAATGTGTGCAATCCCGTAATCCCGAGTTCGATCCTAACACACGACTATTTAAATATAAGTCCATAAAACTTTCAGTTATGCAGTAGTGAATTCACCATATAACTAAGCATTATTTTTTATTTTTACACTATACTACTTGGTTTGGAACTTCAACAAAAAAAGTCATTGAAGTTCAAAACTCGGTAACCAATTATTGGAGGTGAATCCCACTGCTAAAAGTACAGTAGAACAAACAAAAATTGAAAAATGAAAGTGACCTGAAATTCGCACACAACAACTCCGATAAGAAGCAACAATTCTTGATTTAAGTACATAGCAATATAGCATGACCGAACCCGGTATACTCTACTGCTACAGTGACATAATTCAGATATGATCGTTACAAGTATATATATATATATATATATATATATAGTATCCAACTATATACGAAATATTATACATCCCCGGGTCAGGTTTATGCACATATCTATAACCGCTTGTAGATCCACCCTTGTCCTAAGCTTGCTCTTTCATCTTGTTAATGGCCACAGCACCAACTGTTCCTTATGGATCACTCATAGTACAGGGTCACTTTAAGTTCACACAAAAAAAGTTTTCTATGTAGAATTTTCTTCCGTCCTTGATGAGCCCCATGCCAAATGGATAGATGTATAATATATGCCTTTCACTATCCCATAAGTGATCTTCTTACTTTGTCGAGAATTTCACGTTTAGCTCGATTGTTGGTTAATAGAACTCCTTGACTTTCATCAAAAAGGAACCTATACACCTCCAATTTACGATCTATCATTGAGTGTCTTCCTATCTCTGCTTATAATGTTATGCCCGAGTTCATGGAACCTATCGAGCCTGCCAGGCTTGTTGAAACATCACGACCCGAGCCTGTCAGGCCTGTTGAAGAACCACGACCCAAGAGGGCCACGTCCAGGCCTATTTGGCATAATGATTACAATATGTCATCATATCTATCTTAAGTGTTTATTGAGTTATATTAGGAACGTGATATTATGTGGTTATCTAGAAAAGTATATTTTGTTATGTTGGGAATTAATCTAATTAATCTCATTAGGTTGCAACTCCACATATCAAGAAGGAAGGAGAGACAACGCTGGAATATAAAGGCTGTGTATTTTTTGGTTTGGGCCGCAGGCCAACAAACCCAACCCATGAAAATATGACAGATATTAGTTAGGGTTGTAACTTTTAGAATAGGTCGTACCTTTTACTTTTTAGCAATCGAAATGTCTTTTTGTTTAACAAACATGAAGGCACCGATTAGCATATTATAAATAGGTTAGAATTCTGCAATTGTAATCAAATAATTCAATTCATATCAATACAGAAAGAAATCAGATTACAAACAATATTAATTTTGTACTTTTATTATTTCATCAGCAAGTTTGTATCCTACAAACTAACAATTGGCATCAGAGCTACAACGATCCAAGGGCAAGAACAAAAGAAAAGACAGACAACGATTCAGGGAATCGTTCCAAGAAAAAAGACACCAACGATTCAGGGAATCATTCCAAGAACGGAAACCAACGATTCAGGGAATCGTTCCAGAAAAAAGAGGGAGAGCAGCGATTCAGGGAATCATTCCAGAAAAGAGAAAGAACAATTGATTCAGGGAATCAGTTAAAAGAAAACTACATATCGAAGAGAGATAGATTCAGAAAAGATAGGAAACGATTCAGGGAATCTTTCAAAAAAAGGAGAAAAACCAATTGATTCAGGGAATCAATTAAAAAAAGGGTGATATATTCAGAGAAAAAACGACAAGAAATATTTGAAAGAAGAAAGAAAGAGGAAGAAAGTTAGAAAAACAGAAAAAAGAATAAGGAAAAGGAAGACATAAGCGTTTTTTATTTGGGGTTAGAGAAAGGAAAGCAACAAAAAGGATACCCATGTTTTATACTTCCGTATTACTATTAGACAGAGAAGTTTTAGTTTGATTGCGATTAGGATTATATTGGTTTTAGAAGACAACCAAATTGAAAGATATGACGAGTCACAAAAATGAAAAGGTTGTTTATACCACACAGACATATCAATGTTCAGTTCTGAACAACAAAAACTACACACTATGGGCATTAAAAATGAAGAAAATATTGATGGCAAATGGAGTATGGGATTTGATAGAAGGAACAAGCACATCAAAAGAAATTGATATGAAAAAGGATAGTTCGGCATCAACATATCTATTTTAAGGGTTACCAGAAGATTTACTAATGCAAGTTGCGGGATCTGAGACGGCAAAACAAATTTCGGATTCTCTAAAGTCCAGATTTATTGGGACAATTGATGTACAACAAGCACACTCGCAACAACTTAAATCAGAATTTGAGAGACTTGTGATGAAGGAAGATGAATCTATAAATACATTCGTCGGGAAGATGATAGGTATTATTACAAAGGCTGCTACATGTGGATTAACATTTGATGAACAAACAAAAGTAAGGAAGGTACTTAATGTAGTACCAGATAAGTTTCTCCCAATAGTAGCAACCATTGAAATGATTGTAGATTTTAAGACCGTAAAACTAGAGGAGATTATTGGAAAACTTAAGACCTATGAAGAAAGGATTAAGACCAGAAAAGGAAGCCAAGAAGATACTAGTGATAAGTTGCTACTCACACGCCAAGGGAACTACAGAAATCATGAACGCGACGACATGAACGATAGACGAAGGATTGATAATTCGACACAAGGAAGAGATCGAGGAAGATTCACAAGAGATAGTAAGAATGAAGATTACTATGACACAAGGAAAAGAAATTCTGGAGATCAAAACAACCATAGAAGAGATATTAAAGAAGTGGAATGTTATAACTGTCATGAGTTTGGTCACTATGCAAGAGACTGCCCAAAACCAAACCGTAGACAAGAAATATCAAATCTGGTGGAAGAAGATTTAGAACCAACACTACTGATGGCTACATGTATAGAAGAAACTGATTGAAAGAAGGGAAAGATTAATTAGATTAAGGGGGAATGTTGGGAATTAATCTAATTAATCTCATTAGGCTGCAACTCCACATATCAGGAAGGAAGGAGAGACAACGCTGAAATATAAAGGCTGTGTATTTAATGGTTTGGGCCGCAGGCCAACAAACCCAACCCATGAAAATATGACAGATATTAGTTAGGGTTGTAACTTTTAGAATAGGTCGTACCTTTTACTTTTTAGCAATCGACATGTCTTTTTGTTTAACAGACATGAAGGCACCGATTAGCATATTATTAATAGGTTAGAATTCTACAATTGTAATCAAATAATTCAATTCATATCAATACAGAAAGAAAGCAGATTACAAACAATATTACTTCTGTACTTTTATTATTTCATCAGCAAGTTTGTATCCTACAAACCAACATGTTATGTGATTTAACTTGTTGAACAAGTTAATGTCTTTTTATTCGGACCGTGATGAATAAAACATTCAATTTTTGTCAAGTAAAATCGGTCTTCTTCTTCTTAATTCTTAAGTAGCTCGTACACGCTTGAAGTGTGCAAACTATCGATACTAAACGTATCAACTGGTGCTTTCATTGCTAATGGATGAAGAGGCGGTGCGTGGGTTGTAGAAAGACCAATCTTATGTAATTTTTGCTGAGGTTCATTCTCAGTTCGCTGCGTTGCAGTTGGAGCAACATGCGATCAAAAATGTTGGGCTCAACTGCCATGTAGTAGGGGCTGAAGTTGGGTTACCAAGATCCATTAGTTTGGAGGTTCCCAAGTTTAATGGTACCGATCCAGAAAGTTGGATTTTTGCTATCCATCAGTACTTTGATATTTAGGGGACATCAGAAGACCAACGACTCAAAGTTATGGGGTTTAATTTGGAAGGTGATGCCGCTGAATGGTTTCGGTGGATGTCACGCAATAAGTTGATTACGATGATTTTTGGATAGTGTGCGTGATCGGTTTGGGCCTTGTAAGTACAAAGATCCACGGGGGGCGTTGTCCAAGCTATTAAAACTTGCAACCGTAGCGCAATATCAAAGTGACTTTGAGAATCTTATGAATCGAGTCACAGAGATTCCAGAAAACTTGTTGATTTCGTTTATATATCAGGTCTAAAACCCTCATTACAAAGGTAACTGTTGGTGTCCAAACCAACGACTCTCGATGATGCTTTCTCTTTGGCTCGCGTTACGGAGGCACGTTTGAAAGATCAAGGCGGGTCATCGGTGAGCAACAAAGTGGTTGGTACTAGTGGCGGCGGACATGTCCAAAAAGCTACACCCTCTAGATTTTCTTTTCAACGTCAAGACGTGGTAAAACCAAAGTTATTGGCCACTCCACCTAAACCTAATCCCAGCCCAGGTACTACACCTCTTCCCATTAAATGGATTTTGTCGGCTGAACGCCAAGAACGCCTTAGTAAAGGGTTATGTTTCAACTGTGATAACAAATGGGTTCCACGGTCATAAATGTCCTGGGAAATTCTTGTTGCTTATGGCGGATGAGGAGGCCGACGTAAGTGAGGATGCGCCGGAAGACCAGGGTGATGCAGTGGAGAGTGGGATATCTCCATCCTAAATTCTTTAATAGGTCATGAGAGTCCTCGCTATTTTCAGTTATGGGGAACAATTAGTTCCAATAATATCCATGTGCTTATAGATAATGAGAGTACGCATAATTTTGTTCAACCAGGGGTGGTAGAACGGATGAAGCTAACCGTTTCCATCACCAAACCTTTTAAATTTTACATCGGGAGTGGCGAGAATCTGTTATACGAATGTATTTGTAGGGTTTAATCCCTACAATCCTGGTTATCTAGATGCGGAATATCGATCAAGAACACGCACACCAAGAGAATCGACAGAAAAGATAAAGCGACGCCCACAAGGTATTATCCCTAATCGAATCTCGATTAGTTTATTCAAAGAATGACGTGTTTGGTTTGTTCCCCTCACCTCCTTTTATAGAGATGAGGGGGAACCGAATCTTACAATGACTCCGGGTCGGGTTGGGCTTAGACATTGCCAACTGACCTTTATTCTTAGCTAGTATTAGGCTTACTCGACTCTTGACCCCTAGATACGAATTAGGAAAAATAAAGACTAAACATACCAATTTCCTCCTTAGATTTTATATTAGCCTATCCCAACACTCAGCAACTCGAAGCAGTGTTGTAACTTGCGTCAAGGTACCACCTTCGTCAAGGCATCCGCAGCATTGTGTTCAGTACCCACCTTCAGAACTTTAACCGTCTTTGCTTCCAAGACTTCTCTGATAAAGTGATAACGCACATTTATATATGTGATTTGTCCTCTCATGAAAAACATGATTCCGCGATACGTGAATCGCGCTCTGATTATCACAATTAACTACAAAAGTGTTGAGCTTCACGCCCAACTCTTCCAAGAGTCCCATTAGCCAAATAGCTTCCTTCACAGCCTCCGTAAGGGCCATATACTCCGCCTCTGTAGTTGAAAGAGCCACCACGTGTTGTAGCGTTGCCTTCCATCTTACAACACATCCCTGTACTAAAAATGCGTAACCAGTGAGAGACCTACCCATATCCGGATCCTTAGCGTAGTCTGAATCAACAAAACTTATTACGTCCACATGGTTGCCATGATTTGTCCCATACACCAAACCCACGTTTACAGTACCCTGCAAATATTTCATAATCCACTTCACTGCTTCCCAATGGAGTTTACCCGGATTCGCCAAATATCTGCTAACTACACTTACTGCATACGCTATGTCTGGCCTCGTGCACACCATCAAGTACATTAAGCTCCCAACCGCATTTGCATACGGCACCCTACTCATTCTTTCAACATCACAATACCTAACCGGACAATCATTCAACGACATCTTGAAGTACCGATCCAATGGTGTCTGAACCGACTTCCCATTATCCATTCTAAACCTGTTTAAAACTTTAGAAACATACCCGGATTGTGACACCCTCAGAATCTTGCGACTCTGATCCCTGACGATCTCCATACCAAGAATCTTCTTTGCTTCCCCGAGCTCTTTCATGTCGAACTCCCTTTTAAGCAAAGACTTGGTAGCCGCGATCTTAGCCTTGCTTTTACAAGCAATCAGCATATCGTCTACATATAACAATAGATAGATATACTCCCCTGGTGCATAACTCCTGTAATATACGCAGCTGTCGTAACTGCTACGCTTAAACCCGTTTCTCAGCATATACTCATCGAACCTCTTGTACCATTGTCTAGGCGACTGCTTCAAACCATAAAGAGATTTCTTTAACAAACATACCTTGTTACCTTGTTAAAATCCAGGTGGCTGCCTCATGTAGATCATTTCTTCAAGATTTCCATGTAAAAACGGGTCGTCTTTACATCAAGCTGCTCCAGCTCATAATCTTTACACGCAGTCAATGCAAGTATAACCCGAATAGATGTGTGTCGAACTGCCGGCGAAAATACTTTGTTGTAATCAATACCTGCCCTTTGTGTGAATCCACGAGCCACCAACCTTGCCTTGTACCTAGGCTTTTGAACACCTTCAATCCCTTCCTTTATTTTGAACAGCCATTTGCAACTCACTAGCTTTTGCCCAGCTGGATGATCTACTAACACCCAGGTCTTGTTCTTCCTCAGAGAATCTATCTCTTCTTTCATAGCAGCTTTCCACTTAGAACTGTCTTCACAAGCAACTGCTTCCTGTTATGTCAATGGTTCATGAGTATCTTCTTCCTCTGCTACAGCAAATGCGTAAGCAACCATATTACTCTCATCCCGAAACCTCGCCGACTTCGTTCTTGTCCTTGGATCTCTATCCCAAACCAATTGATAATCTGTAAGATCCGGTGGATGATCAATATCTTGAACCCCTGCATCTTCATTGTAGCCATCTTCCTGATCTGACTGGTCGTCCTGATCTGTCTGATCTTCCTGGCCTGTTTGATCTTCCTGACCTGGATGGTCTTCCTCAGGCGTATGATTATTTAACCTCTGCAGTTCCACCTCAACCTGTAATTCCTCAACAAACTTATCTTTACCTGCACCAGAATCCTTCAACGTGTCTTTGTACATGACACTTTCATTGAAGAATACGTTCCTGCTTGTGACTATTTTAGGTGATTCATTATCAAGCCTATATAGTCTGTACCCCTTCACACCTTCAGGATACCCCAAAAGAACGCATTCTACCGCTCTCGGCTCGAGCTTACCTTGTTTAACGTGTGAATACGCGACACAGACGAAAACCCTCAACATCCCATAATCACTAGGATGTCCCGACCATATCTCCATAGGTTTTTTTTTCTCAATCGCTGTCTAAGGTGACCTATTTATAAGATATGCGGCCGTACATGTCGCTTCCTCCTAGAAGGTCTTGGGCAATCCAAACTGTATTAAAAAATAGCGTACCTTGTCCATGAAAGTTTTGTTCATTCGTTCTGCTAACCCATTCTACTGCGACGTCTCGGCAACTGTCAAATGTCTAGCAATCCCACTCTCAGTGCATAGCTGATTAAATTCCCGGTTACAGAACTCAAGACCATTATCCGTCCTAAGCTTCTTAACCGTCATCCCAGTCTGATTTTCTACAAACTGCTTCCACTCTTTGAACTTCCCAAATGCTTCGTGTTTGAACCTGAGAACATAAACCCATACCCTCCTGGAATAATCATCAACAATAGATAAGAAATACCTCTTACCCCCCAATGATTCCACCTGAGACGGACCCCATAAGTCTGAATGAACATAGTCTATCACTCCCTGAGTAGTGTGCCTTCCTACATCGAAACTGACTCGATGTGACTTTCCTAGAACACAATTCTCACAAAAATCGAGCTTACCTAGACTTTTCTTGCCAAACAAACCCCGCTTCTCCAGCACCTGTAGTCCCGCCTCACTGATATGTCCCAGTCTTTTATGCCAAACCTGCACAAGACTGTCTTTTTCTTCAACACTAGCGTTAAGCTCACCGGCCAATTCATGGCCATCCAAAGAGTACACACAGTTCTCCCTTCGGGTTCCAGATATAATAACCATAGAACTATTAATCACCTTGATTTTGCCCGACTGCAATTTCACGGTATATCCCTTTTTCAAGATTTCCCAGCGATATCAAGTTTCTTTTCAATTCAGGAATATACCTGACATTGTGTAACACAAAACTTGACCCATCTTTCAGTTGTACCTTTACCTTGCCAATACCCCTGATCTTGCACTCCCTATTGTCGCCCAACAGTACGCTGCCCCCATCGCATTCCAGAAAATCAAAAAATACATCTAACCTGGCAGGGGCGGATCTACGTATGAGCCACCTGTGGCACGTACCACACATAGATTTTTACGACGAAGTGTAGTTTTCTAGTGATTTTTTGTGGTTTTTTTGGAGTGCTACACGCATTTGCAGACAAAAGTGGGTTTCAACTGGTTTTGTAAAGAAAAAATGAGGATGGTGGAGAAGAAAGAAGACGCACGGCAATTTCCATTAGCTTTGGCCTATTTGTTTCCTAGTTAACATTTTTTTATTACTCGGTGTCTGTAGTCCTGTAGTCTATATATTCTATACGTAGGACAGTAGGGTCATAGTGGATGATTTATGTGTTTTTTATATTGTTCTCATTATATATTAGTTTTATCAGTGTAATAGTCTTCAATATATAAAAAACATGGTTACAAAGATTATATAACTTTTATGTAGTTTTACCATTTAAGAAAGTGCACGATGTAACGATGGCTAATTGCATCGGCATTCTCGTCTTAGCGTCGTCATTGGACATTTTGTTGGCCTTTTAATTGACATTATTTGTTTTTTTCCTTTTTGAGTAAGTTAGTTTTCGTGTTGTGTTATGAGACGCACATGATATATAACATGTTATGAATGTTTTAGTTTTTTTGTTGTTATAAACATGTGTTAAGATGACTATGCTATAGCATTTTTAGGGTGCAAATGCACCCACTTTCTACTATGTTCAAATTACACAAAATCGAAATCAACGAAGGAAGAAAAACCAAGTTTTTATCTTAATAAATGGACGAACAAAGCTAAGAATTATCTACGAAGCGAAGCGAGTCAAAAATCGTGCCACACATAATTTAAAATTCTAGATCCGCCACTGTAACCTGGGTGACATGTGATATGAACCTCCTGAATCCATGATCCAATCTTGCATTCTTTCTGCACTCATCACCATCATCACCTCAGAATCGTCGTAAATCGAACAACTGGATCTTGGTTGATCATCTTTCTTGACGTAACCTTTTGACTTCTTGCGATTGTTCTTTGGACAGTCTCTTCTCAAGTGCTCCTCATATTGGCAAATAAAGCATTTGAGTCTTCCACCTCGAGACTTCAATCTTGACTTTCCCCTTGACTGATGCGAATTCCTACGATCAGTTCTTCCCCTCACGTATAACCCTTCACCATCATCCCCCTTCGCCTTAGACCTTTCTTTGATTTCCTTTGAATTTAGTGTGGCCATCACGTCCTCCAAAGTGAAAGATTCCCGTCCATAAAGCAAGGTATCCACAAAGTGTTCGTACGATGTTGGTAAAGAAGTGAGTAACAATAAAGCAAGATCTTCATCCTCGAACTTTACCTCAATATTTGCTAAATCAAGAACGATTTTGTTGAAGTTATCTATATGCTCGGAAATCTTTCGTCCAGTCGGCATGTAGAATGTATATAACTTCTTCTTCAGGTACAACTTGTTGGCCAATCACTTTGTCATATACAAAGACTCGAGCTTTGATCAAACCCCCGCTGCAGTCGTCTCCCCGCTAACCTCTCTTAGGAACTTGTTACCTAAATACAAAATTATGGCACTGTGAGCTTTCTTGTCAAGCTTAGATTTCTCTTCAGCTTCCATATTCGCGGGTAAGAGCTCCAGAGCTGCTTCACATCCGTTTTGGATTAATAAAGCACGCATCTTGATTCTCCATAACTCGAAATCACCAGTTCCATCGAATTTCTCTCGGTTTTTATCCCGTGCATTGCAATTATTACTACGTGGTGAGCACCCATTACATAGGGTTACATTCAAGAAGCCAGTTGCATTGTGTTTATGAGATAAAATTCTGAATGATTCTTGGGAAGGTAATTGAAATGCGTGTCCATGTGAATGTAATTGAACCTAGCATGTGTTTAACTTTACAGATATCACCACATGCGATACGTGGAGGTCTCATATGATTTCACCATTAGTTCTTCCCATGATTCTTGATATCCTATGTTGCAGTTCCCTTCTAAATTTAATCAGAAGCAACAAGCATATATTTTGAGATTCGACTCTTTAATGCATCTTGGAAACATAAGAAATATCTGTATTCATTTGTGAGCTTCCAAAATCTAGTCGACGAGTGTTGCAAACAATGGGCTCCTGCCGAATATGAGATGGTAACTGGCCGGGCGATATGGACATGGATGTTGCACTTCTAGTCACCATCTTTCTTTGTTACAAAGTATTTTGCTTACGGTTTTCGCGCCTTTTTAATTTCCAAAAATCAAAAGTTACACATTATGTATGGGATTATACTACATGGTGTATTTCTTATTCGATACAATAAGTCTATTTTATCAACTGACGAAAGTTATACAATTTTTATGATGTTGTTTGCTTGTTTATTATGAGAATCTTTTTGTTATATATATACTAATTCTGAGATCAAGTTAATATAAAAGGTGCGACTAGAATAGATGATCACCACTACAATTCGAGGTCGAATCAAGTGCTATACCAAGTAGGCTGGTGGTTGCATCCATTTTCTTTTTCTTGGCTGCAATGTTCATGATGAAGTTTATGGACATAAATCTAGTAGTCGTGTGTTAGGATCGAACTCGAGATTACAGGATTGCACACAATACGTAAAGAGTTAATTATTTAATAAATGTATTTATTATATTTATTAAATAAATCGAGCTATAAAATGTAACGTACGTTATTTATTAAAAGTTAAGTATAAACGATCCTTATAGAATAAAAAGGAAGGAAAATAAAATTTACGGAACTCCCCTCAAGGGGTGCCGCATAGGCGGTTACAAGGGGAGGGGGCAAAGGGTAAGTTGTTCAAACTTGGGCTTCAAGTTTAAGTGCCTATAAATACATACTCTTTACCTCATAATTTTTCTACACCACTTTTTCTCCTTCTTTTCTTTTGGCCGATCGACACAAAGAAACCACAAGGGTTTTCGTTTGGTTTGTTTGGTTAACAGTATAATCTAGTCCTAGCCGCTCTCTAGGGTTGTTGGGTAGAATTTCCACAAGGCGTAGTAGCTCAGTTTACACGTACTAGACTTACGGTTAGCTCGTTGTATTACGTGTGTACAAGATCGTAATATATTCTTACCATAGACTATATCTTGGTGATCTTACATAAACCCTAATTTGGAGAATTAGGTTTTGTTCGTGGGAATCGCATTAGCTAAAAGGTACATAACCCTAATTCGATTAATTATAATTGTGTTAATTAATGATCTTGTTATATCGCTTCCGCTTTATGCGCTTTGATCTCGTTTAGGGTTTTAATAATTGTTATGAATAATAAACCTTCAGTGGCATCGAGAGCCGTTTTAACATGTTATAATTATCAAAAAATCTAAAATTTTAACTAATAATTTGTTTTGGGTTAAAACTTCATGTTTTTTTTTAGGTTTTCTAAAAAATTTAGGGTTTTGTTTTTTAATATTCGGTTGGCCGAATTTTTTATAAAAAAAAATTGAAACCCTAAAATTTACATATTGTGTGTTTTAGATTAAAATTACATGATTAATTGTTATGACATGTAGTTTTTTTGGGTTACGATCCGTAGAGATTTAATTGTTAAGATTTGTGGGTGGATCCATGATTAACATGCATGTTTTTTCACGGATCATAAAATTGAATGTGTTACATGTTTTATTTTGTTTCAATAAATCTAGAATTAGGGAAGACTTTTTATAAACATAAAAACCCTAGATTTCAATTTATTAAATAAAATCGTTTGCATGTGGCTGTTTGATCTATTTATTGCACATATAATTGTTATTATGTATTTTATGATTTAGGCTTTTTGTACCTATATGTTTTCATGTGATTTTTATGTATGTTATAAACAAGGGTAATTTTTTTAAAGAAAAATAATATGGACTAAATCATATTAAAATTAAGATTTGTCTTGAGATCTAAATTACATAGAATTACGTTGATTGGTGATTTACAATAACAATTTAACGGCCTACTCAATTTTAACAAACTATAAAGTGGGTATAACGCGCTGCTGGTCATGTACCCGACTAAGGAAGGAGGTTATGCCATTGTCGCAGACCAAATTCCCGGCTCGCATGTGCGTTAAAATTGGAATTACCTACGATTATTATTTGTTTTACACATTAAGGTTGATTTACCGAAAATTCACATCCGAAACACAATGAATAAAGTTATTGCTTTGTGTGTAGCCAAGTTCTAGCAAAAGTTGGTTGTGAATAGTTGTGGGTAAAATTCTTTAATTGGTTTTAACCAATACCTCAACATAATATATGTAGAAATTTAGTCTCGCGGAAAAGTTTATTAAATGTTATTATTAAACTTATGATATGGAGATGTATGCATGCTTCTCCATACATTGATTTTGACATCAAATTTATACCCTTAAATTTAAGTTGAATACCATCTAATTGACGGACACTTGAAGTCTCAATATCATCATATGAGATTGGATGATGTTGTGATGGAGAGAAAACTTTTCATAGAATGAGAATTCGTGTGATAAGTTTTGCGTTCTTTTGATTAGACGACTTAGTTAAGTTACTCAGTGAGATCTAGAAACTTAAGGTATTCGGAAGGGATGAAACATGTTTACAATGCAAAACGTTTTCTTTTTGCAATGTAAAATCCCTTAAATATCTAGAAATTGGAAATTGTTTGCCAATAAATTGTTGACAAGTTACTATGTTGAATAAGTTCATTACTAGCAGATCAACTGATGTAATATATTTATGTCAATATAGGTTCTAGTTTCAAGGAAAATACTATGGTTTAGATACTGGGGTAATTTTATTTTCTTGAATGTATTTATCGAAAATACTAATAATTTGAACTTATTTATGTAGAAATGGCTCAACCCGACAATAACGCTATAAGTTCTACATTCAAAACATTTTTTGATCCGCCTGAACTTACTGGACCAAACTTCAATGATTTGTATTGCTCACTAAGAATTGTCGTGAGAGTAGCGGGTACTATTGATATCTTGTCCACACCGTATCCGACTGGCCTTGTTGAAGGAGCTTCTGAAGCCAAAAGGGTTACCCACGTTGTTGCTATTAAGAAGCACTCTGATGTGGCTTGCTTAATGCTTGGGAAAATGTCCCCTCAACTTCAAAAGAAGTATGAGCTATTTTCGCCTAAGCGTATGCTTGATGAACTCAAGGCTATGTTTGAGAAGCCCCAAGCTGTGGAGATCTACGACTTAGTAGATGCTTTGCATAGCTGCAAGCAAACTCCTGGAAAGTATGTTAGTGTAAATTATATGAAAATGAGGATATGGAACAACTCATTGCACAAGGACAACCCTATGATCATAAGATGGCTATTAACTTGATCAATAGGTCCCATAACAAGGACTTCAATGATTTTGTTAGGAACTATAATATGCATTGCACGGGGAACACAATTAATGATTTTCATGCAATGTTCAGTGACTACGAAAGGGGGTTAAAGGACAAGGCATCTACCTCTACTCCTCCTAAGTAAGCCAAAACCGAAAGCGAACAAGATGAAAGGCAAAGGCAAAGGCAAAGTTGATAAGAGCAAGCAAGTTGTGAATTATCAAACGCCTAAGAACTTTGCCAAGAAGAATCAATCCCAAAAAGATGAAACTTGTCACTATTGCAAGGCAAGTGGTCACTGGAAGAGGAACTGTCCTCTTCACCTTGATGAGTTGCGGGAACTAAAGAAAAAGGCTAAGCAGAGCGCTGCAGCTTCATGTACTTTTTTATGATCGAATTATTTAATTTGACATAGAAATTAAATTCTTGGGTATATGATATGGGATGCGGTATTAACATTTGTAATATGCTGCACGGGTTTAAATTGGAAAGGAAGCTATCCTATGGGGAACAATTTCTGCAAGTGGCAATGACGCACAAGCAACAGTTGAAGCTATAGGAACATTTAATTTAGTTTTACCTTCGGGTTTAGTACTGATTTTAAATGATTGTCATTATTCACCTTCAATTATTAGGGGTGTTATTTCCTTTTATTGTTTGTTGAATGTTGGATTTGTTCACACTATTGATAATAATGGAATTTCTGTTTTTAAAGATGTTATTTTCTATTTAAATGCAATTGATGTGAATGATGTGTTTGAAATTGACATGCATGATAATGAATCCAAGTATAATAATAATAATTCTGTTTTTAGCATGAATAAGAAGAGAAAGTTAGACAAGAACTCTTCTTATCTTTGGCATTGTAGACTTTACCCATACTGGGAAGACTCGCATACAAAAGCTTCAACGTGAAGGGCTTTTAGAAAATATCAATGATGAATCATTTGATAGATGTGAGTCTTGTATCTCTGGGAAGATGACCAAGAAACCTTTTAATAGTAATACTGAAAGAGCTACTGATCTACTTGGTTTAATACACACTGATGTGTCTAGACCACTAAGACATGTGTCAAGGAAAGGTGCTAGCTACTTCTTAACATTTACGAATGATTATAGACGTTATAGTTATGTTTATTTACTTAAACATAAACATGAGGTATTTGAAACATTCAAAGTGTTTAGAGCAGAAGTAGAAATGAAACTAGAAAAGAAGATTAAAGCTCTTTGTTTTGATAAAGGTGGTGAATATTTAAGTCAAGAGTTTAAATATTATCTAAGTGAAAATGGAATAGTTCAGAATCTCACTTCTCCATATACTCCACAACAAAATGGTGTATTCGAAAGGGAAATCGTACACTATTAGATATGGTGCGATTTATGTTTAATCTTACAACTTTTCCATTATCCTTTTGGGACTATGCTTTAGAATCTCCTGTTCGCATTTTAAATATGGTTCCCACGAAGAAGGTTGATAAAACACCATATGAACTATGGTATGGCAAAAAGCCATAGTTATCTTATTTAAAGGTCTGGGGTTGTGAGGCGTATGTGAAACGTGACCCGGGTGATAAACTCCAACAACGATCTGTGAAATGTATCTTTGTAGGATACCCTAAGGAAACAATATGTTACTACTTTTATTATCCACCTGAGAACAAAGTAATTGTTGCTAGGTATGGAGACTTCCTTGAAAGTGATCTTGTAAATCAAGAATTCAGTGGGAGAAATTATGATCTTGAAGAGAGTCATATAGATACATTACCTTCCGATGAAAGTACTAGCGAAATAATTCCTGTAGAACCAGAAAGTCTGGGAGTTCCACCAGAAATAATTCCTCTACGTAAGTCTGAAAGGACTATACTTGCTCCAAGCAAACTATGTCTTACCATAGAGGATGATGATGATGAAGTAAGGGATCTTGGTGAACCTGTTAGTTACCAATCCGCCATACTTGATCCTGAAAAGGATAAGTGGATGGTTGCAATGGATGAGGAAATGAAATCCATGAGAATTAATAAAATTTGGATTCTTGTAGATCAACCCCCTAATTCTAAAGTAGTGAAACATAAGTGGATATACAAGAATAAAAATGACATGGATGGTGAAGTATAATCCTATAAAGCTCGTTTAGTAGCTAAAGGTTTTACACAAACTTTTGGCGTAGATTACGAGGAGACATTTTCTCCTGTTGCAAACTTAAGATCTATTAGGATTCTCATAGCTATAGCAGCATACTATGACTATGAGATATGGCAAATGGATGTTAAAACTGCCTTCTTGAACGCTCGCTTAGATGAGGATGTTTGTTGATCCTAAGTATCCAAAACGTGTGTGCAAACTTCAAACATCTATTTATGGTTTGAAGCAAGCATCACGTAAATAGAACAAACGAATCAATGAAGAAATCAACAAATTTGGATTTATTCAAAACGTGATGAGCCATGTGTATATCGTAGAGCTTGTGGGAGTGATGTACTATTTCTAATCTTATATGTTGATGACATATTAATCAAGGGAAGTAACATTCTACGACTTAAAGAAGTTAAAGATTATCTTGGTAAATGTTTTTCTATGAAGTATTTAGGAGAAGCTGCATACATTCTGGGAATTAAAATCTATCGAGATAGAAGTAGACGATTAATTGGTCTTATCAAGATGCTTATATTGACAAAATATTGAAAAAGTATAATATGCATAATTCCAAGAAAGGTTTTCAACCTATGGAAGTTAAGCATAATATAAGTCATGAGATGGATGCATCTACTCCTGAAGAGGAGGCTTACATGAGAAGGGTGCCTTATGCTTCGGCTGTAAGATCTATTATGTATGTTGTAAGATGCACAAGGCCTGATGTGGCGTTTGATCAGAACTTGGTCAGTCGTTACCAACAGAATCCAGGGAAGCTATATGGACTGCTGTTAAACATATTCTAAAGTATTTGAGGAGTACGAAAGATATGTTTTCTGTATTTGGAGGGAAACTAGACACATAACTGAATATAACAGGTTTCGGTGATGCGTCCTGGCAATGTGATAAAGACGATACGAAGTCTCAAACGGGTTACGTGTTTGTTATCAATGGAGGAGCAGCTGACTGGAAGAGCAAGAAACAGACAACGATTGCAATGCATGCTACTCAATCTGAGTACATGGTTGCTTTAGAAGCTGAAATGGATGCTGTTTGGATTAGGAAGTTTATTGAAGATCTTGGAGTGATGCCTTCAATAAAAGACCCTATTAATATGTATTGTGACAATTCTGCTGCAATCATATTCGCCAATAATTCTGGAGTCATGAAAGGTGCCAGGCACTTTAAACGTAAATATCATTACGTTCGAGAACAAGTTGAAGCTCGTGAAATAAAATTATTAAAAGTTCGCACAGATGATAACGTAGCAGATCTTTTAACTAAGGCGTTGCCTAGAGGAAAGGTTATTGAACATGACAAAAGCATTGGGCTTCAATTAGCTAGCGATTTCATGCAATAAATTTGTGATTAGTATTTAGATTAAGGATGTTAAGACATTATTATTTAATGAAATAAATATTGGATTTCGTTTATTCTTGTTATTTAAATTTGTGTCATATTTTACATATTTTAATCCATGCATAAATTGTTATGCTAAATGTTCGTTGTCGATTAATAATATGGGAGTACTATTAAATTAAGACAATTAAAAATTGCGATAGAGTATACTTGAAATTATATTGATCGATTTTGGATGATATTCGATGGATCGAATATTGGACTTATCCCAACTATATGATTATACTTTATGGATCTTTGTCATTAAGTATATCATAAATAGTTATCCTTAAACTTGAGATACCAGAAAACTGTTAAGAATCTAGTGCATCTCTGTGGAATAATCTAACGCTAAACATAACTGGTAGCTATAAAGGTTATTTTCATAAGTGTTGCAAAATTCATGGGTTTTGCTTGTAGTCAATATAGAATTTATTTCCTCCAGTTTGTTTTGGAGTTTTAATAAAGCTGGGCCTCTCGTGGAATTAGTAAGATGTTTGTGTGGCCACACCCAAATGTGTTTTGGTAATCTTATTTAATCTGTGAACGAGAAACAGAATGGTTAATGAAAGGAATGACTGAGATCCATATCCTTATTAACGTTGTATTAGAAATAAAAGGATAATAATAATGATGAATCATTAAAAGGTTTTATCCAGGAGACCTTACTCGAGTTGTACTAGAGGCATTGACAGTGTAACTAGACGTTAGTCAATGTGATCACACTATATAAATTTGTCCAAGTGGGAGCTGAAAGTTTATGGACATAAATTTAATAGTCGTGTGTTAGGATCGAACTCAAGATTACGGGATTGCACACAATACGTACAGAGTTAATTATTTAATAAATGTATTTATTATATTTATTAAATTAAATCGAGCTATAAAATGTAAAGAATGTTATTTATTAAAAGTTAAGTATAAATGATCGTTATGGAATAAAAAGGAAGGAAAAGAAAAATTACCGAACCCCCCCCCCCCCCCCCCCCCCCCCCCCAAGGGGGTGCCGTATAGGCGGTTACAAGGGGAGGGGGCAAAGGGTAAGTTGTTTAAACTTGGGATTCAAGTTTAAGTGACTATAAATACATACCCTTTACCTCATAATTTTTCTACACCATTTTTTCTCCTTCTTTTCTTTTGGCCGGTCGACACAAAGAAACCACAAGGGTTTTTGTTTGGTTTGTTTTATTAAAAGTATAATCTAGTCCTAGACCCTAGAGGGTTGTTGGGTAGATTTTCCACAAGGCGTAGTAGCTCGGTTTACACGTACTAAACTTACGGTTAGCTCGTTGTATTACGTGTGTACAAGATCGTAATATAGTCTTATCATAGACTATATCTTGGTGATCTTACATAAACCCTAATTTGGAGAATTAGGTTTTGTTCGAGGGAATCGCATTAGCTAAAAGATACATAACCCTAATTCGATTAATTATACTTGTGTTAATTAATGATCTTGTTAAATCGCTTCCGCTTTATGTGTTTTGGTCTCGTTTAGGGTTTTAATAATTGTTATGAATAATAAACCTTCACATGACCACAAAGAAACTGCTTAGTGTTTCTTAAAAATTTGTCGATGTATTAATGGTGACATGTAATGCCTAGTTTGTGGTTTTTATATGTGGTAGAGTTAGGTTGACTAAAAATATGGTTGAAAGTTTCTGTTTGCAGAGTGTAGTCACTATATATAGGTAAAGTTATAGATGCCAAGATTCGACTCTTTAATGATTTTGGAAACATAAGAAATATCTGTATCCATGTGAATGTTTCTAGATTATCTATAATTAAACTTACAGTTATTTGTTTTTTCAAATCTTGTGAGCTTCGAAAAGCTAGTCGCCGAGTGGTCGAAAGTGGAAACAATTGGCTAACTCCTGCCGAATATGAGATGGTAACTGGTTGGGGCGATATGGACATGGATGTTGCGCTGTTAGTCACCATCCTTCTCTGCTACAGAGCATTTTGCTTACGGTTTTCGCGCCTTTTCAATTTCCAAAAATCAAAAGTAACACTATCTAATTCCATGATGTTGTTTGCTTGTTTATTAGGAGTATCTAAAGCTGGTTGTATAATAGTTTAATAGTAATAGTATAAAAGATGGTTGAGTTTAAGTTAATATAAAAGGTGCGACTAGAGTCTATGTTGCATGGAAACGCCTCGCGGGTGCCGTGCCCGTCTCGGAAACGTGTCGGAAACGGGAAACGTCCAGAAACGCCTGGAAACGCGGTAGAAACGTTTTCGGAAAAAGAGAAACATTTCATGTTGATCAGAGACGTCGATGCTTGAGAAGAAAAGTGGAGGGAAACGTTTCTGGGGTTTTTTTCACGTTTCTGGGTCAATTTTTAGTGTTCGGCCTTTTGGTGATTGTGTTTTTAATTTGAGAAAAAGTTACAGTTGGAAGAACGAATTTGAAGTGAAAGAATGGAGAAGAAAGTAAACATGAAAGAGAGTGTTTAACAGTGAAATGCGGCTGTAGTTTTTTTTAACCTAGTAATTAAAGGTGTTGGCCCATTAAGAACTAATACAATTGACTATTGGGCCTTTATAAAAATAGATTAACTACTTATTCAAAATAACACATAATATAAATTTTGGTAACAAATATACCTAAGATGTATACTAAAAATAAAATGACGACTAATAAATTCATAAATATATACGTACCCGTTTCTTGAATTTTGAGACATTGGCGTTTCGAAGTACCCGTCCATGTCCCTTTTTCCGTTTCCGTTTCCGTCCCCGTGCAACATAGTGTTAGTTCATGCTCGTTGGATTAGCCAAATGTGGCTAGAGGTGTGTGAGCCTATTGGGGGCACACACGTTAAACACTTAGAGTGTGTTTTCACTTCACGTTTAAAGAAAACCTTTGAATGATAAACCACAAGTAGTGAACAACTAAGACAACCTTCTTAGGCTGTCCTAAATTCGTTTTGGCAGGCCTTGGAAGGATCTAGAAAGTTTCTAAAGTGTCTAGGTTCATTGAGAGGATAAGAATGAAGTATTAGAGTTGTGATAAGAGTTGGGATAGTCTTGATAAGGCTTAAGTTGAGCATTATCAAGAGTTGGGTTTGAAGGCTATATAAACCATCAACCCTAACTCATTATGAACGTCCAACATAACACAAAAACATAGCAATTAATCTCTGATCTCTTCCATTCTTATAATCAAATTTCTATAAACCTAATATTATGGTTTATATCACTTGATCTCATCTCACCATCATATTCACTTGTTCTATTTGTTCTAAGGGGTTTAGTAACTTAGATTCAATCCTAAGTTAGCTAAAACAAAGCTTAGAACGAAAGTTTATAAAGGTGTTAAGGTACAACAGCTTGAAGAAGGTTTTTCTGGCTTCCTGAGCGTTCTCGGACAGAAAGCTTCTGTGCAGATCGGACAGTATTGTCCGACATCTTACAGCAAAGGGAAAAGTTCTCGGATAAAGCTTATATCTCGGATAACAAAGCAGTTTTAGGCTGTTTTGTTTTTTTGGGTTCGGATCGGGTTTTTCGACACTTGGTGTTTGGGTATACGTGGAGTTCGGCTAGCAATCCGGACGTGTTCATTTGACGTGTTTATGTGAGCAACCGTAGAGGTGGTATATTTTATCACTCGTTTTAGTTTCATTGCTTTTGGACGAAGGTTAGTTTTCGCGTTTACTTTATTGTTTATTATTAATTACGTGTTAATCATAATTGCTCAAACTAGATCCATTCCGCTGCGCACTCGTAGTTACATGGTTAACTAGGTATTAAATCCCAACAGTGGCATCACGAGTCATGCTCGTTTGGTGGTTATGGGTCACACGTTTAAATAAACACGCGAAACCGTATGCATGAAACCTAATTAAGTTATTTGTTTTATTTTTATTTGACAATTAAATTGTGTACTTGTCATTAATTATAAAAAATAACAAGATGGTAATTATTAAAATTAATTTTTAATTAGAAACATATAATTAAAATTAAATGGTTAATTAGAATACATAAATTAATAATAAAAATTAATAGTTAATTGTTTTGCCATGATTATTTTATGTGTTATCCGGCTATAAGACTCGCTACAATCACGTAATGTGATGCATGGGGCGATTTAGGTACTTGATGAAAACCTAATGAGAGTCTTATGGTTCTTCGTTTGGGGAAGACTCTTCGGGGTCTCGGATTTATGTGTTTATTTAATGTCTTATGTTTATTTTATTTGTTTTCCTAATTGCATTATTGTTACATGTTTTTCAAAACACCTAATTGTATGCAATATGGATAAATACTTATAGAGAAACATGACATTAAAATTGGTCAATATTTTACACGCCTAAATACATGCTCATTGTGACCGGTTATGTGTTACGTGGAAAAGTGTTTTATAAAATAAAAGGACCTAAACACTATTGAAACACGCTTTCATGAAAATAAAAACTGGACGCTAAGGACTCATGGGATGTACGGCTCACCCACTAGAACAAACTATAAGGCGGGTATAAGCCGGTGCGCACAGTCACACCTAAAGGATATCCTACTATTGCCTTGCGCTGGTCTGGTCCTGCGCTTGCTTGCGAGTTCTATTGGAGCTACCGTGAACCATCGTAGATCACTACAGTGTCATTGCTAAAAGTTTTTAAAAATCGTGCTACAAAGTTGTTTACATGCTTCTTTGTACACATGTTTTACCACATTTATGTGTTATACCCTATGTAAAATTTAAGTGTATACCAGCCAACTAAGAACACGTGCATTTGATTTGGCTTCTTTGGACAGTCCTAAGGGCCTTGTCAAACCTATGGAAAATTTTTCACGACGGTCAGACCCTGTGTGATATTTGCATGTTCTTGCTTGGTTAACTTAACTCGAGTATGCACAGTCAGACCCTGGACCCGATGCATAAGATGAGACTAAACATTCTCATGACACTACTACCGTTTTACTAGTGTCTTGAACGGTCTCATAAAGTCTAAGAGTTGCATGTTATGCAATTAACGCTCGTCGCTTACCTCTTGCCCCACTTGTTTACATATTGGACAGTCCTTTTGTAATGAGTGGGAGTACAAGATGGATCTTAGTCTTAATTAGTAATTAATTGGGTAGTTAATTCTATTAAGAATGTAATTATCGAAAATACTAATTGTTTGAACTTTTTAATTGTAGATGACTACTAATGTCGGAAACAATTCGGTACTCAGGAGTTTCTTCGAGAAACACAAACTCATTGGGCCTAACTTCATTGATTGGTACCGCCAGTTGCGCATTATCCTATCAGCTGAAGACAAGGAACAATACTTGGAACATCCAATTCCTGTTGCACCTGTTGCAACTCCTGGTCACCAAGTCCCTCCCGATGCTCTTGCAGCTCATGCTGCTTGGGTCAAAGGGTCAAAGGACATTGCTGCCCTTATGCTCATGACTATGGACTTAGAGATCCAACGAAATCTAACCCATCTCGGAGCATATGACATGTTGCAGGAGTTGAAAACCATGTTTTCTCAGCAAGCAGAACAGGAACTTCTTCAAACTGCGCGTGAATTTCACGCGTGCAAGCTTGAGGATGGTCAAAATGTAGGCTCATATGTTCTTAAGATGAAGGGCTACATTGAGAACTTGGAGCGTCTTGGCCACCCCGTGACTGTCAGCTATGGAATAAGCCTGATATTGATAGGCCTTTCCAAGGAGTATGACAGTTTTGTTCAAAACTTCCACATGCATGGCATGGGGAAGACTGTGAATTCGGTGAATGAACTGCATGCCATGCTTAAACAACATGAGCAGACACTTCCCAAGAAGTTTGTTTCACCTGCACTTCATAATGTGCGTGCAGGCAAGGTCCAGAAAAACCAAGGTAGAAAACCGCCTAAGGCTGCGAAGGGGAATTATGGTAATGGAAAGAATAAGCTGGCTTATGCTCCCGAGCACAAACCATCTTATGCTCCCAAGAACCGAAATCCTCCACCACCCAAAAAGGATAATCCTGCTAAGGACGACCCCTGTCACAAATGTGGTCAGATAGGTCATTGGAAACGGAACTGTCCCGAGCACTTAGCCGAGTTGCAGAAAAAGAATAGGTTGTCTCAAGAAGCCAACACTTCAGGTATTTTCACTATAGAACTATATTCCCTTCCGAGTAATTCGTGGGTATATGACACTGGTTGTGGTACTCACATTTGTAATAATACTCAGGGTCTAAGGGGAAGTAAGAAGCTGAATCCAGGAGCTTTGAATCTGTACATGGGCAATGGTCAACGTGCAGGAGTCGAAGCTATTGGAAATTATCATTTATGTCTCCCTAGTGGATTAGTTATTGTTTTGAACAATTGTCACTATGCTCCCTCTATCACTAGAGGGATTATTTCAGTTTCTGGTTTGTTTAAAGATGGTTTTGTAAACTGTTTTGATTCGAATAATGCAATTTCAGTTTCTAGGAATAACGTTGTTTATTTTACTGCTACTCCCCGAGGGGATGGCATTTATGAAATTGATATGTCTTGTTCTAAAACCAATGATAGTTCTATGTTTGCTGTTAGCAATAAAAGAGCCAAATTAAATTTAGACTCTACTCTCTTGTGGCATTGTCGTCTTGGACACATAAGCAAGAAACGCATGGAGAAGTTGCAACATGATGGACTTCTCACCTCAACTGACATTAAGTCATTTGAAAAGTGTGTCTCTTGTATGTCTGGGAAGATGGCAAGAAAACCCTCTTCATATCAAGTGGAAAGGGCTAAAGATCTACTTGGGCTAATACATACTGATGTTTGTGGCCCATTTAGAATCATGTCAAGGCAAGGAGCTAACTACTTTGTCACTTTTACTGACGACTTTAGTCGGTATGGTTATGTTTACCTGTTAAAGCATAAACATGAAGTGTTTGAGACATTTAAAGTGTTTCAAAAGGAAGTAGAAAATCAACTCGGTAAGACCATAAAATCACTACGATCTGATCGTGGAGGTGAATATATGAGTCAAGATTTTTTGGATCATCTTAAGGAGCATGGGATTATTGCCCATCGAACTCCTACCTACACACCTCAACATAATGGGGTGTCTGAGAGGAGGAATCGAACACTGCTAGACATGGTTCGATCCATGATGAGTCAAACTACTCTTCCAAAGTCCTTTTGGGATTATGCCCTTGAGTCTGCTACACGCATACTCAACATGGTTCCAACTAAGAAGGTTGAAAAGACACCGTACGAAGTATGGCATTGGCAAGCCCCTAAGTTGTCTTACTTAAGAGTCTGGGGTTGTGAAGCTTTGGTTAAACGTGATACGATGACCAAACCTGAAAAACTGGAACCCAGATCTATTAAGTGTATCTTTGTAGGATACCCAAAGGAAACGATGGGATATTCCTTCTACTACCCACCCGAGAACAAAGTTATTGTTGCTCGGAATGCTGAGTTCTTTGAGAGTAATCTCTTAGATCAAGAAGCAAGTGGGAGTATAGAATATCTTGAAATTATTCAAGATGAAGATACAAATCCTTCTGATGACATTGGCTTAGATCATGATGAGGATGATCAAGAAATTGAGGAACCTCAAAGTGATATCAATCCCATTCGTAAGTCCTCTAGGACACGTCGTGCACCAGATCGAATGTGTTTATACGTCGATGCTGAGGAGCATGAGTTAGGGGATCTTGGAGAACCCACTAACTATAAAGCTCCATTATTGGATCCTGAATTCGAAAAATGGCTTAATGCGATGAATGTGGAGATGCAATCCATGAAAGATAATGATGTCTGGGTATTAGTTGATCTTCCTCCTAACGGTAGAACCGTTGGTAGCAAGTGGCTATTCAAGAAAAAGACTGACATGGATGGCAAAGTACACACCTTTAAAGCTCGTCTTGTAGCAAAGGGCTTTACTCAAACCTACGGGGTTGATTATGAAGAGACCTTTTCTCCTGTAGCAGACATTAGAGCTATAAGGATTCTTATAGCCATAGCCGCGTTCTATGACTATCAGATTTGGCAAATGGATGTCAAAACCGCTTTCCTCAATGGACATCTTTTCGAAGAAGTCTATATGGTGCAACCTGAGGGTTTTGTCGATCCTAAATATCCTAACCGAGTATGCAAGCTCAAGCGTTCCATTTATGGACTTAAGCAAGCATCTAGGCAATGGAATAAGCGTTTTGATGATGAGATTAAGAAATTCGGTTTCACTCAGAATCAAGATGAGCCATGTGTATATCACAAAGCTAGTGGGAGTAATGTTACTTTCCTAATTCTATATGTTGATGACATATTGCTCATGGGGAACAATATTCCAATGTTGAAAGGGATAAAATCCTACCTTGGAAAATGTTTTGCTATGAAAGATTTAGGAGAAGCTGCATATATTCTTGGAATCAAGATCTACCGAGATAGATCTAGACGGTTAATTGGTTTATGTCAAAGTGCTTACATTGAGAAAATCTTGAAAAGAATTCATATGGAGAATTACAAGCGTGGAACTATCCCAATGCATGAAAGCCCTAAATTGAGTAACTCACAATGTGCTGTTTCACCAGCTGAAAAGCAACGCATACAGAATGTTCCTTATGCCTCGGCTATAGGATCAATTATGTATGCTGTGAGATGTACTCGTCCTGATGTTGCGTTCGCGCAGAACATAACAAGCCGATTTCAACAGAGTACTGGCGAACTTCACGGGACTGCTGTTAAAAATATTCTTAAGTATTTACGGAATACTAAGGATATGTTTCTGGTTTATGGTGGTGACGAAAAACGAGAGCTCAGGGTTTCTTGCTACACTGATGCTGGATATCTGACAGATGCTGATGACCTAAAATCTCAGACTGGATATGTTTTCGTTCTAAATGGAGGTGCTGTTGACTGGAAGAGCACAAAGCAAAGTATTTTTGCAACTTCATCTACAGAAGCTGAGTATATAGCTGCTTTTGATGCAGCTAAAGAGGCTGTTTGGATTCGTAAGTTCATTTCTGGGCTTGGTATTATGCCCACAATTGAAGATCACATTGATATGTATTGTGACAATACTGGAGCAATTACTATAGCAAATGAAAGCGGAGTCACCAAGGGTGCTAGACATTTCCGCGCAAAAGTTCACTATCTTCGAGAAACCATTGAGATGGGTGATGTTAAGATAGCAAAAGTTCATACAGATGACAATCTAGCTGATCCATTTACGAAGGCGTTATCATTCCCTAAGCATTCTAAATTGACTCGGGGTATTGGTATGATACCAGCTAGTAGTCTCATGTAAATCTGTATGTTAATTAGTATTTGGATAATTTATAATTGTAAGACAGTTTTATTTTCTGGTAAATAAAGATACGAGGTATTTGTTATTTCACTCATATAAAATTTGTTATTCTATATTTGCATGTTTAATCCATGAATGATTTAATCATTCTAAATATCCATTGTCGGTTAGCAATATGGGAATATTGTTTACATAAGGCAAATGTGAGTGTTGGATATATTCTATGAGAATGAGAATTGTTCTAAGCCAAACTCATATGTATTCATAAGGGATGCATACTGGATTCCTCAACTTCAAACATTTACTTTTGGATCCTTGTCATGAGTAAGATGTTGAAAATGGTCTGTTAAGTCATCCTTAGACTTGAGATGCAAACAAGTTCTGCATGTGTGGATATCACTTTCGTAATTATATGCAAAACGTTGTCCTGAATAAGGTAGTTATAAAAGCTATTTTTCGGAGTGATGTGAAACAACATCTACAACACTTGTAGTCAATAAAGGATTTGTTACTCCACTTAGTATGTGCAGAATGATACCATGGCGCCTCTCTAGAATTAATCAGATAATTGTTTGGCCGAACCCAAATGGTAATGCAAGATGAATCTTGGTTACATTTGGTATATCTGAATTGAATTCAATAATGAGAATCTAAATGGTTAAACTATATGGAATGAGTTAGGATCCATATCCATGGTTTAACGGTATCTATAACAAAGGATGATAAAAGCAAGACATAAATGACCATGCTACTGAGAATGTTCTACAAAACTATATCTCAGACACCTCTAGTTAAATAACGAGTGTGAGCGTTGCTAGACGTTTCCGTCGTTGACATTTATGCAATCAAATCCAACGACCAAGTGGGAGCTGTTAGTTCATACTCGTTGGATTAGCCAAATGTGGCTAGAGGTGTGTGAGCCTATTGGGGGCACACACGTTAAACACTTAGAGTGCGTTTTCACTTCACGTTTAAAGAAAACCTTTGAATGATAAACCACAAGTAGTGAACGACTAAGAAAACCTTCTTAGGTTGTCCTAAATTCGTTTTGGCAGGCCTTGGAAGGATCTAGAAAGTTTCTAAAGTGTCTAAGTTCATTGAGAGGATAAGAATGAAGTATTAGACTTGTGATAAGAGTTGGGATAGTCTTGATAAGGCTTAAGTTGAGCATTATCAACAGTAGGGTTTGAAGGATATATAAACCGTCAACCCTAACTCATTATGAACGTCCAACATAACACAAAAACACATCAATTAATCTCTGATCTCTTCCATTCTTATAATCAAATTGCTATAAACCTAATATTAGGGTTTATATCACTTGATCTCATCTCACCATCATATTCACTTGTTCTATTTGTTCTAAGGGGTTTAGTAACTTAGATTCAATCCTAAGTTAGCTAAAACAAAGCTTAGAACGAAGGTTTATAAAGGTGTTAAGGTACAACAGCTTGAAGAAGGTTTTTCTGGCTTCCTGAGCGTTCTCGGACAGAAAGCTTCTGTGCAGATCGGGCAGTATTGTCCGATATCTTACAGCAAAGGGAAAAGTTCTCGGATAAAGCTTATATCTCGGACAACAAAGCAGTTTTAGGCTGTTTTGTTTTTTGGGTTCGGATCGGGTTTTTCGACACTTGGTGTTTGGGTATACGTGGAGTTCGGCTAGCAATCCGGACGTGTTCATTTGACGTGTTTGTGTGAGCAACCGTAGAGGTGGTATATTTTATCACTCGTTTTAGTTTCATTGCTTTTGGACGAAGGTTAGTTTTCGCGTTTACTTTGTTGTTTATTATTAATTACGTGTTAATCATAATTGCTCAAACTAGATCCATTCCGCTGCGCACTCGTAGTTACATGGTTAACTAGGTATTAAATCCCAACACATAGACTAGAGTTGATGATCATCACTAGAATTCGTGGTCGAATCAAGTGCTATACCAAGTAGGCTGGTGGTTGCATCCGTTTTCTTTTTCTTGGCTGTCATGTTCATGACCACAAAGTAACCGCTTAGTGCTTCTTAAAAAGTTGTCGATGTCTTTTACCCTATCATACCTATTGGCGGGAAGGTCTAAAGATTGTTGGAGCATGTGGAAGCCATGGAGACCTAGCTGATCCTGTTTTTTTACTGCAACAAGTTTTGAACTTACTTTACATAACGAAAGTTGGTTATAAAAGAGTTTAGATGAAACAGGTGTATTTTTTAATAGCTTGATTTTTTTGTGATCAAGGATTTTTTAATGACAAAATATAGCGATTAAATATAAGCATACGATTTAAGTGTGTGATTAGGACTGCGGAGGTCGCAGGTTCGAGCCCTGCATAGGCCATATTTTTTTATAGTTTTTAGCGATTTGTTTTGTAAAAAAATAATAAAATAAAAAGAATTGATATATGCTACCAGAAAACTAACCTGGACGCATAACCACAGTAGGAGCCGATTAGCCTAAGCAAACTTAATTGGGTAATTATGTAAAGCAGAATTTGTTGCTATGTATATTTTTTTTAGTTTATTTAAACCGAAAAATAACAAATTCTGAAATACATTCTTGTTTAATTAAGCTTAAGATATATAATAAACTCGTTTGACATGACCTTTGCAATTAGATGATGTATAACTCGCACAAATCGCTTGGTCTGGCTCAGCATCATGAGTAGTCTTTCTTTCAACATGGTACATATGAGATGGTCATAACATATCAGACCGCCAAGAACACGATTACCGCAACACAAGCTAGCATATGTATATCAATACCACACTAGCTTCTCCAAAAACAGATGCATTAGTTGCTCACTGCAACAAAATCAGACATTAACCATTTTGATCAACTTCAAATGGGTTATGCAGTATTGAATTCACCATATAACTAAGCATCATTTTTAATTTTGACACTAACTTCGACAGAACAAGTCACTCAAAAAACCATTCATCGAAAACATGGACAACTAATATAATGAGTTAACATTTTCATAAAAAAACTCATAAAATTTATGAATATGACTGTTCAATGGTATATACTTGACATATATGTGCAGCATTTACATCAAAATTAGGAATCCTAGATACACAAAAATTTCAGTCCACCACATAAAACTTTGATGGACTATTTGAATCTCCCTCACAGATGAATATTATGATCATTTCACTAATCGAGTGAGACCATGTTAAGAAGGGAAGCCCTTGCTGCAATCTGCCTCCTTGACATTAGTTCAAGCTGAGAGTTGATGCTCTCAAGACTAGCCTCCGTCGTTTGAAGTTTCTTTTGTACAGTTTGGATAAATTCGTGTTTCTCAGTTCCACTCCATGTCAACAACGCGGCATCAAGGCATTGCAGCTCATTTTCATTTGTAACGGCGTTTTCTACCGGTACCACTTTAGTATTGGAAACAAATCTTGAGACAGCCGACCGCACTCTACCAGTTGGATTTTTATTCAAGGGTGAAGCCAAGAAGATCAGTAACAACCGGAAAATAACATTGCTCGATGTACTAACATCTCCAAATACTCGGATCACCGATAACAGGTGAATATTATCCGAATCTTCAATCAAGGCAGAGCCAAAGATCATGTTATCCATTTTCTTTAAACTAGCCACTGATTTTCTTATGTCCTTTATGAGTTTACTTCTGAAGGCGATGTATTTCGCAATAATATGTTCCACGCTGCACCCTGCCGTTCTTCTTAATTCACACTGAAGATCTTGAAGGTGGTATTTTGTCTGAGACAAGATATCAGTAGCATTGCTGCAAATGTCCAAGAACATAGCCGACATATCGAGCAACTCATCTGTCCACTTCTTAGTCTGATTGCTTGAGCTTAATGAAGTTTTAAAGAGAGATGTTTTGATAAGATCATCAAAACATTCATACAACTCTGTCATTATCGACAAACCGCTGCAGACGGTTTCTGCTGATGGGTTGGATAAGGATGCAGATAATTCCCAAGTTTTTATCTTACTCAAAACATTGTCAATTCTATCGGTGCTAGGATGTGATCTGCAAGGCATGGTAATAGATCGAATTGGTTGCCTAGATGTTCTTGAGAAAACACCCATTTTTATTTGATCTAGATTTTCTGTGAGAGTTTAGGATGTGATATGCAGTCTAACAGTCGTATGTGATATCAACTACCAGTCCTGCGTCCTCGTATTTATACGCTATTAAACAGATTATAAAAATTGGGGCATTAATACGTGTAGCCTTTACTATCTCTCGGTTTTTATCCCGTGCATTGCCATTATTAGTACGTGGCGAGCACCCATTACATAGGGTTACATTCAAGAAGCCAGTTGCATTGTGTTTATAAGATAAATTTTTCAATAATTCTTGGGAAGGTAATCGATATGCGTATCCATGTGAATGAATTAAAACTAGCATGTGTTTAACTTCACAGAAATCGCCACATGCGATACGTGGAGGTCTCATATGATTTTACCATTAGTTCTTCCCAGGATTCTAGATATCCTATGTTGCGGTTCCCTTCTAAATTTAAATAATTTCTGAAAGTTTGATCAGAAGCAACATGCATATATTTTGATATTAGACTCTTTAATGCATCTTGGAAACATAAGAAATATCTGTATACATGTGAATATTGCTAGATTATCTATAATTTTCAAATCTTGTGAGCTTCCAAAAGCTAGTCGACGAGTGGTGGAAACAATGGGCTCCTGCCGAATATGAGATGGTAACTGGCCGGGACGATATGGACATGGATGTTGCACTTCTAGTCACCATCTTTCTCTGCTACGGAGTATTTTGCATATGGTTTTCGCGCCTTTTCAATTTCCAAAAACTCAAAAGTAACACTATCTAATTTGAGAACACATTATGTATATGATGTTGTTTTCTTGTTTATTTCAAGTATCTTTTTCTTATATATAAACTAATTCAGTAATCTAATTATCTAAAAATTGTTTCATAATAGTTTAATAATAGTATAAAAGATGGTTGAGGTTAAGTAAATATAAAAGGTGCGACTAGAGTTGATGATCATCACTAGAATTCGAGGTCGAATCAAGTAAGTAGGCTGGTGGTTGCAGCCGTTTTCTTTTTCTCGGCTGTCATGTTCATGGCCACAAAGAAACCGCTTAGTGTTTCTTAAAAAGTTGTCGATGTCTTTTACCCTATCATACCTGTTGGCGGGAAGGTCTAAAGATTGTTGGAGCATGTGGAAACCTTGTGCAGTTTGCATGTATATGGACTGTTTTTTTTACAATGAAGACCTAGCTGATCTGTTTTTTTGAATACCTTGATCTTTTTTGTCATTGTGTATTTTTGAATTACAAAATATAGAGATTAAATATAAGCATACGATTGAATAGCTTGATTAGGCCTATTAGCTCAGTTGGCTAGAGCGCTGTGGTCATTACTGCGGAGGACGCAGGTTCAAACCCTGCATAGGCCATATTGTTTGTATATAAGTAAAATTTGGACTTATTAAATGCAAATTCGATTTAACATTACTTGAGGACATATATTAAAGAAACCCTTTTTTAATTTATTTAAACCGAAAAATAACAAATTCTGAAATACATTTTTGTATGAATGTTTTCCAATCAACATGGTGACCAAAAGAAACCATCTTTATAAACTTACCTGGTTAAATAACCTACCATATTCATTTCCACCGATTACATATATGATAGTATTCGACGTATAACCAATTTTATTTTAGCTTTGAAGTCACAACGTATTTGACGTATCTAATTTCAGTTATTTACATAAGGGTTTGGTTGGGATTTAACAGTGTTTTTCCTACTTTGCATTCGGCTGTACTAGTTCGTGTGACGGGTCTGGTGAGTCAAGCAATTTTGGGTCGAGTAAAAGGGTTGCAGTTAGATTTTTCCTTTGTGTGGATCTATATTACTTCCATCGAAATGATTGTTGTCATCGATCGGTCGTGTCTTCGTCCCCAATAACAGTAGCTAATGTTGATCGCGTAGAATAAGACGGTTCGTGGTTGGTGCATGTGCTAGTGTTTGTTTGTTCACTTGGTTACCTTTCACGTTTTAGCAAATATTATACGCTGTAAACTATGAATAATTTTTGTATGTTATAATGCCGTTATCCTACACCTTAACAGAATTCATTTTCAGGATTCGTCAATGTTCATGGAACTAACATTTTTTCTGATTTTATTTGCTTAGTCAAAAATATTAATCTCGCTCCGCTTGCCAAAAAAATTACATATGTGGTTTGCCAAATTGGAGGTAGAACCCGAAGTGTTTGTTGATTTAGAAGCCTTATAATCACCAAGTAACAGAGTTAGTTACCTTGGATATATTGTAGATGAACAACATCTTGTTTATGGGTGTCCCGATTTCAGTTGCCGAAGCATATAATGGTGTGGCGAAAAGATTGTGACGTTAGTATTGATCTTTTGACAGTTCCGGAGGTTAATAAGATCGGCACCTACGCATGCTTAGCTCTAAACTTGAGATAGAGAACCGACTTTCCTTTCATAAGAGTGAAATTGGAGATTGGTAAAATTACTTGATCAAGGAGATGAGAGAGTGAAGTGACCGAATAACATAAGATAAGTTCAAAATCTTAGGTTCGATAATCCGTATATAATGCCTAAATAACATCTGATTGATATTAAGCAATATAATATATAAAGGTCTATAGGTTCCAATCTAAGAGTTCATATTAGTCATCCATCCCAACATGATCATCCATTATGTCAACTCAACGAGATGATCAAGAAACAATTCATTTAGCAAAAGGTAATATAAATCAAAACAAGCAAGAAGCTTAGATATAACAAGACTACATGCTAGATAAGCTTTGCATAAAAAAATTATACAGTTTATGAATTTGAGTGATCAATGGTATATACTAACATATGTGCAACATTTACATCAAAATTTTGAATCCTAGATACACAAAAATTTCTGTCCACCACATAAAACTTTGATGGACTATTTTAATCTCCCTTAAAGAGATGAATATTATGATCATTTCACTAATCGAGTGATACCATGTTAAGAAGAGAAGCCCTTGCTGCAATCTGCCTCCTTGACATTAGTTCAAGCTGAGAGTTGATGCTCTCAAGACTAGCCTCCGTCGTTTGAAGTTTCTTTTGTACAGTTTGGATCAATTCGTGTTTCTCAGTTCCACTGCATGTCAACAACGCGGCATCAAGGCATTGCAGCTCATTTTCATTTGTAAAGGAGTTTCCTACCGGTACCACTTTAGAATTGGAAAGAAATCTTGAGACAGCCGACCGCACTCTACCAGTTGGATTTTTCTTCAAGGGTGGAGAAGCCAAGAAGACTAGTAACAACCGGAAAATAACATTGCTCGATGTACTAACATCTCCAAATACTCGGATCGCTGATAACAGGTGAATATTATCTGAATCTTCAATCAAGGGAGAGCCAAAGATCATGTTATCCATTTTCTTTAAACTAGCCACTGATCTTTTTATGTCTTTTTTGAGTTTATTTCTGAAGACGATGTATTTCGCAATAATAAGTTCCACGCTGCACGTTCTTCTTAATTCACACTGAAGATCTTTGAGGTAGTATTTTGTCTGAGACAAGACATCAGTAGCATTGCTGCAAATGTCCAAGAACATAAGCGACATATCGAGCAACTCGTCTGTCCACTTCTTACTCTGATTGCTTGAGCTTAGTGAAGTTCTTAAGAGAGATGTTTTGATAAGGTCATCGAAACATTCATACAACTCTGTCATTATCGACAAACCGCTGCAGACGGTTTCTGCAGATGGGTTGGATAAGGATGCAGATAATTCCCATGTTTTTATCTTATTCAAAACATTGTCAATTCTATCGGTGCTAGGATGTGATCTGCAAGGCATGGTAATAGATCGAATTTGTTGCCTAGATGCTCTTGAGAAAACACCCATTTTGAATTGATCTAGATTTTCTGTGAGAGTTTAGGGTGTGATATGCAGTCTAACAGTCGTCTGTGATATCAACTACCAGTCCTGAGACCTCGTATTTATACGCTATTAAGCAGATTATAAAATTGGGGGCATTAATACTTGGAGCCTTTACTATCTCTCTGTTTTTTATCCCGTGCATTGCCATTATTAGTACGTGGCGAGCACCCATTACATTCAAGAAGCCAGTCGCATTGTGTTTATGAGATAAAATTGTCAATGATTCTTGGGAAGGTAATCGATATGCGTATCCATGTGAATGAAATTGAACCTAGCTAGCATGTGTTTAACTTTACAGATATCGCCACCTGTGATACGTGGAGGTCTCATATGATTCCACCATTAGTTCTTCCCAGGATTCTTGATATCCTATGTTGCGGTTCCCTTCTAAATTTAAATAATTTCTGAAAGTTTGATCAGAAGCAACATGCATATATTTTGATATTCAACTCTTTAATGCATCTTGGAAACATAAGAAATATCTGTATCCATGTGAATGTTGCTAGATTATCTATAATTAAATTTACAGTCATTTTGTTTTTTAAATCTTGTGAGCTTCCAAAAGCTAGTTGACGAGTGGTGGAAACAATGGGCTTCTGCCGAATATGAGATGGTAACTGGCCGGGGCGATATGGACATGGATGTTGCGCTTCTAGTCGCCATCTTTCTATGCTACGGAGTATTTTGCTTACGGTTTTAAAGCTTTTTCAATTTCCAAAAATCAAAAGTAACACTTATACTCAATGGTGTATTTCTTATTAGATACAATAAGTATATTTTATCAATTGACGAAAGTTATATAACTTGTATGATGTTGTTTGCTTGTTTATTACAATGAAACACGATGTATTTTTTTTTAGCGATTAAATATAAACATACGATATAAATGTTTTATTTGGCCTATTAGCTCAGTTGGCTAGAACACTGTGGTTATTGCTGCGGAGGTCGCAGGTTTAAGCCCTGCATAGGCCATATTTTTTTTAGTTTTTAGCGATTTGTTTCAAATGTGTTATGCAGTATTGAATTCACCATTTAACTAACCAGTATTTTTACTTTTGACACTATACTACTTGGTTTGGAACTTTGACAGAACAAGTCACTGAATTTCAAAACTCGGTGACCAATTATTGGAGGTGAATCCTACTGCTAAAAGTACAGTAGAACAAACAAAAATTGAAAAATGCAAGTGAACTGAAATTCGCACATAGCAATATAGCATGACCGGACCCGGTATCCTGAACCGTTACAGTGACATAATTCAGATATGATCATTACAAGTATATACATAGTATCCTATTTTATACAAAATATTATACAACCGGGTTAGGTTTATGCACATATCCATAACCGATTGCAGATCCGCCCTTGTCTTAAGCTTGCTCTTTTAATGGCCACAGCGCCAACCGTTCCTTATGGATCTCTCATAGTACAGGGTCACTTTAAGTTCACACAAAAAAAAGGTTTCTGTGTAAAATTTTCTTTCGTCCATGATGAACCGCATGCCTAATGGATCGACGTGTAATATATTCCTTTCACCATCCCATAAGTGTTCTTGTTAGTTTGTGAAGAAATATAACGTTTAGCTCGATTGTTGGTTAATGGAAATCATCAACTTTCATCCAAAAGGAACCTATACACCTCCCATTTGCTATCTGATGTTGAGTGTTGTCCTATATCTGCCTATACAGATCCAAAAATAATTACTACTATAATTTTCGTCTTTCACAAGTCTCACAAAGACAAAACACGTTCACAAAGTTAAAACTACTTACGGAAAAGATGCATATCCCAAGAGCTTTTGATGCAAGTGTGACATCAAAGAAAACACGAGGTCTTCCTTTCCAGATGTTCAGAAATACAAGAACGCCCTTGCCGAGCATTTTACTTGGGTCCTGCTAGATGAAGTTCACAGCTGATACAACACGCTCCTAGCATAGGACTAAGGTGCTCACATGTTTCTTCACGTCTGGTCTTAGTGTGAAGTTGGTCCCTGGAATCCATTATCACAAATATATCATTTATGAAGCTTGATCATAGTGTTACAAAGTTTGCTACGCAGGCTATGCGTGCAAGACGGTCATGGATCGAAAGTTTTCTAGAGCTAGTGGTCCGCAATACTTTAATAGAAGTCTATTAAGGAGACATACTACACATAATTAACTCATCATTCAAATTAAGCAATATATAAAGGTCTATAGGTTCCAATCTAAGAGTTAATATTTTTTTTTATTTTTTTTTTGAACGGCATCTAAGAGTTGATATTAATCATCTATCCCAACATGATCATCCATTATGTCAACTCAACGAGATGATCAAAAAACAATTCAGCGCGCGAAAACATGGGCAACAAATATAATGAGGCAGATCGGCTATGGACTTCTTTTAGCTAAAGGCAATATAAATTAAACCAAGTAAGAAGCTTAGAAAAATGAGTGTGGTTCATACTACAGCTCTAGCTTGCATAAAAAAAAGTCATAAAATTTATGAATGTGACTGATCAGTGTTATATACTTGACATATGTGCAACATTTACATCAAAATTTGCAATCCTAGATACACAAAAATTTGAGTCCACCACATAAAACTTTGATGGACTATTGTAAGCTCCTTCATTATGATCATTTCACTAATCGAGTGAGACCATGTTAAGAAGAGAAGCCCTTACTGCAATCTGCTTCCTTGACATTAGTTCAAGCTGAGAGTTGACGTTCTCAAGACTAGCCTCCATCGTTTGAAGTTTCTTTTGTACAGTTCGGATGAATTCGTGTTTCTCAGTTCCACTGCATGCCAACAACGCGGCATCAAGGCGTTGCACCTCATTTTCATTTGTAACAGAGTTTTCTACTGGTACCACTTTAGTATTGGAAACAAATCTTGAGACAGCCGACCGTACTCTACCAGTTGGATTTTTCTTCAAGGCCGGAGGTGCCAAGAAGACCAGTAACAACTGGAAAATAACATTGCTCGTTGCATTAACATCTGCAAATACTCGAATCGCCGATAACAGGTGAATACTATCCGAATCTTCAAAAAATGGAGAGCCAAATATCATGTTATCCATTTTCTTTAAACTAGCCACTGATCTTTTTATGTCTTTTTTGAGTTTATTTCTGAAGACGATGTATTTCGCAATAATATGTTCCACGCTGCACGTTCTTCTTAATTCACACTGAAGATCTTTGAGGTAGTATTTTATCTGAGACAAGACATCAGTAGCATTGCTGCAAATGTCCAAGAACATAACCGACATATCGAGCAACTCATCAGTCCACTTCTTAGTCTGATTGCTTGAGCTATAATGAAGTTTTAAAGAGAGATGTTTTGATAAGATCATCAAAACATTCATACAACTCTGTCATCATCGACAAACCACTGCAGATGGTTTCTGCAGATGGGTTGGATAAGGATGCACATAATTCCCATGTTTTTATCTTGATCAAAACATTGTCGATTCTATCGGTGCTAGGATGTGATCTGCAAGGCATGGTAATAGATCGAATTGGTTGCCTAGATGTTCTTGAGAAAACACCCATTTTTTATTGATCTAGATTTTCTGTGAGAGTTTAGGGTGTGATATGCATCTACCAGTCCTGCGGCCTCGTATTTATATGTTATTAAACAGATTATAAAATTTGGAGCATTAATACGTGGAGCCTTTACTATCTCTCGGTTTTTATGCCGTGCATTGCCATTATTATTACGTGGCGAGCACCCATTACATAGGGTTACATTCAAGAAGCCAGTTGCATTGTGTTTATGAGATAAAATTCTGAATGATTCTTGGGAAGGTAATCGAAATGCGTATCCATGTGAATGAAATTGAACCTAGCTAGCATGTGTTTAACTTTACAGATATCGCCACCTGCGATACGTGGAGGTCTCATATGATTACACCATTAGTTCTTCCCATGATTCTTGATATCCTATGTTGCGGTTCCCTTTTAAATTTAATCAGAAGCAATATGCATATAATATATTTTGAGATTCGACTCTTTAATGATCTTGGAAACATAAGAAATCCATGTGAATGTTGCTAGATTATCTATAGTAGTTTAATAATAGTATAAAAGATGGTTTTGAGGCTAAGTAAATATAAAAGGTGCGACTAGAGTTGATCGATGATCACCACTAGAATTCGAGGTCGAATCAAGTGCTACACCAAGTAGGCTGGTGGTTGCGTCCGTTTTCTTTTTCTTGGCTGCCATGTTCAAGTACATGTGTTTACCCTTGCAAAGCAAAGGGTTGCGGAAATTGATGGCCAAGTTGCGACTGCGAATAGCCTTTTCGTCTTATTTGAAGTTTGTGGTTGATGTTTTCGTCTATCATATGATTCAGATGAGTGTTGCATTATACTGATTTTATTTGGTTGAAATAAAAATTTTGTGCATTGATGGTTTAGTTTATGCTGTAATCTTGAGAGCCCTTCCAACACTTCAAATTTAAATCTAAGTACATTACATTGATAGGGTTATGATTTTAGGGATTAGAGTTAGAAGGTATGATGATATTGATACATACTGAAGCCTTGAATTATGGCAGCAGCCAAGATCAGACAAGCTTCTAAAAGTTGCATCTTCAGGCGTTCACCTTACGAAACCCACACAACAGATATTCATTGACTTGTACCATACGAAACCAATTTTCTGCCAGGTACCCACCATAGCAAAAAAATTGTATTTGTTTATGTTCACACTAGGTATAACACCCGTGCACGCACGGGTTTTTTTCTAAACTTTTTAATTATGTATTCTCATCGAATAATGTACAAATAATTAACGATAGCTAAATTACTCTAATTCTAAAAAAATATATTGCAGTGAGAGTGCATATTGCAGCGAGCCACAGAGTGAAACATGTCACGCAGTGAGTGAAACATGTCATGTATGCCATTGTACGAGATTTAGTGAAACTTCATATATATAAAACCTATTTCTTATACATTTCATCTCAAAATCCCAAAGGCACAATAGAATCCTTCTTAAAGGTGCAAGTAAATAAACCAAAGCAAAGTCGAAAAGTATATACCACTGTCAAACACTGGAACACCAAACCGAAAAGATAACCAAGCCACAACTTATTATTCTGTGATGCAAAAACTGTGATGTTATCCTGAATACAAAGGTGTTCCAAAAGAAACTGCACCCATGAGGCGAGAAGGTCCCCTATAGCGTTGCTCGAGGCTTCCGATCGTTCAACAACATCTGTTATACCTAATATTAATGTAAGAACCCATAGAACAATATGCTTTTGCCCCATCTATGTTGATCATGACATATTTTCTAAAATGTCTTATAAGACATACATTAGTAACAAATACAGTACCAAGACTAAACTTATAGATTCACATGAAGAAAATTCGGATAATTATAACAATAAAGATAACTATTTATCACCAAACATGTACAATAAGAAATCAAAAAGCAATGACAATCTAGAAGCTAGGAAACGTGTCAAAGTTGTAGAAAGATATTCGAGAGAAAATAAAAGATTCAACACATAAGTGATAAGATTCTTGTTCAACATTACACAAAAGTTTATATGTAACTAAAATGACTTGATCAGGAGATGTCATAGAAAATATACATCAAGTAGCATTTAGGATTACTGATTTAATGATTTGTGTGTGTGTGTTCGTACTCGATTCAATTTGAATTGATCACGGTTTAAGGTGGACTTATCGTTTTTGGTATACAAAGAAATTGGTCGTTGATTAACTATTTTAAAATAAGATTGAAAACTTTAAAGTAAATGACAAAATAGTAAAAGCGATAAACGGATTAAAACTTTAAATAAAAGACTTAAACGAAATAATAAGTAAATTAAAGTAATTAAAAACTTGATCAAAAGTAAATTTGGAAACTAGATAAAACTTAATAAAAATGTAAACTTGAAATTAAACTAAGATAAAACAATTTAAAATAAAGCTGAGTGAAAATGGCGGGAAAAAACAAGTCTGAAAATAATGTGCGAAAAGAAAATTTGAAAATTAAATTGGAGCAAAAACCATTCAAATCCGCAATACCAAAATTGTTACAATTCCGCAATGTTCAAATCAATACAATTCCGCAATCAGTAAATGAATCAAATCCGCAATAATGAGAATGAATTAATTCCGCAACATGAAAATGCAATAATTCCGCAATGCTAGAGTTGCTATAATCCCGCAATAATCGAAATGAAACAATTCCGTAATAAATCAAAAAACAATAATTCCGCAATATACTAACTGACACAATTCCGCAATTATTGATATGCAATAATTCCACAATACTTCAAAGGGAACAATTCCGCAATTCACAAAGTATGATTCCGCAATCCATGAATGGATTCAATTTCGCAATACACAAAGAGACACAATTCCGCAATATTTTTGAATATTGCGAAATTGATGCAGATTCCCCTAAAAAAGTGGAAGTCGGAAAAGGACGAGATTAAGCACTATTTTCGCAACTTTTTAAGGATAATAAGCCAACAAAAACACCAATAAGCTAACCACAAATCCTAGACGAATGATACAACGTGTAAAACTTTAACACAAGAATCAAGAAACACGAAAAGCAAGGAACTATATGTAACGTGTAGAAGATGTGGAGAAATGAATGAAGAACACGAAATCGTAACTAACAAAGATGATGAAAAAGATGAAGATTAGACAAAGATTAAACTCAAAAAGGAAAGATTAGATTAAAAGAAAGAAAGAAAGAAAACAAAGATGAAGTTTTTCCTAGTGAGAGAAAGTAAACACTTTCTCTCTCTAAAACTAAAAATTAGCTAAAACTCTAACACCCTCAAATGGCATATGAGGTCTTCTATTTATAGGAGAGGAGAGGTGGTTGGTAGGTTGCTTTCTTCTTTCTTTTTCTTTGTCTTCTCGTCTTCTAATTTTCTTCTTTTAGTAGACTTGGTTCTTCGACTTCGTTAAACTTCCGTCTTTAGACTTTTTCTTGATAAATCTTCAGAATAGGCCTTTGACTTCTGTTCTTCTTGCACTTTTGATCTTTTGACTTCGTCTTTTGTCTTTTTCTTCGATAAAAGCCCGTGAAAGCCCGTGTTTTCTTCCTTTTTCATATTTTTGTCCTAAAACACAATAAAAACACAAACCACGCATAATTCCGAGTTTTATGACATAAAATACACGTTTTGGCTTGGTTTATCCTTATTATAAGTGGTAAAAGGATAAGTGTTTTCACACTTATTAGATCCCCTACACTTGACCATTGCAATACCCTCATGTAATGCATAATTTCAAAGCATAGTTTAACATTTCTCGTCATGATCAACCCACCTTGGCCTTTATTAAATACTAGACAATAAGGAAACCAAAAAGATTAGAAAATTACAAAATGCTAGAAGGAAGAACAAGTAAAGAGATCGAAGACTTACATTAGGGCTTAGGTTGTCATGAATGTTCATCATCCTCAAGTTTCACGTTCCCTATACCAAACTTAAAAACGAGATCATTGTTATTATAAGTTAGTAAGCTAACATGCACTCATGTGGCCCAGTTATTCACTTAGACTCCCTTATTCCTAGGTGTATCTCTTATATTTTATTGTTGTCTTGAATGATCACGAGGATGCATTGTTTGACTTACTTCGATAGTTTATTTAGGCAGAAAATAAAGTAGGACGATTTAATTAATAGTTACCTAAAGGAAAAAATCTTTTAAAACTGCTTCTCGAAACCTCTTATAGTTCATATCTTGGCATAACTCGTTTCGCGATTTGAGACCTTTCTCGGATCGATATTTGGCATTGACTTCATACTTCGAATCTTGAGAGACGTTCTTGAAATAATGGTCTTCTCTTCATAATAAGAATTTCTTCACTTGAAGTTTTTGAGAGATTCTTCAAACTTGGACCACGACTTCTTCATTTTTCTCCAATCTTTATTTGGGATTTTGATATACAACGATCCGCCTCCTTTTAGGAGTTGGATCTATTATTCCTCATACCTTGTTAGGGTCTTTTCGGATAGACTTCTCCATGATCTTTAGGGGAGTATTTGCTTTTCCTCGTGTGTCTTGATCATTCATATTGATTTCTTATAAATGATTCTTCACATCACTTTGGATCTTTAGCGACAAAATGTAGCCCTCATGCCTTGTTAGGGCCTTTTCGGACTCGCCAATCTTCGCATCCCGCTTCAATGAGTTATGCCTTGGCTATGAACTCTAATTACTACCGAGCAACTTTTAAACGATCTTGTGCTAGAAGCTAAGTAACTTTTCAAATCGTACGACCTTACTCATTGCAAATATATTTATTAACAAGCGATGGGAGAAAAAGCTCATAATCAACTCACATAAATTCATGAAAGAATACCAAACTTATAATTGACTCTATCATCTCTCGTTCTCTAAAATTTAAAATCTCAAGGAATGAGACTCGTGGATGCTTAGCCTATTAAATCAAAGTTTTGGGTTTTCAAGTCATCTATAGGATCTTGCATCTTCTTAGACTTTTTCAAGTTTAGAATTTGCATTTTAAAGTTCCCTTGATAAACAACTTTCTAGGATCAATTATAAGAACTTGCGAAAAGTTCTTGTTCTTAACCCATATGAGTTAAGACTTTCGCGTTTTAAAGTTCCCTATATAAAAGCCTAGCAAAACTTGATTTAAACACGTTAAGGATACTAGCTAGAGTAAACTTGGATAAGTAAACTCGGGTTGAGTCAAAAGATTCATGACGGACCTAATATATCAAGGACATCTAAACTCATTAAAAACATTTTATTTAACTACTTTATTTTGACTTTATTATTGAAATGGAATATATACATACGATGCAATAAAAGTAAATAATTAAAAAATACTACTAGGCCAAAATAGATCAAAATTTTTGAAAAAATGTCGAAAAAATAAATTTTCCGGTTAAAATGAGGACAAATTCATGGAAAAGCCCACTTAACTTCGATAGAAGTCCCCCCTACACTTGATATAAACATTGCCCTCAATGTTTAAGCATGTGGGAGTAAACTCCCCTACACTTAGGACATTATGCACTTTGTTTAAATCTTGCAAAGGAAGAGACGATATCGTGATTTCAATGTCAACATATAAGATATGAAATTTTGAATCACAAGAGTTTAGGATAGAACCGGGAAGACGGGATCACGGGTCGTCAAATATCATCAAAAGTGGCTGTTTGAAAGCTTTAATTCCTGAACATCATAAGAAACAAGACAACAAACACCTATGTAGCTCCACTACACTTATGATAAGAAACAGATAATAAGGATAGATCATCGGGTTGCCTCCCGAGAAGCGCTTGTTTTTGTTAACCGAGTTACGAGCCTGACTCGACCCAGAACTAATTCAAGGGAAACGTGGTGAGGGATGGAATCATCTCATGAGAGATGTCCTCACCAAAGTACAACTTAACAAATTGGCCATTCACTTTGAAATTTAGCCCATTTGGTTGAGCTAGCTCAAGAGTACCATATGGGAAAATTTTGGCAACGGTGAATGGGCCGGACCAACGACTTTTAAGCTTGCCCGAAAAGATTTTCTACCGAGAGTTAAAGAGTAAAACTTGATCACCTATGTGAAACTCTCGGTTCTTAATCCTAGAATCATGAATGAGCTTGTTTTTCTCCTTGTAGATCAATGAATTCTCATAAGCCTCATTCCTCAGTTCATTGAGTTGGATTTTCCTAAGATCACCTGCTTTGTTGATATCAAAATTAGCCCATTCAAGGCCCAGTAAGCCTTATGCTCCAACTCAATGGGGAGGTGGCATGCCTTTCCGTACACAACACGATATTGAGTGAAACCAATAGGTGTCTTATATGCGGTACGGCAAGCCCACAAAGCATCATCTAACTTATCGGCCCATAAGGCACGATGCTCTCCCACAGTACGCTCTAAGATTCGCTTCAGTCCACGGTTAGAGATCTCGGCTTGACCATTAGTTTGTGGATGATACGTGGCGGAAATACGGTGATTGACACCATACTTAGCCATGACTCGTGCAAATTGATCATTGAAAAAATGAGTCCCGCGATCACTAATGATAGCACGAGGAACACCGAATCGAGCAAACAATTTTTTCAGAAAGTTCACAACCACCCTCGCATCGTTCGTAGGTAAAGCTTTTGCTTCAACCCATTTGGATATGTAGTCAACGGCTACGAGGATGTACTTGTTCCCTTTGGATGATGGAAATGGTCCCATAAAGTCGATGCCCCATACGTCAAAGATTTCACATTCTTGGATGAAATTTTGAGGCATCTCATCTTTATGTGTGATCTTGCCTTGTCACTGACAAGCATCACAATGCTTAACCATTTCGTGTGCATCACGATAAATGGTGGGCCAATAGAATCCGGAGTCAAAAACTTTCTTCGCAGTATAGTTAGGACCAAAGTGACCGCCGGTTGGTCCTTTATGGCAAGCTTCAAGGATTTGTAAAGCTGCCGACCCGTCAACACACCGGCGAAGGATCAAGTCATCACATTGTTTGAAGAGATAAGGGTCGTCCCAATAGTAAGTTTTCACATCCTTGAAGAATTTCTTCTTTTGTTGGGACGATAACCCTTCGATGAGAATTCCACCCGCCAAGTAGTTTGCAAAGTCCGCAAACCATGGGGTATCGTCAAGATTGGAGTTAATAGACATTAAGGCCTCAAGGGGAAAAGATTCATTAATGTCTTGGTTTGGAAGTTCCCCTTGATAAGGATCCTCGAGTCTACTCAGATGATCCGGGCCTAGGTTTTCCGCTCCCTTTTTATCACGAATTTCAATTTTGAATTCTTGAAGGATTAAAACCCAACGAAGAAGTCTTTGTTTAGAATCTTGTTTTGTTAACAAGTACTTCAACGCGGAATGATCGGTGTACACAATGGTGGTGGAAAGGACAAGATAGGGGCGAAATTTTTCAAAAGCATATACAACAGCTAAAAGCTCTTTTTCGGTTGTAGTGTAATGCAATTGAGCCCCCGTCATTGTCTTGCTAGCATAATGGATTGGTTGGAAATGTTTGTTAATTCTTTGTCCCAAAACCGCTCCAATAGAAAAATCGCTAGCAACGCACATCAATTCAAAAGGTAACTCCTAATTAGGGGTAACTAAGATCGGTGCCTTACTTAATTTATCCTTAAGAAGATTGAAAGATTCGATACACTCTTTAGAAAAGATAAAAGGAGTATCTTTATCCAAGAGATGGGTCATCGGGCGAGCGATCTTAGAAAAATCTTGAATGAATCGACGATAGAAGCCCGCATGACCAAGAAAACTTCTCACACCCTTCACGGTTGAAGGAGGAGGTAATTTAGCAATCACATCGACTTTAGCACGGTCGACTTCAAGACCGGCTTTGGAAATTTTATGACCAAGAACAATGCCTTCTTTTACCATGAAATGGCATTTTTCCCAATTTAGAACAAGACGAGTGTCTTCACACCATTTGAGCATACGTTCTAAATTGGCAAGGCAAGATGATAAAGAATCACCATAGACCGAGAAATCGTCCATAAAGACTTCCATAGTTTCTTCAACCATGTCATGGAATATAGCCATCATACACCTTAGGAAAGTCCCAGGAGCATTGCATAAGCCGAAAGGCATTCTTTTGTAAGCAAATGTTCCATAAGGACAAGTGAATGTGGTTTTCTCTTGGTCGTTTGGATCGATGGGAATTTGAAAATACCCGGAGAAACCGTCTAAGAAACAATAGTAGTCATTACCCGCTAAACGCTCGAGAATGTGATCCATGAAAGGAAGATGAAAAGGATCCTTACGAGTGGCATCATTGAGCTTGCGATAGTTTATGCAAACTCACCAACCCGTGACAAGTCGAGTAGGAATCAACTCGTTGTTTTCATTGGGAACAACAGTTATTCCGCCTTTCTTAGGCACACAATGGACGGGACTAACCCATGGCGAATCTGAAATAGGGTAAATCATTCCGGCATCTATAACTTTGATAACTTCTTTCTTGATAACGTCATGAATTTTTGGATTAACCCTTCTTTGGCTTTGGATTGTGGGTTTAAAGTCATCTTCCATGAGAATTTTATGAGTGCAAAAGTTGGGATCAATTACGCGGATGTCGGAAATTTTACAAGCAATTGCTTTCTTATGATTTTTGAGCACATTGATAAGTCGAGATTTTTCATCCTCTTTAAGTCCTTTCCAATGATGACTGGTAACTTCTTATTGTCTTCTAGGAAAACGTATTCAAGATGAGATGGTAAATCCTTAAGCTCTAAATCCGGAGGATTGTCGATGGAAGGTTTAGTCAAATTCAGATCATCGTTTATGATTTCCATAGGAGAAGGTGGAGAATTATGGTCCTCATTGAGAAGTTTCTCAATGGTACGAATGTCTTCATCCCAATCGGAGGGAGAATCGTCATATTTTAAGTCCACATCCCCAAAAGTTGCTTCAAATTCTTTAAAAAGAAAGTCACTTTCTCCAAATGGAGTCAATGAGGGAGCAATAGAGGCAACGATTTCAACAATTGGTAGAGAAGAAAAACCACTTTTACAAGCGTCTTTGAAATGTTCTTCACAAGCCTCATCAAGTACGTCAATGAAATTAACGCTCTCGTGTTCATAAGGTCGCTTAGAAAGTTTACCCATGTTAAAGACGATTTTGTCGTCACCAAATCTCATGATTAATTCGCCCGTGGCTACATCAATAAGAGTGCGACCGGTCCTCAATAATGGACATCCAACGATCAATGGAAAACGGGAATCCATCTCGTAGTCAACGACAACAAAATCTGCCGGAAAGGTGAATTTGTCGACACCGACGAAGACATCTTCGGCTATCGCCACCGGATAAGCAACCGTACTGTTAGCTAACTCCAATGTCATTCGTGTGGGGACTAGCTCGGGTAGAGATAATTTTTTCCAAACGCTTAATGGCATTAAGTTGATACTAGCACCTAGATCGGCTAGGGCCATACAATTCTCTACCCCGGGAAAGTTGCAAGGAATGAGAAAGCGACCCGGATCACAAATTTTGGTTGGTAATTTCCTTAAGAGAACCGCGGAGCAATTTTCATTAAGTTGGGTTTGAGCAATATCAAGAAGTTTTTCCTTATCACTTAGAAGATCTTTGAACATTTTAGCATACTTAGGCATGTGAGTGAGAGCCTCGGCAAGAGAGATGTTGAAATTTAATTGTTTAAACATTTTAAGAAAGTTTGAAACTTGAATATCATCCTTATTTTTCAACTTCTCTTTCCTCAACCTTGAAGGATAAGGTATATCGGGTTGAGAGGAAGGCTTTGGAACGGAATTCTCACTCACATCCTTGGGTGGAGGAGTGGTGGAAGTAGAAGGTGGAGGAGTTGTTGAAGGTTTTTCGTTATCTTTGTCACAATCACCGGAGTAGGTTTAGGAATCTCGGATTCCTTATATCCTTTTCCACTTCGAGTGGCGATTTCTTTCATCTCCCCTCTTGGATTAGCAACGGTGTTACTCGGAAGAGAACCCGAAGCAGATGTTTGATTACTTGGGAAGAAACTAGCCATCATATCCCTTAAGTCATTTGTTTGACTGTTTAAAGAGTTTCGCATGTCATTCCTAAGCTCTGCTCGAAGATCATTCCCTTGTTTAGCCATGTCACCTTTCAAGTTAATAACTTGACTCTGAAGATTCTTCACCAGCGCGTCATTAGTCCTCATGTAAGTTTCAACCTCGTGATTAAATGTCGTGGGTTGGTTGGGAGGGGGAGCTTGGTAAGTGGGTGGTTGATAGTTGGGTTGTTGGTAAACTTGATTATTTCCTTGAAGTGGATATGGGTTTCTTTAGGTTTGATATTGATTAGAAGCTCGTGGTTGGTTTTGATTGTTGCGATTGAAGTCGTTTTGGTTTTGAGGAAGAAAACCGGGTGGTGAAAGAAAATTGTTTGAACGATAACTTAGCAAATTGCGGTCACCTTGAGGACGTGCTTGAAAGCCTCCCGTGGAAAAGTTACCGTTAGCCGCATACACGTTTTCCGGATTGTCATGAGTAGAAGGAAAATCGGTGTATGAATGAGGACCCCCGCAAGTCTCACAAGAAGGTGCTACAGCTTTAACTTGTTGAAATTGGTTCGTAGCCATGGTTAAGAAATTTTTGTTCATCTCGGCTATTTGGCGGGTGAGTTTGGTTAACTCGGGGTTTGATGAAGTAGAAGAAACATTGACCCTCGGATTATTTCTTGAAGATGCGGATGAATCCTAATTTTTGTGATGAGTGGTCATGTTCTCTATAAGCTCTCTACACTCCTCGGGTCTTCTCTTCATGAATGTACCATCGGCGGCAGCATTAATCGTATCATGATCACGAGAAGTTAAACCATTGTAGAAACTATCAATTAGAGTGACGGGGAGCATATTATGATTAGGACAACGATCGATCAAGACATTATAACGTTCCCAAGCATCAAAAAGAGATTCATCAGGTTCTTGAGTGAAACCACTGACTTGATTCCTAAGGCTAGATACCATGGATGGTGGAACGTAGTGTAACAAAAATTTTTGAGTCATCTCGTCCCATGTATGAATCGAATTTTTAGGAAGACGATCAAACCATTTTTCGGCATGGTGGGATAAAGTGTGTGGAAAAAGATGAAGGCGGAGAAAATCCATGGAAACACCGGGCAATTTCATGCTTTGAGTGACGGTTTTGAATTTACCGAGGTGTTTGTTGGCATCATCATCCGGTAATCCGCGAAATGGACAAGCATTTTGAACTTGTTGGATCATGTGATGCTTCAATGAAAATGCGGGAGCCGTGATTTGCATCGGCGTAATCGGTCCTCCTCGTCCATTCATAGTTGGTTCATAGCTCACGAAGGTCGGGTTGAGGGTCATGGTTGTTATTATTCACATTGGGGTGAGGTGGATTGTTATTATTATGCACACCGGCCATATCTAAGTCTCTACGAGTCTCGGGCTCAGGATAAGACGAAGATCGAGTACGCATACACTAAAAACTGAACTTCAATATTTTTGATTTTTTATCTTTTTTATTTTTTTGGATTTTTGAATATTTTATATTTTTTAGGATTTTTTTTTTTGAAAATTTTTATGCTTGAAAATAACGTTCCCAAAATAACGGATCCCAAAATCAATTTTTCTCACTAAAAACCGTTAATCTTTACGAAAGAGCCGGCAGCGGCGCCATTTGATTTAATTATTTTTGTGTGTGTGTTCGTACTCGATTTAATTCGAATTGATCACGGTTTAAGGTGGACTTATCGTTTTGGTATACAAAGTAATTGGTCGTTGATTAACTATTTTAAAATAAGATTGAAAACTTTAAAGTAAATGACAAAATAGTAAAATCGATAAACGTATTAAAACTTTAAATAAAAGACTTAAACAAAATAATAAGGAAATTAAAGTAATTAAAAACTTGATTAAAAGTAAATTTGGAAAGTAGATAAAACTTAATAAAAATGTAAACTTGAAATTAAACTAAGATAAAACAATTTAAAATAAAGCTAAGTGAAAATGGCGGGAAAAAACAAGTCTAAAAATAATGTGGGAAAAGAACATTTGAAAATTAAATTGGAGCAAAAACCATTCAAATCCGCAATACCAAAATTGTTACAATTCCGCAATGTTCAAATCAATACAATTCCGCGATCAGTAAATGAATCAAATCCGCAATAAAGAGAATGAATTAATTCTGCAATATGAAAATGGATAATTCTGCAATGCTAGAATTGCTATAATCCCGCAATACTTGAAATGAAACAATTCCGCAATAAATCAAAGAACAAGAATTTCGCAATATACTAACTGACACAATTCCGCAATTATTGATATGTAATAATTCCGCAATACTTCAAAGGGAACAATTCCGCAGTTCACAAAGTATGATTCCGCAATCCATGAATGGATTCAATTTCGTAATACACAAAGAGACACAATTCCACAATATTTTTGAACATTGAGAAATTGATGCAAATTTCCGTAAAAAAAAAGTGGAACTCGGAAAAGGACGAGATTAAGCACTATTTTCGCAACTTTTTAAGGATAAAGCCAACAAAAACACCAATAAGCTGACCACAAATCCTAGACGAATGATACAACATGTAAAACTTTAACACACGAATTAAGAAACACGAAAGCAAGGAACTTTATGTAACGTGTAGAAGATGTGGAGAAATGGATGAAAAACACGAAATCGTAACTAACAAAGATGATGAAAAAGATGAAGATTAGACAAAGATTAAACTCAAAAAAGAAAGATTAGATTAAAAGAAAGAAAGAAAGAAAGAAAACAAAGATGAAGTTTTTCCTAATGAGAGAAAGTAAACACTTTCTCTCTCTTAAACTTAAAAAACTAAAAGTTAACTAAAACTCTAACACCCTCAAATGGCATATGAGGTCTTCTATTTATAGGAGAGGAGATGTGGTTGGTAGGTTGCTTTCTTCTTTTTTTTCTTTGTCTTCTCGTCTTTTAATTTCTTCGTCTTTCTCGACGTTGTCTCGGGATTTGTCGAATGATAAAATGAACTCGTCTTCTAATTTTCTTATTTTAGTAGACTTGGTTCTTCGACTTCGTTAAACTTCCGTCTTTAGACTTTTTCTTCGATATATCTTCAGAATAGGCCTTTGACTTTCGTTCTTCTTGCACTTTTGATCTTTTGACTTCGTCTTTTGTATTTTTCTTCGATAAAAGCCCGTAAAAGCCCGTGTTTTCTTCCTTTTTCATATTTTTGTCCTAAAACACAATAAAAACACAAACCACGCATAATTTCGACTTTTATGACATAAAATACACGTTTTGGCTTGGTTTATCCTTGTTATAAGTGGTAAAAGGATAAGTGTTTTAACACTTATTAATTACAAACACACTACCAACATTAAATGTATTTACAGAGCCTATATAAAGTATTTTTTTTAGCAGAATGGCATATGGTTATACCGAGCATATAGGTATTAGCATAGACATAGAGCTACTCATATTCTCTTATTTAAACAATCATCTAAGTACCAAGAGTGGTTAAAGTACATCTTGGTATTTTGCTCATTATCTCAGATGATGCCGTGTCATTTACGAAATGCTACTTCAGACACCCCTATAGTCTTAATGAGTTTCGTTGACATAAGTAATACATACCAACGCTAATTCGGTCATAGTATATGTTAGTGAACAATATGACAGGACCCGGATGCACATTATACAAAAATTGATCACAATGCTAAACAAACGACAATGGTGACTATGCTAATGACCTACACTCAGGTCAATCTCTTAAGACTGCTGCCATTAGTGGCAAACCCAATCCACCTAATGACGCTCAAATTATTATGCTACAGTCTATACATATCTCTAAAATAAAGAAGAGCCGTAAATTAATTCTAAAGCCATTTGGCTATGTTCGTGAGCAGAACCACTATTCCATTGAAACTACTAATCCTCCTAATTTAAGAAGTCGACAACACATATTATGCAAATAGGTCAAGAAAACAGAATTACTATATAGAACTAATCACCTGAGATCCTGCACGCGTATTGTCCTGACCTTTAAAATGCAGAAACTTTGCTACGGACTCAACCTCGTGAATCTCACCCTGCGCCCATGGAAAACATGAAAAAACAGAAGGGACATTTAAATTCGAAACTGAATTCTAAAATGTGACATACTTGTTATAACATTTTAGCATAAAACACATAGAGAAAACTATTTGCAACATCCTCTCATCAGTCTTTTCTTAACTTGTATACTAACATAAGTTCCAATAAGCATTGTCAAACGACCCTTATATATTTACCAATTAAATTAGCAATACCGCCTAAATGTATCATTTCGAGTTTTCATGTTCCTAGAAAACCTCATATAACCCCTACAAAAGCTCACTCTAGTAGATGGCTCCTAAATTTTATACATGATGGCGTGCTGCAACCCATCTCCCTTCATCTAACAAAAAGGTATATATAAATGTAGGTGGAGAGAATGATAACTACATATTGACTATAGATGAACTCAACCATAAAGTAGATACCTCGATGAATGATCATCTGCATTAATAATTTTTTTATCTTCTGCTTGGTATTTTTTGAGCTTGAGCATGAGTTGCAGCTTTTTGATCGTGATTTCAAATGTGCTTTGGCAGTCATATGAATGTGGGCGTGTGACGTCTACATATTGCAAGAACCGAAACCAATGGAATTTATCCTTTAAAGATCGCCTAACAAAACCATTGTTAAATCAATAGCTTCCACTGCAGCAAGTTGCTTGGTTTTACCAAGGCTATTGTATCTTTGAGCAAGATAATTATAAGCACATTGAAGTACGAAATACTTGATCCCTTGAAATGTTCTCACTGGAAGAAAATAAAATAAAAAAAGGCACATAAAAATAAATATATACATAAAAATTAAAACATATAATCATTAATATGGAATACATACGGATGTCTCTATAAACTTTCGTAGGCTAAAGCGCATAGACAATGAGATTGATTACTTCGCTAACCGGTATAAGGTTAGTATTTATAATTTACAACATCAGAATTACCATAAATACGGTTAAAGCCACCATCGGCCCTGCCACCGTAACCACCAGTCCGAGGAGCACGCACAATAGTGAAACTGACACGAACATAGCTATCATTCAGTTCCTGAACAAAAAGTAACAAATTATAATGTGCAATATATAAATTTTTAAAGACCATAAGCATCCACGTTTCCATCATAATATTGGAATATTAAAAACTGTCTTAGCTCATTAATCCTTAATTCAAAATTTTAACAAACATTCAAATGAAATAAAAATTCAAATGGATGTAAACTATAAACAATAGTACATAATCCCAATGCAAATATCCCAATGCGAATGTAGCAACACTTCAACTTACCTTGACCCACAAAGAACACACGCCCACTATTCATATATGAGCTGCTACCACTCTTTCGTGGGATTTTGTTAACGGCTGCTACAACAGAATATTTTTAACGATTAGTATAGCTAAAAACTATCAGCTCTACAGACGAAAGCATATTTATAATGACAAAGAAAAAAAGTAAGTAAACGTGTCAAACAGGTCTGAGGGACAAACGGTTGGAAGTTAGAAAAGTTTATATTTAAATTGTACCTTTAAAGAAGGTTGCTAAAAGATTTTATCATAATTGATAGAAAATAAATAAAGTGCACAAAAAGTGTGTCAAACTTTAACCTCAACATGTTTTGGCCTATACTAAGAATGACCTATGAACCCCTTACCCAACCTGCTAATATTTTTGTTTTGCCATATCTAATAAACATGAACCAACAATAAAAAAAAACTTGTAGAAAATGCCAACGTGGTCTTACCTGTGATGGCACCATAATGCGCATATGCCTCCTCGCCAGACAAGAGTTCCCATGTCACAACACTAAATGAGAATACATCGACCTAACATTTTCACACTTCACACTTAGAGAGTAATAAGCAGTATCACATATTTAAAATAGTAGAAGATAGTCTACAATGAAAATATACGATAAGCAGTTCATGGTTGCTATCTTGACAACGGAATACATATTTCTGGCATAATAACTTGCTTTTTCAGAAACTCTATTAGTCCTACCATCTAAAAACTCTAGAGTAATTCATGGAAGTGTTCCACGTGCACCACCGGACACAAGTGTGTGACATTTGATTCTGGAAAAACCAAAGTCCCCAACCTGATGCAATCCAAAACTTGCATTGATCCCGACTCCATTGGCCTCCTTTGGTTGAATGTACAATCTCCTAACTAAAAGGCCCACCCCTTTGGGGTCATACATCAACCACACTGATGTATTTGGGGGAAGTCAAGATCGATTGACTGTAAATGACCAAGAATTAAACCATGGGAAAGTCCAAGGAAACCATGTCGGAGAAGTTCATCTCATAGTTATTAGCCTACAATAACAAAGTACATAAAAACAATTTTAGAGCTATCCATAACTGATTCACTAATGCAACTGCAAATTAGTTACTTGCATGTTTAATAAGCATAATTATACTTGAAGAATGATGGTTAAAATTGCAATAGTTGACCAACCTGAGAAAAATCGAATATTAGAAGCAAGACTAAGTCACTACCACAATAGTGAGATAAATATCTCCAAGATTCCTGAAAAAAGCATCACGAGCCTCAACAAAAGAAGTTGAACCCTTCCTTAAGCCAATATGATTTTATAAGGTTTGATGTTAAGATTTATCACCATAATGCTTACATGTTTCTTTTTATAATGTGAAAAGCGAAGTACGGATAAAACATCTCGACTACAATATCAGATATTGCTTGCAAGAGAATCCATATTCTGAGCTTGAGCAGGACACTGGGAAAAAATCATCAGGACTGATTACCAAGGAAAAGCATCCAATAATAAAGCATTAGGAGTTATTAAGGCTAATGGTTACCATGTAAACTGCATGAGACTTAAATTGTCTGGTTTGTATTCACATCCATTTCCTCACTCAGTCTGCCCTTTCCTGCATGAAAAATGTAAGTTAAGTACATTACATTAAACGACTCTCGTATCTCATATAATCTTACATATGTGTAAGGATTTATTAAATAAAAAATGTGCGGCCTAAAACATCTATTACCATTTTGACAGTTTATATAGAGCCCGTTAGAATCAATATAAGATTACAATCAATTCAACATCATTCTCATCTAACAAAAGTAAAAGACTCGTTTCAAAAAATAATGTCTAAAGCTAAAGAATCGGAACAATTACTTTTAAAAACTACAAAATTTTGCCTATCATATCAAAAACTTCACATCATAGTTTGCGCTTGATAAAAAATGCATACCATTCCAAAATACCTATTTTCAGTTCATGAAGATACTTAATTTCCAACAAACGAACAATCCAACTCATGAATCACAAAAATAAAACTAAATAACTCAAAGCCTTATTTTTGTTCTTTAACTATTAAAACACAAATTTAATAATCTAAGAAAAACAAACACAAACCTTTATTCGCCACTGAGTAGTGTATTTAGGATTTCTCTTTCAAGCCTGGCATTCAACTATTTCAGTTCCTTCATATTCAAACACCCAAGATTCATGTCTCCTGACTTTTTACCACCTCATGCTGCCAAAACAAACTAAAATCATTACAAAAATCTACAACATCGAAAACCGTAGATTATAAAACCCGCAAATTCAACCAAAGTACCCAACATAGTTACGTCAATAAACTCCAATTACCCATAATTAAACCCAAAGCAGAGCCTCCTAACTTATTTATGCATAATCACTCAATATAGTGAATGTGTATCAGTAAAAAAAGGAAACAAATAAAGCTGGCCTTGATTGATCAAATGGTACAACATCATAATTACGTAGTAACTTGAACTTATAATCACGGATTAAGGATAAAGCATATAGTATTTGTATAATTTTGTTCATTAATATATATGAAAAACACTTGATACGAACAACTATAAATTCACAATACCTTGAACTCCTATCTGACGGTTACCATCTATGAACCTGAGACCTAAAGTTTGACTTATCCTTTGTAATCTGATTTTTCAATGGTCAAATGGGGATTTAATGTTTTAAGAGAATAGTTTCAATTTCAACCTTAAAGTTTTAGAATATTTGGCCCGCTTTTTCTTATAAGTTTTCTTTGTGGGTTTTTGACACGGCAGTTTGTTTTTTTAAGGTTTTTGACACGTATATTTTTTACCTAGGTTTTTCTTATTCATTAATTAGATACGAAAAATAGTTTTTTATTGCTAAATTAAGGAGTAATTAAATTTATAAAAAAGAATAAATAAAATAATTATTTCTTATAAGAGAAAGAATCTTTTAAAAAGTACATACTTTGGGTTTGCTTTACAAAGAAAAAGATTTTTTATTTTGTGTTGTTTTAAAATAATTAATTAATTATCTATTTCAAAACACAGATAGAAAATCTAGATTTAGTTTAGGGTAAAAACTATAAAATACCATCTTACTTACTGATTTGTGCCGACTTTAAACACTTACTATTTTATCTCGTGACTTTACCATTATATTTTTAAATTTGTTCCGAAGTTACCAATATGATAACTTGTTACCGACACGCTGGCATGGTAATATCCAGGTAATTTTTTTTAATATATCCACGTCATTATGTAAACATCATCTTCTATTAATTATTTTTGATGTACAGATCTGCCACCCGGACCAACAAATTATGAAACTTGATTCTTAATTCTTCACATGCTAAAATTTTTTTTCATATCTTGAAGCTAAGTTGAGTCTTATGTTCAATAAATGAAGCATCTTTATTAGCTAAATTTATGTTTTGTCGAATATGCAGAACTGCAGATATCAAGACAATAAGTTAAAGTCTTTAAGCAAATGCAGGTATACCATTTTACTTGTAAATCAAGATCCAAACTTCATAAAAATAGCATGAGTCTTATATTACCACCATCATCATCATCAATAACAAACACAATATCTAACCATCCTTTTTATTTTCACAAATCAAAATCATTAGTATATCTAGATGTAAGACTACCGACACTGTACCCTTTTCCAGTCACCACGATTGAGCAACACTTAAAACCTGTAAATGCAATTCACACATCTGCTCATAATCATTAACACTTGAATGGTCCATGGAAATTAAAGTATATTTTCTAATCAATCATCGAGTCTCATTTTTGTACTCTCGATAACTGATTCCATGTACTTAAAGCCATTGATGACATTACCTTCGAATATGTGAAATTAAATAAAGCATTCGAAGCCTAATATTAAACCACATAAACACATGGTTGGTGTAGCAGTGGTCGGGAGGCGAAATCCAGCGAGTGTGTTGCTTGGTGTCTCTATGTTGTTGAATTTAATGAAATTGGTTAATGGGTTTTGCAATTGAAAATGAAAGTAAAATGGGGTTTGAATTAATCTAAAAAATATTAAGCAGATAATTTACATTAAGGATGAGAAGATAAAAATAGAAAAATGATGAAAAATGATTATGAGAAATAGAGGTAAGATCTGCTCCTGCTCCTGGGAACATATAAATGGATAATGATATTTTTATTAAAGGAAAAAATAAATTAGTAGAGTAGAAAAATAAAAAAGAAGAAATAACATGTTACTAGTCAGAGTCATATGTATATCCACGTCATGTAAAAATAAAAATGGAAATGACGTGTTGTATTTTTAAATTGCAACTGGTTACAAACGGTCATAATGGTAATATTATTACAAAACAAACAAGTAGAATGGTAAAGTCACGAGATTAAATAGTAAGTGTTTAAAGTCGACACAAATCAATAAGTAAGTTGGTATTTTATAACTTTTACCCTTAGTTTAATATATCACTCTCATCTAAAAATATTATTTCAAATATCGAAAAAGTTTTAAATTAATTAATTAAAAGTAAAATGGTTATTATGTGAAAAGTAAAAAAAGAAAGCATTTAATTACGTATTTTTAACTATGAATTAAAACAAGTATTGTTTATAAATAAAAATGTCAAAGCTGTTTACAGTTTTTGTCAAGTGTTACGGAAATGGTTGTCTCAATTTGTTGCATGCAGTGGCGGAACCAGGAAGTTGGTGGAGTGGGGACAAAAAAAAAATTTATGACAAAAGTCGTTGTATACACTAAAATAAAGATATAAATATAAGATTTTTACATTGTTTTTTTCTTTTGGGGGGAATTTGAAGGTTTTTACATTGTTTTGTTTCTGAGTGGGGGCCAATACGAATTTCTAATGGAGTGCACTTTAATAATTGGTCCTAATTTTTTTTTTTACACTAAAATTTGATTTTTTTTAGCGAGCCATGAGAGGCGCCGCCCCTCACACCTTGCAAATACTTCCGCCCCTGGTTGCATGGAAAGCCAGAACACTCCCATGCATCGTTTCCACATTCAAAGACAATTTTGTATTCATCTTATTTTATGATCATGTTTCTTTATAAATATTTCTGTGAATAATATACTAATTGCAATAATCATCAATCATATTTATTGTTTCTTTTAACTTTGGGTAAAAGTTATATAATACCAACTTACTTATTTAAATGTATCGACTTTAAACATTTATAATTTAATCGCTAGGGTGTACCAATGAACTTTCAAATTTGTTCCGTATTTACCAATATAACCGTGAAATGACTGTATTACCTTTTTAAATGACTAAAATACCCTTTCTCGGCTAAGATGATGTGTCCGTGAATAAAATCTGATCTGATGTAAAAGATGCCAAACGTATTTGGAGATTCTAGATCCATGTTATTATTTATTGCTACATTAGGATCCACATTCTGGATCATGTTTATTGGCAATAAACACCGAGGTTGTTTCTTGCAAACATAGGTCCACTAGCCTGCATAGAAAGATACCAGATTATCATCATTTATACAGTTTATCATATCTGGGTCAAAACTTCTTTTTGATCATGTTGTGTTTTATCAAAAAATAAAATCAAAATGGCCCGTTTGTTCAAATAAAAAAGATTAGCTAGAAACGTAAGGATGGTGTATGATGAAAATAACCATCCTTAAACCAAATGGATAATTTCAAATAGGACAGTTTATTTAGCATTTTTAAGATATGAGATATGGTGAATGTGACAATGTATGTAATTATGTTAAAGAAGATAAGGGTGATAGAGTTATTTTACGGTTATATTGGTAAAGACGGAACAAATTTGAAAGTTCATTGGTAAAGCTTAGCGATTAAATTGTAATTGTTTAAAGTCGTTACATTTGAATAAGTATATTAGTATTGTATAACTTTTACCCTTTAACTTTTAGTCACTTGTGTTCAGGAGCGAAGCTTAGTGAGGGCAGGAAGGGTTGTGGCCGCCAAAAGTTTGAGTCACTAATACTACATATGTGTGTTACAATGATTTTTTAGGGTAAAGAAACAAGATACATGTGAACAAAAGTAGTAGTACATGTATTCTTACAACTCTGTGACACCAGGAAACAAACAAGAGGACATGATAAAGTTAAACTTTTATACCTTTTATGCATTATTTTAGGATCTTTCAGTTTTGGAATTTGAAAGCAAGAATTCAATGATAATGTGAGACTTCAAACTCGCTATTGTTAATCAAGTTTAGGTTATATAAAAACATTTATTTCTGTGGCATACCAATATTGTTGAGTTCTTTCCAGACATTGGATAATACTTAGCTTCAAAGAGTTAGTTTGAAGTTCAAGATTTTACGCTAATGTTTTTGGCCCCCCAACCAAAACCTTCAAGCTCCGCCACTGCAGTTGTGTTGCGTTATAGCCTTTTCTCGTGATATTGATTTGTGTTTGAACACAAATGGGTTTTAAAAGTAAATGAAGACTCACTTTTCAACCAATTGGCTTAGCTCAGTTGGCCACCAAGGTTCTACTAAGTGGTTTCTTTGGGGAGGATTCCTAGAGGTCTTGGGTTCAAGATCTGCCAAGGGCCTTTCAGGCGAAGCGGATAAGGAGTCTAACATAACTAGGCGAGGGTTCGAATAAAAAATTCTTCCGCTTGGATGTCATTGCACGACTCGACCCACTAACCACTAACATTTACCGTTCTAAAAAAGATAAAAAAATAAAAAAATAAAGACTCACTTTTCTAAAAATGTATCCATTGGATTTAACTCATCATTCCAAATTAAGCAATTATATCCTTAATAAAAGGAGGGAATCTCGGTTCCCAATGAACAGTTCCCCTCACACCAAAATTATTTTATTCTTTCTCTCACAAACACACCCTTCTATCCCATTTGTTTATTCTTCTCTTCTCACACACATTATACTGGTACAGTGCTTCGCCCTCCAAAATTGACCATCACCGTCGATTTGATCTGACGTGAAGAAATCGTGGCCGTCCATTGATCCTTTGCGTGTTTATATATTTTTGGTTATAACATACTGTTACCACATTCATCTCCTACGCCCATTTGTTGATCAATAAAAATCAGAGCCGTTGATTTGCATAACACCCACCTAATTTTGATCAAGGTATATGATAGGTAGTGCCAATCATTTTCACCTAATTTTGATCTACTATTCCTATGCGATGCATCTCATCGGTTTTCTCAGATCTGTGAAACCTCTTTTCGTTGCCCCCAGTCTGATGATGATTACATCTAAAGTCACTCACGGGGGTTTGTTTGATGTTATGGTTTCGGTGTTTCGTGAAGATTTTGTGCCCTCAATAAGCTTTATGGTACGTATTCTTCTCTTTCATAGTTTATGATTTTTGATACTTGATTCTTTTTACAGCTCGCTGAATTGGCTAGATTCTATGTAGTTTCATTTTTTGAGTTACTTACCTTTGTTTCTTGATTAAAGTTGATAATTAGAATTAGGATTTTTTGGGTTTCTAAAAGAGATTCATTTGCTTTGTTTGTGATAGAAAGGGAATTGTTCAAAATAAGCGAAACCAAACACGTACTAATGTGACGTATACTCTTAGTTTTTTTACGAAATTAGATAACACTAGATTTACTGTTGTTTGTAAAGCTGTTCCGATTTCGTTGCTGGCACAAGTATTTTCATTCAACTGGACGTTGGTTCGTTGCCGATATTCATGGCAGGCGATGATAAGGACAATGCCTCTTTCGTTGCCTCCTGTTGATAGGAGGCGACGATAGGCCCGTTGTGATACGCTCATAAACAAATGAGTTCCTTAGTTATGTTGCCACTTTGTGGTTGGTTGGTTTACTCATTAAAGAGGAATATATCAAATACTCATGGTTCGTAAATGTGGTACGATATTCGTTATATGCATTTAAGAATAAATTAATACCTACGTTATATGTATGGAACATATATGGTCAGTTCGAGAATTTTTTTTAGCATGATTTTGTCATGCTTTAATATCGGTTAGGTTTCTGATAATTGTATGTGGTGGTATCCTTTGTTGCAGGCTGACATGATTCTAAACGGGATCGGCAAAGATGTGATTGTTTGGGATCGGCAAAAATGATTGATGGGTACTATTTTATTTGATCCATGGTGGATTTAATGAGCTTTGTTAATGGTTTCCGCAGCTGGCTTGGCAGGGCATCACGTGGTCGTGTTTGCAGCCGCCATGTTTTGCTTGGTAACCATTGTTTGCTATATCTTATCGAGGCATCCAGTTGGGGTTGCAACCATCTTAGGTGTATTTTTTTGCGCCTATACTAGAAAATATGCTATATTTGGAACCATAGCGCTTCACTCTATTCTTTAGTTTTGGGTGAATCCCTCAGGATTGATACAACCTATTTGGTTAATAGCATTATTATCAGTCATGGCTTGGCCTGGCAAGTTTTTTACTTTGCAGCCGCCGCGGGTTGACCTGTCTCTCCTTACGAGTTATTGACCATGATATTATGTTACTATCTCATATATAATTTTGTGGTGAATGTCGTCTTGCACCCGCGTACAGCGAACGTACACGACGGCTAACCACGTGGTTTCTTTTACTCACCTCTGTATCTTGGCTGGGTTTGATGTATGAATTCTGAGTGGTTGCGGCCATCGACCGATTTTGGCGACGATGTTTGTTGCCTGCAAACCTGATATCAAAATTATTTATGTACAATAGGCAATGATGCATTTCTAAGTGTGGAGGATTAAATAAGAGGTGCTCTGTATATCGGCGAGACAACTTACTAAAGTTGCAGCCATAGAGGGCATACTCTATTATCTTCGATGATACATCTGATCCTGTTGAGGTTACAGCCCACAACGGTTGTGGCCCTCCGTTGAATCTTAGTATGTCTGAGCCTTGGTTGTTGATTGCCTATGCTGAGTTTCATCTTCCTAATAATAGTTGGAAAAAAAAAACTTTTCTATCCATATGGAAAAAATTACTTTTATGCCCCATTGTTCAAGTGATTCTGGGATAGGAACATGCTGAGATTGCCAAGATAAATCAGTATCAAAAAGTTTAATCTTCATGTATTTTTCCTGTTACAAGTTTTGTTTATTTTGTTGTCTCATGTTTATGAATCATTAATTGTTCTTCCTTTCACCCATCTCTTTTACTTAACTGTTCCATTCATGATTTTTTTTGTAGGATAAACCAACATTATCTGCTCCTGATTCAAGGTGATGTTGCATTTCATTTCTCGAATTACATTTTTGTTTTTTTATTGCACTGTTTACTATTAATATTGTTTTTGTGATTCCTACTTTTTTTGTTTTTATGATTGCTTCTTTTTAACTAAATGTTATTCCAATGTTTTTTTCCAGGACAAAAGGGGGAAAACTCATCTTGCTTGCTGTTCTTGCAGTAGGTAACTTTTGGATTTCCTGCTTCCTTTTTCTCTCATTCTTATGCTATTTAGTTGTCCAGTAGTTTCACTCATATGCTGTTATTTTTCTTTGTCTTCGTTATTATGCCTTCTATTATTTGCTTTCGTTGTTCGACTAATTGTTACTGTCTATGTTGCTATTACCTAAATTATTTTCAACGTACTATTTGTGCCTGCTTTATTATTGTCATATTCATCCCTCCCGATTTAGTCTGCCTTTTGTTTCATGCCAAAATTGTACTCGCATTACTTGCTTCCCTAGGTGTGTTGTTTGTGCATTTGTCATGTCTTTGCGTGCCTTATAGTTTTGCAACATGCCTAAATACCCTATCCTATCTGCGTTAGAGGCCCAATCCGGTTTAGCCTGTTCAGATTCCCAATTATGTGCTACAGTTGGAGGACCATATGTAACAACAACACTTTCCCAAACAGGTTTAGATACACGTGCGCAACCACACTCACAAAACCTTTTCCCAGGCAGTTCTTTTGATTTTGATACAAGCGGTTTCCGTCGTGGTGTTTTATAACTTTTCCCACTCGGTTTTCTGCCCAGCTAAGGTGCAAACCAGCGGTTACTCACCGTTTGGTCTCAACGCCGCACCTCATCCAGTTGTCTTGAACTTTGACAACTGCGTTGTCCGTCCTGATGTTCAACATGTGCCTATATCCAGTGGTCATCCACCTGTTTCCCCAGATCTTAGCCACTCGAACGTGCCCGATAGTCCTTACGATTCTTGGTTTTGGCAACGTGGCAGCGTTTATACTAGAGGTACTCGACTTACTGCTCCTTACCCTTTTGTTTTTTAGACCCTCCTTCCACTACATCATTTCTTTAATTATTGTTCTCTTTCCAGGTACGATATCATCTGCGTGTTGCAGTAACGATGTCCGTAACTCAGCTGCCAGTCATTCCGCATGTGTTTCTGACCTCCCAGGCGTTTCTACACACGTGGCCAACCGCCATTTTCCAGATATTGGTTGCCCAAGCCATGCCACCGGTGTTCGTTCCATGCTCGGGCATTCTTCATTTTCACAGCAAGGTTTATTCCGTTCATGTCCTTAACGAAGTTTCCCCTTTTTGTCACTATATTATTCCTAATATGCACTCTCATTTCTTCCCTCTCATTCCCCTTACTTTTTGATACTAATGATGTCTTCTTGCAGTTCTGAATCCTCAACCTGCGGTTGGCCGTAGGAGGAGATACGATGGCCCCTATCTTGGAAGCACGCGCCCGCGTCGTCTCGCATACCGCAGTCCGATAAAGGGGTGCTACTGAAGCGATAGAAATACGTTTAGCCACAACGACACTTCATTAGTCAAGTACGTTAAACTGGATGCCAATATGGATGCAGCTATGGCTGCCAATGATCAGCGATAAACATTCTAATGTAACTGGACCATATGTATGCATATTGCCCATACAAGCACCGAAATCAAACTTTCCGCAGCGAAGCCGTACGAGTCGAGATAAGGCTTGATGATGTAATTAAGGGTTTTTCTCCCAGGCAACAAATATATGAACCTTTCATGGTTTAATTTTTCTTTTAGGTTCCACTTGCGGGTGTTCGAAATTGATTGCTTAACAAAACTCCTATTCTGATTATATGCGATGAGCCTTATGTTTGGAATATCTGGTCGGCTGCATTTAGTATGACAGATATGCAGTTTCTTTAATTATTGTTTGAGATTGACTTACTTAAGATATGTTGATTTGGTGATGTCTGATCTACTATAAGGTGGTGACATCATCAAGATGATGAAGGAGAACAATAATGAATACACAAAGAGTTTATGAGTGTTTGTTTCAGCAACTAAAAGTGTTTGGTCTCAAGGTAATTGAACTCTCTTTTTGGATTTGTTGTTTATAGATTTTTTTTATTGTGTTTGTTAACTTGCAGGGGTTCATCTTCGGATCATTTTGTAGGGGATGGTGGTACTGTATGTGTTGGTCCTTTATCGTCTAAAGATGATGGTTGTGTGGGACATAGCCTGCCGCGGCGAAGCGCGGGCAAAAACCCTAGTATATAAAGTCTATAGGTTCTAGAGTTTATATTTTATTTTTTACGATAAATTTATTAAAGGAACACTAGAAACCAGCTAGCAAATAAATTACAAAGGCTTTAAGGTTTTATTTAGGGATGAGCATTGTACCGGTACCGAATTAGTGGTACCGAATTTTTACCGAACATAAATTAATGGTACCGGTACCGTACCGAACAAGATTCGGATATCGGTACCGGTACCGGTATCGGTTCCGGTACATCGGAATTTTCCCGTTTTTTCGGGAATTTCCTCATTTGGTACCGGTCCCGTACCGAATTAGTGGTACCGAACTTTTTCACCTTATTTCGTGGTACCGGTACCGTACCGTACGAGATTCGGGTACGAAAATCGGTACGGTTTCGGTACGGTTCCGGTTCAGTTTCGGGATTCGGGTCCAAATGCTCATCCCTAGTTTTATTAGTCAAAAGTTCCAACGATTAACATTACGACACTTACTTTTAACACAAAAAAAATCACAAATAAAATCAAAAATGTCACTTTTAATCGATAGAAGAAAACGTGACATTGTTCCGATAACCCCGATAGACATCATAACAAAGCCGCAAGAATTACGTATATCCGATTTTTATTAACGCTATCAGCCCTCGAATATTCAATTTAGTGTATGTAATCGAACCATGAAGAAAAAGAAAGTATATATATATATATATTGGTCCATTTTCTTACAAAGAGGCCAAATATTTGAAGAAAAATCACTAATAAAAAAGACATGATCAACGGATTTACATCGGGCACAACAAGAACGGAATATCAAGACCACTTAATGATAAATTAAGTCGAGTAGGAAGCTTATCCAAAAAAAATACGCCAAACAAAAATGTTTAGCTTACTAGGTAAGGTTTCAGACCATCGAGTACTTAAAGAACAAAAAAGAACCAGACAAAAGTCGAGATGTGTTAGTTCGTAAACTTGATTTGGTCACTGAAGGTCGCTGAAGACCCTAGTTTACATACGAAAGATTCTAGAATGTTGAAGAATGGACCATAGAAAATATCTATGGAATTGTGTAGAAATAAAAAGATAAGTATGGAAAGATATTTCCTTAAGAAATATCTAGATTAGTGATAAGGATCTAGTAAGAATTATCTAGAATGTCATAGAAAATATGTATACCTAGAATGTTCCATGGTCTAGTATAAATAGGGTGTTGTAACCATTTTGTAACCTGCACCAAGAAAAGTTCAAGCAATAAACTTACTTTCCTAAAAGGTTATCTCTTCCTTTAGTATTAGCCTAAAAGGCTCCGTGTGTTTCCCAACAAACTGGTATCAGAGCTAGAGCGCCAGAAGATCGAGATGTCGAGTTCAATGAACTTGTTCTAATTTCCTCGTCTCACCAAGGATAACTATGGTAGTTGGTGTATTCGGATGAAGGCGTTACTCGGTTCACATGACGTGTGGGAGATAGTCGAGAAAGGTATTGAGAAAGTAGAAGATGAAAACTCGTTGAGTGTTGCCCAAAGGGTAGATCTGCAGAAGGCGAGAAAGAAGGATGAAAGTGCTCTTACTATCTTCTATCAATGTCTTGATGATGCGATGTTTGAGAAAGTTGCAGATGCAACCACTTCTGAGGAAGCGTGGGAGATCCTTCAAAATGCTTTCAAAGGAATCGATAAAGTGAAGAAGGTACGTCTTCAAACTCTTAGAGGAGAGTTCGAAAAAATCCAAGTGGAAGAATTCGAAACCATTTCGGATTATTTCACTCGTGTCTTGACCATTTCAAATGAAATGAAGAGAAATGGTGAAAGCTTGACTGACACAAGGGTGATAGAAAAGATTCTTCGCTCTTTGCCACCAAGCTTTGATTACATAGTTGTGGCCATAGAGGAGTCAAAAGACATCGACTCTATGACCGTCGATCAACTCATGGTATCTTTACAAGCCCATGAAGAGAAGTTGAAGAAAAAAAGGGGAAAAGAACCCTTAGATCAAGCTCTATACTCAAAGGTCTCTTTCAAAGAAAGAGAAAAAAGCTTTTTACATGGACGCGAGCAAGGACGAGGACGCGGTACTTTTCGAGGTCGTGGTGGTTTCCAAGGTCGAGGAAGAGAAGATGTTAATAAAGAAGATGAGAACCATTTGTCTCCATATAGGAGAGGTCGTGGAAGAGGCTACCAATCTTAAAGAGGAGGTAAGTCTCAAATACAATGTTATAATTGCCGAAAATTTGGCCATTATGCTAGTGAGTGTTCTAGCTCAAGACAAGTGCAGGAAAATGCCAATTTTGTTGAGGTAGAAGGCGAAGATGATCTTACTTTGCTAATGGCGAGACATGGCGATCAAGAAGAGAGGACAGAGCCATGGCATATAGATTCCGCTGCCAGCAATCATATGACGGGTGAAGAAGACTTGTTCGTGGATATGGAGCAAAGTAAAGGGAACGTCACCTTCAGAGATGAGTCAAAGGCACCAGTGAAAGGAAAATACTTATCCGAGCTAAAGATGGAAGTCACCAGTATATTTCGGATGTATACAATGTGCCCAACCTTAAAAGTAACATTTTAAGTGTGGGACAACTGTTGGAGAAAAATTACGATATTCATTTCAAAGATCTTAGTGCCACGATAAAAAATCATGAAGGAAAGCTCATAGCAAAAGTGCCTATGACTAAAAACCAAATGTTCATCTTGAACATTCAACATGATGAAGCTAAGTGCTTAAAGAGCTGTTTGAAGGACCAGTCGTGGCTTTGGCACATGAGGTATGGGCATTTAAACTTTGGTGACTTAAAGTTTTTATCTTCTAAGGGAATGGTGAAAGGGTTAGATCAAACTGATCATCCCAATCAAGTATGTGAAGGATGTCTTCTTGAGAAGCATGCAAGGAGTTTGTTTCCAAAGAAAGCGACGTCAAGAGCTAAGGAGACTCTACAACTAATTCACACGGATTTGTGTGGTCCCCTTACTCCACCTTCTCATGGTTGAATCTATACTTTATGCTTTTTATTGATGATTATTCTAGAAAGACTTGGGTCTATTTTCTAAAAGTAAAGTCCTAAGCCTTTGATGTTTTTAAGAAATTTAAAGCTATGGTTGAAAAGGAGAAGGGTTTAAAAATTAAATCCATGAGAACAGATAGAGGTGGAGAACTTTTATCAAAGGAATTTAATAAATTTTGTGAGGATAATGGGATCCGGAGATTTATAACGGCTCCCTACTTCCCACAACAAAATAGAGTGGTGGAGAGAAAGAATAGAACCATTCTGAACATGGTTCGAAGCATGTTGAAAAGTAAGAAGATGCGAAAAGAGTTTTGGGCCGAAGTGGTTGATTGCGCGGTGTATCTATTAAATCGGTGTCCGTCGAAGAGTTTGGACAACAAGACCCTACAAGAAGCATGGAATGGGATGAAGCCTACAGTATCTCATCTAAGGATATTCGGGAGCATAACGTATGTTTACGTTCCGAGCCAAAGGCGAATCAAGCTTGATGAAAGAAGTGAGAAGCATGTGTTGGTGGGTTATGACAAGTAGTCCAAAGTAGGGCTGAGCATCGGTCCGGGACCGGACAGGACCGGCCAAGACCGGACCGGACCGAGGACCGAAATGGTCCGAAACCCCCGACCGAGACCGGACCGAAATGGTCCGGTCCGGTCCGGGTTGGTCCGGTCCGGTTCGGTCTTCGGTCAGGTCCGGTCTTATTAGGCGTATTTGAAGAAATTTAGGTAAGACCGAACCGGACCGGACCGGACCGACCGAACCGAGGACCGAATTGGTCCAAAACCCCGGACCGAGGACCGGACCGAAATTATTCGGTCCGGTTCGGTTCGGTCCGGTCCGGTCGGTTTTTCTGGTCCGGGCCGGTTTTGGGTCTGTCGTGCTCAGCCCTAGTCCAAAGGATAAGCTCTATAACCCGATCACAAGGAAGGTGGTAGTGAGTAGAGACGTGGAGTTCGATGAAGAGGGATCATGGGATTGGAGTATTAGGGAAAATGATAGATATCATTTTCTTCCTATGACTAACGATGAAGAGGAGACAGGTGAATCAAGAGAAGAAGTCGAACAACCTGAAAGTCCAACTCCAACTCCAACTCTAACCCAAGACTCACCTTTAATTTCAAGTGAAAGAGAACCAAAGATTACAAGTCTTTTGGAGCTTTACGAGGTAACTGATGAGATACCCCTACTTTGTTTATATGCTAATTTTGAACCTTTAGCCTTTGTGGAGGCTATGAAAGGAAAGAAACGCAAACAAGCTATGGATAAGAAGATACATTCAAAGAAGAATAAGCGAGAGTCGAGGAACCTTCTAAAATGCCAAAAGGCAAGTGGAGTCAAGTGGGTATACAAGAAAAATAAAAACGCCAAAGGCGTAGTCGAGAAGCACAAGGCAAGACATGTGGCGAAAGGCTACAAGAAGAAGCATGGGATCGAGTTAATGAATAATCAAGTCTACCATGATTGACGCAAGCATATAAACACTCGTTATCACTTTATTCGAGAATGAATGGCAGGAAGGATGTTCGAGTGATACATACAAAGTCTGAAGATCAAGTTGCAGCTATCTTCACTAAGAGCGAGATTTCTCAAGACAAAGGATGATGCTTGGAGTCGAGAAATCAAGTTTAAAGGGGGGTCTTAGTTCGTAAACTTGATTTGGTCGCTGAAGACCTGAGTTTACATACGGAAGATTCTAGAATGCTGAAGAATGGACCATAGAAAATATCTATGGAATTGTGTAGAAATAGAAAGATAAGTATGGAAAGATAATTCCTTAAGAAATATCTAGATTAGTGATAAGGATCTAGTAAGAATTATTAAGAATGTCATAGAAAATATCTAGACCTAGAATGTTCCATGGTCTAGTATAAATAGGGTGTTGTAACCATTTTGTAACTTGTACCAAGAAAAGTTCAAGCAATAAACTTACTTTCCTAAAAGGTTATCTCTTCCTTTAGTATTAGCCTAAAAGGCTCCGTTTGTTTCTCAACAAGATGAACTCGAGTTGTATGAACCGAAAAAACATCATCATCGTCAAGGTTCCAAATCCATGAATCAGGCTCACCAAAAAGTTGGATCTCACCAATTCCAAAACCAAAGAGTTAATATCAATCATCTATCGCAACATGATCATCATTTTCATTTTAATTTTGTTGGTGTTTTCTTCCAAGTCTTTGTAAGCTCTCTAACTAACCTTTTTAAAACCACAATCATAAAAAAGAAATAGCAAAATATAAATATGTAATTAATCAGATATTATTGAACCTTTTAAAACACATTCTTGCTCTTTTTGAAACTCGTCACTTTTCTAAAAAAAAATCATTCATTTATTCTGAGAATACTACTACAATTTTAAGAATAAAAATAAACTGGCCCAGTGGCTTTGTCATGTTTGGCCCGACCAAAATTCTCATAAAGTGCATAGAAGCCCAATTGATTGTTATCCGCAATCATTCTTCAGTTTTATTCCAAATGCATAGATGTCATGTGATTTTTTTAAGAATAGTACTATACTTGAAATTTGATCTCTGAGTTAAACTATCTAAATGATCATGGTTCACTTAATGTCATTTTGAGCCAATGGCGGAGCTTCTTGAGGACCAAAGGGAGTGGTTACCCTCTTAAAAAATTTTGTATTAGTGTATTTCTTATGCTTTTTTGGTGTAAAAAAATTATAATTTAAGTTTTGGCCCTCTTGTTATAGAAGTATTGCACCGATGGCTCTCCTGAAGTATATGATGAAGCTCCGCCACTGTTTTGAGCATAGTCTCCATCACCATCACTTGTTTATAAATAGATGTAGTTTCATTGATACAAAAAGACTGAATATTAAAATGTTCAGGGAACTAGAGAGTTTAGCAAATGTATAATGAGAAGTTTTTCAAAATGGTATTTTAAAAAACAGATTACCTTTTCAAATTAAGTATTTTTTGAGAATTTTCTAAAATTTATTTTTTTATTTTATAACTAAGATTCAGAGAACAATAAGTTTAGAGTTCTCTAGTTTTTAAAAAGTGTTATAGAGAAATAAAAAGAAAAAAAAGAAAGAAGAGTTACTTCATTTTCTAAAAAACTAGAAAAGAAAAATTAAAAAAAACTTAGGCTGCGTTTAAGTGGATGAAAAACACCCAGTTTTATACAAAATGTTTTCTAGAAAACAAGGAAAACAGAAAACGCGTTCATATCATCGTTTTCTAGAAATACTTTTCTAAAAAATGCAAAATCCATGTTTTACCCTTTTGCACGCAAAACAAAAAAACTCCTTTTTATTTGTTTTATAAGTTTTCCTTTAAACATAGAAAATCATTTCCCCCTTTGTTTCCCTTATAGTTTTAGAAAAAAGAAAACACAAATTTCTCCAATTAAACACGTTTTTTAAATTTTTAAGTGTTTTCTGGAAAAAGAAATCCCTTTTCTTTTTCTACAAAATAGAAAATAAAAAATGATGAAAAATGTTTTCCAACTAAACGCACCCTTAATTTTCTACAAATAAACATAGCCTTAAGGTTTAAAAATCGCAGGCCATTTAATCTATTTTAAAATATGTGAAACGGTGGAAACACTCTGATCTTATGTATTTTTTTGTTGTCAATCATATTTTTTTCTTAAAGACTCTACCTCAGATGATAAATCACCTGTATCAATGACATAATTACTTAGTAGGTGGGATTGAATCCCAAAAACATTTTCTAAAAAGACTCTTTAATCGATCAACTGAATATTTGAAATGTTATCAACTACGCTAAAGTTCGGTTGATAAGCCATTTAACCTCTCATATGTGTTTTTTAATAAATCTAGAGATCAACTAACTTTTGAAATAGCTAACTCGTAGATATTATAACATGAAGTTTTTTTTTTCTATAATTTTGAGAAACTAAATCAGCAAAAGAACAATAGAACACAAGACAAGATAAACTGTGCAACAACGAGTTTATTAATATATTGAACCTCTTTAACCTAGGATTACAATGATTAGAGGTGGCAAATCTTGCCTGTTTTGATAAATATAAGCACTTTTTGTCCATTTTTAAAAAAGATGAGGCACTTTTTGCCCTTCTTTATTATAAATGGGTTAAACGGACGCATATGTAAGAAATTTATGGGCTTAATGGGCGCACACGTAAAACACTAATTAGGCTACTCGACGGATATTTTATATTTAGTTTTTATCCCCGGCTTTTAAACAATTATTTTTATTTATTAATTCTACGTTTTATATATGTTTTTTTGTCATTTTAGCTTCCGCCCGTTTAGCCCGCCCGTTTAGCCCACACCCGTTTGGCCCGCCGCCCGTTTAACCTGTCGCCCGTTTAGCTCGCCGCCCGTGTCTGCCCGCCCGCCCGTTTTGCCACCTTACGTACGAGTGTATTTCAACTTTCAGTTATGCAAAAATCGTACATGCTTAATTGCTTATACTCCGTAATAAGGATCTACATTAAATAAAGCATATAGCCATTGCTAGTATTGCAGTTATGAAACTATGCTTATGAAACTTAACCAAGATTAGACATGTTATAAAAATTTCAAACATTATTTATTTCTAACCTTTTTCTTTAATGGTTTCTGATACAATGTCTGACACATTGTCTGACTAATCTACGAAGTTTGAAGTCATCGTCACAGACTTAAACCAGGGTACAACCTTTATTTTTCAAAAGGTTCGTGTGACCATTTTAAAATTATTAACTTAACAACGTAAAACTTGAACACGTAACCTTCTTTATTTTTTTAACTAGTTTCTTTTGCTAAGATGTTTAAAAAAAATAAGAGGTAAATTTGCTATAAAAAGAAAACTTTTTGTTTCGTCTTCTTGTTACCTTCCTCCCTTTATTATAAAAATAAATAAATGAATAAATCTAATAAAATAATAAAAATTAGATTTTTTGCTCGTCGTTGCTTATTTGGGCCATGCTATTATTCCTACATGCACCCCACGTTATACTCATAAACGTATTGTATATCAATTACATGTTTAGACCTATCCTTTAGAGACTTATATTTTATATTTAAATTTTCTTCCCTCTTTTACCATTTAAATTTATTAGATATTTGAAGTCAATTATTGCTAGCTTAATGCAGTTTGAAGAATAAATGGCCTTTGGTTTAAACCATGCCTTAATTTGTTGGCCTTTTATTTTTTGCAGTTTTGTCTTTATCAAATACTAGCAGGGTACCGCGCGATTCGACGGCGGATATCCTGTGACTAAATTATTCGGTGTTATAATTCGTATTTTTTTAATTATAAGTTTTGAATCAATAGTTTTCATCTAAAAACGTGTCTTAAAAACGTGATTTCAATCAAGGGATATTATTACTTTTAGCATTATATGTAATATATAGATGAAAATTCAAGTAAAGTTAAGTAAATGATTAAAGAAAAAAAAAACTAAATGCAATAAACTAATTTTCAATTAGATTTTTTATTTGATGCATTAGTATACTATAGATGCTTTTTAATGTTTGTACAATATACATATAATATTGTATATTTTTATAATGGGGTGTTTTATTAAGAGTATTAATTACTCATTAAAAAGTTTGTAATTATTATATAGTAAGACACTTGTACATTTGTCTTGTTAAATTGTAATCTTTAAACAATATTTTAGTTTGTGCTTTAAAAGGATGTATATCATGTTAATTTAGTAATACTACTTAATTTTTTTTCATTAATAGTAGAGAGATACTAATCTCTTTTATAAGATAGTTAGATATACTCCCAAATAATAATGTGGTTGACTCAAGGTCGTCGTCCTTGAAGTAATTGTATTTAGTGGTTCTTTAATGAAGAAGAGCTTTGATCAAGGTTTTAAAAGGTTCCTAAAAGTCTCGTAAAGATGTGAGACATGACCTTCACGTTACGTAATAAATTAAAGCTTAAGTTTAAGGCTTGTATGAGACGATAAGTGAAAAAACGTGATATGTCATGATAAAACTGAATGCGTGGAGGCTCTTTTAAATTTAATTTCAATAAAATCGTATCTTTTATATAAAATGGAAAATATTACATTCAAAAATAGTTTCTTAACTTTTTTTAATATATGACACTTTTTGTAACCTCAATATATTTATAATATGATATAAATATATTAATTTATATATACTTTTATATTTTGTGTCATTTTAATTCATATTTTAAAAACGTTATGACTCGCTATGGCTCGCAAAACTTAATCATGTCACCACTAATGAAGGTTTAATTCATTCCTTGATTTCATTCACTAAACTGTCGTGTTTATATAATACAAGATATGCTAGACTAAGACTTGGGCTTAGACCTAATACAAGTGCCTGGGCTTGATACTCAAAGATAAACACAAATATATGACACAAATATATGACAGCTAATACGCCCCTGCAGTTAGAGCGGGAGGAGGGCGGACGCTCAAACTGGATCGAAAATCTTCAAACAAGACTGAAGGAAGACCTTTGGTGAAGATATCAGCAAACTGGTAGCGGGAAGGTACATGAAGAACTCGAACTTGGCCAGCAGTAACCATGTCACGGACGAAATGAATGTCTATCTCAATATGTTTCGTTCGTTGATGTTGAACAGGGTTGGCAGACAAGTAAACGGCACTAACATTATCACAGTAAACAAGAGTTGCACTCGATAGAGGAGAATGTAGCTCCCGAAGTAGATTTCGAAGCTATGCAGTTTCTGCAACAACGTTAGCGACACCACGGTATTCAGCTTCGGCACTAGAGCGAGATAAGGTGTGTTGACGTTTAGATGACCAAGACAAAAGATTATCTCCTAGAAAAACACAATAACCCGAAGTAGACCTGCGTGTAGAGGGGCAACCTGTCCAATCAGCATCTGTAAAACCAACAAGAGAAGTAGTAGCGGAAGCATATAACTGAAGACCAAAATCCACAGTCCCTCGAACATATCGCAAGATACGTTTGAGAGCGGCAAAGTGAGGCTCTCGCGGATCATGCATATGAAGGCAAACCTGTTGAACTGCATAAGATAAATCTGGACGTGTAAATGTAAGATACTGCAACCCCCCTGCAAGACTGCGATATAAAGTAGGATCCTGAACAGGAGCACCCTTCGGACCCAGTTTAGACTCTGTATCAACGGGCGTCCGAGAAGGGTTACAATGAACCATGTGAGCACGCTCAAGAAGCTGGAGAGCATACTTTCTCTGAGACAAAAATAAACCTGTAGAAGTGCGCTCTGCAGAAATACCTAAAAAATAATTAAGAGCCCCGAGATCAGTCATCTCAAACTCCTTATGTAAGGAATCGATAATCTGCTGTAGTAATGTTGGAGAGGAAGCTGTAAGAATAATATCATCCACATAAATAAGAAGATAGGCAACTTGAGAACCACGTCGGTAAATAAATAAGGACGACTCGCAGCGACTATGATAAAATCCAACCCGTGTGGCATAGCCTGCAAAACGCTGAAACCAAGCACGAGGTGCTTGTTTCAGTCCATACAACGATCTCTGCAAAAGACAAACATGATGAGGGTATCTAGAATCCGTAAAACCAGGAGGTTGATGCATGTATATTGTCTCTGATAAATCACCGTTAAGAAATGCATTCTTAACATCAAGCTGATGAATAGGCCACTTGCGAGATACCGCAAGACTCAACACAGTACGAATGGTAGCTGGTTTGACAACCGGACTGAAAGTCTCATCTACATCAATACCCTGTTGTTGACTGCTGCCATTAGCAACCAACCTAGCCTTATATCGACTCAATGTCCCATCGGCATGAAACTTATGTTTAAATAACCACATAGAACGAACCATATTAACACCATTAGGCCTCGGTACAAGAACCCACGTACCATTTTTAATCAACGCATTATATTCATCGAACATAGCATTACGCCAATGAGGATCTTTGAGAGCGTCAGAAGGATTTTTTGGAAGAGGAGAAATAGAAAAAGTGGTTAAAGACATGCGAGCAATAGGTTTGACAATGCCTGATTGCGACCGTGTGACCATAGTATGAGTGCGAGTTGGTTCATTGACGGGTTGATTCATTGGCTGTTCGGGAGAGTGGGCCGATGTTGGGCTGTTTGCGGGTATGTGGTGGAGTGGTGGATCAAACTGATGGTTTGGTGTAGATAATTGGGCCGGTGTATGGGTATTATTGGAGGGGGTGGAAGATGGGCTGATGGGTGTATTATGGTGGGGCTGGGAAACAGTAGGTTCAGTGGAATTAGGAGGTATTGGTGTGGGAGTAGTAGAGGGTGTATTTGTGGAAGAAGCAATAGTGGTGAGGAGGGGGGAGGTTGGTGGGTCAAGAAAAACGTAAGATGGCGGAGAGGAAGGTGTCATGGATCGGTAAGGGAATTGAGTTTCGTCAAAAGTGACATGTCTTGACAGGATAATTTTGTTTGTTTCGAGGTCTAAACATCGAAACCCACGATGGTATGCGGGATAGCCTAAAAAGATACACGGAGTTGCGCGTGGGGCAAGTTTGTGGGGGGAGTGTAAGTGAGGGTAGCATAGACACCCAAATATTCGTAAACGAGAGTAATCGGGCTGTTTGTTGAATAGGCGTGTAAAAGGTACTTCATTTTGGATTGCGGTAGATGGTAAGAGATTTAAGAGATAGGTTGCCATATGAAGGGCTTCAACCCAAAACGTTGGGGGAAGGTGTGCTTTAAATAGTAGTGTACGAATGATATTATTAATTGTGTGTATCATTCGTTCCGCCTTGCCATTTTGTTGAGATGTTTTTGGGCAAGAAAAACGAAATTGAATGCCATTTTTGGCAAAAAGGTTGTGGAGTTGGTTATTATCGAACTCACCACCATGATCACATTGGAAGCTTTTTATTTCAGATTTGAATTGATTTTTGACATAGGTGCGAAAATGCAAAAATTTATTAAACATGTCAGATTTAGAACGAAGAGGATAGATCCATAGATAATGAGAAAAATGATCAAGAAATAACACATAGTATTTAAAACCACTAGAACTAACAATCGGGGATGTCCATAAATCAGAATGAATAATATCAAAACAATGTTCAACAATAGAATCAGAAGTATGAAAAGGAAGCTTCACATGTTTGCCAAGCTGACACGCGTGACAAATGTGTGTGGACTTTTCTTTATTACAAGAAATAAACTGACGAGAGACAAGAGAGCGTAGCACTTCATCACCCGGGTGACCGAGGCGTTGATGCCACGTGGATGCACTTGTTGAGAGGAAAGCAGTGGGAGAAGATGATGACTTGGTAACTGGATAAAGATCGCCCGAGCTGTCACATCGAAGGAGGATATGGCGAGTCAAGAAATCCTTCACAGAAAAACCAAACGCGTCAAATTCGATAGTACAATTATTGTCTCTTGTAAACTGACGGACAGAAATGAGATTTTTAATAATATTAGGGGTAACAAGAACATTGTTAAGATGAAGTGGACGATGAAAAGAAGGAATAATGCTATGACCGGTGTTGGTGACAGGAATTGAATTCCCGTCGCCGACATGAACAGATGGAAATAAGCGTTTATCAAAAATAGTATGTAAATTACTTGCATTAAAATTTAAGTGAGAAGAGGCACCTGTATCCATGTGCCAAGTCGGGTCCTGCAATGTCATAGTACTGAACGCACTAGGAAGAGATGTCGCCTGAGATCCGTAGTGTGCGGGAGCAGCACCAAGTAACCCTTGTCCAGTATGTTGCGGTATAGATGGCACTGAGTTATAGTACAACTGTTGTAATGGCTGTTGGGCCACAAGTGGTGGCTGGACATAAGTTCCTGTTGGGCCAGGTGAGGTAACTAAGCCATAGTGGGCCTGGTTATTATGACTAGTGGGTTGTGATTGCATTTGAGCCAACCGTGTATTATAAAAGCCAGTGGGAGCCCACATTGGTGTAGTATGATGAAACAAAGGTGTAGTAGCCCCACGTTTTTGTTGAACTTGTGGAATAATAGCATTTGTCTTTTGGTTTAAACCAGACCTATTTCTATGATCGTGTATATATTTACACCGATCACCGAACTTACACGAGCCCTTGTTAAAATGATGACAAATTTGAGGATGGTTTGAGGGCTTATTCGTGTTACCTTTTTGCGCCGAGGAGCTAGAAGCCATAAGGACGGTTGGCGAAGACGAGCTACTTTCAAAATTAGTGGTGACACCGGATTCATCATTAAACGAGGATTCTTTCAAAAGAAGCATGTTGCGCACAGTTTCAAAAGTTGGAAGAGGTTCACGATGGCGAATAATTTCCGTAAGCGTGGCAAAGCGAGAATCAAGACCGTTAATCACATAGATCACCAAATTTTTCTCGCTTACATTACAATCAAGGTTTTTAAGACGATTAGCCATAGATTGAATTTTAGTACAATACTCATTAACCGTCATCTTACCAATCTTGATGGAACGAAGTTCATTGTCGAGAGTAATAGCCCTAGCATCCTTGTTGTCGTGAAAGAGAGCTTTGAGATGGTCCCATAATGCCTTTGCATTACCCGGTGTAGTAACGACTTGTTCTTGAAGAGAATCACATAAGGATCCAAGGATCCACATCTTGATAAGATCATCAAGTTGACACCAATCCGCGTTAGTGGACGAGGTTTCTGCTTCTACGTGAGATTTAAGGCCTAGACTACCAAGGTGAATAAGGGAGAAAGAGCTCCAAGAATTATAGTTGTGTTTTTCGAGATCTAGTTTGATAGGGACCTTGTTGGGGATGCTAAAAGGGATGACTTTGTCGGTTGAAGGAGGTGGAGGTGGTGGTGGTGGGATGTCTTCGACGGCCATGGGAGCCGATGCTTTAGTTATTTAGGGTTAGGGAAAAGAAAAAAAAAAAAAAAAACTTCGGCAGAGATTTGGTGAGAGGGAGAAGATGTCGTATGTTTAGGAGATAAAAATTGGCTTTGATACCATAATGAAGGTTTAATTCATTCCTTGATTTCATTCACTAAACTGTCGTGTTTATATAATACAAGATATGCTAGACTAAGACTTGGGCTTAGACCTAATACAAGTGCCTGGGCTTGATACTCAAAGATAAACACAAATATATGACACAAATATATGACAGCTAATAACCACGTCACGCTTCACGCTAATCTTAAACTTTAGCTTCAAAACACGGATTAATAATAACCATGGCTCGGAAGTTGAAAAACTAAAGAGAAACTAAAAATGAGCAGTGCCTTACTCTTGTAAATTGATTGTAGAAAATGATAATACTATCATTACAAGTCGTATATATTCATAAATCTCGTATGTTGTTTGTTGTTTCACGACTAGCAAAATGATTAAAAAAAAGTGTATAACTTGGTTTTTATGAGTTTTATACCGGATAAGAAAAAAATTTACATTATAAATAAAAATTATTTATTTATTAAAAATTTTACTTAATAATAAGATAAACAATTATTAATTATTTAATTATTTATAACTTTTTTTCTAAAATACATTAAATTTAAAAGTAGAAAAAAAGCTAACATCTTTTGCATATTAAAAAAAGAGTTATTTAAAGTTTTACTTATCAAATATTGAATAATAATATATTTTTAGTGATTTTTTTTATTACATATCTTTTTTTTACAAGTTGATAAAATAACTTTTAATAATTTTTTAAAATAAATTAATACAAATATCTTTTGATTATTTTTTTATTAGCTATTTTTTTAATTTTTATTTTAGTTAACAAATGTTATGAATTTTATAATGTTAGTAACTTTTGGCTATCATATACTCAAAACAGCTTAAAACATGTGTATTAGGTTCTAAATCTAGAATATTTTGTAGGTAAATACTACACCAATTGGTGTGTGCAAATTTTTCTAATATTTATTTTTAAAAGACAACATATATTAAGAACCATCAAAGGAACCAAGATACACAATACACGACATCCATCTATAATTTTCTTATATATATATTTGAGTGTAAAGTAAGTTAGAGTGAAGATAATTATTAGTTTTAAATTATAATTAAGGATTTAACAACATTACTTGTTTTGTAACTTCTTAAAAATTTGTAAGCAAACATATACTATTAGAACTAGTAAATTACTTATTAATCCATGTATCGAAGCTAATTAGCGTGAGGCGTGGCGTGATGGCATAATCAAACTTTGCGAGCCATAACGAGTTATGACGTTTTTAAGCCGTGAATTAAAACGGCACGAAATATGAAAATATATATAATTAATATATTTATATCATATTATAATTATATTAAGGTCACACAAAATGTCATACATAAAGAATAAAGTTAAGAAACTATTTCTAACTATAATATTTTCATTTTCATAAAAATAATACGATTTTTATCTAAATTTAATTTATAAAAGCCTCCACGCATCCTGTTTTATTGTGATATATCACATTTTTTCGCGTATCGTCTCACGTCAAACTTAAACTTAAGCCTTAGTTTAGTGCGTGACGTGAAAGCCATGTCTCACGTCTTTGCGAGACGTTTACGAGACTTTTGCGAGCCTTTTACTACCTTGATCAAAGCTCTTCTTCATTAAAGAACCACTAAATACAATTACTTCAAGGACGACCTTAAGTCAACCACATTATTTTTTTAACGGTAAATTTTATTAAAACTAGCAAGATGCTAGAAAAAAATTACAAGGAAATTAAATGAGGATTTTTCAACCAATCATCCCATCTAAGCATTCTACTACATCTATTACGACACCAAAGAAAAGATAAAGAAACTACATCATCAAAAATAGCCGAGTGAATAGGGGGAGTATCTTCAAAAACTATACGATTACGCAACCTCCAAATGGCCCACCAAGCGACACCGAAAACACCTTCAAGAGCTCTCTTAAGATTATGGGAAAGCCGAACCCGATCGAACCAAGTACGCCAATCCGTAAACGAAGACCAATTATTCCCATCAATATCCCACCAATGACAAATACGATTCAAGACAACACGAGCTAAGCCACACCGGAAAAAACATGACTAGCATCCTCTTCACAAGACAAACATATAGGTCAAGAAGTAGAATCCAAAATAATACCTCTACGAGCCAAATTGACTCTCGTTGGCAGCCAATCACGATGAGCTTTCCACATAAAAATGTTAATTTTAATAGGGATGTATTTCACCCATCTAGTCGACTCCGTACTCGTAGGAAGAAACGTATCATCAATAAGGTTGCGAACGTCTTTAACCTTGAACCCACCATCACTAGATAAAGTGCAAACCCAATGATCACTAATCGGAGCTAGGGAAACGGACTCCACCATATGAATTAATTCAGAAAGCTGTTGTTGTTCAATACCCCCCCCCCCCCCCCCGAATCTCTCTACGAAAGGACAGAACAATCATTATATTCATATTCTCCGCCACACTAATATCCTTATTCAGCTCAAGAGCGTATAAACGAGGGAAAACCTTCTGAAGGGTTGTGTCTCCAATCCAAACATCTAGCCAGAAACGAGCTATAGAACCATCTCCGACCCGTAGATTACACAAAGACAGAAAATACATGCCTTTGTCCTTTAACAAATGTAAAACTCTCACAATCGAACACCAATTAGAGTTCATATGAACCGGATGAGAGGCAATCGAATTCCCATATAAAGCTTGAATAACACGAGCCTAAAGAGAGCCATCTTGGGACACGAACCTCCACACCCATTTGAGAAGAAGTACACGGTTAAGCGCATGAAAACTAGAAACCCCAAGACCACCATTTTTCTTAGAAGATAAAACCTTGTCCCAAGCAACCCACATTATTTTAGATTCTGTAGGATCAGCTCCATTAAAAAATTTATTCTGAATTGATTTCATTTCCTTAAGCACACCCTTCAGAACCTTGAAAATGGACATCGTATATAAATGGGAAGCACCAAGCACTGATTTCAATAGAGTAATTCTGCCACCAATCGACAACGTTTTCGCCTTCCACTTAGAAAGGCGAGATATCAATTTAGAGATGACTACATCCCACGCCTTATAATGAGACATATAATCTCCTATCATCACTCCAAGCTACCTAAATTTATTTTGCATTATAGAACAACCGATGGAATTAGTTGCCGCTTCCACTATAAGTAAAGAACACCAACACCCAACACTTGGCTTTTTTGGATATTTATGTGAAGACCCGAAGCAAGATGAAAACATTTGAGAATATTTAGAGTTCCCCTCAAGTTAATATCGGACCACTCCCCTATAAATAAAGCATCGTCCACATAAAATAAATGAGTTAAAGTGAGAGAGTTATGCAAACGAATACCTTGGAAGAAACCATCATCTCTAGCTTCACAAAAGGACAAATTAAGCGATTCCATAATGAGAATAAAAAGATAAGGCAACAAAGGATCTCCTTGTTTAGGCCTACCATGAAATTGAAACTCATCAGTACGACTCCCATTGACAAGAATAGAAGCCTTAGAACAAGTAAGAGTACCACGAACCCATATACACCAGTTAGAGCCGAATCTAAAAGCTTCAAGAACATCAAGTAAATAGTCCCAACGAACCGAGTCAATGCCTTAGGAAAATCGACTTTAAAGAACATAGCTTTCTTATTTTTCCTTTTACACCACTAGAGAACTTCATTTAGAATAAAAGGACCATCCAAAATCATTCTTCCAGCTACAAACGCGGACTGAGAATCTGATATAATATCCCCAATAACCAACGCCAGACGAGTAGCCATAATCTTAGTGAAAGCTTTATAAATACTCCCTATCAAACTTATAGGCCGAAAGTCTTGGACAAATTTAGCATCTGTAATCTTCGAAATTAAGGAAATAAAAGATGAGTTTCAACCCTTTGAAAATGACCCATGTGTAAAAAATATTCCACCGCATCACAAAAATCAGGGCCTACAAATTGCCAATGCTTCTTGAAGAAATAAAACGTGTATCCATCCGGACCCGGGGACTTGTTTTCCACACAGTTCCAAACAGCAGATCGAATTTCATCCCGAGTAACATAACTCTCCAAATCAATAGTTTGATCATGCGAAAATCTCTTGGGGAAAGTGAAATCAAGTTTAAACTGTGGGTTTCTCGGCCTTTTGAACCGATCTTCATAGTGGTTCAAGAAATCCTTCTTAACAGAACTAGGAGTGCGACACCGTATACCATTAACGAACACACCACGAATCGCTAACTAAGATCGTTTCTTGTTGATAATCCCATGAAAGTACCTCCTATTCTCATCACCTTTAATCGCCCATCTTATTTTTGATTTTTGACGAAGATCAGAAGCTTCCATAGATTGTATAACATGAAGTTGTTGTCTCAATGTATGCCTCCTAATGAGAGTTGTGTCACGAATAACTCCCTGATCCAATTCCTTATCAATGATCCTCAACTCATTATTGATGTTCAACGTTAACCCAACCATTTGGTTCCGTTTATCATTAATCCATTGTCGAATAATACTTTTCAACATCTGAAGCTTCTTTTTAAACCGAATCATTGGGTCCTGTTAATGCAACAATGCCTAAAAACGTTACTTGTACTTTTCGGTCTCTCTTAGTTTTGATTACGACAATATGTAAAAACAAGCATTTACGAAAACAACGAAAAACGAATTCTTGAGTTCAAGTATTTTTCATTTTACCCATTTTCACTTAAGGTATGAATAAACAAGTACTAACCTTAATCAAGTGATCAAGTGATTTAATCTTTTCTTAAAACTCACTTTTTATTAAGTGTGACAATTTTTTATTAAACTTTCTTTTTAAGGAAATGTTTTATTAAATTAATTATTTGAAAATTTGAAAATGGCATATTCTTATTTGATTAGGAATATTCTATCAGGATATTTTTTAATCGAGATAAGACCTCCACCACTAAAGGACAAAAAAGGGAGCGGAGTCTAGGCGGCGGTTCCCTAGTGCCTACGCGGTTCCTTATCGATAAGAAACCGCCGGCTGAGATATGGAATCGCGGCCAGATATATCCGTTGGCCTTTTGTCCTATAAATTGTGGATCATTCTCAGCTTTTCAACTCACCTCTTTTGCACATCTATTTCCAGATTCAAACACTCTTCTTTAATCACTCAAATCTTTGATCATTTTTTTTATTACTACTTGTTTAAGAAGTGAATCTTGTTCTTCCATCCCTTCCTCTCCAAGTGCAAAGAGAAGAACACTATACTTGTGAAGTGTTGAGTCCACCACCAAAGATCCATTGAAGATCTAATTTTATACATTTGTTGTTGTGTCATAGTTGTGAAGATCCAAGTAGTTGTGTCTACTTGGAAGTTGTGTATGTACTAAGTATAGTTGTGTAGATTGGTCCTAGCTACGATTAGGGCTCGACTTTTAGCTTAGAGTCGGAAATTGGTTAAGCGACGTGTACGGTTTTCTCCACCATAAGGAGCTTGTTGTGTAGTGAACTCTCGAGTAAGGAGTACTCGAGGAGTGGAGTAGGAACGAGGAGTGAGCTTCGTTGCCGAACCACTATAAATCCTTGGTGTTCGGTTTGATCTTTCTTTACCCTTAACTCCTTACATTCTTTATTCTTTGTGCATATATTTTTGTTAGTATTTGTTTAGTTACACTATCATTGTTCATATTGTGCATAAGAATATTTCACATATTTCCTCAAGCCTAAGTTTTTTGAAAAAGGATTTTTGAAAACCACCTTTTAACAAGTAATTATAAGAAACTATTCACCCCCCCCCCCTTCTAGTTTCTACAATTGGTATCAGAGAGAGGTTGCTCAAGAATTTTTAAAGTATATTGTATTTTAAAACTTGAATCGATCTATGGATTCCAACAAATACCTAGAAGGGCAATCTATGCAAAGACCACCACTTTTTGAAACCGATAGTTTTATTTATTGGAAAAATAGATTTGAAACTTTTGTGAAGTCAAAAGATTTAGATCTTTGGCATGTTATTACCAATGGTGATTTTTTACCTTATCAATTTAATGAAGTTTCTAAAACAAAAGAATTGGTCACTTTTGACAAAGCTAATGACGATACTAAAAAGAAACTTTCAAAAAATAATGAGGCTAAAATGGTGATTTATAATTCTTTACCTAAGAAAGAGTATGAAAGGATTTTTATGTGTGAAACCGATAAAGATATTTGGAACACTCTTTTAGTAACCCACCAAGGTAATAGCCAAGTCAAAGAAAGCAAAATCGATCTTCTTGTCCAACAATATGAACAATTTGTCATCTTAGAAGATGAAACTATTGATAGTACATTTGCTAGGTTTAACACCATTATTACTAGTCTAAAAGCACTTGATGAAGGTTTTTCTGGCAAGAACAATGTTAGGAAGTTTCTAAGGGCTTTATATCCAAAGTGGAGAGCAAAATTCACGGCGATTGAAGAATCGAAAGATCTCTCAACTTTATCGCTCGATGAACTCATAGGCAACTTGAAGGTTCATGAGATGATAATTCTGAAGGACTCGGAATTAGTGAAAACCAAGAGTGAAAGAAAATCTCTTGCACTTAAAGCCAAGAAGGCACAAAGTGACCATGATAGTTCCTCGGATGCGATGACGAGGAGTATGCATTGGCGGTGAGAGATTTCAAGAAGTTCTTCAAGAGACGAGGTCAACACGTTAGGCAACCCAACAATGACAAGAAACCATTCTCAAAGAATCGGTTTGTCAAGAACGAAAAAGGTGATAGGAATTGCTTTAGATGTTGTGATCCAAATCACTTCATTGGTGATTGTCCAAAGCCGTCTCGCGATAAGAATCACACGGCGTTCGTTAGTGGCTCTTGGAGCGATAGCAGTAAGATGATGATGACAACCCCAAAGAGGAGAAATGTCTTATGGCTCACACTTCTAAAGAGGTACATTCCGAAACCGAATATTATAGCAATGATAGCTCCACCTTTGATGATATTAAATTTGAAGGCAAATATGATAGTTTACACAAACTTAGTCTTAAATTCATAGAAAAGAACAAAACCTTAAAATCAACCAAAACTAAGCTTGAAAATGAGATCAATGAACTTAGGGAGAAATTGGCAAAACTTGAGAAAAATAAAGAAGTTGATTTAGGTTGCTTAAGTTGTGAGAAACTTAGATTAGAGAATGAAGATCTCAAGAGAACCTCCATTAAATTGGAAAAGTTCATGAAAGGTACTAGTGCTCTTGATGATATGTTAAACAAACAAGTTCATTCAAAGGAAAGACTTGGTGTAGGTTTTAACTCAAATGAAGCCTCAACTAGTGAACCTAAACAAGTCAGATTTTCACAAAAATCACCCAATGTACGCGGTCCCAGATTGTATGGGGCGGTTCCTTATCACTATGGAACCACCACCATAGATAAGGTACCACGGCCAGAACAAGAGTTTTGTGAAAAACATGAACTTTCTGAAAAGTCAAAGTCAGGTGAAAAACCAAAGCATCTTATTGTTAATAAGGTAAAATTACGCATACTTGATGACAATGCCATTGATAAGTTCTACAAGCCATTAAGTAAACCTCTCATGGGAAATAGAAGTTTATCAAGACCATCTTCTACTCCACCTAGAGTACGGAATGAGTCTAAGCCTAGAAGTAGAACGACAACGCCTAGAAGAGATAATCAAAACAATTCACGATCTAGAAGTAAAACCCCAACACCTAGAAGGAATGATCATAACTCTAAACCTAGATCAAATACACCCAGGAGAAATAACGAACAACAAAATGGTTATATGAATTACTATCCTCCTCCATTTTGTTCTCCATGGGGAACCCCTCCTTCATTCATGCATCCCAACCAAATGCAAGGGATGTTTGGAACTAACAATTTTGGACCCATGAGATATTGGGGACCAAATGTTTGATCTTGTGTGTTGTTACCTAGATATGTTTGGGAATTGATTTGGAGCCCGACGAGTAGATTAAGGATAGTGGATGTTCTAAACACATGACAGGTAATCGAAGTTTGTTCTCGCACTACAAAGCATATGATGGAGGTAACGTCACATTCGCAAGTAGTCTACGTGGTAATATCATTGGCAAAGGTACGGTTTCTCTTGACTTCATGACCATTGAAAATGTTGAGCACGTAGATAACTTAGGGTTTAACCTTTTAAGTATAGGTCAAATTTGTGACAATAAGTGTAAGGTCATCTTTTCGGAACATGACAGTGAAATCGTAAAAGATGGAAAAGTCATTGGAAAAGGTGTTATAAAGCATGGGCTATATGTCATGAAGGTCAATAAGAAGTCAAAAGACAACATATGTCTTGCGACTATAGATGATAGTTCTACTCTTTGGCATAGCAGATTAGGTCACGCTAATATGCGCTTAATTCAATCTTTAGTCTCTAAGGAGTTGGTAAGACACCTCCCCAAGATGAAGTTTGATAGTCACTTTTGTGATGCTTGCAAAGTTGGAAAGCAAGTTCACTCAAGTCACAAAGCCAAGAATTTGGTTTCGACCTCTCGGTGCTTAGAGCTCCTACATATGGATCTCTTTGGACCTTCCGCCATACGGAGTTATGGAGGTAACCTTTATACCCTAGTTATAGTTGATGACTATTCTAGATTCACTTGGACTAGATTTTTGACATCTAAGAATGAAGCTTTCGATCTCTTCGAAATCTTTAGTCGAAGAATTCAAAATCAACTAGGATGTCCAATTGTCTCTATTAGGACGGATCATGGTAGGGAATTTGATAATGAAGTGAAATTTGGTGCCTTTTGTGAAGCTCATGGTATTACCCATAACTTCTCGGCTCCTCGCACTCCACAATCAAATGGGGTAGTTGAAAGGAAGAATAGGACTCTCCAAGAGATGAGTAGGACGATGTTAAACGAGCAATCTTTGCCTCAAAAGTTTTGGTGCAATGCCGTGGACACATCGACTTATATTCTCAACCGAATTCTTATTCGACCTTTCCTAGGAAAGACCCCCTATGAGATTCTTAAAGGTAAGAAACCCTCATTGGAATACTTTAAGGTGTTTGGGAGCAAGTGCTTTATCCTCAACACCAAAGACTACCTTACCAAGTTTGACCAAAGTCTTACGAAGGTATCCTTTTAGGTTATTCCTAAACTAGCAAAGCCTACATTGTCCTAAATAGAACCACGGGGGTTATTGAAGAATCACTCAACGTAACCTTTGATGAAACCCCTCCTTCACCCAAGACACCACCATTGGTTGACGTTGACTTGGATGAATTAGAAGTAGTTAAAGCCAAAGAGGTTAGAAAAATAAGAGTTGAAGACCTTAATGTTGAAAAGGAAGTAAACATTAAGGAGTCTAGGGATCATACTCTCAATAATATCATTGGTGACTTAAATCAAAGGACCCTAAGATCTCATGTCCAAAACCAAAGCAACTTCTTTTGTGTCGTCTCCTTGATTGAACCAAAGAATGTTAAAGAAGCTTTGACGGATGAAAGTTGGGTCATTGCGATGCAAGAAGAATTGAATCAATTCGTTGCCAATGATGTTTGGGAACTTGTTCCTCCACCTAGAAGTTCTACCATTATAGGAACCAAATGGGTCTTTAGGAATAAGTTAGATGAAAATGGTGTTGTGTCTCGTAACAAGGCTAGACTTGTAGCTCAAGGCTATAATCAACAAGAAGGGATTGATTATGACGAGACATATGCACCGGTAGCAAGATTAGAATCCATTAGAATCCTTTTAGCCTACGCTTGTGCCTTAGACTTTAAGCTTCAACAAATGGATGTAAAGAGTGCATTTCTTAACAGTTTGATCAATGAGGAGGTATATGTGGCTCAACCTCCCGGCTTCATTGATTTTGAGAAACCGGATCATGTTTACAAGCTTAAGAAGGCACTTTATGGTCTCAAACAAGCACCCAAAGCTTGGTATGATAGACATAAAGCGTTTCTTGTTAAACATGAGTATACCATGGGGATGGTAGACAATACGCTCTTTACAAAGAAGAAATGTCCTCACCTCATAATCGTACAAATATATGTTGATGACATTATATTTGGCTCAACTTGTCAAGAATTGTGTGATGACTTTGCCAAAATCATGCATGATGAGTTTGAAATGAGTATGATGGGAGAACTTAACTTCTTTTTAGGACTCCAAATTAAACAAATGGATGATGGTATTTTCTTTAGTCAATCTAAGTATGCTAAAGAAATGCTAAAGAAATTTGGATTAGGAGAATCTAGACCAATGAAGACCCCAATCGCCTCGGATACTAAACTCACCGTAGATGATGATTGTGAGTCGGTAGACAACACCAAATATAGAGGTATGATTGGTAGTTTGTTGTACCTAACGGCAAGTCGACCGGATATCATGTTTAGTGTTTGCCTTTGTGCTCGCTTCCAAGAGGCTCCCAAAACCTCTCACCTCGAAGCAGTTAAGCGTATCTTTCTATACATTAAAGGCACTATACATTTAGGATTATGGTATCCTAAAGGGACCGGCGTAGAAACCATTGTCTACGCGGACTCGGATCATGCGAGAGACTATGTGGACCGGAAAAGCACTAGTGGAGTTTGTACCTTCATGGGTTGTTGTTTAACCTCTTGGTTCTCCAAGAAACAAACCGCTCTTGCAATATCCACCACGGAAGCCGAGTATGTGAGTGCCGGAAAAGCATGCCAACAAGCTCTATGGATGAAGCAAGCGCTTGTTGATTACATGATTTCTCTTGATGATGTTCCCATCATGTGCGATAATAAAGGTGCTATAGACCTTAGCAAGAATCCGGTGCAACATTCGCGAACCAAACACATAGAAATTCGACACCATTTCCTTAGGGATAATGTTCAAAAGGGGAACATTTCAATTTAGAAGGCACCCTCCGAAGACAACTTAGCCGACATCTTCACTAAGCCACTTAAGATGGAACCTTTTAATTACTTGCGTCTAGGTCTAGGATTAACGGAACATCTTCCTTAATTACCTTCTTTTCTTTTTGTGTGTTTTTTACCACTTTGAGTCATTGAGTCTTCCAAACTCTTTTTGAAAAACCCTCTCTTCTCCTTTTCAAAATTCTCAAAGTCTCTTTCGAAAATGGTTGAGAAATGCTTTTGACATTGTTAATTCAATCTAAAAACGGTTTTTCATAGATTCTCGCTATTAATCTAGAGCTTATATAATTCATATGTATGATTCTCTTAAACATAGCAAGAACAAGATAGAATCATGGAGGATCATTGTGTCATGACTTAAGGTCTTGTCTTACACACCTCCTACATCGATTTTTTTAATCCATGTATTTTGGTCAAATCTCTATTTGGTAAGTTTGCATATGTTTTCTTTGTCTATCTTTGCTTTTAAGAATATCCCTATGATAAGTTAGACTAGAAAAATAAGATTTGCTGAAAAATCTTCCTCCAAACACCAAACACAGCTTCTGTAGGCGGTTCCATATGTGAACCGCGGTGCCTTAGTGATAAGGAACCGCCAGTCATGATAAGGAACCGCATACAATGCCTTCCTTTTTTGGGTTTTTGTCTGAAACTCCATATTTGCTCCAACATTTTTGAGAATCTTTGTTTCAAACCCTTTGACCACCCCAAAAATACCTTAAGCCTTCCCTATTTAAACCATAAGCATTTTGCCATACTTCACATCCTAAAATGTCTTATTCTCCCAATGAAAGCCTTGAATCTCCTCCATTTTCTCCAATTGCTTTCAATCCCAACTCACCCAAGAACCATTACAATCCAAACTCACCCAAGAACACTCTTAATCACATCTCTCCTACCAAGAATGTTGATTGTGGAACATCTTTTCTTCCACCACCACCCTTTAGTGTTCTTCCTTCTTCTCATGATAATGTCATGCACCATGGAACATATTGTCATTGTTGTTAATATTAACATCTTGCTATGGCACACATCTATGAGGAGTTGAGCTACATCAAGAGTCTCTTAATCAAGCCTCCTCTTCACTATGATTATGAGATCTCCAACAAGCCATCACCACCACCCTCCGCCATTACCTTGTCTTTCATATAAGCATTGGTTGCCTATCCACAAGACACCAAATTCAAGCAAATCTTAGAATTCTAGAATAACTAGGATTAGATTTATGCTTTTGGTTTGTTTTTTTTTTCATACATCTTTGTATGATGTTCTTTTAGTAACCTATCTTCGATCTTTGTCTTTATGTTTTCTTCTCTTTTATTTTGTGACCTATTGCTATATCTTGTTGGTTGTTTCTTTTGTTCAACTAACCCCTCTATGTAGCTTGTCACCATATCTCGATTCCTCGGTGCCCCAAGCTAGGGGGAGTAAGCACCAAGGGGGAGTCTTTGCAAAGTCCGTCTCTTCAACACCGACTTGTGCAACCTTTTTGCTTCGACAAAGGGGGAGAAATGAATAAACTCGTCTTCGAAAATCTTGTTTTTGTGTGATTGAGTTTATGTATTGTCGGAATCAAAAAAGGTGAGATTGTTAATGCAATAATGCCAAAAAAACGTTACATGCACTTTTCGGTCTCTCTTAGTTTTGATTACGACAATATGTAAAAACAAGCATTTACGAAAACAACGAAAAACGAATTCTTGAGTTCAAGTATTTTTCATTTTACCCATTTTCACTTAAGGTATGAATAAACAAAAACTAACCTTAATCAAGTGATCAGGTGATTTAATCTTTTCTTAAAACTCACTTTTTATTAAGTGTGAGAAGTTTTTATTAAACTTTCTTTTTAAGAAAATTATTTATTAAATTAATTATTTGAAAATTTGAAAATGGCATATTCTTATTTGATTAGGAATATTCTATCAGGATATTTTTTAATCCAGATAAGACCTCCACCACTAAAGGACAAAAAAGGGAGCGAAGTCTAGGCGGCGGTTCCCTAGTGCCTACGCGATTCCTTATCGATAAGGAACCGCCGGCTGAGATATGGAACCGCGGCCAGATATATCCGTTGGCCTTTTGTCCTATAAATTGTGGACCATTCTCAGCTTTTCAACTCACCTCTTTTGCACATCTATTTCCAGATTCAAACACTCTTCTTTAATCACTCAAATCTTTGATCATTTGTTTGGTTACTACTTGTTTAAGAAGTGAATCTTGTTCTTCCATCCCTTCCTCTCCAAGTGCAAAGAGAAGAACACTATTCTTGTGAAGTGTTGAGTCCACCACCAAAGATCCATTGAAGATCTAATTTTATACATTTGTTGTTGTGTCATAGTTGTGAAGATCCAAGTAGTTGTGTCTACTTGGAAGTTGTGTATGTACTAAGTATAGTTGTGTAGATTGGTCCTAGCTACGATTAGGGCTCGACTTTTATCTTAGAGTCGGAAATTGGTTAAGCGACGTGTACGGTTTTCTCCACCATAAGGAGCTTGTTGTGTAGTGAACTCTCGAGTAAGGAGTACTCGAGGAGTGGAGTAGGAACGAGGAGTGAGCTTCGTTTCCGAACCACTATAAATCCTTGGTGTTCGGTTTGATCTTTCTTTACCCTTAATGATGTAGTTTGAAACAAGGATAATGACCAATTGAATCTGTTGATTCCCACAGAATACCAGAAACAATTAAAGATAGATAAATTGGATCTATTGATTCCGAAGAATACTAGAGACAATTTCTTCCAACAATCGTTGATTCAAACGAATGCCCGATTATTAGGGTGAAAATTGAACAATAAACCCTAACCTGGATTCAACTCAATTAACAAAAGACTACAAGTCTGTGTTTTTTATTCATATCTCAATTATATCCTTACAATGAACAAAAGTCCTAATTTTATAGGAAAACTAAACTTAGGGAAAAAGAAAACAATATTCTTCATAGAAAACACAAAATAAAAACATTAAATAAAAGATACCACAAAATAAGAAAACTAAATAAAAGATGTCACAAAATAAAACTAAATAAAAAGTTTATTCTTATGCTCCTCCATCATTCTCCCTCACTTCAAAAAACTCGTCCTCGAGTTTGTCTCACTCGTCTCTTGTACTCGTAGCATCCAAATTTGTATCCTTTGCATCAAATTCCCTTTATTTATAATGAATCTACCTCGAACCTTGATCGTCTTTAAACCAAACTTATTGACCATAATAGTTTGGATCATTGTAGGACAAATATTTTTAGCCACAACTACAGTGTCTTCAATATTGTCTTCTTCCCCACCAAATTCTTTTTTCGCCGTAAATCCTTCTTTTTCCTCAATGACATCTTCAATATCTGTGTCATAAACTAGCATCGGTTCTTCTTCATATTCATCAAATATGGGAGGTCCATCATAATCATCACTAGCCGCACCATAATCTTCCCATTCATCAAAAGATGAATCATCAACCTCAAATAACGGATATTCTAACATCTTAATCAGGAACTTCGGCTCTTGATACCAACTGATGTAGTTTGAAACAAGGATAATGACCGATTGAATCTGTTGACTCCCACAGAATACCAGAAACAATTAAAGATAGATAAATTGGATCTATTGATTCCGAAGAATACTAGAGACAATTTCTTCCAACAATCGTTGATTCAAACGAATGCCCGATTATTAGGGTGAAAATTGAACAATAAACCCTAACCTGGATTCAAGTCAATTAACAAAAGACTACAAGTCTGTGTTTTTTATTCATATCTCAATTATATCCTTACAATGAACAAAAGTCCTAATTTTATAGGAAAACTAAACTTAGGGAAAAAGAAAACAATATTCTTCATAGAAAACACAAAATAAAAACATTAAATAAAAGATACCACAAAATAAGAAAACTAAATAAAATATGTCACAAAATAAAACTAAATAAAAAGTTTATTCTTATGCTCCTCCATCACTTAACTCCTTACATTCTTTATTCTTTGTGCATATATTTTTGTTAGTATTAGTTTAGTTACACTATCATTGTTCATATTGTGCATAAGAAGAATTCACATATTTCCTCAAGCCTAAGTTTTTTGAAAAATGATTTTTGAAAACCACCTTTTAACAAGTAAATATAAGAAACTATTCAACCCCCTCCCCCCTTCTAGTTTCTACAGGTCCTTATTAGAAAGAGAAAAAGATTGCCACGATTTTTCCACCAACTCATCAAAGCCTGCATGACTAAACCAATAATTATAAAACGAAACGGAGTTGGGCCAATATCTAATTTAAGTTCATGCAGAAGAATCGGGCGATGATCTGATAATTGTCGATCGAGACAAGTAGCCGTAACCGATGAAAATAGGGAAAGAACCAATTGGTAACGAGAAATCGATCAAGCTTACTCATCTTTATAGCCGAGGGATGAGACCACATATACACATAACCCTCCATATTAATGTCAACAAGGCCTGTGGAATTAATAAAATTATCAAAAAAAACCCGCACTAATAGAATTAAAGTGTGACCCCCGTCTCTCTTCTCTCGATGGCACCTCATTAAAATCGCCCAAAATAATTGTTTCCCCATTCCAACGCCCTACCAAGATCGATAGATAATCCCATAAAATCCGTTTATGCGAAGGCTGCTGCGGAGCATAAACAGCGATGAACAAAAACTTAGTATTATTAGGAAGCCATGTCCTATAAATAGCAACGAAATTATCGGAAATGGTTACATTATCTTTCTTGAACAACGTAGACTCCCAAATACATAGAATACCACTGGAATTCCCTAACGAATCACTTGACACAAAGTCATAATTAGAATTTCCCCACATCGATTTCACATTCATATGAGAGATCTTATTTAACTTAGTTTTCTGAATCTTAATGAAACTAAGTCTATTTTTATTAATCAACTCTTGTATCCACTCCTTTTTGTCTTGGAACCAAGACCTTGAACATTGATAGAAAGAATATTTACCGTTTCTTCTCCTTGATTCCCGATAATATCCTCAATGTCCTTTTCACACCTATTCATTATATAACCCATATCTTGCCCAACACGAATAACCTCTTCTAGAAAACCCAACACAGACCCTCCATTCGTAGCTTTAGTTTGACCGATGTGTTCATTAAAAGACTCTTCACAAACAGCATTCGACTCATTCATAACCTTCACACTAATTTGGGATGACGAATCCTTATCCATACCATCAGCAACATGGATGGTAACAGGATCAGCAAAATTTTGTGTCTCAGAGGCTACTGGCGTAAAACCAGGAGGATGAGGCACTGAAGAACTCAAAACACTCAGCTCCTGAATAGGTTTTTTATTATTCAACATACCATACACCTCAAACGGATCCTCGGACGTTTGTTTACCCATATCATCACCATACTTCTTAGACACCTCAGGTTGTTCGAATACAGTACCAGCAACCCCTTCAAAAACGTTGTCATTGTCGTTGTCCCCAATGCCATCTCCTTCCTATCGCTTAAAAAATGTTCCTCAGCATGATTACGCTCCCGATGTACAAAATCTTCATCTAAGGAATTACCCATTTCCTTTGGGACTTCAAAAGTGGGGTTCCACATAAACAATTCCTTGGCGCACACCATGAACACCTTACCTTTATCAATAATTTTAAAGGATTCTAAAATGGAAGTAGGATGTTCAGTAATGATAGAAACACGCTTGCGACCAAAAGACGTATCATACGAATCCTCCATATCCAGTGTTTCCCCCCATTTCTTACCAATACGTGCAAAAGTGTTATGTGTCCATGCATAGAGTGGCACACTACCTATATCAATCCAAACAATACGCTCTTTAGATCTAAAATCATGGTTGACATCTTGAAACCCATGAAACCAAGAGTTAACCCCTCTATGTTTCATCAAATTCTATTTTGAGTCCGTCGATTTAAATTCAAGCATCATCCACAAACCCCCTAAATAAAATTAATGAACATCAACGAATCCCTTGTCCTTGAGCAAAACCTGTAATTTGGAAATAGTACTGACAACCTTAACTCTTCCCATAACACACCTAGAATAATACCGCTCAACAATACAATCATCATAAAGCACAATAGCAGGTGACGGAGAAATCAATGAGCCCGTATTAATCTTAGAAGAAATTCCATTAACGCATTCACATACGACCCAACACGTCCATTCGATTTTGAAAACCCCTGAGCAGAATGAGACTGTAACACCCCATTTTGATAAATGGAATATCATAGGATAATTACGGCGTGTCATCAAAGCATGCAAGGTAAATGTTCAAAAACATTAAATGACCATAAAAGGAAATACCGGAATCAAACATCAGTAGTCCAACATAAGCTCACACACATGAATATAAGTACTAAAATGGAAAAGGACTAAACAATGTCCAAAGAATGAAGTATGTAATGTATGGAAAATGCATAAAGTAATGAAGGCTAGATAGCTTCCATCCGTATGCACATACTCTCAAGTCCTAGTTGCGTCCTTGAGTACTTGCCGTTTGGGAACATGAAAGGAAAACGGCTGATCAAAACGCCCAGTGAACGGATATACAAGTATAGCATGAAATGACGTAAGCATAAAAGACTAATAGCAGTGGAAATGTATAAGTCCTAGATAACCTGGAACATGTTTATAAAACTGGTTTTATAGTTTGAAAAGACTTATGTTTTTATATGAAAACTATATTAATTAGCCAATAGGTCATGAGGTTCCACCGGCATGAATACTTGAAGGGGTGACCTCATCATGTAATTAGAGGGGATGCCTCTAATTAATTAATCTGGGTAGGAGGGATCAACTCCTTGTGAAAAATGCAAGGCACACACCACATTCACCATAAAAATCCTGTAAAAACATGTAACTAGGATGCACCCAAACGACCCACATGCTAATATAAATATATGGCCAAAACTGTAAGGGGGCGTCACGAGCAATCACTCCGTCGTGGGGAAGTCATAACGCTAGTGCCTCTAGTGTTATGGTTATGGTAACTCCATAACTAGGTGACATGGCATGCATATATATGGCTTAGGCATTTAAAGCTAACATAAGCAAATCAAAACATATAAAACAATTACTTGGGGAAAACAGTTGGCTGTAAATGGGGAATCATAATAAGGAAAGGGAATGTCCATACTAAGTGACGAAATATCCGTACCTTATGTCCAGTGAACGAGGAAAGATGAAAGGATGCAAAGTCCTTCTCCGACCTCACTAATGCTACATAAATAAGGGACATGTATGAGTTGTCTGATTACTGAGTATGTTACTCGTTCTAGCATGTTCTTAACTTGTTTTATATGATCTTGTCTTATTTTACTGTTTTAAATGATATACTGTATTATTCATGTATTTCATGTCTTCTGATTATGTATTATCTTGTATCCTTGTATTATTATACTTGTAGTGTAACAATAAGTAACTTTCTAAAAATAGAAAGTTTCCAAAAATAGAAAGTTTCCAAAAATAAATCAGCTTCTAAAAATAAAAAGTTTCCAAAAATAGATCAGTTTCTAAAAATAGAAAGTTTCTAAAAATAGCAAGTTTCCTGAAATATAAAGTTTCCATAAATAGAAATAAGTTGGATTAATAAGCTAATATTAGCTAGTGTTTATTAATCATATACTATAAGTCATGTTGATTATTAGTAAAGTTTATTAAATTTAAATACTTAGGTTAAAATGATTATTAATTAATAATGATAGTTCATGGTTTATTAATTAATAAAGTATCATGGTTTAATAATAAACTTTACCTTATGTTATTTTAATTAAATTAAATCATGTAAAATACTTAGGTTATAATAATGTATTATTAATTTAATAATAAAGCTAAGTCTTAGTTTAATTTAATTAAGCCCAAATAAAATACTTAGGTTATACATGTTTTATTTCATTAAATAAAAATAACCTAAGTTAAAATGTTAATTTAATTATACATGTATTTAAATAAATTAAATTAACTACATGAGCATATAAGTTTTAAAAATTCTCGGACCCGAATCTCGTGACCGTAACCCAATCGGGTACCACAACCCGAAAGTTGTAGCCCCATTGCCGAGCCCCCGTCCAAGCCACAACCTCGCCGAGAGCCTAGGCTCTCGGTTCGAGTCGCTGCCCAAAACAAACAAACACACCCCGACGCAAGCCGGGGGTTTCTTTTTTGTCCGAGAACATCACCGAGCCCCGAATGGGGGGTCTCGGTTTCCCCTTGCTGTCTGAAACAACCACATCGAGCCCCTTGGGGTCTCGGTTGGTGAACCAAGTCGGCGCCGAGACCATGGTTGGTCTCGGTTGTGTGCTGAACCAAAATCAAACCCAAACAAAACCCGTTCTTGTTTTATTTATTACCACTAACATGTTTTAGTTATGTTTTTATAGATCAAACACACATGAACATAATTAAATTAAATAAATAAAAAGATGAAGGTTTATGTTTTATACCGAATGCGTGAATGGAAAAGTAATAGAACACGAACACGTATACGTATGAACTCAAGATCAAAATCAAACGAATCGTCGCTGTGGTTGTTGTGGTTGCCGCGGCTAGAGAACAAAAGGGAGCTAGGGTTTTTATTTTCTTCTTAAAAATTCTGTTATGATAAAATATCCTGGAGATATTAATTTACTAGTAAATTTCAAAGTGGGTTGGGCCCTTCCCCTTCTCTTGTTGCCGCGGACCACCAAGCCCAACAAGGCAAACCCGACCTTTTTCATGTTTAATATTACTCGTGTTCATTAGTGTTTTAAATGTTCGTGTTAGTTCGTGTTTTAATACTCGTGTTAATTATACTTCGTGTGTGCCGTGGTTTAATATTCGTGTTATAATTATTATACGTAATAATTATCGTGTTTATAAATGTTATACGTAGTTTAAATTATCGTGTTCAAATGTTCGTTATTATAATTATTATAAATAATAATTATCGTGTGTTTTTATATACGTAACTTGACGTAATTAATATTCGTGACACGTGTACATAACATAAATGGAAAGTTTTAATTAGTTCGTATGCTTACGTGGTGTACTGTTCATGGTATTTATATGCGGGTTTTATAGAAACTTCTGGGTATCAGCAGTCTTACCGTTGGTAGGAGGAACATAAGACTTATTAGACCTTTCAAATCGAACCTTATTCGCATAAAGATGATGCCGCCTGATCCATACAGTACATAGGTTCTCAACCAATCGATCCAAATTAAACACCTTTATGAAACGAACAAAACCAAATTGTTTACCTGCCTTGGAAAGCTTAAAGGGGATAAAAACATCCACCACCACATGCCTTTCACAAGTCCCGAGCATTAATGGAATCAGGGAAATTAGTGACAAAGATTGAATGAGAAATCTTTTGTGTTAAATCTTTCTTTGATCTATGCGCAGCCATCGCTTTTGGATTGAAGAGATATCTAAAAGTAAAATTGAAACTACACAAGAAAAGGGGATCTGAAGATTAAACCCTAAAAAAAAGCCGTCGTAAAACAAAACCCAAAAGACGCAACAATCAATTAAAAAAGAGTAAAACAGACATCAACCAAGAACAAAATCCTTCGGTATATTAATTGGTCACAGAATATTTAGGGGGCGTGAGCATAAGCCTAAACTCCTCACAATTAATAACAGCAAAGATAAAATGTTACAAGGATGAATCATATTACAAGTAATTGATAAATTAGAACTCGTAACTAAGACCCTTGGGTATGCCTTAAAAAATTTAACTGGGAGAGATGTTGTCTATCGAGATAGTCTGACAAATTTCTGCGAGAGATTAGTCCACTTTTAAACGACGGTAAGAATTCTTCGTAATAATACTTAAAAAAAATTAGAACTGGCAACACTTCTCATCACGGTTGCGACCCAGCCCAATCCCAGCCTGGCCTTCCCTAGTCCACTCTCTATTTTAATTAATCTCACTTTTTATTTCCAAAAAAATAATTAAAAAACAATTTCCAAAAATAAAAATATACTAAAATCCACGTTCTAACAACTAACAACAATTGAACTCACTCTTTCTATATTTCTATATATAAACTTCCTAAAAACAACAAACATTATATTCCAACACTTTCTCTCGATCAATGGCGGGACAAAGTGCTCCATACTACACCCCGACCGGCAAACCAAACCCCGCCGCAGCCGCCACACATCTCCTACGTAAAAACAACGTCGTACTTACATGTGTCGTGTTTCTCCTATGTTCTTTTTTCTACTTATTTGGTGCATGGCAGCCTCGCGCCACTCAAAACAACAACACGTCCTTACGTACCAGCTTAATAAACTGCGTCTCGACCACTTCGACCCTAAACTCAACCGCTGTCACAGCGGCCGACTCGTCTAAATCCCTAGACTTTTCCTCACACCACACAGCCGCCGCAGACGACGGTGTGACTGTTAAAACATATCCACCATGTGACATAAAGTACTCAGAATATACCCCTTGTACAGACCAAAAAAGATCCTTAAAATTCCCACGTGACCGTCTTATATACCGCGAAAGACACTGTCCCGAAAAGAACGAGCTTTTGAAATGCCGTATACCGGCTCCGTATGGTTATAAGAACCCGTTTAAATGGCCAACTAGTAGAGATCTTGCATGGTATGCTAATGTACCACATAAAGATCTCACGGTCGAAAAAGCTGTTCAGAACTGGATCAGGTTCGAAGGTGACCGGTTTAGGTTTCCAGGTGGTGGAACCATGTTTCCTAATGGTGCTGATGCTTATATTGATGATATCGGGAAGTTGATCAATCTTAACGACGGCTCGATCCGAACTGCTATTGATACCGGTTGCGGGGTAAGATTTTCAATTTTTTTCAAATATATCATATGCAATGAGCTAAGATTTTATGTTTTAACAAGTGATCTAATTTTATATATGATTATATTAATAATTTACATAGTGTTGAATGACAAACGCGTTAGTCCTTTTTAATAAGTCGTAATTTAACTAAGAATATTTAGGTAAAGTGTCTTTGTCGCCCGTTTGTTTTAAATTTTCTAAAAGTAGGGTTTTGTCATATTTGCTACTTAGTAAAGATAAGATAAAGTTTTCTGTTTTAAAACTATGTTGAATTGAAGCCACATTATTAACTTTTATTACACACATTAGATTTAATGCTTAGTTTAGGAAATTGGAAAGCACAGTTTGATTAGTGATGTGTACTAAGATTTAGATATGAGTTAATTACATTATTTTCTATAAATGGTTTTATTAAGGAAAAAGAAAAGAAAACATTGATGAACTGTTTTTATCTTTGACAATTTACATTTAGGATCATATTAGGTAAATAGATTGGTGTCAACTTGGTTTAAAACAGTTGCATCACAAGCCACAAGTTCTTCTTAGTAGTTATGACTTTTTGTTAGCTTTTAGGTAACTTAACACTTAACACCACAATTCTGTCGAATTGCATACTAGTCGATCCATAAGTCATCGGTTCACTGGTTCGACCGTTAGATTAATTAGCATGTGTTAACTATATGACGTTAGACAATTTTCATAGTTATGTGTGAGTAGACGTCTAGTCTTATATATTTACTCTATCAATTCGTAAACAATAACATTCAACGGCAAGAAAATGGCCCCTTGAAGACGACCAAATCAACATTTAGTGCAACTTTTTTAATTAGTTTTTGGCATCAAGTGGTTTAGATTATGATAGACTAATGGTATTTGAATTGTCTAATCTAATTGTTTAGATCTTATTAATAAATATTTAATCAAACTATGGTGGTGGGGATGAAACTAATATTCGGATAACATGAATTGTTAAGTTTGTTGACACAAACTAATCTTACTGTAAAACAATTTTACTAATGACAAGACAAGTAAATAACATTGTATAAATTTGTTGTGCTTGAAATTTACTAGGTGGCAAGTTGGGGAGCTTATCTTCTGTCGAGGAACATCATAGCGATGTCGTTTGCTCCAAGAGATACACACGAAGCTCAAGTACAATTCGCTTTAGAGCGTGGTGTTCCTGCTTTGATCGGTGTCATTGCCTCCAAGAGGCTTCCGTACCCATCTAGGGCTTTCGACATGGCTCATTGCTCTCGTTGTCTCATCCCATGGGGTCAATATGGTATTTTACTAACTCCGTCCCTCACATCACATTTTCATTATAAGATAGACCTAAATATATGTTAATTTCCTAGATATATTATGCATTAATGTGGAACAATTGTATGAATTGTAGACGGAGTATACTTAATTGAAGTAGATCGTGTTCTTAGACCCGGTGGGTACTGGATCCTATCCGGGCCTCCGATTAACTGGGAGAATCACTGGAGAGGATGGGAGAGAACAAGGGAGGATTTGAACGAAGAACAAACTCAAATCGAGAACGTTGCCAAGAGTCTTTGCTGGAAAAAGGTGGTCCAAAAGGGTGATCTTTCGATATGGCAAAAACCAATCAACCATTTGGATTGTAAAACTGATAACCAAGCTACACAAAATCCACCTCTTTGCCCTGTCCAAAATCCTGATTCCGCTTGGTAATTCGATCAAAACATTATATGAAAAGAAACTAGATATTTTACCAGATAAATAGTAAGATTTTCATATCGTTTAATAACAATTGTTTGCCAATATGATCAAATACTTGTAGGTATACGGACATAGAGACATGTGTGACGCGATTGCCAGAAGTATCAAGCTCCGAAGAAGTTGCTGGTGGCGCAATAGCAAATTGGCCAAAAAGGTTAGACATGGTTCCCCCAAGAATTACTAGTGAAAGCATCGACGGTGTAACACCAGAAACTTTCCAAGAAGACGTCTCATTATGGAAGAAGAGAATTGCTTACTACAAAACCGTAAACAATCAACTTGGACAACCAGGAAGATACCGTAACCTCCTAGACATGAACGCCTTTTTGGGTGGTTTCGCAGCCTCACTCGTTCAAGATCCTTTATGGGTCATGAACATTGTTCCGGTTGAAGCCAAGGCCGATACACTTGGTGCAATTTATGAACGTGGACTCATTGGAACTTATCAAAGCTGGTATATACAACATACTATTACACTGTAATCACTAAACTCAACATATTTTCTAATGCTAACATTTTATGTAGGTGTGAGGCAATGTCGACTTACCCTAGGACGTACGATCTCATCCACGCTGACTCGGTTTTCACATTATACAAAGACAGGTAACTAGCAATGTGATTTAAAGTTTTTAACTCGTTGCGAAATATCTATATATTACATATTTACAATATTTGGTTCTGCCTTCGTCCCTGATTTGTTTCTAAGACAAGATTTGTGTGTGTTACCCTAGATGTGAAATGGAAGACATAATGCTAGAAATGGACAGAATATTGAGACCAGAAGGAAGTGTAATAATAAGAGATGATGTGGATCTATTAGTGAAAGTAAAAAGAATAGCAGATGGTCTAAATTGGGAAAGTCAAATAGTTGACCATGAAGATGGGCCAATGGTGAGAGAGAAGCTTCTTTTTGCAGTCAAATTGTATTGGACTGCACCTGCTGATACCTAAATGTCAAGATTAGTTTCTTTCTATTTTAATATTTTTTTGATATATTATTAGATCTATATAATATTGTAATTTATTTTTTCATCTTTATTCTGCTATGTAAACTCTATATATAAAGTATTACTACTACAACTGAGATAACGTGTAAACGTGCCGTTTCATATTTAGTTGGATCTGAATGTATAAAGTCACTGAAAATGATATTTCGTGTTGATATTATTTTATAAAACTATATTTAACAAAAGATAAAAGTCAATTTATACATTCATCTCCATTTGGAGCTCGATAGTTGATGTCAAACATATGGATCGATAAGCTTGCTATCCCATCTAGAGCAAGAAGGCGTAATTTGTCCATTTTTTGTGATGAAAACCAAACAAGTCGCTCATGTTTGATTCAATAGTTTCTCGGACTTATTTTTAGCTTACTAGTATAAGTAAGAAGTATATTGTTAGATATATAGTTTTCTTATCTGATCTTATTGTCGCTTTGAACTTTCTGGATCAATGTATTTCGCGTGGCCTTTGGGGTTGGGGTGTTGGCCTTGTCGATGCTATAAGCTTTTGGTGTCCTTTTTGCTGGTCAAAAAGAAAAAATTTGCATTCATAAGAGCTTGTTTTAGTATCTCGCACTATAAAATTCGAGCCTTTCTCTGGTGAAATTTTGAGAGTTTCCCAAGCCGACATGTCGCCAGGGAAAGGGTATCCTTGGCGACATGTCGCCAGAGAAAAGTCGCCAACGAAAGCTGGTGCAGGAAAGTTTCTCTGGCGACTATTTTGTGTTTCCCTGGCGACTAAGTGGGCCTCGCAGCTCTTGGGTTCAAAAATTGGTACCACACTGGATTTGATGCGGGAAAGTTTCCCTGGCGACCCATGTCGACGGGGAAAATTTGGGTGATTAACAAACTTAAGTAATCATGCTAATTAAACCTCATTTTTCCCTGGCGACATGTCGCCAGGGAAACTATTCGTTACGTTGACAAGTCAAAGCCTCGCGTTGACAAGTCAACGTTGTGCCAGAGTTTCTCTGGCGACATGTCGCCAGGGAAACTTTGCTGACTTTTCAGAAAGTCAAGCGAGCCTCAGTTTTCCCTGGCGACATGTCGCCAGGGAAACTTTGTTGAGTTTTCAGAAAGTCAAGCGAGCCTCAGTTTTCCCCGGCGACATGTCGCCGGGGAAACTTTGTCATTTTTTTAGCAGCCTGCACAGCAGGCTATTTCCAGATTTTTTCCGGAATTTTTCCGGAAAAAATCTACCAAAACCTGGAAATACAAATACAAAACCTGGGGATACAAATACTAAAAATCTACCACGAATCTAGTACCAAAACACAATAACATGTAACCTCTCGATCGATTAACTCGATCAATACAAATACATATGTCACAACTTGAGTACAAAGTTCCTAGTTACACTTATTAAACTTGCAATTCGGGGTTTACAATTATTAAACTTGCATGCTAAGGTAGGAAAAACAAGACATACTAACCATTATTGCCATTCTACCCGTCGGTATTATCATTACCACTACCCCCACTCCCACCGGAGCCAGTACCGTTGCCTCCCGTGCCCATCCCGTCGGCACCACTACCGCTGCCTTCCGTGCCACTCCCGCTAGCACCACCCGATAGGAATGCTGAGAACGCATCGGCGAACCTATAGTCACTTCTCATAAATTCAAACACTTGAGACGCTTGTTTCAATCGTGGGTCGATGGCAGGGGGAGGAATATATCGAGCAGTTAGACTCCTTCTCGGCACTATCTGACCGACACCGGGCATGTGGCCTCGCTGCTTTCCGCCTCTGACGATACGGTTGATCTCGTCGTCCGTATGTTTGCCTGCAGCCTTCATCGCAAGCATCTCCTCCTAATGAAGTGACAAAAACAAACGATGGTTAGTATATTATTTATTAGTCGGGTTGGTACATTATTTATCGGCGGGGAATAGTAAAAAAACAAGGTATATCCAAAAAAAAATTAATTAACTAATTAATTTAAAAAATAAAAAAAATACTTACATACATAACGCGGTCCGCATCGCAAGGAAAAATCCCATCCTGGTCGGTGTGCGTCAAGAAGAATTGGTCAATGACAGTCGGGGGTGGCACATCAGCTTGAATTGCAGCTTCGGTCTGTACATACATAGACACGCATATATAGAATGAAGCAAATTCAAAACAAAAAATCACAACACCAAAACATATAATCAAAGACATATATGTATGTAAATTAATTATAGAATTTCTCACCACTTTGTCTCGAAGGAGTGCTAACGAACGAGATCCATGCCGACTCGGTGTCTTCTCCTTAGACCGATTTTGGGAGTTCGTCAGGCATCTTTTATCGTAATCCGGATCACTCCAAAGTGCGATATGTTTTTCCCAGTCCTCCGAAGTAATTTCCTGAGGACGCTGGTTGCGGACTCTACCGATGTCTACCGTGCCGGTATCGATGTCTCGGCGCCAATGCTTTGTCTTGAACGTATTTTTTCGAGAATTGTAACTCTTTTGAAGCATTTGATTGATGCCGCCACTTACACCATCCCAAGTCGTACGAGTCTTGTGGGGTGTCAGATTAAACTTAGTCTGCATTCATATACAACAAATAAAACAAACACAGAGCTAGAGTTAGAGATATAATTTATACATTATTTTGTTTATTTATTTAATGGCTTATATATTTATTTAAACTTTTATAATAAAAACAACTTATCCTGATAAGCATAAGCTTTTTGAAAACAGCTTGTTCTAATAAGCTTATCAGGGCAAGCTGTTTGAAAACAGCTTATCCTGATAAGCTTATCAGAACAAGCTGTTTGAAAACAGCTTATCCTGATAAGCATATCAGAACAAGCTGTTTTCACATAGCTTGTTCTGATAAGCTTATCAAGATAAGTTGTATTCAAACAGCTTGTTCTGATAAGCTTATCAAGATAAGCTGTTTGAAAACAGCTTATCCAAAAAAGCTTATTACCTTATTCTCATCAAATATATATTTATTTAAAATATATATATTTATTTAAATTTTTTTATATTTATTTAAATTTGTTATATTTATTTAAAAAATTATGTGATATAAATAAATAAGATACAATTTGTATATTTATTTAAATTTGTTATTTATTTATATGATATAAATAAATAAACAAATTTATTTAAATATATACACCAAATAAATAAACACAATAATGTTATGAACATAAAAATGATAACTGACCTCTATGTTCGCCCAAACCCTCGCCCTGATCTCTTCAGGGACATCATTCCAACTTGGGTAGTACAGTGGCACGAGCCTCCTGATATAATCCCCGACGTAATTAGCAAGATGCTGAGCATGCGCACCGAGAGGCTGGAAAGAGTCTTGTTCAAAATCTATCGGGACAGGGCCATGTTGTTCAACTTCGCTCAACAAATCGAGACATCGAGTAATGCCCCGAGTCTTTCTACCGGCCTCTCTGCCGCCCAAATTTTCTTTTCTTTTGCCTTTGCCTGCAAAAATCAAGTGAGTGACAATGTCATAAAAATTTAAGGCAAGCAACATATATATGCACCAAATTTATAATTGTGTTACAATAATCCAAATATTCTTACCTTTATTTCTAAATAAGGGGAGACAACCGCTGCGGATGTTTGGCGTAGGAGGTTCATCCTCACCACCACCGTCACCACCGTGTGATTGTGCAACATCTGCTGACATATGTACAAGTACAATTAACATAACATAGACAAATTCATGAACAAAATAATATAAGCATGCATAAATCCAAATACAACACATCGAAATAAATATACACATTTAAACAATCCACAACAATTAGATTCATTCATTCAAACAAATAAGTGTCTTTTGTAAGTTACAACTAAAGATCAATCTTCTTCTTCACTGGAATAAACTATGTCTTCACCATCATCATCATTCACACGTTATTCATCACTTAAATCATGAGGGACGTCTTCATCATCAGTAATACCATCGTCTTTGTCATCAACATCAATGATATTTGGCGGTGCATCAACCTCCGTTTCTTGGCCATCTATATGCAAGGTCACATCACCTAAGTTAATCAAATCAGTGGAAAGTGGTAGATCAGATGAGTTGTCGAAATGTATAATATTAGGAACGACATCTGACACTATGACACCCCCGTTGTAAAACTTTTTATGATTAACATGTTCAACGACCTTCCAGTTAGGTTTGTTCTTATCTTCAATGTAGAAGACTTGTTTGACTTGTGTTGCGAGAATGTATTGATCATCTTTCCACCACTCAGCTCTTGTGTCGGTGAGTTGTGTCATGTTGTTTCTATAGATAAGACGTTGTTTACGTAATGTGGGCGAGTGTCGAACCACTTAACTTGGAACAACACAACACTGAACGACAAATAATGAAACACGAGGATCTATTGAAGCTGACCATAAGCCATTATGTTCTCAGGGCCAGGCGCACAAATGCCGCTGTTTTGAGTTGTACGACGTTCATCGCGACTGTGCACGACATACCTCACACCGTCGACTATGCAAGAGTTTAGTGATATTGGATTCGGTGATGGTCCACAAGCCAAAGCGAATAACTCGTTGGTTCTAATAACCTCTGGGTCTTTATCATTGTCTACGTGACGTTGACCGATCTATGAGGAATAAAGGATTAGGTACATAAAACTATTTATAATAATATTTTTTTACAGGTAAGTACACAAGATAAGTCTAAGTTTACCTTATTCCCAAACAACGCGGGGAATTCTTTTTCCGTGTCTTTCTCAGGATACAATCTGAAAAACGTTCATGGTATTAGAATAAGTCGTTATTGTTAAGAAAAAGAAGTTTCGAAATAAAATAAAAAACGCGTACCTCTGGAACTCGGAAATATACTTGTCGATTTCATGACTGTTGTTTAGTACATACCATTCCACTTTCTTGAACTCTTGATAAGGGAACAGAATAAACGACTTTTTCCCAAGCGGGTTACATACTGATCGGAACACCTGAAACTGACTCGTTGGGGGAGGGGGGTCCATATTACGGTCGAGACGATTAAATTTAGTGGTAACATCATCCCGAAAATACTTAGAGCAGAAAGTCAGTGCTTCTTGTGCAACATAACCCTCCGCAATCGAACCTTCTGGCTTAGCTTTATTTCGTACATAACCTTTTAGCTCTTTCATGTATCTTTCAAATGGATACATCCACCGGGGGCGGATAGGCCCGCCTTCAATGGCCTCATCAAGTAAATGGATAACCAAGTGAACCATAATGTCAAAGAAATCAGGAGGATATATGAGCTCAAGATCGCACAAAATGTCAACCACCTTTTTTACAGCAGTCAACATGTCATCCACCATTAAAGTTGCAGAGCAGAGTTGCTTAACAAGTTACATAGGTCGATCAGTGGTCTTGCAATCTTATCAGGCAAGTATTCCTGAAGTGAGAAAGGAAGTAAACGTTGCATCATTATATGACAGTCATGAGACTTCATGCCCGTTATATTGGTATTGTTATCGGTCACTTTGTGCTTAAAGTTGGATCCGAACCCATCTGGTAGTTTAACACTTTTGATGTACTGACAAAACTATTTCCTGTTCTCTGGTGTGAAGGAATACGAAGCCTGAGGCTTCTTGCACTTCCCGTTTTTATTTTGGGTAAGCCACAAGCTTTTTCGAATGCCCAACTTTTCCAAGTATTGTCTTGCCTTGACAGTGTCTTTAGATTTGTCATTCATCAACAAAGTGTTCAGGATGGCCTCCAACACATTTTTTTTCGATATGCATGATGTCTAAATTGTGTCTTAGTGAAAGAAAAGGTCAATACTCAAGCTCGTATAAAATAGACCGTTTAGACCAGTTAGGCTCAAGACAAAAAATGCGTGTTATCTTCACACCCCTGTAATTCTTATGTTTACCTGGCAATCGATTTGTCAGTGAAGCATGTTGATCGTTAATCTGTTCCATGGCAAATGTTCTAGGACGGGGTTGGTGTTCGGGTTTACCATTGAATAAACGTGAAGACCTGGATTTATGGCGGGGCGGTAAGAATCTTCTGTGGCCAACATAAACTATTTTGCTTGTCACATGAAGAGATGGAGTGTCGTCAATACATGTAGGGCAAGCCTTGTAACCTTGCCCACTATACCCAGACAAACTACTTCGAGCCGGAAAATCATTATTCCATAAAAGCATCGCTCTCATGGTGAATGCCTCGCCTTTAGCTTGGTCTATGGTACTGAGACCTTCCCATAAAATTTTTAGATAATCAATTAAAGGTCTCAAGTAAACATCAATGTCCTTGCACGTGGATTTACGGCCAGGAATTAACAGCGTCAGCATTAAAGAACTCTCTTTCATACACAACCACGGAGGCAGGTTGTATGTTGTCAATATCACCGGCCACATGCTGTAAGTCTGACAAAGGTTGTCGAATGGATTGAAACCATCAGCAGCCAACCCTAATCGAACATTTCTTGGTTCTGCTGCAAAATCAGCATACTTGGCATCAAATTTCTTCCAAGCCGCACCATCACACGGGTGTTGCATCTTACCGGGCTCCGTACACTTTCCAGTAGCATGCCAAATCATATCCTTTGCACTTTTACTAGACTTGTACAAACGTTTTAGTCTAGGAATGATCAGAAAGTAACGCAGCACCTTCTTAGGAACTTTCTTCCCCGGCGTGTTAGTGTCTTTCCATCTACTTGTATTACACACAGGACAAAAATCCAAATCGGCGTATCCTTCCCGAAATAAGCAACAATCGTGTTCACAAGCATGTATCAAATCGTACCCTAACCCGATCGTTTTAAATGTCTTCTTTATTGCATAGTATGACGGTGGGAGCTTGAATCCTCTGCTTGGGGGAAAGATAGTTTGCAAAAACTCTAGAATATCATTGAATATGGTATCGGTGATTTTACCTTTGGCCTTATAATGTGTAAACTTTGCAGTAAAGTCTATTCGAGTCGCTTCTACACAACCAGGGTACAGCGGCTCATTGGCACTGCGATATAACTCTTCAAACTCGTTAGCTTGAGTCGGTATGTTACCTGAGTTGGGAGGAGGTGAAGGAGGAATATAGTCCAGAGGAATATAGGTAAGATCATCAAGTAACGATGTCATGTCAATAATCAAAGTTTGTCTTGTGTTATCTATTATTGGCAGTGGTGGCGCTGGTGGTGGAGGAGGTGTAGGTGTAGGAGGAGCCGGTTCACCATGGTGTACCCATGTTGTATAACTGTTGTCAAACCCGGATTTCATAACGTGGTTCGAAAGAAGGTCGATATGTACCGGGAGTCTTGGTCGACAAGACTTGCATGGACATGTTATCTGATTCAAACTATTCACAAACTTCCTGGAATGCTTGACAAAATTAGTAAGACCCAATATAAATTCTGGCTCATGACGCTCTAACCGTGTCCAACTCTTATCAGTGAGTACCATAACTGTGTTTTAACGATACATTTAGTTATTATATGCAACTTAATTAAAACAAGGAATTTAAAAAAATAATTATTATATATTTTATAAATAATAATATGTATTATATCAAATTATAAAAAATAATTATAAAATATATAATTATTATTTATAAAGTATATAATTATATAATCATATTTAAAAAAGATATAATAATTATCAAGTATAGAAAATAGTATGTTCACCTAGTGCAACTATGGAAGACAATCCTAATCCACCCTTTGAATGTCTCGTCTCATATATGAATGCGTATAACCGATTTACTATTTGAGAAAATTTCGGCAGAATTTCCCCTCAACTCCCCGAATATGTGTTTAAAGACATATTCGTAGGAGTAAAGGAGAAACACTTTCGAAATCATCTCAAATAGTAAATCGGTTATACGCATTCATATCCTAAATGAGACAAAACATTCAGAAAGCAGTCCCAAACAGGGGACGTTCCGAAGTTAATTCCTAATAAATTAACTTCGGACGGGTTTTCTATAGGTTGATCAATTTCAGACGGGAATTTTCCGAAACTAATCGCTAATATCCTAAAATATTCCTAAGGTTTAGTCCAATAAAACATTTATATCATATAATAAAAACAGTTTATCGTGATAAGCTTATCAGAATAAACTGTTGTAAACAGCTTATCCTGATAAGCTTATCAGGATAAGCTGTTTGAAAACAGCTTATCTCGATAATCTTATCAGAATAAGCTGTTTGATAACAGCTTATTCTGATAAGCTTATCAGGATAAGGTGTTATCAAACAACTTATTCTGATAAGATTATCGGGATAAGCTGTTATCAAACAGCTTATTCTGATAAGCTTATCAGAATAAGCTGTTTGATAACAGCTTATCCTGATAAGCTGTTTTCAAACAGCTGATTCTGATAAGCTTATCAGGATAAGTTGTTATCAAACAGCTTATCCTGATAAGCTTATTAGGATAAGCTGTTATCAAACAGCTTATTCTGATCAGCTTATCAGGATAACCTGTTTGAAATCAGCTTATGCAAAAAAGCTTATTATAATTTATTCTCATCAAATAGGTAACATAAGGAGTGTTTGGATTTACGTTTAACAAAAATTAACAAGTTTAAACATCTCGGAGGACATGTCGCCGAGGAATCTAAAAAGAACTAAACAAAAAACAATATGTATTATCAATTACAATTAAAAATTAAAAAAACATACCGTTAAAGAGTCGTCGGGTCTCGGCTGTGGTCGGGGCGCGCCTGTGGTCGGGGCTCGGCTGCGATCGGGTCTCGGCTGTGGTCGGGCTCGGCTACGGTCGGGACTCGGCTGCGATGACCGAATATGTAAAAACAAATCTAAATATACTATCAATTATAATAGAAGTTATATAAAAAAATCAATTACAATATAAATTATAAAAAAAATTATATAAAAAAACCTTAAACTATCAATTACAATATAAATTATATAAAAAAAACCTTAATATAGATGGCGGTGGTGGTGGTGCAGGTGAATGTAGATGGCGGTGGTGGTGGTGCTGGCGAATGGAGATGGCGGGGTAGTGCACGTGTGCAGGTGTGGAGGAGAGTGGTGGTGAGTGGTGGTGGTGGTGATATAGCAGCAACAGCGAAGGGTGTGGAGGTGATGGTGGTGAGTGGTGATATAGCAGCAGTGATGGAATGGGTTTTTTTTTATAAGGAAAAAGTGTTATTAGAAAAGTGACGATCTGGTCAAAAAAGGTCCATTTTTCCCCAGCGACAATCCCTGGCGACATGGCACCAGGGATACTTTCTACTTTTGTCGTTTAGCCAAAAGCGCGCTTGATTGAAATTTTTTGGAGGGTGGTGACCAAGTTTTCCTGACGACATGTCCCCAGGGATACTTTTGACTTTTCAACGCATATTCACGTACCTAAACCTTTTTGTCGTTTTTCTCAAACCTTCCCTGGCGACGTGTCGCCAGGGAAACTATCCCTGGCGACATGTCGCCAGGGATAGTTGCCAATGTTGCAGGGGATAATTTTTGTCAAAATAAAATTTATATTATTATTATTATTATTATTATTATTATTATTATTATTATTATTATTATTATTATTATTATTTATAAACTAATAATAATTATTATTATTACTTATAAAATAATTATTATTATTTATAAAATAATAATATCATCCCGGTCAGTTTAATTTCTAAATTCATTCCGATTTAGTTCGTTTAGTTTCTCGATTAATTCTAATTCGGTAACCATTGAACATCTAACGTTTAACAAATGTATACCGACTCATCCATTGAACATCTAACGTGTAACCAAGACATGTCGAGTCATCCATTGAACATCTAACGTGTAACCAAGACATGCCGACTAATCCTTTGAACATCTAACGTGTAACCAACACATACCGACTCATCCATTGAACATCTAACGTTTAACAAATGCATACCGACTCATCCATTGAACATCTAACGTGTAATCAACACATACCGACTCATCCATTGAACATCTAACGTGTAACCAACACAGACTCATCCATTGAACATCTAACGTTTAACAAATGCATACCGACTCATCCATTGAACATCTAACGTGTAACCAAGACATGTCTACTCATCCATTGAACATCTAACGTGTAACCAACACATACCGACTCATCCATTGAACATCTAACGTTTAACAAATGCATACCGACTCATCCATTGAACATCTAACGTGTAACCAAGACATGTCGAGTCATCCATTGAACATCTAACGTGTAACCAAGACATGCCGACTCATCCATTGAACATCTAACGTGTAACCAAAACATACCGACTCATCCATTGAACATCTAACGTTTAACAAATGCATACCGACTCATCCATTGAACATCTAACGTGTAACCAAGACATGTCGACTCATCCATTGAACATCTAACGTGTAGCCAAGGCATACCGACTCATCTATTGAACATCTAACGTTTAACAAATGCATACCGACTCATCCATTGAACATCTAACGTGTAACCAAGACATACCGACTCATCCATTGAACATCTAACGTGTAACCAACACATACCGACTCATCCATTGAACATCTAACGTTTAACAAATGCATACCGATTCATCCATTGAACATCTAACGTGTAACCAAGACATGCCAACTCATCCATTGAACATCTAACGTGTAGCCAAGGCATACCGACTCATCCATTGAACATCTAACGTTTAACAAATGCATACCGACTCATCCATTGAACATCTAACGTGTAACCAAGACATGTCGAGTCATCCATTGAACATCTAACGTGTAACCAAGACATGCCGACTCATCCATTGAACATCTAACGTGTAACCAACACATACCGACTCATCCATTGAACATCTAACATTTAACAAATGCATACCAACTCATCCATTGAACATCTAACGTGTAACCAACACATACCGACTCATCCATTGAACATCTAACGTGTAACCAACATATACCGACTCATCCATTGAACATCTAATGTTTAACAAACACATACTGACTCATCCATTGAACATCTAACGTTAAACAAACACATACCGACTCATCCATTGAACATCTAACGTTTAACAAATTCATACCGACTCATCCATTGAACATATTGTTATGGGGTTTCAGTATGCAACACTTGTCCAGCTTGTCCAAATACACTCACGCATGAGGTTTCAGTATGCAACACTTGTCCAGCTGATGGATTTGATGGATGGGTGGTCAATTGAACATCTAAATATTGGAGGGAAAACATTGGCGGGAAGACATTGGCGGGAAAATATTGGAGGAAAAACATTGGAGGGAAAATGTTAACAATTTCCCTCACTTTTTTAGCATAAAAGGAGAACCACACACACTCCTTATCATCACAACCACCAGCAGATCACACACTTATCATCACAAACACATTGTTATTATGAAGATGTTGAAGCATGAAGCTTTTCCGTGCAAGTGTGGACATGGAGATGTAGTTTTTCGAGAATCGTGGCAAACTGAATCCTTTGATAGACTGTACTATGCTTGTCCACGTTCATGGGTTCAACCTCCAGTTTCATATGGATGCAATTTTTTTATGGAAAGACGAACGCGTCCAACTACTAATCAATTCTCTTGCAGGTTCATTGAGCTTTTCTCCTCCAAGCTCTTCTTCAAGACCTTCAACGAGCTTTTCTCCTCCAAGCTCTTCTTCGAGACCTTCAAGGACTCCATTTTTTTCTCCAAGCTCTTCAACGTGTGCAAACTGTGTGCTCTTGAATGGAAAAATAAAGGTACTTGAGAGTACAGTAGAGTTGTACCGCAACCCCGATAGGCACACAATGGATTCAGCTGCACTACTTCACGACCTTTACGATGACATGGGGAAGCTTAGTTTGTACTAGTTTGTGATGTGTTTTTTTCCGTGTTTACGAGTCTAATATCGTTGTAATATCCATGTTTAATTAAACGCGTGTTTAAGTGTCCGTGACAAATAAAATTATGTTTATGAGTGTTTGTCTGTAAGTCTCCCGTGTGATATTACAAAAGGTTTTATGTAATATTAGGAATAAATAAATATTTGTTTTATAAATGTCTCATTTTATTATATACACGTCGCAAAAATAAAATAACATCGGATCGATAGGTAAAATAATAATTAATTGTAATAAATAAATATTTGTTTTATAAATGTCTCTTATTATATAAACGTCGCAAAAATAAAATAACATCGGATCGATAGTTAAAATAATAATTATATGGAATAATTAATAATTTTTCATAATAAGCAAAAACTAATTATATATATGACAGGGTGTTTCCCCGGCGACAGGTCGCCAGGGAAACTTTTGAGATTTGGCGGGTAAAAGCCCGCCACACATTTCTGCTTAAGGTTGAAGCTAATTACGTTTGACAAAGTTTCCCTAGCGACATGTCGGCAGGGATAAATTTGACAGGTTATTATAAATAAATTAATGGTAATTACGATGGACGAGGTTTCCCTGGCGACATGTCGCCAGGGATAATTGGGAGGGAAAAATTCCCGCTCTTTCCTTTGGCATCTGATTTTGGACGGTGTATCCCGGCGACATGTCGCCAGGGATACTGTAGTCAAACTTTGACAAAAAAATATATCTGTTTTTTTGCCACGTCAGCGACGTCGCCAGGGAAAAGTGGTTATCCCCGGCGACATTTTGTCGTCAGGAAAACTCCGATCACCTGTTCCCACTTTTCTTGTAGTGTCGTGACTGCTTAAAATTCAACGACTACGATACGCTAGTGTTTTCGCTCAAAATATATAGGCCAAAGAAACGTTCACTCCACACACAAATAAGGATCATGGGACTATGGCAGTACGGATTAAATGACCTCCAAAACGAAGTAGGTGAATCACGAAAACATGTCATGCTGCTCTAGCCTATTGCACTATAAAAACAATAAAGAAAAAATAATCAAAAGATATAAAAAAAAAATCATAGAAGCAATTTTAGTAATTAACGATCAGACGATATAATAGCAATGGGAGCAATGAGTGCGTCTCAAGTAACTCAAGTGACTTTGGTTTTGTTGTTTGTAGCGTTTGTAGCTCGAACCAATGGCCAAGTATGTCCGTACCAGCTTGGGAATCTGAACGCTTGCGCGCCATTTGTGATGCCTGGCTCGACACAAACAACCCCAAGTAGAGACTGTTGCTTGGCTCTTCAAGCAGTCGATCACGATTGCCTTTGTAACACCATTCGTGTTGCATCGCGTCTTCCTACTCAATGCAACTTTCCCCTTTCTTGCGGTAAGAACTAATCTCTCTCGATCGATCGTCTCAATGTCATTATGCATGCAACTTGTGCTTATTTTAACTAAGTCGCACTTAAATAATACAGTACTACTTTATTAACTATTGTGATGCAGATTTAAAATCGGGAAATCGTTTAAGCTTTAAATTGTACATTAACCTAGCTATTGATAATTTCAAACCTATAAAGATGGTACTTTAAATATGACGTTTTCATGTTTGGTGGTTTCTACAATAATCGATATTCGAAAAGGATCGTAAGTAACCTAATATTCAATACTTTAGATAGCACCACGAGTGACGAAATCAATAAAATAAAATAAAAAAAATGTTTTCAACAATTTACCTATCACACTTTATAAAATTTCCAAAAAGATAGTCGTATCTTAAAAACATCAATTTTGATGATTTTTTACACTTCATGACCTTAAAATAACTCGTCCTGGTTGCAAGAGAACGTACATCACGTCAGTGTAACCTAATGTGAAGTTTAGCAGATCATGGTTGGTCATTTTTAAAAAATTGGCATAGTGACATATCTCAGCAAATTAAAGAACATTAACATTTCCGGACATTACTTTCTGTAACTCACGTCAGCCATTTGGTTTCGCTTTTTAAGGGCTTTTTTTATTACTTTAATAAATAAATCAACAAGAATATAGATATGCGAATAACGTGTAGTTATTAAATATAACTAATACTTTTTTTTTTCCCATGGATCGCAGGAAATTGAAATGGTGGACATGAAGGAAAGTGATGAGCAAGAGTTGAAGTTTCAATTATTTTCACTTTTTTTATTTTTTTAATTTGGCTTTATGATCTACATACAAGTTGAGACTATAAAAGTGTGTAATGACCGGTGAAGGTCATTTTAACGACTTTGAATAAAATCGTATTGTGATTATTACTTTTTCTAAGGTTGTCAAAATTTCGATTTTAATCTTATAATTTTACGATTTTACGATACTGCAAAGTAAAACAATTCAAATCTTACGTAAAATTTTTGCATGCTAAAATCTTATAAAATCCTGATCTTGTTCATAGGATCTTGGGATCCATTACGATCTAATCTTATTTTTTCTCGAGCGATAAACTAAAAAACTACTAAGAAATTTATATTATAGTAGGATCTTATAGTCTCGATCCTACTTTACGATCTCGATCTTACAAGGACGAAAACGATTCTAGGTAAGATCCCGATCTTGAAAACCTTAACTTTTTCTGTTTCATAATAAGTGTTTATTTAAAAAAATTTAACTTTTTAATTTAACTTTAATTATAAATATTTATATTTGTATTATATAGTAAAAATTTACTTTAAAAACCAAATCTAATCATATACAGTAACTTTTATCAACTAGACATAATAGTATTTTCTAACATTAACAGATTCATTTATATTGAAATAAATTACATGTTTCGTCCTTATGATTTTCTCGAAATAACAAATTTGGTCCCATGAGTCAAATATCTACACTGGTCATTCTTAAATCGGAAAGTTGTATTCCAGACGATCCCTATTCTAGAAAATAGGGTCTAAATTGTGTAATTAATTTGGTAGAAATTTGTTACATTGATAGTCTTTATTTTTCATAATAGGGACCGTGCGAGATACAACTTTTATATTTAAGGACGATTAGTGTACATAATTTAACTTAAAGACGAAACTTGTTATTTCGAGTAAACCATAAAGACAAAAAAATGTAATTTATTCATTTAGAGATAAACATTTGTACTTCTTTTCCAATTCAGATATTTGGATTTTGTAAATTATTTGTTTAATCATTGTTTACTTTTCACTTCTTCTAAAGTTTGATATATCACTATTTATGCTAGTATCATTTTTGGGGTAGAATTAACAATGATGGTCTACATAAGTTAACGTCTGACTTTTGTGACATGTTTAATTGTTAACATCGAAAATACGTCGAAGATAGTCTTGAAGCTTATATTGACATTTGACGATCACACTATGGTCACTACATGTCCAAAGGATTCTAAGACATTTAGGAAATTTTTGTGACGGAATGTAAACTTTTGTAGGAAAAACCTTGATTTTTACGAAATGCGCATTGGTTCCAAAAAATTGTGTTCATCTTTCGCATATTTTTTCGTAAATGCACCTGTTTCAATTGTGCTCTGGTTTCGTCCGAGCTGCTATGTAAATTTTATACCTAGATTCAATTAGAAAAAGTCATATAGATCGTGTTCCTTTTCAGCTTTCATCCTCGTTACTCGGTTCATATTTCAGTATTTCACAAATAAACGATGATGTACAAAATAGAGTCTAGTTGGGCTTATGATCTAGTTTATTGGGCTTGCTATTTCTCCTAAAATATATACTCATGTACCAACACATGAATTAGAAACTTGTAAGACTCGACTTCAACCGAAGTCATTTGAATAAGAGGAGCATGTTCTTAATGTCAACTATAGTTGTATTTCCTTGACTTATTTGCTGAGATTATAAGCAATCAGAAGAAATATCTGTGATTTGACATATAACTATAATCATATTATTTAAAAAAAAATACTTTGTATACTATATTTTTCTATATATCAGGATAGGCATCTTTATTATCTATTTTTATTTTAATCAAATAAATATTATTAAATTTATTTTATTATTTCATATATTTATAATTTAAATATTTATTAAATCGTCAATTGTTAAACAGAAAAAAGTATATCATTATAACAAGCATTTCATTGGCTTTAGATCTATTTGTACTTTGATATACTTTTAACAATTTTTTTTTGTTTTTTTCACTTTTTTTTTCATTCGCTTTTTAGGTATTTTCATTCTTTTTCTGGTTGTTGAAACTTGTATGAAAAATCACATGTGATACTATTGCTAAATCACATATATATTAGTATTAAATCACATATTATATCAGTTTAGATAATATGTTAGTGTTTAATCACATATGATATTAGTGTTATCACATATGATTTTTTACGATTATTTAAATTAGTGTTATATGACATGTGATTTATTCATGCACGTTTAAACAACGAAAAAAATAAAATAAAAAGTTTGTCGAAAATATAATAAAAAGTATATCTATAGAAAGATAATTAAACGTTCGTTGTGATGCTATATTTTAATCCTCTTAACATAATTAACGATTTAAAAGATATAAATGTTAAAAAAAAGAATGAATTCTAAGTTTAATCTAATTAATTTGATGAAGATAAAATGTTAGGCATGGTTATTCACTTATTCTTGGAAAAATTTATTAATTTTGCAAACTGAGGTTTTGTAGGATTTGAACATAAACTAATATATGTACATGTTATATATATTCGTAGTAATTAATAGTTCTATATTTTTTTAAGAGAGCTTCGTAACGAGTTAAAGTATCTCCAATATGGAGTTAATATAAATGATATATTGTTTCTCATAGTAAGGCATGTGAAACACAAAATCTGGAAAAATGAAAATGTCCACATCGCCAAGAAAAGGAATTGACAATAGGTTTAAAGGGAAATTATGGTATTGACATTCAAAATCTCTTTGGTTGATTTTAAGCCAATGCCCACGTACGCTCGCATGGAAGGGTGCAGATTTCAAGATTCTTGGCCAAAATGAGTTCGAAACTTCTGAACTTGTGCGAGCCCATGCGACTTTCGGACACAAATGCACCTGCAAAAGTTTGCCTACGCGCCTATCGTTTTGCTTCTCATTCCTCTTTCCTGTTTCAAATTTTATAATCTATTTTTGGAATAGATTTAAACTTATCATATAAGAGTTTCTGTAAATCTATTTTAGGAATAGTTTGAAAGTTATCAAATAAGTTTGTATATAACATTTTGTGTTATTAAGAAGATATGAAAATCGTGTTTATTAATAACAGATTTACTTAAGTCACGCATTAATTCTGTCTTGGAAAACAAGTTAATTTTCCTGTATAAATAAAACCCATATATCATTCAGTTTAAAAACACTAAAAAAGCATATATCCATTACAAATGAGTTCTAACAGTTGTGTAGAAACTAGAATGGGGGGTTGAATAATTTCTCTTCGATTTATCTCCTAATTAAAATTCCTTTCAATTAGGGGACTACCAAAACTATTTTACTTGAAAGCTAGCTGCATAATGATTAGGTTCAATTGTAATGCATTAACAATGACAAGTAGTAAGTGTAATGATAATGTAAGTAAAAAGTAAGGAAGGAAACAACCTAATAGGAAGACACCAAGATTTATAGTGGTTCGGCAGCGAAGCTCTATACTCGTTCCTACTCCACTCCTCGAGTACACCTACTTGAGATTTCCCTTATATCCACAAGCTCCCTTCTTGGCAGAGAAAACCTTACAACGTCGCTTACATTACTTCCTGACACTAAGATAAATGTCGAGACCTAATCTTAGATAGGACCAATCTACACAACGTCGCCCACTTCACCATTGTACGACACAAGGCTAGATGTCGAGTTCTAATGAAAGATAGAACCAATCTTCACAACGTTGCCTACTTCACCATTTTTCGACACAAGGCTAGATGTCGAGTTCTAATCCAAAGCTAGAACCAATCTTCACGACTCTTCACTTTGAAGCTAAGTGAGAACTTCACACGACACAACTACACATCACTTTATAGTTTAGCGAGAACTCACAAGACACAACTACATCACTTTATAGTTTAGTGAGAACTCATACAACTCATTACAACTCAACTAAACATATCCAAGTACACACATGTAACTTGGATGTACACAAGACAAATCCAAGCACACACATATGCAATGGATTTACAATACTAATCCAAGTATTCATAAATAGCTTGGATGAACACAACTAGTCCAAATATTCACAAATACATTGGATCTACACAAGACACAAACAAACAAATGATGAACATGACTAGATCTTTTGGAGAGGATGATCTTCATCAAGGCTTCATCTTTAATCACATCACAAGTGTGTGAGTGGTCTTCTCTTTGAACAAGGTAAAGAATGAGATCAAGAGGATAATCATAAGTAAACATACTTAACACATTAAATGATCATTTACAAATAATTAGGATTAACAAAGGAGAAAGAAGGTTGAAAGAAATGTCCAAAAAGGGTTGTGGAAAATGCAGATTTGATCCACTATTTTGTAGAAGACAAAAACCAACGGCTAGCTGCACGCGGTTCCTTATTGCACTAGGTGGTTCCTTATCAATAAAGAACCGCATAAGCATTTAAGGAACCGCGGATGTAGACTCTGCTCCTTTTTATTTTTTAGTGGGTTAGAAATATCTGGGCAGTTTGAAACCTTCAAAGGATATTCTTATGGCATTTGGAATATGCCATATTCAAATTTTCATTTTCCATTTTAATAAAACGTTTTTTTTAAAAGAACGTTTATTAAAAATCTTTTGTCACATTTGACAAAAGTGAGTTTTAAGGCTAATAACTTTTATGATCACTAAATCATGATTAAGATGTGTTGGTGTAATGATTATTACCTTGATGATAGTGTTTGTTAGATAATTCGTTTTACGATTGTGTTTGACTATAAATGTCTTGTATAATTTGTTGTGATCAAAACTAAGAAAGATTAGTTAACACTAATAATGTTTTTAGGCATTACTTGCATTAACAATCTCCTCCTTTTTTATTACGACAAACTATAAACTCATTTACGTAAAATACAAAATTATTCGAATTATTAACGAGTTTATTCACTATCATTTCTCACCCTTTGGTGAAGCAAAAAGGTTAGCACAAGTCTTTGGAGAAGAGAAGAATCGACTATGCTAGTATCTCCCCATTGGTGCTTACTCCCCTTGCTTGGGGAACCAAGTAAAAGAGCTAAGGTGACATGCTACACAAAGGTTAGAAGAAAGAAAAGAAACACCAATGTATATATGTGCACTACCTACTAAATAACTTGATAGGGAGGAAGAAAACAAAATAGAAGTAAGTATTTGCTAAGTATATACAAAGAGTGTGTGTTGACAACATCAAAGTTCAATTGGTGGAATAGAGGAAGAAAAGAAACATAAAAACCAATTGAAATGATCAAAATGTCAAGGGGTTAAAAATTTAGAATTTATGAAATCACCCATAAGCAATTTTAAATTTTAACCATGATCAACTCTTTAAGAAATGTATGAAAAAAGAATTAGAGGGAAGAGGATAACACGCATAACATTCATATTACACAAATATGAAAGAACATACAAGAGAAATATTCATACACACAATATGAATATTTAAAGCAAAAAATATAGAAAATAAACCACAAAGCATAAACTACTCTAGTAGTGATAATCTTCCAAGAATGCTTAAGTTTTATTGACTCAAACAACTAAAGTACAAAGTGTGCCTTAGTTGGAAAAGAAAGACGACGAGGCATCATTCAAAGTTTTGTTCACGGGAACGAAAACTTTGAGAGGAGGTCGAGTGAGAAGGAATTCAAGGAAATTTAGCTTGTCATAAACAGAGCAAGTTCAATTTGTTGAAATCGAAAACAAGCATACGAGGATCCATGATGCAAAACAAAGTCGTTAGATGGAGGAGGACCATCAAGATGAGAGTTTGGTGGAGAGGGAGATAATGGATAAGAAATGTTTTCACAAGGCCTAGTGAGGTTTGGAAATGAAGATAGGTCATCTAGTTGTGGAGGTTTGGGAAAAAGAGAAAATGTTAATGCAATGATGCCCAAAAAACGGTACTTGCATTTTTCGGTCTCACTTTGTTTTGATTACGACAATATGTAAAAACAAGCATTTACGAAAACAACGAAAAACAAATTCTTGAGTTCAAGTATTTTTCATGTCAACCATTATCACTTAAGGTATGTACAAACAAGTACTCATCCTAATTAAGTGATCAAGGATTTAATATTTTCTTAAAACTCACTTTTTATTAAGTGTGACAAGTTTTTATTAACCTTTCTTTTTAAGAAATGTTTTATTAAATTAATTATTTGAAAATTTGAAAATTTAAAAATGGCATATTCTATCTAGGTTTAGAATATCATTTCAGGATATTTTAATCTCCAGATTCGAACCATACCACTAAAAGACAAAAAGGAGCGGAGTCTACTTTGGCGGAACCTTAAGTGGCTATGGCAGTACCTTACCGATAAGGAACCGCGGGCTGCAATAAGGAACCGCAGGCAGATATAGCCATTGGAAGTTTGTCTTATAAATAGTGGATCATTCTCAGATTTTCTCTTCACCTCTTTTGCACATACATTTCCAGATTCTTTCATACTTCTTAAATCACTCAAATCCTTGGTCATTTGGTTGATTACTACTTGTTTAGAAGTGAATCTTTCTCCTCCCATCTCTTCCCCTCAAAGTGCAAAGAGAAGAACACTTTCATCCTTGAAGTGTTGTGTCTACCTCAAAGATCCATTGAAGATCCAAACTTATTTATTCATTGTTGTGTCATTGTTGTGAAGATCCAAGTTGTTGTGTCTATTTGGAAGTTGTGTATGTATTAAGGTTAATACTTGGTCCTTAAAGTATATTGGTGTAGATTGTTCCAAGCTAAGATTAGGGCTCGACTTTTAGCTTAGAGTCGGAAATTGGATAAGCGACGTTGTGTACGGTTTCTCCACCTTAAGGAGCTTGTTGATTAGTGAAATCTCGAGTAAGGAGTACTCGAGGAGTGGAGTAGGAACGAGGAGTGAGCTTCGTTGCCGAACCACTATAAATCCTTGGTGTTTGGTTTGATCTTTCCTTCCCTTATCTCTTTACATTCATTATGCTTTATACTTGTGATTATTAGTTTAGTTGCACTATACCTTGTTCATATTGTGTATAAGAAGGTTTCACATAAATACTCAAGCCTAAGTTTTTGAAAAGGATTTTTTAAAAACCATCTTTTAACAAGTAAATTTAAGAAACTATTCAACCCCCCCCCCCCCCTTCTAGTTTCTACAATCGGTATCAGAGCGTGGTTGCTCAAGCCTTTTTAAAATATATTATATTTTAAAACTTGAATCGATCTATGGATTCCAACAAGTATCTAGAAGGGCAATCTATGCAAAGACCACCTCTTTTTGAAACCGATAGTTTTATTTATTGGAAAAATAGATTTGAGACTTATGTGGAATCAAAAGATTTAGATCTTTGGCATGTTATTACCCATGGTGATTTTTTGCCTTATCAATATAATGAAGTTTCTAAAAGCAAATAGATAGTCACTTTTGACAAGCTAATGATGACACTAAAAGGAAACTTGCTAAAAATAATGAGGCTAAAATGGTGATTTATAATGCTTTACCAAAGAAAGAGTACGAAAGGATTTTTATGTGTGAAACCGCCAAAGATATTTGGAACACTCTTTTAGTAACCTACCAAGGTAATATCCAAGTCAAAGAAAGCAAAATCGATATTCTTGTTCAACAATATGAACAATTTGTCATCTTAGAAGATGAAACTATTGATAGTGCATTTGCTAGATTTAACACTATTATTACTAGTCTAAAAGCACTTGATGAAGGTTTTTCTAGCAAGAACAAACTTAAGAAGTTTCTTAGGGCGTTGCATCTAAAATGGAGAGATAAAGTCACGACGATTGAAGAATGAAAGGATCTCGCCAAATTATCACTCAATGAACTCATTGGCAACTTGAAAGTTCATGAGATGATAATTTTGAAGGACTCGGAAATGGTGAAAACCAAGAGTGAAAGTATGTATCTTGCACTTAAGGCCAAGAAGACGCAAAGTGACCATGAAAGTTCCTCGGATAGTGATGATGAGGAATATGCCATGGCGGTTAGAGACTTTAAGAAGTTCTTCAAGAGACGAGGTCAACACGTGAGGCAACCAAACAACGACAAGAAACCCTTCTCCAAAAACCGATTTGCCAAAGATGATAAAGGTGATAGGAAATGCTTTAGATGTGGTGATCCGAATCATTTCATCGGTGATTGTCCTAAGCCTTCACGCGACAAGAACCACACGACGTTTGTTGGAGGTTCATGGAGCGATAGCGGTGAATATGTTGATGACAACCCCAAAGATGAGAAATGTCTTATGGCTCACACTTCTAAAGAGGTACATTTCGAAACCGATTATTATAGCAATAATAGTTCTTCTCAAGATGATAGTGAATTATAAGGCCAATACAATAACTTACATAAGCTTAGCCTTAAATTCATTGAAAATAACAAAGTGCTAAAATCAACTAGAACTAATCTTGAAAATGAGATTAGTCAGCTAAGAGAGAAATTAGCTAAGCTTGAGAAAAAAAAGAAGTTGATTTAGGTTGTTTAGAATGTGATAACCTTAGACAAGAGAATGAAGAACTCAAGAGCACCTCTATTAAATTGGAAATGTTCATGAAAGGTACTAGTGCTTTTGATGACATGTTGAACAAACAAATTCATTCTAAGGAAAGACTTGGGTTGGGATATAACACTAATGAAGCATCAACTAGTGAACCAAAACAAGTTAGGTTTTCAAAAAAACGCACCCCTATACGCGGTTCGCCTGTATATGGTGCGGTTCTTTATGACTATGGAACCGCGGGTGGAGCTAAACAACCGCGGATAGAGGATAGTTTTTGTGAAAATCCTAAACTTTCTAAAAAGTCCATTTTAGGTGAAGGGACAAAACATATTCTTATTAACAAGGTCAAAGTACCTATTCTTGAAAAGCCTACTCTAGATAAATTCTACAAGCCCTTGAGTATGGGAACTAGAAACTTATCTACAGAAACATCTACTCCTCTAAGAGTACGGAATGAGTCAAAACCTAGAAGTAGAACACCTACACCAAAAAGGGACAATCAAGCTAAGTCGCGACCTATAAGTAAAACTCCAACACCTAGAAGGAATAACAATAATTATAGATCAAGATCAAAGACACCTAGGAGAAACTATGGACAACAAAACGACCATATGAATTGGAACAATTTTCAACAACAATACTTTTCCCCATTGGGAATGTCTCCTCCATTCATGCATCCCAACCAAATGCAAGGGACGTTTGGAACTGACAACTTTGGACCCATGAGATATTAGGGACCAAATGTTTGATCTTGTGCGTTGTTACCTAGATATGCTTGGGAATCGATTTAGAGCCCGACGAGTGGATTAAGGATACTGGTTGTTCTAAACACATGATGGGTAATCGAAGTTTGTTCTCGCACTACAAAGCATATGATGGAGGTAACATTACATTCGCTAGTAATCGACGTGGTAATATCATTGGCAAAGGTATGGTTTCTCTTGACTCCATGACCATTGAAAATGTAGAGCACGTAGATAACTTAGGTTTTAATCTTCTAAGTACAGTCAAATTTGTGACAATAAGTGTAAGGTCATCTTTTCGGAATATGACAGTGAAATCGTAAAAGATGGAAAGGTCATTGGAAAAGGTGTTAGTAAGCATGGGCTTTATGTCGTGAAGGTCAATAGGAAGTCAAAGGAAAACTTATGTATAGCGACTTTAGATGATAGTTCTACTCTTTGGCATAGGAGATTAGGTCACTCTAATATGCGATCAATTCAATCTTTAGTCTCTAAGGAGTTGGTAAGACATCTCCCCAAGATGAAGTTTGATAGTCACTTTTGTGATGCTTGCAAAGTTGGGAAGCAAGTTCACTCAAGTCACAAAGCCAAGAATTTGGTTTCGATCTCTCGGTGCTTAGAGCTCCTACATATGGATCTCTTTGGACCTTCCGCCATAGGGAGTTATGGAGGTAACCTTTATACCCTAGTTATAGTGGATGACTATTCTAGATTCACTTGGACTAGATTTTTTGTAAAACCCGTATTTAAAAATCAGAATATTTAAATACGCAGTTTAATTTTAATAAACTATATAAGTATTAATTATTAGATAGAGATATAAACGCAGAAAGTAAATACGCAATCCCAATTTACTTAAATACTATAAATATTACAGTTTATTCAGATAATAAGTATTAAGTTTCAGATAATATTACGTATGTATTATTTATTATACAGAAATAATTAAACGTTAACAATAGTTGCGCAACCTTAGTTTTATTTAAACATTACAAGATAATAATTATTCAGAAAATAATTATTAAGTTGCAGAAAACATTACGTATGTAGTATGTATTTACAGAAAAGAGTTTTACGTTTCGGATTTTTTAAAACACGAGAGATACTAGTAGACGTAATAAATTAAAAAGTTGAAAAACAAATAAAACCCACAAATCATTTGGGCCATCAGCTTTTAAAAGAAAAGAAGAAGAACATGGGCCTTAGCCCGGCCCTATTTTGCCAAAAAATAAAGAAACGGGGTAACCCCCCCTCTTATTGTCAAAACAGAAAACAAAATAGAATTAGGGTTTCCCCTTGGGTATGCCGCCAGTTAGAACAAAGAACCAGGGAGAAAAGGGCGACGACTTGAGTTAGATCATCCATTCGTTCGTGTAATTATTATTCCTTTAATCACGCAAATCAAGGTAATAAACTAATCCTCGTCATTCTTAATTGATCACAAGGTCTCACTTGTTATAATCAGAAAAACGTTTTAAATGCAACGGTAATTATGAAACGGATTAAAGGGTTGTCGAGTTTTGATTGGATTCGTGAATACTGCGACACCAAGTCTCGATGTGTTGCTGTTTTGGCCCAGCCAAGACCACCAGGGGTCTCGGTGGTGGTCTGGGTGTCGTCGACAGCAGGTAGAAACAACAAGGGGTGTTTGGCTTTGGTTAAGGGGGCGTTCGGTTATACTAACAGCAGGAACCAAACCCAAACAGTGGGAACTATTTAATCAGTGGGAACTACATAAAAACAGTGACAATAATATTCATGCCAGTGGATACATGTTTAAACAGAAATTAAAAAGATTTAAATCTGAAGTTAGCGACAGTTTAGCGACGATATTTCTGTCGCAGTTTTAATGACAGATTCTGGACAGCTTTTAGTCACAGTTTTAGTGACAGATTTTTTCTGTCGCAAATTCTAGTAGGCAGATTTGATATATAAATTGAATTGTTTTATTGCGACCGAGAGTGGGGCATCTTGGTAGGCTCGGGACTATAATTAAAAAGGATTAAAACGACGACTTAATCATACCTTATTTAATTCACTTTTATTATTAGATATTTTTAAATGATTTATATACTAAATTAATTTATTTATATTTAAATAGTTTTATAAGATTTAAAAGGGTATAATTTTATTAAAGAAATTATAAATAATTTTAGAAACTTTCTAATTTAGGAAACTTTCTATTTGTAGCAGGTTACTTACTATAGTATTAATCTAACGTGAGAATACGTTTATACCGTACTTAATAGTAGGTCGAATAATACACTGAAAAGAATTACTATAAGATCAGATTTATCAGTTAATATACGTACGGAATTTCAGAAATAAAATAAATAAATGAGAAGCCAATAAGAGCAGTAAATTAAATAAACGAATATCAGTTAACTTATTCGCGTCCTTTATTCTTGTAGCACGCGTGAAGCCCGAGTAGGATTCGTTCAGTCTTCCATTCAGTCAGTTACTGGACTAGAGGTACGGATTTTCCGTCCTTTCAGTAAAGACTTCCTTTCTATGCATGATTAGGATTCCCCGTCTGTAGCCAAATGTTTTCCTCAGTATATGTTTAAGTTTATCAGTAATCATGTTAATAACTAAATAAATTGCCTGATCATTATATACAAGCACGACCAGTTCATGTACTAGTTACGGAGGTACCGTAACCACGGCACTAGAGGCACCGGTGTCGTGACTCACATGCAGGAGAGTGATGTCCTGCATCGTCCCACTCAGCTCAGCTTGGCCATTTTATCAGTATTATTAGTGGGGCGTATGGATGCATCCTAGGCTACAGTTTACAGTTTAGCAGGTGAATGTGGTGTGTGCTCTACATCCTTCACATTGGAGCTGATCCCTCCACCCAGCACAGTTATTTAGAGGTCACCCCTCTACAGCATGACGAGGTCACCCCTCCAGTTATTCATGCACGGTTGTTACAGCACGTGACCTATATAAGCTCTGGCAAATAAAATACAGTAAATGCATGTTTTCAGAATTTATAGTTATATTTCAGTATCAGTAAATATGAATCAGGTTTTTCAGATTTTATGCAGAGTTCTACTACATGTTGCATATCAGTCTTACAGCTTCAGTATTCTATCGCCTGTTTCATTCAGTATATTCTTATCATGCTTGATATCCGTTCACTGAGCGTTATGCTCAGCCGTAGTTCCTTTCATGTTCTAACGGCAGGTACACCAGGACGCTCTTAGGATTCTGGGAGTATGTGCATTTGGATGGAAGCTATCCAGACTTCTTACTTTATGCATTTCTTACATTATTCTGCTTATTTTGGACATTGTTTAGTCCTTTCCTTCAGTATTTTACTTTTCATGTTTTGGGCTTATGTTTGGATTACCGATGTTTGATTCCGGTATTCCTTTATGGTCAGTTAATGTTTTAGGACATTTACCTTATGCTTTGATGACACGCCATAAATACACGTAACGGTTCGCTTATCCAAGTGGGGTGTTACAATTATGGTATCAGAGAGCAAGGTTCGACCTGTAGGCTTTAAAACTTGACCTGTGACTAGTGGGTAGTCACCAGGAACTTCCCAGATTTTGGCGTTGTTATCTTTCATGTTTCTCATGGATTATTCAGTCAGTTTTCTTCATTTATCAGTCAGTTTTCTTAAAGTTTTGACTAAGTAAAAGGTTGGTACATAACTAGCGATATTTAGTCGCATGTGCTTTTTAGCGAATTTTCGTTTTGGTGAGCTGACCATAGGCGTTCACCCTTACCGTTCAGATTTTGTATTGGTAAACCGACCATAGGGTTTATCCTTGCTCATGACAGATTCATGTTTTCAGTCAAATATTACTTGGTGAACCAGCCATAAACGTTCACCATTTCTCAAGTCGAATTTAATGCTTTTCAGTCAAATGATGTTTTGTGAACCGATCCACAGTTGTTCACCTTTGTCATATCAGGACATTTCATAAATTTTGACAAGTATGGATTGAACTACATCCATCCATAATTAGTCCGAGATTATAAATTTCTATACATGACAGTTCTCAGAAAATTTTGACCAGTATGAATCGAACCAGAATAGCCCCTACTTAGTCTCAGGTTTTCTTCTTTAAATTCTGTAGATTGAACCATAGCCGTCCACATCAGTTGATATTACACCTCAGTTGATTTGACTTTATGTTCCTTGTAACAGTCAAATTTTTATACCCTCACGTTGATGTCATCTACATGATGATTCAGTTTCATGTCTCCTTACGAGGATTATGTTTTCAACAAGGTAATGATGTTTTCCTGTTAAGATATACAAGAATTTCAGTAAAACCCATTTTCATGATAAATCATGATTGGCCTTCATTAATCATGCTCCATCCTGACCACTGTTGGGACTTCGATTATATCATACTTTTAGTCTTGATATAACTAGCAGTAAGTCGACTCAAGAATTACAGGCTATCATGTTACTTATTCCAGACCAGTTTACTACCGTTAAATCAATTTATTTCCTAGATCACGTCAGACAAGCGACACCAGTGCCATGAACAGTAGTCTATATGGACCCTCTGTATAGTGCCTCAGTTATACTCCTTGTACAGTGATACATGTGTACTCCACGTACAATGTCTCGATATGCTTCGTGTGCAATATTCATTTTGTACTTCATGTACAGTAGTCCAGGTGTACACCAGGTACCCTACTCCATGGATATTGCTAATCGATCCTCAACCATCTCGGGCGTTTCCACTTGTCGATATTTTACCAGGTGCTGATGCTGCTCGTGAGTTGAAGATTTTACCAGATGCTGATGCTGCGAACACTTTGAAGACCTCAAAATTGCTGATACTGCCGATACTTTAGAGATTTCTCAAGATGTTGATGCTGATGTTGTTATACTATAAAGACACCACAGAGCAAGGACGAAAACTATACATTTAAACTTTATGTCAAGACAAAATTTCAACCATCAGACACTACCATTCCATTACATACTTTTACCTTCTCAGTTAGATGTCACACTCCACTCAGCTAACCATATATTCAAAGAGTGGGAACCGGAACTCAGCCGGCCACTCAGCAGAATAGTTACATGAATCAGGGTCATGATAATGATCGTCAATTGACAGACAAAGCAGTAGTGACAACCACCATGCTTATAATTATTCAGTCAGTAACCATCGGAATTCCGGAACGGACGTGACCAGAAATACAGAGGTCAGTAGTCTAATCGGTCCGCCAACCCTAGCTGTTACCCGAAATTTTTTCAGCCTTGTTCAAATTCACCTACTAAAACACATGTTAGGACATCAGTCAAGACATAGGTCTCTATTATCCTTTTTGAAAACACCTTTCAGGACACCAGATACGATACATGTCATATGAATACCTTCTCAAGGTACGAGTCAAGACTCATAACTCCAATATGTTTTCTAAACCAGGCCCTCAGTAATTCAGGATACCCTTCAGAAAGGGGTATACCCGTTCTATTATGCCACGCATGAATCAGACATTTAAAAATTCAGTCACCAGGTTAAACACGCATTATTCATTCTGTAAGGCTACGGACAAACACATTCAGTGAAAAGTCGCCATGTTTACTTCACGTGTTCCTACGTTAGCTTCATCTTAAATCAGGTGGTCACCTGCCTCTCAGCCAGAAAGGACTCAACAATATCACCATATTTATTAAAATATTATTTTCAGTTAACGACGAGATCCGTCTTACCAACCCGGAACATATTCATTTTACTCCTGCCAGAAAGATCAATACAAATTGTTTCAGCTTTACGAGCACGTGAATTATTATCTTTTAGCTACAAAGACTTCTGGTCACCATTTATAATGCGAATTCTGAAATTCCTTAAATTCATGACCATCAGATTTCTCCAGAGTTCCCAGACATAATTTCAGAAAGTTTTTCAGGAATTTCCTTTCTCATCACGAGACAAAATTTAACATCAAGCTGGTCTCAAGAATAGAACCTGTTTTCAAAACTCTTTATTACAGGGCTTCAGCTAAGTCAAAAGAGTTGTAGCATTTGTTGTAAGAATTACCGGAACGAGGCTTTATTCACCCTGGCGCACCACCAGGAAGTGCACTGTTTCTGTCTACCAGATCACCATTCTTAATCGATGTTGCATTCCACGTATAGAAATCTTATCTAATCTCCTACGATATCTTAAATATTTTCTAGAACAATTCGCAACCGTGACACCAGTAGTGGTGAGAGAAGAACATGATGTTTTCCAGACTGCTGTTGCACATATCACAGTCTCTCTAAAAATTTTTTGTTTTATACTTCTGAGCTCCCTAACGCTCCAGCTATAGTATGAAATTTATGAATAAATTTTTCCATGATTCTCAGACAAAATCGTCAGCATATTCATTGATAACATTCTGATCTGCTAAATTCTAAGAGAAGTACAAGAGAATCATCTTTTCACAGTTGAACAGAACCTCCGATAGGAGAAAATTATATAAGCAGCTTTCCATATGTGAATTCCAGTTGAACGGAGTGACATTTCTGAACCACCCAATTTCAGCAGAAAGAAATTTCAGACAACCCTGCGAAGGTGAAGGCCATCACCTGATGGCCCCGACCGACGCCTGTGAACGAAGTACAAATTTTTCTAGAACTCAATTGACTGCTAACGCATAAATTGCTGACAGTCATCACTAAAGCCTAGGCTAACGCAGAAATTCTTCTATGACTATTCAACCAGATTCCCACCAGAATGTCCCATAAGCCTAGACAGAATTTTAATAGAAACCGTATCACACATTGATACAGCTATGTTCATATCTAGATGCCTGATATACCGCAGGTTCAAGATAGAACGCCTTCATGTTAGTGTGTTACCATTAAAAAAATCTGAACAGAATGAGACAGGATTCCATGGAGGTTATTGTCAGTTACCACAGACTTTGACGAAGTATGATACTATCTAAGTTATCGTCAACCATGTAATCAGCCTACGTGTTTCTTTCATCCGAAAGGATCACGCAGTAGCAGATCTGGAGAAATTTAGAAATTCAGCAGTATATTATACGAATTCAAGGCATTCCATCGATCATCATATCAGACAGAATTCATGTTCACGATCAAGTGTATGTTTATGCCCACTTTAAATTCGTGTTTATTTTCACTTTCACGTTTACGTCTCATTCGCAGTATGATGTTTCAGTTCATCTTTTATGCTATCTCGTGATTTAAGCTCACGTTTGTGTTCATAACATTGTTCACGTTCAAGCTTGTGTGCCATTTCGCGATACACGTTTCACAGTTTATTACCGAAGTCGGTTACAGAAAGCTTAAGAAACCAGGCTCAAGTTTAGCACAGCTATTCCATAACCAGGAAGAAGTTTCACGTCTCAGGCCGTATCGTTTGGAATTTTTTTTCTCAGTCAGCATACATCCATGATATATTCTAGTACCACATTCAGAGTATGTTTCGCGTGTCACATTCATGATATAATTCATGCTGAGCGTTCCTCGTATAATTGTGAACCACGTTCACAATTGCTCACGTAGCACGTTTACAATTGTTCACGTAGTTCGTCCCTATATTTCAGCAGCTTTCTCAGAGATATAAATATTATCTTTTCAGAATATTTACACGTATCGTTTCATGTATCCTACATGCTATGGCTTTTCATTCTATTAGATTCAGAAAATCCATCTTACGTATGGAACCAGAAACTATTCAGCATCGTCAGGACAGGTTCATCAGGACCAAGATTTTCATTATGTTTAGACCCTTGAAGGAATTGTTTCGAGCGGGAGGCTACTCGAAACGGAGGAGTCCATCCGGACCTCTCACCCCCTTTCCTTCAATAAATCCAGTTAAATTCTTTCAGACATGTCACGTTCCATGTTCTCTTCAGCCATGTCACGTACATGATCATTTCAGTCATGTCAGGTTTATACCTATCAGCAGCATTATGTCTTAATTAGAAGACAATTTATCCTTCAGCTTAATTGTCTTTTCAGTCTACGTGTTCTTTCAGTTCTTATAAATTCATCAGCTTATTACCTTTAATTCGAGGACGAATTTCTCCTTTTTAGAGGGGAAGAATTGTAAAACCCAGTATGGTTGTATCTTTAATTCGGGGACGAATTATTGTTTTAGAGGGGAAGAATTGTAAAACCCGTATTTAAAAATCAGAATATTTAAATACGCAGTTTAATTTTAATAAACTATATAAGTATTAATTATTAGACAGAGATATAAACGCAGAAAGTAAATACGCAATCCCAATTTACTTAAATACTATAAATATTACAGTTTATTCAGATAATAAGTATTAAGTTTCAGATAATATTACGTATGTATTATTTATTATACAGAAATAATTAAACGTTAACAATAGTTGCGCAACCTTAGTTTTATTTAAACATTACAAGATAATAATTATTCAGAAAATAATTATTAAGTTGCAGAAAACATTACGTATGTAGTATGTATTTACAGAAAAGAGTTTTACGTTTCGGATTTTTTAAAACACGAGAGATACTAGTAGACGTAATAAATTAAAAAGTTGAAAAACAAATAAAACCCACAAATCATTTGGGCCATCAGCTTTTAAAAGAAAAGAAGAAGAACATGGGCCTTAGCCCGGCCCTATTTTGCCAAAAAATAAAGAAACGGGGTAACCCCCCCTCTTATTGTCAAAACAGAAAACAAAATAGAATTAGGGTTTCCCCTTGGGTATGCCGCCAGTTAGAACAAAGAACCAGGGAGAAAAGGGCGACGACTTGAGTTATATCATCCATTCGTTCGTGTAATTATTATTCCTTTAATCACGCAAATCAAGGTAATAAACTAATCCTCTTCATTCTTAATTGATCACAAGGTCTCACTTGTTATAATCAGAAAAACGTTTTAAATGCAACGCTAATTATGAAACGGATTAAAGGGTTGTCGAGTTTTGATTGGATTCGTGAATACTGCGACACCAAGTCTCGATGTGTTGCTGTTTTGGCCCAGCCGAGACCACCAGGGGTCTCGGTGGTGGTCTGGGTGTCGTCGACAGCAGGTAGAAACAACAAGGGGTGTTTGGCTTTGGTTAAGGGGGCGTTCGGTTATACTAACAACAGGAACCAAACCCAAACAGTGGGAACTATTTAATCAGTGGGAACTACATAAAAACAGTGACAATAATATTCATGCCAGTGGATACATGTTTAAACAGAAATTAAAAAGATTTAAATCTGAAGTTAGCGACAGTTTAGCGACGGTATTTCTGTCGCAGTTTTAATGACAGATTCTGGACAGCTTTTAGTCACAGTTTTAGTGACAGATTTTTCTGTCGCAAATTCTAGTAGGCAGATTTGATATATAAATTGAATTGTTTTATTGCGACCGAGAGTGGGGCATCTTGGTAGGCTCGGGAGTATAATTAAAAAGGATTAAAACGACGACTTAATCATACCTTATTTAATTCACTTTTATTATTAGATATTTTTAAATGATTTATATACTAAATTAATTTATTTATATTTAAATAGTTTTATAAGATTTAAAAGGGTATAATTTTATTAAAGAAATTATAAATAATTTTAGAAACTTTCTAATTTAGGAAACTTTCTATTTGTAGCAGGTTACTTACTATAGTATTAATCTAACGTGAGAATACGTTTATACCGTACTTAATAGTAGGTCGAATAATACACTGAAAAGAATTACTATAAGATCAGATTTATCAGTTAATATACGTACGGAATTTCAGAAATAAAATAAATAAATGAGAAGCCAATAAGAGCAGTAAATTAAATAAACGAATATCAGTTAACTTATTCGCGTCCTTTATTCTTGTAGCACGCGTGAAGCCCGAGTAGGATTCGTTCAGTCTTCCATTCAGTCAGTTACTGGACTAGAGGTACGGATTTTCCGTCCTTTCAGTAAAGACTTCCTTTCTATGCATGATTAGGATTCCCCGTCTGTAGCCAAATGTTTTCCTCAGTATATGTTTAAGTTTATCAGTAATCATGTTAATAACTAAATAAATTGCCTGATCATTATATACAAGCACGACCAGTTCATGTACTAGTTACGGAGGTACCGTAACCACGGCACTAGAGGCACCGGTGTCGTGACTCACATGCAGGAGAGTGATGTCCTGCATCGTCCCACTCAGCTCAGCTTGGCCATTTTATCAGTATTATTAGTGGGGCGTATGGATGCATCCTAGGCTACAGTTTACAGTTTAGCAGGTGAATGTGGTGTGTGCTCTACATCCTTCACATTGGAGCTGATCCCTCCACCCAGCACAGTTATTTAGAGGTCACCCCTCTACAGCATGACGAGGTCACCCCTCCAGTTATTCATGCACGGTTGTTACAGCACGTGACCTATATAAGCTCTGGCAAATAAAATACAGTAAATGCATGTTTTCAGAATTTATAGTTATATTTCAGTATCAGTAAATATGAATCAGGTTTTTCAGATTTTATGCAGAGTTCTACTACATGTTGCATATCAGTCTTACAGCTTCAGTATTCTATCGCCTGTTTCATTCAGTATATTCTTATCATGCTTGATATCCGTTCACTGAGCGTTATGCTCAGCCGTAGTTCCTTTCATGTTCTAACGGCAGGTACACCAGGACGCTCTTAGGATTCTGGGAGTATGTGCATTTGGATGGAAGCTATCCAGACTTCTTACTTTATGCATTTCTTACATTATTCTGCTTATTTTGGACATTGTTTAGTCCTTTCCTTCAGTATTTTACTTTTCATGTTTTGGGCTTATGTTTGGATTACCGATGTTTGATTCCGGTATTCCTTTATGGTCAGTTAATGTTTTAGGACATTTACCTTATGCTTTGATGACACGCCATAAATACACGTAACGGTTCGCTTATCCAAGTGGGGTGTTACATTTTTAGCGTCTAAGAATGGAGCTTTCGATCACTTCAAAACCTTTAGTCGAAGAGTTCAAAATCAATTAGGATATTCAATTGTCTCTATTAGGACGGATCATGGTAGGGAATTTGATAATGAAGTGCAATTCGGTGCCTTTTGTGAAGCTCATGGTATTACCCATAACTTCTCGGCTCCTCGCACTCCACAATCAAATGGGGTAGTTGAAAGGAAGAATAGGACCATCCAAGAGATGAGTAGGACGATGTTAAATGAGCAATCTTTGCCTAAAAAATTTTGGTTCAATGCCGTGGACATATTGACCTATATTCTCAACTGAATTCTTATTCGACCTTTCCTAGGAATGATCCCCTATGAGATTCTTAAAGGTAAGAAGCCCTCATTGGAATACTTTAGGGTATTTGGAAGCAAGTTCTTCATTCTCAACACCAAAGATTACCTTACTAAGTTTGACCCAAAGTCTTACGAAGGTATCTTTTAGTTTTTAGGTTATTCTCAAACTAGCAAAGCCTACATAGTCCTCCATATAACCTCGGGTGTAACTAAAGAATCACTTAACGTGACATTTGATGAAACCCCTCCTTCATCTAAGAGACCACCTTTGGTAGATGATGACTTGGATGAAATAGACATAGTTAATGCCAAAGATGTTAGAAACATAGGAGTTGAAGACCTTAGTGTTAAAAAGGGAGTAAACATTAAGGAGTCAAAGGATCATGCTCTCAACAACGTCATAGGCGAATTAAATCAAAGGACCCTAAGATCTCAAGTCCAAAATCAAAGTAACTTCTTCTTTTTTTCTCCTTGATTGAATCAAAGAATGTTAAAGAAACTTTGATGGATGAGAGTTGGGTCATCGTCATGCAAGAAGAATTGAATCAATTCATTACTAATGACGTTTGGGAACTTGTTCCTCCACCTAGAAGTTCGACCATCATAGGAACCAAATGGGTATATAGGAATAAGTTAGACGAGAATGGTGTTGTGTCTCGTAACAAGGCTATACTTGTAGCTCAAGGCTATAATCAACAAGAAGGTATTGATTATGACAAGACATACGCACCCGTAGCAAGATTAGAATCCATTAGAATCCTTTTAGCCTACGCTTGTGCCTTATACTTTAAGCTTCAACAAATGGATGTAAAGAGTGTGTTTCTTAACGTTTTGATCAATGAGGAGGTATATGTGGCTCAACCTCCTGACTTCATTGATTTTGAGAAACCGGATCATGTTTACAAGCTTAAGAAAGCTCTTTATGGTCTTAAACAAGCACCCAAAGCTTGGTATGATAGACTTAAAGTGTTTCTTGTAAAACATGAGTATACCATGGGGATGGTAGATAATACGCTCTTTACAAAGAAGAAAGGTTCTCACCTCATTATCGTACAAATATATGTTGATGACATTATATTTGGCTCAACTTGCCAATCATTGTGTGATGACTTCGCCAAAATCATGCATGACGAGTTTGAAATGAGTATAATGGGAGAACTTAATTTATTTTTAGGACTCCAAATTAAACAAATGGACGATGGTATTTTCTTTAGTCAATCCAAGTATGTTAAAGAAATGCTAAAGAAATTTGGATTACAAGACTCTAGACCGATGAAGACCCCTATGGCCTCAGATACTAAACTCACTGTAGATGATGATTATGAGTCGGTAGACAACACCAAATATAGAGGTATGATTGGTAGTTTGTTGTACCTAACGTCAAGTCGATCGGATATCATGTTTAGTGTTTGCCTTTGTGCTCGCTTCCAAGAGGCTCCCAAAACCTCTCACCTTGAAGCGGTTAAGCGTATCTTCTGATACATTAAGGGCACTGTACATTTAGGATCATGGTATCCTAAATGGACCGGCGTAGAAACCATTGTCTACGCGGACTCGGATCATGCGGGAGACTATGTGAACCGGAAAAGCACTAGTGGAGTTTGTACCTTCATGGGTTGTTGTTTAACTTCTTGGTTCTCCAAGAAACAAACTGATCTTGCAATATACACCACGGAAGTCGAGTATGTGAGTGCCAGTAAATCTTGTCAACAATCTCTATGGATGAAGCAAGTGCTTGTTGATTACGGGATTTCTCTTGATGATGTTCCCATCATGTGCGACAATAAGGGTGAAATAGACCTTAGCAAGAATCCGGTGCAAAATTCGCGAACTAAGCACATAGATATTCGACACCATTTACTTAGGGATATTGTTCAAAAGGGGAACATTTCGATTGAGAAGGTACCCTCGGTAGAAAACTTAGCCGACATCTTCATTAAGCCACTAAAGAAGGAACCTTTTAATTACTTGTGTCTAGGTCTAGGTTTAATGGAACATATTCCTTAATTGCACATTTTATTAATCGAGTCTTTTTCTCTTTTGAGTCTTTTCTTTCTTTGAGTCATTGAGTATTGCAAACTCTTTTTAGAAAACTTCTTCTCTCTTTTTCAAAATTCTCAAAGTTCTTTCGAAAATGGTCGAGAATTTTTTTTGCATTGTTAATTCAATCTAAAAACGTTTTTCATAGCTTCTTGCTATTCATAATGATCTTACATAATTCAAATGTATGTGTCTCTAAAATATAGCAAGAACAAAAGTGAGCTATGGAGGACAATTGTGTCATGAATTTTTGTCTAGTTATACGCACCTCCAACATCGATTTTCTTCGAAATCCTTGTATTTTGGTCAAAACCTTGTTTGGTGAGTTCTTGTGTGTTTTCTTTGTCTATCTTTGCTTCTTAGCATGTCTCCATGATTAGTTAGACTAGAAAAATAGGATTTGCTTAATTGTAAAATCCTCACTCATCACCAAATTCAACCCACTGTGGGCGGTTCTTTATTGAGACCGCGACTCATTATCGATAAGGAACCGCGGTGGAGAAAAGGAACGGCGCACATAGCCTTCTTTTTCGGGTATTTCTGAAACTCTAAATTTGTTCCAACACTTTTTGGAATCTTTTTTTCAACCCTTTGACCACCCCCCCAAAATATCTTGGGCTTTCTCTATTTAACCCTAAGCATTTTGCATCCTTTCTCAAATCAAAATGTCTTATTCTCCAAATGAAAGCCTTGATTCTCCTCTATTTTCTCCAATTTCTTTCAATCCCAATTCACCCAAAAACACTCAAAATCACATCTCTTCTCCTTCTAAGAATGTTGATTGTGGAACTTCTAATCTTCCACCACTAGCCTTTAGTGTTCTTCATCCTTCACGTGATAATGTCATGCATCATGGAACATATTGTCATTGTTGTCAATATCAACATCTTGCTATGGCTCATATCTATGAAGAGTTAAATTACATCAAGAGTCTCTTAGTCAAACCTCCTCTTCACTATGATTATGAGATTTCTACCAGCCACCACCACCTCCTTTCGCCACTACCTTGTCTTTTATCTAAGCATAGTTTGCTTATCTTCAAGAAATCTAGTTCAAGCAAATCTTAGAGTTCTAGTTTAACTAGGATTAGATTTATGCTTCTATTTTGGCTTGTTTTATTTCTCATACATCTTTGTATGTTTTGTTTCCTTATATCTTTTATCATGTTTCCTTTTAACATGATTTATCTTGGATCTTTGTCTATTCTCTTGTATTTTTTTTGTGACCTTTGCTATATCTTGTTGGGTGTCTCTTCTCTACTACTAACCCTTCTATGTAGCTTGTCACCATATATCGATTCCTTGGTGCCCCAAGCAAGGGAGAGTAAGCACCAAGGGGGAGCATTTGCAAAGTCCGGTTCTTTTCTTCTTCAATGACTATTGCAACCTTTTTGCTTTGACAAAGGGGGAGAAATGAAATAAACTCGTCATCGAAAATCTTGTTTTTATTAGGTGATTGAGTTTATGTATTCTCGGAATAAAAAAGGGGGAGATTGTTAATGAAATGATGCCAAAAAACGTTACTTGTATTTTTCGGTCTCGCTTTGTTTTGATTACGACAATATGTAAAAACAAGCATTTACGAAAACAACAAAAAACAAATTCTTGAGTTCAAGTATTTTTCATTTCAAGCATTATCACTTAAGGTATGTACAAACAAGTATTCATCCTAATTAAGTGATCAAGGATTTAATCTTTTCTTAAAACTCACTTTTTATTAAGTGTGACAAGTTTTTATTAAACTTTCTTTTTAAGAAAATGTTTTATTAAATTAATTATTTGAAAACTTGAAAATTTGAAAATGGCATATTCTATCTAGGCTTGGAATATCCTTTCAGGATATTTTAATCTCCAGATTCGAACCATACCACTAAAAGACAAAAAGGAGCAGAGTCTACTCCGGCAGTTCCTTAAATGGCTATGGCGGTTCCTTATCGATAAGGAACTGCGGGCTGCAATAAGGAACCACAGGCAGATATAGTTGTTGGAAGTTTGTCTTATAAATATTGGAACATTCTCAGATTTTCTCTTCACCTCTTTTGCACATACATTTCTAGATTCTTCCATACTTCTTAAATCACTCAAATCCTTGGTCATTTGGTTAATTACTACTTGTTTAGAAGTGAACCTGTCTCCTCCCATCTCTTCCTCTCAAAGTGCAAAGAGAAGAACACTTTCATCCTTGAAGTGTTGTGTCTACCTCAAAGATCCATTGAAGATCCAAACTTATTTATTCATTGTTGTGTCATTGTTGTGAAGATCCAAGTAGTTGTGTCTATTTGGAAGTTGTGTATGTATTAAGGTTAATACTTGGTCCTTAAAGTATATTGGTGTAGATTGGTCCAAGCTAAGATTAGGGTCGACTTTTAGCTTAGAGTCGGAAATTGGATAAGCGGCGTTGTGTACGGTTTCTCCACCTTAAGGAGCTTGTTGATTAGTGAAATCTCGAGTAAGGAGTACTCGAGGAGTGGAGTAAGAACGAGGAGTGAGCTTTGTTGCCGAACCACTATAAATCCTTGGTGTTTGGTTTGATCTTTCCTTCCTTTATCTCTTTACATTCATTATTCTTTATACTTGTGATTATTAGTTTAGTTGCACTATACCTTGTTCATAATGTGTATAATAAGGTTTCACATAAATACTCAAGCCTAAGCTTTTGAAAAGGATTTTTTAAAAACCATCTTTTAACAAGTAAATTTAAGAAATTATTCAACCCCCCTTCTAGTTTCTACATAAAAGTTTGTTGGCTTGTTAAGTCATTATATGGCTTAAAGCAAGATCCCAAACAATGGAATCAAAAGTTTGACCACGCTGTGTTAGAGTGGATTCAAAGTTAATGAATGCGACAAGTGTGTTTATGTAAAAGACACACATACTTTATATGTAATCCTGTGTTTATATATTGATGATATGCTTATCGTTGGTAGGAACGACAATGATTAGATCTACTAAAGACATGTTGAAATCAAAGTTTGATATTAAAGATATGGGTTTGACTTATGTGATCCTTGGAATAAAAATCATAAGAGCTAAGATCAGACTTGTGTTAGTCACGCACGGTACGTGGACAAAATTCTTGATACTCATAATGCGAGGGGATTTCGGCCTAGCTAGAACTCCAATTAAATAGAGGCATAGGTGTTGCCGAATTATAGTATTCAATAACTATTAGCATGTTAATGTATTTAATGACAGGTTCCCGACCTGACTTAGCATATGTTGTTAGCAACTAAGTAGGTATGCTAGTAATCCAAGTGATGCACATTGGAAAGCTATGACTAAGGTACTTCATTATTTGAGACCAATCACGATTATGGACTGATTATGATAGATATATGTTAAGTTTACTTCTTGAAGGATATTTGAAACCTTGATCACAATACAAAGAGTGTGCATAAACCAATCTTTATATATATAAGAAGAACACAACCAAACGTTCAAGCCTCAATATATTGATACGATCACTCTTAATAGTGATGGGGTTTACAACCTTGAAGCTGTAACAAACAATGAGAGAAATGTGTAGAGAATATGTGTGTATGGAAGTGTCTTTCTCTCTACACCCTAGGACTTCCTTTTATAGTGAAAGGGGTCCTAGGTGGTTACAATACAATTAATACTTGCCTAAGTATTATACATTAATATCATTTAATTATTTTCTAAATAAATTGGTAACCTCTTCATCATATTTAATAGTTTCCATAAGAATAGGAAGACTAAATATTTGATCTTATCTTATACAATTTTCCATCAACTTTATCTCACCGCCAGTAGGAACTGTATGCTGCCAGGAGGAACGAAGTACTGCAAAAGGAACTGTATGCTATCAGTAGGAACGAAGTACTTCAGAAGGAACTGTATGCTACCAGTAGGAACAAAGTACTGTAAAAGGAACTGTAACTCACCAGGAGGAACGAAGTACTCTAGTAGTAACTGCTATATTACCAAGAGTAACTTCCAAATACATTATTCCTAACAATAATCCCCTAAACTTGAATTTAATCATGTTGAGTTCAAGTTTCTACTGTTATGCGTCTTGATCACCAGGAAGATGCGTCTAAACACTTCTTTGTGTAGTACGTTGTTTCGTCGTGGCATCACATGAAATTTTGAAGCAAGCCTCCCCTGTTTGGATGCACTAATATGTTGAACAGTCAATAAATATCCAAATCATGAACCATGGTAAGAAAAGTGGTACAAACAATCATCAGTTCAATAAGTTCAAAACTATCCTCGTCACTTTAAAGTGAATCATAAAAATGTATAGTTTTTTACAAACTACCAGCCATAAACGGATTTGATGATGTCTTTACCAAGAGTCGTACCTCCTTGGACTAGACACACTTTGTTGCAATAACATGGTGAGTGAAGGCCATATAGTTTTGAGCAAACTATTACTGTTATAAACAGTTTTGAGAATGTCTTTACCATGAGTCTTTTGCTATGGACTAGCCACTCTTCAGTCTAAGATCATGGTGAGTGATGACCACACATGGCAACCATTAACGGATTTGATATGGTCTTTACCAAGCAGCCGTTTGCTCTTGGACTAGCCAGTTTTTATGTTTGGTAGACATAGTGAACTGATGACCATTTGTTGTATGGTGGTTAGCCAATACCTAAGACTTTCTCAACCATAACTAAACAACTCACAATAGACCCTTTTTAAATTTTTTTTAACGATTCAAAAAACTATGAGTCAACCAGCGATAACGTAGGATGCACCAGGAGGAACAATGGTCCACCAGAAGCAAAATGACCAGGAGGAACCATTGGTCGACTAGGAGCAACTTGGTTCTACTAGGAGGAACAATATCCACCAGTAGCAATGTCATCCTGCATAATTGGTTAGACGAAAAACACAAAAATGCACAGAACAATACATACAACAAGCCTCCCCTTAGGCAAAAACCTCCCCTTAAATGGAGCTAAGTATCCACCATCAAGGAAATCCTTTTTTCTTTTTTTCTATATTTTTAAGACTTTTCTTTTCCTGTAAAAAGTTAGTTCACACAAATATAGAAAATACAAAACATATCAATTGACAATCACACTTGTTAAAATAAACACAAACCAAACAAAGATTAGTGCTTATAGAAGTCCCAAGCCAAAATAGACTTGAATCTTCCAAAGACATCAACATAGTCATATCTTGTTAGGGTCTTTGGTGCACTATTTTATTTGGAAACATGTTTTGAAACATCTTGTTAAGGTTTCCAAACCCACCGAGCTAAAGCATTAACAGTATTAACCTTTGTTTTTTACCGTGCAGACTCAACCCTTATACCCTTAACATTGTGAAAACATCTTGGTTGTGGAACTATGTTACTTTTTGGATTAGGGTGAAAAACTCTACCAAAGTTCTTATGATTCAGCCGTCTTGATTTATTCCACACCGGTTTAACCTGTTGTTGATCATTGATCTTTTTCTTGTGTTTATAAGTATATTGCAAGTGATCAAAACTACCACACACATAGCAAGCCTTACTTTTGAACTCAAAGTTATCACTTGATTTCTGAGTTATCATGCCATTCCAACCTCTTTGATTACCTATAGGACTCTTATTCTTTTTCCTAGGGTTATCTAGTTTCCTATTACTTTCATTCTTAGCACAAGCAGATTAAGGACAGAACTTAGGTGATTCGGTGCTTAAGGTAGACTTATATGAGGCATATTTACTAGTCATGGGTTCAATTATAATAGGTTCAGACACAGACTCACAAGAGTCAAGGTTCTTGGTCTTAGGTTCTAAAGACTCGTCACTAGAGTTACAAGAGACAAAGTCATTAGACACAGAAATAGTTTCAATTGAGCCAATAGACCTTATACCATATGTCCTTTGTGATTCATCAAAGTCAGAGTGGTCTGAGGTAGGCATGAATGTCCCTATGAGAGGTGGAGGAACAGCATGCATCTCTGCAGCTGGTTTATACCTATTGAAAACATGCCTACCTTTCATATCTTCAGGGGTAGTGTCAAACACACTAGACAAAGAGGAATCAAAAACATCATTTGGCCTAATATAGTTTTTAAATCCCTAAATAATTTTAGCCCTACCAGACATGGAGCTATATAGTAATTTGATTAGGTTTTTAGAAGAACGTATCCATTTATCAAACCTAGCCAAAGCACTATCCAATTTAGCTTGTAGCTCCTGCTTCTCTTTATTTACCTCAGTATTAAGCTTTTTAGAATATGTCAATAGATTAGTTGTATTTTCAGTCAATACTTAATACCTTAATCTTATCTTCATACTCTAATTGAGAATTTTGAAACCACTTTTTTGTTGTTCCAAAGTTTTAAGAGAGCTTTTATATGCCTGAACTTCTAGGTAGTATTCGTTATTTTGGGCCTCTAGCTCGGAATATTGTTTTTGAAGTTCAACATATTTATGTTCATATATTTCAGATCAACTAATTACTAAGTCATAGTTGTTATAAGCATGCATTTTACTCTTTAATTTATAATTATATTCTCTAACTTCATATTCAGTCATACGAATTACCTCATAGTCTGGAACTAGAGTTCTGCAAGTCATGTCTTTTGCAACAACACCTTAGGAGTTTCTTTAAAAACCTTAATATCATATCCTTTAGCGACATAAATTATGTCACGGAACTATTACAAATCTGTCACAGAACTGGCAAATTGTCTCTAATCTGTTGCTAAACTGTCGCGAATTCTAAACAACAACTTTACTTCACAGCAACAAGAATGTAGAAATCTTGTTCTTCTCAATCAAAGCTTCTCAGCGAGTCTCTAATACCAATTGTTAAGTTTACTTCTTGAAGGATATTTGAAACCTTGATCATAAAATAGTATGCGGAAGCCAATCTTTATATATAAGAAGAACAATATAAATAACCAAACGTTCAAGCCTTAATATATTGATACGATCACTCTTAATAGTGATAAGGTTTATAACCTTGAAGCTATAACAAACAATGAGAGAAATGTGTAGAGAATATGTGTGTGGGTCTATCTATCTACACCCTAGGACCTCCTTTTATAGTGCAAGGGGTCCTAGGTGGTTATAATATAATTAATATATGCCTAAGTATTATACATTAATATCATTTAATTATTTTCTAAATAAATTGGTAACCTGCTCAGCATATTTAATACTTTCCATAAGAATAGGAAGACTAAATATTTGATCTTATCTTCCACAATTTTCCACCAACTTTATCTCACCACCAGTAGGAACTGTATGCTGCCAGAAGGAACGAAGTACTGCAGGAGGAACTGTATGCTACCAGTAGGAACGAAGTACTGTAGAAGGAACTGCATGCTACCAGTAGGAACAAAGTACTGCAAAAGGAACTGTAACTCACCAGGAGGAACGAAGTACTCTAGTAGGAACTGCTATATTTCCAGGAGTAACTTCTAAATACATTATTCCTAACAATATCCCTTTGTTATCGAAGGATACAATGATGCAAATTAGATATCTAGCATAAAGGATTCTAGATCGACTAGTGGATATGTGCTTACACTAGGAGGGCCGCTATATCTTGGGAGTCTTCCAAGCAAATTTTTATAGCTAAGTCTATGATGGAATCAAAATTTATCGCATTAGATAAATGCATAGAAGAGGCGGGATGGCTACGTCAATTAGTAGACATACAAAGGTGGCCTAAACCGGTAACGGCCCTTAGTATACATTGTGATAGTCAATCAAAAATTGGAAGAGCTCATAGCATAATGCATATTGTAAAGTCAGACATATTTGTCGTCGACATAATTCGATACGAAAAGTTCTCTCATCAGGAGTGATCTCAATTGATATGTGAAGTCAAAGGATAATATTACGGATCCGCTCACGAAAGGCTTAAGCAAAGAGTTAGTGATGACGTATAGTCCCCAACCGAGTTATGGACCCGGCCCATCACTAATGGGTTGGATTAATGTCATTTAAGCTTATGGGCTTCGAATGAACAGTGGCCGCATAGATGTGTGCGGCCCACGGCCAGGCACGACCGGTGCAGGGTTAGACAGAATCACAATCTTATTAAGATTGAGATTTACCCCAAAGTAGAGGATATGTACTCACCATAATTAGAAGATAACAATCAAACTAGTTGTGGCACTTATCTTTTGCTTGGGGCCAAAGCATTGGTGACAACCCATTAGGATTTCACCGCCTATATAAGGAACCCCCAAGGGTTCTACAAAGGTATCACATTCTTCATACTCTCAACCTACAACCGATTAACCCTAAATCGATTACTTACTCTCACGTTGGAGTCTAATCGTGGGACACGCTCCCACGGTAAGCTTAACGCGTGTTGTTTTAGTGTGCGGGATCTCAGCAAGACATTCACTTGGTGCAAGAGTCGGAGCCCAACCTATCCGAATTAAGCCTAATTTGGATTAAGCAAGGACCATCCAACTTTTGTATCAACAAGTTGGCGCCATCCGTAGGACCCTACACTAAACTCAATCTCTCCCAATGACGAAGGGACACTTTCAAAGAAACCTAAGGAACACGAATCCTGGGAATTGGAAGTCCGCGGGTGATGGGATAATCACCTCAGCCCAGCCCTATGGTGGCCAAACAGGAGGACTGAATAATCGAAACACGTTTCAGTCTCTCGGTGGGGCAGGTACGTCCGATAATACCCCACCACCAACCATGACTTTGGATAATCTCGATCCGGAAGCTGCGCCAAAGGCCCCTACTAAGGGGCCACAAAAGCCACCAATGGTCGAGGCAGAATTGGAAGTCGGTTCACTCGATGATGAGGACCTCGAACGTGTACTCACATAAAATTTCGACAGAATCATGTCGGGCATCTCGGCAAGATTAAATCGGGGAAGGAACCTACAATCCAGACTTAACTTCAGCAGCGTCGCGCACAGAACTCCCCCTCAAGCTCGAAAGAGGGGAAGGAAGACGCGGGCTCAGGAACAGCCTCCCTTCAAAGAGACACCTCGAGCATGGAATGTGTTCGAGCGCATAGGGGATCACATCATGCAAGAATTACAAGAAGCCCAGGGAGACGGGGATAAGTTCGACAGCTCCACTCGACGCCCGGTGTTGGAAACTCATGGGGACAATCGCCGCACAAGTGTGTGGCGTAGGATAAACTATTCTGGGAAGGAAGCTCCTTCCCACAAAAGTGGTTATCATAAATCGAAAGGTGGGGGGAAATCACCCCACCATGACCCTTTGGGGTTTGATTCGGATGATCATCACCCCAGGCGTTGCCGACCTAGGTATTCCACCCCTGAACCTTAAGATGACAAAGGAAGTTACGGCGAGACCTACTATCGTGGGGAAGAGGAGGAAGATCTCTCCCTCCCATGGTGTAGCGAGAGGGAGGACGCCTTCACTCTTCGTATACGGAACTATTCCGAGGAAAAGAAGCGCCGCATGCCGGAAAGTGTCAAAACCTACGATGGATCTGGTGATCCGGAGGATCACCTAAAGGTGTTTGACACACATGCTAAAATTGAACGATGGTCGATGCCCATATGGTGCCAGATGTTTAATTTGACCTTGATTGGCAATGCGCGTGACTGGTTTGAGAAGCTCCCCCATCGAAGCATCAACAACTTCGATGAATTGTGCACAGCGTTCCAAAACAATTATACTCAGCGAAAGAAGTATAATAGAGATCTGGTCTCATTAGCGACAGTCAAACAAAGGCCTAGAGAGTCCACAAAAGACTACACGGAGCGTTTTAATGACGAGTGTACGCGCACAAAAGCGTGCCTGGAGCTCATTAAAATTTCCAACTACATGCATGCCATAACGGACAAATAGCTAATTAGGCGCATCAATGATAAACGTCCGGAGAAGTTTGATGAACTCATGGAAAGGGTTCGAAATTTTGTGGAAGGGGAAACCGCGGTTGCTGCGGCATACCCCACAAAAGGGAACCACGGTTATCGATCTAACGATCCACCTAGAAGGCATTTAGGTGGCCAAAGTAACCACGGCAATGGGAGAAGTAATAAGTGTGAAAACACTTATCCGTTTACCACTTATTTCTAACAATAACAAGACCAAAACATGTATTTAATGTCGTAAAAGGCGGAATTATGCTTGGTTTGTGTTTTTGTTATGTTTTAGGACCAAAAGATGAAAAAGGAAGAATACACGGGCTTTCACGGGCTTTTATCGAAGAAAAGGATAAAAGGCGAAGTCAAAAGGTCAAAAGTGCAAAAAGAACGGAAGTCAAAGGCCTATTCTGAAGATTTATCGAAGAAAAATTCTAAAGACGGAAGTTTAACAAAGTCGAAAAACCAAGTCTACTAAAAGAAGAAAATTAGAAGACGAGTTCAAGTTATCATTCGACTAATCCCGAGACAAAGTCGATAAAGACGAGTTAATTAAAATTCGAGAAGACAAGAAGAAAGAGAGAAGACACAAGACCCTCCCCTTCTCCTATATATACCCTCCTAATCCTTCATTAGGAGGGTGTTAGTTAATTTTAGTCTTTAATTTTAGTAGGTAATTAAGTGTGTTTTATTTTTCTTCTCTCTAGTTTTCTTTCAAGTTTTTTAATCTTTCACCTTGTAATCTTGGATCTTAATCTTTAATATAATCAAGCTCTTTAATAAATTCTCATTCTACCTTTCTTAATCATAATCTATTGTTTTTTCTTAATTAATCATGTAGTTGGTTTAATTTTGTTGATTGTGTGATTGGTTGGCTTATTGGATTGTGCTTATTGAGTTGGTGTGTTTTGAGGTTTTTAGATTAAGGTGCTTATTGCTTAATTTTTATGTTTATTAGTTTTTAAATAAGTTGATTTCAGTAGATTAATTTTTTTATAAAAAGTTGATTTTAAATATTTTGTTTATTTGGTGTTCTTAAAAGTTTTTAAATTATGTCTTATTAGCTTTTTATAAAAATTGATTTGGTTTAAGTTTTGGTAAGTGCTTATTGTGTTTGTGCTTATTTGGTATGAATTCGGGTAGTAGAAACCCTCTTTTCCCGAACTGTATCAAAAACCTCAGTATCCCGAATTAACTACTAATCCTTAATCCGACTTAACCCATTTTTTCCTCCAAAACAAGTCTGTTTCCCGAATTGAGTGCAAAACACCATTTCCCGAATTACTTGCAAGTGTCCATTCTGAATTAAGTACAAAACAAGTGTATTCCGAATTAAATACAAGATTGTGTTTCCCGAATTAGGTGTGTTACTCGTATCCCAGATTATGTGAAGGTAGAGTTTCCCAAATTAGGTTGGTGATCATTTTTTCCGAATTAAGTCTGAAGATTGTGGAATTCGAATTACACACCAATCTTCATATTCCGACTTAAGTGGAAATTACATTTTCTGAATTAGGTAAGAAGGGTGTATTCCGAATTGAGTGTGGGCTTGCGGATTCCAAATTACATTGAGCATACACATTCCGAACTAGGATCTAGACGCTTGATTCCGAATTAGTTATGGAATGCAGATTCCGAATTAGGTTCGAGATGTGGATTCCGGATTACTTCTAGGTTGCATATTCCGAATTGAGTGCAGCATTGTATATTCCGAACTACTTGCAACATTACAGATTCCGAATTAAGTGTATTGGCATTCCGAATTAGTTCAAATTTTGGTATTCCGACTTATGTTCCGTTCTTGTTTTCTGAATTATTTTCAAAACCTTAATTTTTCCCGTCATTTTTACCTAGTTTAATTTTCAATCATTTTCACTTAGTTTAATTTTCAAGCTTACGTTTTTATAAATTTTACGTTTTTATAAAGTTTTAAGTTTCAAATTCACTTTTAAAGTTTTAATTTTTCACCATTTAATTTCAAGTCTTAATTTTTAGCTTAAATTGGATAATTACCTTTAGCTATTTTCATCAAGTTCTACTATGCAGCATTCACTCTAGATAATCAATCGAGGTTAGACATTCTTCTTTATAGCTTTTACGTTTATGTTATTTGTAGACTTAGTAAACCAAGCTCCCCCTTTTAGTGACCAACACCAACAATTCCACCCTAAACCGTGATCAATTCGAATTGAATCAAGCACAAACAACACTTCTAGAGCACACAAAAAAGCTTTAAATCAAGAAGCTTGGACTACAAAAGTCAGGCAAAGGGAGGACAGTCGGACGACAAGTTCACTCCTCTAAAGATGACTTATCGAGATATCTTGTTAACAGAAGGAGCAAACTTTCCAAGACTTCCCCCCATGAAAACCCCAGTTGATCGTCGTCAGGGCACTCGCTTCTGCGAGTTCCACAATGACAAAGGTCACGGCACGGAAGAGTGCATCCAGCTCAAGAAGCATATAGAGTCACTGATTAAGTCAGGCAAACTCAAACACCTATATAAGGATTGGAAGGATGTAAAGGATAACAAAAAGTACGACAAAAAAGATTCCCAAAAGGATAAGCCTACGACCATATACATGGTTCAATCATGGCAGCACCAGACAAAGCAGAAAGTTAGTCAAAAAAGTTCACGCGAAAAGGAAATCTCATTCCCTCCGATCACGGCGAGAAACGTGGCTGATGCACCTCTCACGATTGAGATAGGCATTGGGACTCATAATGTTCGTCGTATGTATGTGGATGGGGGATCATCGGCGGAAGTACTCTACAAACACTGCTTCATACAGCTACGATCAGAGATTAAAAGCCAATTGATGTCGGCCACGTCGCCACTTATTGGCTTCAGTGGAGACACTATCTGGCCGATAGGACAATTACATTTGCTGGTAACCATTGGAGATAAATAGCATTCAACTACGGCATGGATGTACTTTATGGTGATACGCTCACATTCCCCTTACAATGGTATTATTGGAAGACCAGGCATCCTGGCCATACGGGCAGTTCCGTCCACGGCACACGGCATGATTAAGTTCCCGGTGGAAGGGGAATTTTCACTATTTACAATTCAACCGTGCCACTGTTGGAGTGTCACGCCGTGACGACACCAGTCCAAACAGCTTCTATAAAGGAAGGATCACCACCCCCTAATTGGAAAGTGGTAATCCACCCTGGATATCCGGAACAAGAGGTGGCTATCGGGGGAACCCTCTCTGAGAAAGGGAAGAAGGCCATGTGCTCCCTCCTAAAAGCAAACCTTGACATATTCGCATGGGAACCAAAGCATATGACAGGCGTACCGCGTTCGATCGCAGAACATAAGCTTCAAATCCGCCCTGGATATCCTTTTGTTAAACAAAAGAAGCGCGGTCAAGCACCAGAGCGCATCCGGGTAATCCTGGACGAGGTACAGAAAATGGTTAACGCAGGAATTATGCGCGAGGTCTACTACCATGAGTGGCTCTCTAATCCAGTCATGGTCAAGAAGCATGATGGAAGCTGGCGCATGTGTGTGGACTTCACAGACTTGAACAAAGCTTGCCCGCAAGACTGCTATCCGTTACCAGAAATTGATTGGAAGGTGGAATCCTTATGTGGGTAATCTTTTAAATGTTTCTTGGACACATATAAAGGATACCATCAGATCCAGATGGCGGAGGAAGACGAGGAGAAAACGGTATTCCATACCAATCAGGGCGTATATTGCTACACAAAAATGTCATTCGGACTCAAGAACGCAGGTGCGACATACCAACGACTTGTGGACAAAGCCTTCAACTCACAGATAGGCCGTAACCTTGAAGTCTACGTGGACGACTTGGTTATTAAAATCCATACGGAGGATGAACTCCTCCGTGATGTCCAAGAGACATTCGACACATTGAGGAAAATCAACATGAAACTGAATCCCAAAAAATGCATGTTTGGAGCAACTGAAGGAATGTTCCTTGGGTATATGATCAATCCAAACGGCATTGAGCCTTGTCCGGAGAAGACAGACGTTGTGATACAACTACCATCCCCTCGTACACTCAAAGAGGTGCAGTCACTTAATGGAAAGCTGGCCGGTCTTAATAGATTCTTATCAAAGTCCGCAGAAGTCACTTCCTTTTTTTAAAACACTCAAGAAGTGCTTGAAGAAGGGAGACTTTCACTGGACAAGAGAGGCGGAGGAAGCGTTTGGACAGCTCAAGCAACGTCTAGCGGCTCTTCCCATGCTAGTTGCCCCACGACCTAAGGAGGAGCTAATTATGTACCTGTCGCTACGTACGAAGCAATAAGCGCAGTCCTTATGACTGATCGGGATTCTGTCCAGATTCTGGTCTACTTTATCAGCAGAGCGCTGCAAGGGCCAGAGCTGAACTATTCACCAATGGAGAAATTGGTCATATCATTAGTTTACGCCGCAAAAAGGCTACGCCGGTACTTCCAGGCGCACCCGATTGTGGTGGTCACGGACCAACCAATAAAGCAGGTTATCTCCAGACCAGACGTGGCAGGAAGACTCCAGAAGTAGAGCGTCCTGCTGGGGGAGTACAACATCTCCAATAGACCAAGAACATCCATAAAGGGCCAAATCTTGGCAGATTTCATAATTGAGAACCCCGATGAGGACGAGCCAATGGTACCAAAGGAAGATATCCTAGCGGAACCATGGGTTTTGTTCATAGATGGATTTTCTTGCACGGACGGATCGGGAGCGGGCCTAATACTTACAAATCCAGAAGGCATGAAGTTCACCTACGCCTTACATTTTGAATTCACAACTACGAATAATGAGGCAGAATATGAAATATTGATTGCGGGTTTGAAAATCGCCGCTAGGATGGGAGTACGCAACCTTGAGGCCTACGTGGACTCACATCTAGTGGCGAATCACATCCTAGGAGGGTACGAAGCTAAGGAGAAAAACATGATCCAATATATGGAGAAAGTCAAGTCACTTATCTCTAGTTTTGGCAAGTTCTCTATCAAGCAGGTACCAATAGGCGAGAACAAGAAAGCGGACGCTCTTAGCAAAGTCACGTCTACAAGTTTTGCCCATCTATCCAAACAAGTGTTGGTGGAAATACTCAAGGATAAATCCATCGCAGGAGAGGAGGTCGCAACAATAGTTGATGAGGAGGGGCCCACGTGGATGACGCCGATCATAAACTATCTGACGGATGAAACCCTTCCTGAGGAGGAAACAGAAGCGCGCCGCGTCAAAAGGAAGTCGCAACACTTTGAACTCCGAGATGGTGTTCTATACAAATGATCATTCCTACAGCCGTGGTTGCGGTGTGTTGGACCACGCCAAGCTAGTTATGTGATTAGTGAAATTCATGAAGGGTCGTGCAACATGCACGCCGACCCCAGATCAGTAGTAGCACGGGCTCTACACACAGGATACTATTGGCCAACTATGCATCGAGACACACGAGATATGATTCTTAAATGCAATGATTGCCAAGTACACAGGCCAGTACCGCGACATCCACAACAAGAGCTGACACCCATCACATCCCCATGGCCATTCTATAAATGGGGAATTGACATAGCAGGTCCTTTTCCTGTTGCAGCCGGAGGCGTTAAGTTTTATATCGTGGATATGAACTACTTCACTCGCTGGATAGAAGCTAAGGCGGTCGCAACAATCATGGGCAAACATGTAAAAAAGTTTGTGTGGGAAAACATTGTATGCCGTTTTGGTTTGCCAAGTGAGATTATCTCGGCTAACGGTAAGCAGTTTGCGGACAATCCGTTCAAGGATTGGTGCGCAACGCTGAACATCAAACGACGCTTTGCATCAGTTAAGCACCCACAGACTAATGGTCTAGTGGAGCGGGTGAATAGAATCCTGGGTGAAGGGATAAAGGCGCGCTTAGATGAGAGAAGCGCCAAATGGGTGGACGAACTACCACATGTCCTATGGGCACATAGGAAAATGATCAAAACGGCTAACGGGGACACTCCATTCGCGCTGGCCTATGGAACCGAGGCTGTTATCCCAGCAGAAATTGGGATGCCAACAATCCGCACGACTGAAGTTAACATCGTTACAAACGATGAGAAACTACGGGTCAATCTAGACTTGTTAGAGGAGAAAAGGGAGATAGCAGCTCTCAATGAAGCTAAATCTTAGGCACGTATGAAAGCTTATTATGACTACAAAGTCAAAGGTGTTTCCTTTCGGCCGGGGGATTTTGTCAATCGTGCTAATGAGGCAAGTCCCACGGAGAACACAGGAAAACTTGGTCCAAAGTGGGAAGGACCGTATGAGGTCACGGAAGCTTTGGGGCTAGGCGCGTACAAGTTGCGTGATACGGAGGGCCGTGAATTGGATCGTACATGGAATATTTGCAACCTTAAAAGATGCTATCTTTGAAAGGCTACGTCCTCCGCATGGACACTTTGCTGTAGGCAGCTTCAATAAAGATCCATGTATTTATTTGATTTCATGTTTTCTAGGTTCCATTTGTCTTAGGATTTTATTACCTTGTCAAAAAATCATAGCCGTGATAATAAAACGTCGTGGTGCCTAGCTAGCTTGTGATACCCTAGAACCGAGGCCACTTATCTTACCCTAAATTACGCTTATTTTTGAAATTTTTAAGAAACTATATTTACTATATATTTTATCGTTTTGGTTGAAAACAATGTTTGAGGTCATAATCTTGACGATTGACGATTTAAGAAGAACGATGACGACTACGATCCCGATGGATGCCCAAATTTCTATGTTTATTGTCGTTTTATCGATATTATAATTTTTCGAGGATTTTACTTTCGGTTCGTGTTAAGTTGAGTCGGGTGCATTTTATTGCTTTCCGGGTACATTTAAATTGTCCTAAAAGTATTTTGGAGTGTTCGGGAAGACCCCCGACTCCCGCAAAATTTTCCAAATTGACTAGTGAGTCATTCCCGCAAACATTTGAGGTCGTTTTCATCTAAGGCCAAAAGAATGCTATAATTGCACACAATGGCTTCCAATTTTTACAAAGTGGAAATACAAACACACACACAACACAAAATACACTAAAAACTTTCTTTAATCTCTCTCTTTTCTCTCTTTAGGCCGACGGCCAAGAACCACCACACCACCACCATAATTTTTTTTCTAGCTTGTTTTAATTAAAACCAAGGTTAGAACACTTCTATTTTAATCATTCCAAGTGTTTTGATATACTTTAATCCAACATGCATCCATAAAATTTTTCAAAAATCAAATGGGTTTTTCAAAAATTTGTTTTGATGTTAATTGAGTTCATGCATGTTTAATTGGGATATAGTAGATGGATAATCACCCAACAACCCAACCAAAATCAATTTGGTTGGGGTGTTTTGATCACCCACACCCCACGGTCAAATGGGGGTGTTTGGTGGATCATGGTGTTTGATGTTTTGCTTATGGTTTTTGTGTTTAATTCATGTTTTTAGGTGTTTTAGAATGGGTAAACCTTATTGCATGTTTGATTTGGTGAATGGATTTTGAGATGGATTTGGTATTTTCGGGGTTAAGGACTGATTAGGATGGTTAGTCATGGTTAGGCGTGTTTAAGTTGAGGTTAAGTGTCGATAAAATGGTTTAGAAACGAGTGTTGGATTGATTTTGAGATGGGTAAATTTAGGCAGATTGTTTGGGCTTGTTTTCATAAATTTGATTTTTTAAACAGGTCATGAGACTAGGATAAGGTTGTAGAGCGTCTTCTTAGCTTCGATTTGGTATAAGATAGAGCTTACGACTCCTAACGAGTCAAAAGTTATGATGTTTTGAAAATACGTGTACCGGGAGATGAGAACCTACATAATCCGAAATTATGTTTGGTTTTGGGTCAAATCCCGGGGACCATAGATATAGTTTGGTAATTGGTTAAAGGTTGATTTTTGGTCTCAAACCTGCATTTGTGAGTCTATTATTAGACTTAGGTGTCAAATGGGTCAATGGTATATTTTAAATGGGTCAAATAAGTCTAACATGGTCAATGTGCAAAATCAGTCCGAAAAACGTATGTTTAGTAATGTGTTGAGTAACGGGTCGTAAAAGTGAAAACTTTTAATGGGATTAAAAATAGGTTTTCTACAGGTCTTAAGGTATTTTTGAGAATTTTCCCAAATTTTATTAAAAGGTTTAAGTCTAGTAAAACAGCCCATACTTTTGGTAAGTATCGGCGAAAAACGTAAAAAGGGTAATAACGTTAATAACGTAGATGAATAATATAAAACGAGTAACAATTATCCGTTTGTTTTTGGCGTGAGTTTGTAATTATCACAATTGACTAATATGTGTAATATACAGTACTTAAAGTTTATAAATGAGATTACTCATTATGCGTTATTGTTTGTTAGGTGTTGAATTCCCCGGGCATCCTCATCTTCGTCAGTGATCGTCACTCGAATCGTCGACTACTCTATATACATAAGGTGTCAATTTGTAGCCTTGCTTACTATTGTTTTAAATTGTTTTACCCGCGAGGGAAATGCATGCTAGTTTTCTAAAATGAACATATGTCATGAATGATTGTTGGACCCGAATGTTGCCTTAAATTGTGTTGAGTACCTAGTTGCAAAAGACCCTATATTCATGAACTATTAACTATTTTTTAATCATAGTGTGGATTGAAAATAGCGCTTATACAATTGATAGTACTATGGGGTTGACGACCCTATCCGAGACGAGGGCTAGTACGTTGAGTACCCCCTGCGGACGGATAATTTGTGATAAGAGATAAGGTATAATTGCAACCGATGCCTTTAGAAGGGGCAATGGTTTCATCTTAATCACGCCGGTAATTATTACGCGGGTGATTGAGTTAACGGATTAGTGTCATGAGCTTAAACACAATTGTCATAACCTTGAAAATAGATTGTTTGATCGACAATTCTATGAATGATCGTGAATGATTTTTATACCACATATGTTCAAAATGAGATTATAAAACCTATGAATTCCACTCAACATTATTTGTTGACCCAATTTAGCATGTGTTTCAGGTAACCGATGAAGTATAGCATGGAGCATGCATTGGATGGGAGTTGTGTGTGGCTTGGCGTCTACTTGTTTTTCCACCCATATTTAACTTGAACATTTAAATTTTTCTGTCATGTTGTTGAAAATGTATCTTTCGGGGTTGAGATTCGTGGGGACCGAAACGCTAACTCTGTGTTGTATCATTTTGGGTTTGGAAAACCGTAGACATGTATGTTTTTAACAATGTTTAAATTATGTTAAAACTTTTACGTCTCTTTGAGTCGTTTGATATATCTTGTGTGCGATGATAACTGCCTAGCACCCAAATGTTATAGTTCCGCTGTGCATAGCATTTGTGGGGGTGTTAGAGATTGGTAATCAAAGCCATGAGTTATAGAGAACTAGGTCGTTTTGAAAAATCCTAAACTATAACTTTTGGTGTCGTAAGAAATTGTCCAAGCACACAACTATCATGCATGGCTCCGGTAAGGTTTATTTTTGTATTGATGGTATAGATGTATACCTTTGAGTTGAAGTAATATATGTGAGTAATTATTACGTAGATATTGAACTACTATATGTGAACGTTGAAATTGTACATGGAGTACTCGATACCGTAATTCTTGTATTACATATGCATGAGCATCATATTATCGCATTTTGGGCATGTGTACCACCTTTGCATTACATTTGCATGCATGTATTTATAAATATGGAATAGTAATCTTACGTACCCTCCAAAATTCTATGTTATTGAAGGAATGGCCGAGGTACCGCCTAACGGAAATGGAGACGAATACGTCGTAGGACACGAAAGGGGAAATGTTGGAACAGCTGTTGAAGGACAAGCCGAGACGAACAATGTGCAAGCTCAGGACCCCGATCGAAGGAGTACTACTTTCCCCAGGCCTACTCGTGTTTCCCATCTGATTGGTATGCCAGGTATCCCTAGAAGTTCTGACGCTGCAGCGAGCGCTAATTCTCTTCATCAGGACATCGCAAGAGTTATCTGCCCCGGACCAAGAGCTTATCGTGACGTTCCGCTTGTTTTGAGGAGATTGGATGGATCGATGTACGAGCGGTACGTGGTGGAAACTAGAGTAATCAAAAGGTTTGACGAGAATGAGAGGGCACATCAGAGGTTGTTGGCAAGAACTGCAAGGATTGAATTTGATGGAGTGGCAAATAAGAGTGATATTAATAGTTTGAGATCGATGATAGCAAACCTGAGTGCTAGTCTTGAGCAAGTTAGGGAGGATCAGGCAAGGTTGACTAGGATGCAAAGTTGGGAGCATCGTGTTAGAGCATCCCTGCCACAGGATTGGAGATTTGTAGATGACTCGGAGATGGAGGCTAATGATTTTATGGTCCAGCCACCTGCCAGAGGTGTTGGTATCACTTTAGGGAATCAGGTAGCAGTGGAGTGTGGATCTACTTCTGGGACGAAGAATGCAACTGAGTGTGGGCCGAATGATAAGGGAAAGAGGAAGATGGACGAGGACGAGGAAGACAGTGATGAAGAGCCCGAAGAGGATGAAGAAGAACCACCATCCAAGAGGTCGTGTGGATCACCACGTGACTAGTTACTTGTATTTTATTTTATCTTTGATCGTTGTAATCGAACTATTTTAGACTCTTGTATGATGGTATTGTGATGAAAATTTGATGACTTAAGTTTGATGGTGTATGGTTGTAGTGGCATTACTTGTCACAGATTTTGATTGATTTATCAATGCAATCCATGTTTACCTTTCATAATCTATGATATGTCTTTAATTTGCTCTTTTGTGATGTGAATTTATGAATATTAGTAAATTTGTAGTGATGTGTTGTTGTACTTATATTATGTCTTGAAAGAGAAATCCATCTTAATCTAATGTGTATACCTACTTTGTTTTCTATTTTCCCTGTCTTTGCAGAGAGGTGTACTTGAGAATTCACCATGCCTCCAAAGCTAACAGCTAACCGTGTGAACACAATGATTCAAGAAGCAATTGCAAATGCACTCAAAGCGGATCGTGCAAACCAAAACCCAGATCAAGGTGGAAATGCAGGAAGACAGCAAGCCCCGAGGGAGTGTACTTATGTTGGTTTTATGAAATGCGGTCCCACGCAGTTTCGTGGAACTGGCGGAGCCCTAGAACTCCGAAGGTGGTTGGAGAAGATCGAAAGTACTTTTGAGATTAGCGGATGTTCAGAGGCAAATAAAGTCAAGTTTGCAGCTGCCACTTTTCTCGATGACGCCTTAAGTTGGTGGAACAATCAAGTAGCCACTGTGGGATTAGCGGTAGCAAATGCGAGGACTTGGACTGCTACTAAGGCTCTCGTGACCAAAAAGTTATGTCCCGAAGAGGAGTTGGGTCAACTAGAAGATGAGTTAAGGCATTTGTCTTTGAGGAACAATGACATTACAACGTATACAAGGAGGTTTAATGAATTGAGCCTTTTGTGTCCCGATGCCTTTGCTGATGATCACAAGAAAATGAAGCAGTACATCAAGGGTTTGTCAAGCAATATCAAGGGTGAGACAACTTCATCTAAGCCTGGGTCATTCGATGAAGCAGTCCAAATGGCTCACGCGCTAATGGATGTCAAACTGCAAGATAAGAAGGACTACATTGCCGAAGGGAACAAGAGAAAGTGGGAGGCAGCTCAGGGTAATCAATCCGAAGGTCAAAATCGTGGAGGAAACCGTAACAACCAAGGTCAGAACCACAACCAGCAGTTCAACTAGAGAAGAAATGATGGGATGAGGGCTGTCACTAACCCTAGAGGAGCGAAGGTGAATCCCCACTGTGGTCGATGTAATTTGTACCATGTAGGGAATTGCCCACCTGCGTGTGGCAAGTGCGGAAAAGCGGGTCATAGAATTACAGATTGCCGAGCTAAAGGGGTAGCTACTGGGGCAAATGCCACGAAGGTGATGGTTTGCTTCGGATGTGGAGAAAGAGGGCATAAGCAGGGGAATTGCCCGAAGGCTGGAAACAGGCAAGGAGGAAATAATGCTGCTGCTGTGTATCGAGTAGGGACTGCTGATAAACCACAAGGCCCTAACGTGGTTACCGGTACGTTTCTGCTAGACGCTTGTTATGCTAGTATATTGTTTGATTCTGGTTCCGACAAGAGCTTCGTAGATGTTAAATTTAGTCGTCATATCAATAGAGAACCGGTAATGCTAACGACTAATTATAACGTGGAATTAGCCGATGGGAAGATCGTTAGTACAAATTCTATACTAAAAGGGTGTACCTTGAAGTTAGGAAATTACGCTTTTGATATCGACTTAATGCCCATAGAGCTAGGATCGTTTTATGTGATCGTTGGAATGGATTGGCTGATGGCGCATAGTGCCGTGATCATTTGTGGAGAAAGATTAGTTCTAATCCCGTTGCGAAATAGGGTTTTGACTGTGAAGGGATATGAATGCACCTCTCGTTTGAAAGTGATATCTTGCTTGAAAATGATGAGATATGTAGAAGATGGATGTGATGTGTTTTTGGCACAAGTTTCTAGTGATGGTGACTTAGAGGCAAAGTTAGAAGAAGTACCTGTAATTCGCGAATATCCGGAAGTTTTTCCTGATGAGTTGCCGGGTTTACCACCCACCCGTGAAGTCGAATTTCAAATAGATTTGATGTCGGGAGCTGCACCAGTTGCTCGTGCACCCTATCGATTAGCACCATTAGAGTTGAAGGAATTATCGGATCAATTGAAGGAGTTGATGGATAAGGGATTTATTCGACCGAGATCATCACCGTGTGGAGCGCCAGTGTTGTTTGTGAAGAAGAAAGATGGGTCATTTCGGATGTGTATTGACTATAGAGAGCTCAACAAGTTGACGGTTAAGAATCGGTATCCATTGCCGAGGATTGACGATTTGTTTGATCAATTGCAAGGTTCCTGTGTGTACTCAAAGATCGACTTGAGATCAGGGTATCATCAACTGCGTGTGAGAGAGGAGGATATCCCTATAACTGCCTTTCGTACGCGGTATGGACACTTTGAATTCCGAGTGATGCCTTTTGGGCTAACAAACGCGCCCGCAGTATTCATGGACCTTATGAATCGAGTGTGCAAGCCGTATCTAGATAAGTTCGTCATTGTATTCATCGATGATATTCTTATTTACTCTAAGAGTAAGGAAGAGCACGAGAAGCACCTTAGAAATATATTGGATCTGCTGAAGAAAGAGAAGCTGTATGCGAAATTCTCGAAGTGTGAGTTTTGGTTAGAGTCTGTGCAATTCCTTGGGCACGTAATTTATAGCAAAGGAGTTCGCGTGGATCCTGCCAAAGTCGAGGCAATCAGGGAATGGTCGGCACCGACAACGCCGACTGAAGTTCGACAATTCCTTGGTTTGGCTGGGTATTATCGGAGATTCATTGAAGGATTTTCGTTCATTGCGAAGCCATTGACAAAGCTTACAGAGAGGAATCGAGTGTATGAATAGGGAGATTATGAAGAACTCGCTTTCAAAACACTTAAGGACAAGTTATGTTCTGCTCCGATATTGTCATTGCCAGAAGGAATCGAAGACTTCATGGTGTATTGCGATGCGTCTCGTAAGGGTTATGGAGCTGTGTTGATGCAGCGTGAGAAGGTGATTGCTTACGTGTCGAGACAATTGAGGAAGAATGAAGAAAACTACACTACGCATGATTTGGAATTGGGAGCTGTAGTTTTTGCGCTGAAATTGTGGAGACACTACTTGTATGGGACGAAGTGTGTTGTATTCACTGACCACAAGAGTTTGCAACACATTTTAGACCAAAAGGAGTTAAACATGAGACAGAGGCGATGGGTGGAACTACTGAGTGACTATGACTGTGAGATTCGCTACCATCCTGGCAAGGCGAACGTCGTAGCGGATGCACTTAGTAGGAAGGATCGAGAGAAACCTTTGAGAGTCAGAGCATTAGTAATGACTGAGGGTGTTGATTTAACTGAAACAATATTGAAGGCTCAAGAGAAGGGATTAATGAAAGAGAATGTTGGTGCTGAGAATCTGGGGAGACTGTTGAAACCTCTTTTTGTGGTTAGGTCAGACGGGTTGAGATACTTCGAGAATCGTATTTGGTTACCGTTATGTCCATCCGAGGAAGGAATGCCTGGAGTACGAGATTTGGTTATGAACGAATCTCATAAGTCGAAGTACTTGATACATCCTGGAGCGGATAAGATGTATCATGATCTGAAGAAAGTCTACTGGTGGCCGAACATGAAGGCGGAGATTGTTCGTTACGTTAGTAAGTGTTTGACTTGTGTGAACGTTAAAGCCGAACATAAGAAACCGTCTGGGCTGTTGGTACAACCAGAGATCCCAGAGTGGAAATGGGAGAGAATCGCTATGGATTTCGTGACAGGTTTACCTAGAACTCCTAGTGGATGTGATATGATTTGGGTAATAGTAGATAGATTGACGAAATCTGCTCACTTTTTACCTATGAAGAAGACGGACAGCATGGAGAAACTGGCCAGTGTGTACGTGAAGGAGATTGTTTGTAGACATGGTGTACCTTTATCGATCATTTCGGATCGCGATAGTAGGTTTACTTCGGAATTTTAGAAATCACTTCAACGTGCGATGGGCACTGAATTGAGTTTGAGCACGACCTATCACCCGGAGACTGATGGCCAAAGCGAACGAACTATTCAGACGATGGAGGACATGCTCCGAGCATGCGTGATTGATTTTGGAGGAAGTTGGGAACGCCACTTGCCTTTAGTGGAGTTTTCGCATAATAACAGTTATCATGCGAGCATCAAGGCTGCACCATTCGAAGCGTTGTATGGAAGGAAGTGTAGATCACCTGTGTGTTGGAGTGAAGTAGGAGAAAGTCAGTTGACTGGACCCGAAATGGTTTTGGAGACGACAGAGAAGATTGTGCAAATCAAGAACCGTTTACTTGCTGCAAGAAGCCGACAGAAGAGTTATGCCGATAATAGAAGAAAACCGTTGGAATTTGAGGTCGGAGACATGGTTATGCTTAAGGTTTCGCCGTGGAAGGGTGTGATTCGTTTTGGGAAGAAAGTAAAGTCGAGTCCGAGGTATATTGGACCATTCAAGATTGTTAAACGAATTGGACCGGTAGCGTATAAGTTAGAGTTGCCGAATGAGCTTAGTGCTATTCACGACACGTTTCACGTATCAAATCTGAAGAAGAGTTTGGCGGATAAGGAATTGGTGATTCCTTTGGACGAGATTCAGCTGGACGATAAAATGCATTTCGTGGAAGAACCCGTGGAAATTATGGACCGGGAGGTCAAGAGGCTGAAGCATAGTAGAATTCCCATTGTGAAGGTTCGATGGAATTCTAGGCGTGGACCGGAATACACTTAGGAACGTGAGGACTTTTTCAAGGAGAGGTATCCTCATCTGTTCCAGCGGCATGAAATGTGAGTATAAGAAGAGGCGAGCGCCGGGACGTCGCTCTCTTTAAGGAGGGGTGGATGTGATACCCTAGAACCGAGGTCACTTATCTTACCCTAAATTACGCTTATTTTGAAATTTTTAAGAAATTATATTTACTATATATTTTATCGTTTTGGTTGAAACCAATGTTTGAGGTCGTAATCTTAACGATTGACGATTTAAGAAGAACGATGACGACTACGATCCCGATGGATGCCCAAATTTCTATGTTTATTGTCGTTTTATCGATATTATATTTTTTCGAGGATTTTACTTTCGGTTCGTGTTAAGTTGAGTCGGGTGCGTTTTATTGCTTTCCGGGTACATTTAAATTGTCCTAAAAGTATTTTGGAGTGTTCGGGATGACCCCCGACTCCCGCAAAATTTTCCAAATTGACTAGTGAGTCATTCCCGCAAACATTTGAGGTCGTTTTCATCTAAGGCCAAAAGAATGCTATAATTGCACACAAGGGCTTCTAATTTTCACAAAGTGGAAATACAAACACACACACAACACAAAATACACTAAAAACTTTCTTCAATCTCTCTATTTTCTCTCTTTAGGCCGACGGCCAAGAACCACCACACCACCACCATAATTTTTTTTCTAGCTTGTTTTAATTAAAACCAAGGTTAGAACACTTCTAGTTTAATCATTCCAAGTGTTTTGATATACTTTAATCCAACATGCATCCATAAAATTTTTCAAGAATCAAATGGGTTTTTCAAAAATTTGTTTTGATGTTAATTGAGTTCATGCATGTTTAACAGGGGTATAGTAGATGGATAATCACCCAACAAACCAACCAAAATCAATTTGGTTGGGGTGTTTTGATCACCCACACCCCACGGCCAAATGGGGGTGTTTGGTGGATCATGGTGTTTGATGTTTTGCTTATGGTTTTTGTGTTTAATTCATGTTTTTAGGTGTTTTAGAATGGGTAAACCTCATTGCAGGTTTGATTTGGTGAATGGGTTTTGAGATGGATTTGGTATTTTAGGGGTTAAGGACTGATTAGGATGGTTAGTCACGGTTAGGAGTGTTTAAGTTGAGGTTAAGTGTCGATAAAATGGTTAGGAAACGAGTGTTGGATTGATTTTGAGATGGGTAAATTTAGGCAGATTGTTTGGGCTTGTTTTCATAAATTTGATTTTGTAAACAGGTCATGAGACTAGGATATAGTTGTAGAGCGTCTTCTTAGCTTCGATTTGGTATAAGATAGAGCTTACGACTCCTAACGAGTCAAAAGTTATGATGTTTTGAAAATACGTGTACCGGAAGATGAGAACCTACATAATCCGAAATTATGTTTGGTTTTGGGTCAAATCCCGGGGACCATAGATATAGTTTGGTAATTGGTTAAAGGTTGATTTTTGGTCTCAAACCTGCATTTGTGAGTCTATTATTAGACTTAGGTGTCAAATGGGTCAATGGTATATTTTAAATGGGTCAAATAAGTCCAACATGGTCAATGTGCAAAATCAGTCCGAAAAACGTATGTTTAGTAATGTGTTGAGTAACGGGTCGTAAAAGTGAAAACTTTTAATGGGATTAAAAATGGGTTTTCTACAGGTCTTAAGGTATTTTTGAGAATTTTCCCAAATTTTATTAAAAGGTTTAAGTCTAGTAAAACAGCCCATACTTTTGGTAAGTATCGGCGAAAAACGTAAAAAGGGTAATAACGTTAATAACGTAGATGAATAATATAAAACGAGTAACAATTATCCGTTTGGTTTTGGCGTGAGTTTTTAATTATCACAATTGACTAATATGTATGTAATATACAGTACTTAAAGTTTATAAATGAGATTACTCATTACGCGTTATTGTTTGTTAGGTGTTGAATTCCCCGGGCATCCTCATCTTCGTCAGTGATCGTCACTCGAATCGTCGACTACTCTATATACATAAGGTGTGAATTTGTAGCCTCGCTTACTATTGTTTTAAATTGTTTTACCCGCGAGGGAAATGCATGCTAGTTTTCTAAAATGAACATATGTCATGAATGATTGTTGGACCCGAATGTTGCCTTAAATTGTGTTGAGTACCTAGTTGCAAAAGACCCTATATTCATGAGCTATTAACTATTGTTTAATCCTAGTGTGGATTGAAAATAGCCGCTTATACAATTGATAGTACTATGGGGTTGACGACCCTATCCGAGACGAGGGCTAGTACGTTGAGTACCCCCTGCGGACGGATAATTTGTGATAAGAGATAAGGTATAATTGCAACTGATGCCTTTAGAAGGGGCAATGGTTTCATCTTAATCATGCCGGTAATTATTACGCGGGTGATTGAGTTAACGGATTAGTGTCATGAGCTTAAACACAATTGTCATAACCTTGAAAATAGATTGTTTGATCGACAATTCTATGAATGATCGTGAATGATTTTTATACCACATATGTTCAAAATGAGATTATAAAACCTATGAATTCCACTCAACATTATTTGTTGACCCAATTTAGCATGTGTTTCAGGTAACCGATGAAGTATAGCATGGAGCATGCATTGGATGGGAGTTGTGTGTGGCTTGGCGTCTACTTGTTTTTCCACCCATATTTAACTTGAACATTTAAATTTTCCTGTCATGTTGTTGAAAATGTATCTTTTGGGGTTGAGATTCGTGGGGACCGAAACGCTAACTCTGTGTTGTATCATTTTGGGTTTGGAAAACCGTAGACATGTATGTTTTTAACAATGTTTAAATTATGTTAAAACTTTTACGTCTCTTTGAGTCGTTTGATATATCTTGTGTGCGATGATAACTGCCTAGCACCCAAATGTTGTAGTTCCACTGCGCATAGCATTTGTGGGGGTGTTAGTAGCTCCACGGTTTGTTCTTGTGCAAATTATTGTCTTTTGTACTTAGGATTATTTGTTGTTTTCTAGTATTATGTGTTATTTCTTATTCATATGTTTTCTAGTCTTATGTGTTATTTCTTATTCATATTTATTCAAACGGACATGTACTAACGTCTTGACTGTTGTATTCGCTTGCGCGGCCGGGGGGGGGGGGGGGGGGGGGTGGGGGGAGGTAATCATGGAGCACCCTGGTTTTTGGAACAAAAGGCGTGGGAAAAACTTTGGAATCTACAAAGAAGTAATGGTCTTACCAGCCCTTAAGTGAATCTAAGGCCTTCCTATAACACATAGGGGCATTTGTGGATGGTTTTTTGAACGACAGCCACCCATTTACCATTTTGGGGGCGTAGAATACCCTAAACAAGCTTATGGTTGGGGTTATACTACATGTGTGGCAAGAGATCTCAAATTGGTTTAACTTACACGCCCCTATGCAATGAAGTTGGGATATGTGAAAATCAAAGTAGGTTAATACGTCTACGAGGAACCTAGAGAGATGGATGTGGTAATTGGCCGAGTCAAATAGGCGTGTATATACACCTATCTTACCCTACGGAGCATCCGTGATGGCTTCACCATCACCACGATAGGTGGGGTGTACGCTCTCGGGAATATAATAATCGGAAAGAAATTCCATATATTTATCCGGTGACATCACATTGAGTACAGTCGTGATGGTAGGGTTGTCCTTCACTGTGATTTATAAGAGGAGAAGGGTGCGATGATCTAACCTGGTACGGTGGATTTCCGTGGAAAATAAGAAGAAGGAATGAAGGAGTGAAAGCAAAATGCAACAATGGTGGAAAGGTGTTAACTGTGTGTGTACACAGTCACACGCACAATCCTTTTACAGGGTTGCCTCGATTTACGAGGTGGCTTAGATGATTGCCACGTGTAATCCACTACGCCCATCTAACAGATGGGGTTTCTGACACAAATGAAACGTCAGAGGGACCCACATGTCACCTCTTAAACAATTTTGCGTAGGTTGAGGGTGGGCCCATGTGGTGCACTTTTGTAGTCAAACCTGCGACCCATGACTATCATTAATGCACTCATTAATATTGACCCGGTCGCCCTTTTTTGTGGTACGACTTTATTTGCAAAGGCGATATTAGGGGCATTAGTTAGTCTAGAAGTTACGCCTACGGCTGTAACAACTAGACTGGGGATACATGATGACGTATACTCCCCAACCGGGTCATGGACCCGGCCCACGGGTACTACCCACATCCGGCCCATCACTGATGGGTTGGATTAATGTCATTTAAGCTTATGGGCTTCGAATGAACAGTGGTCGCATAGATGTGTGCGGCCCACGGCCCGGCACAGCCGGTGCATGGTTAGACAGAATCACAATCTTATTAAGATTGGGATTTACCCCAAAGTAGATGATATTCACTCACCATAATTAGAAGATAACAATCAAAATAATTATGGCACTTATCCTTTGCTTGGGGCCGAAGCATCGGTGACAGCCCATTAGGGTTTCACCGCCTATATAAGAAACCCCAAGGGTTCCACAAAGGTATCATATTCTTCATACTCTCAACCTACAACCGATTCTTAACCCTAAATCGATTACTTACTCTCACGATAGAGTCTAATCGTAGGACACGCTCTCACGGTAAGCTTAACGCGTGTTGTTTTCGTGTGCAGGATCTCAGCAAGACATTCACTTGGTGCAAGAGTCGGAGCCCAACCTATACGAATTAAGCCTAATTCGGATTAAGCAAGGACCATCCAACTTTTGTATCAACAGTTAGTTACTAAATCGTTTAAAGGAATGGGACTAAAGCCCTTAGAAGAACGAGTTTCTATGAAAGAAAACCTAATTTGACTGAAGATCCTAAGAACTGGGTTCAATAGGACAATCTAATCATAGAAATATATGGGAAGTCATGTCAATATGGGAGAGTTACTCAGTATAGTAACTTTCATAACCCGTTCCTATAACAGTGTGACTTGTTGAGAGGTTAAACATATGACATAATATTCAAGATGAAATCATAAAGCATAATAACTCAAGATGAATTCTAAAAGAATATATTTTTAATGATTCAAGATGAAATCACCTATGTGAGAGAGAAGTGAGGTCGGTTCAAATGGAATTTTGGGGGCACAATTCCTAAGAGCTCTTGCAGAACTATGTTAATGCTCCTGATCATAACGAACACGACTATGAGGACTTGACAAAGCTGGGATAGTCTTGTGTGAGCGTGTATTGTCGTCTACGTAAACAAATGTTGAGTTCAAGGACATCACATCTGCTCATATATAAGTGCATGTCACAAAGGAAGGTTCAAAGGGTCACACCTACCTATCTTTTGCAGGACTTAACCTCGTATATTTCGCTGAAACTTTCGTGTGTTTTCGATCGATTTAAATTCATACGGCGGATTGTTAGAAAAATTGATTTTGCAAATTAATATATGTATATGTTATATATATTCATAGTAATTAGTAGCTTTGTGTTCTTCTCGAAGAGAGCTTCGCAACGAGCTAAAGTATATCCAAAATGAAGTTATTATGAATGAGATATCGTGTCTCAAAGTGAGGCCAAAATGAGTTTGAAACTTCTGAACTTATGTGAGCTCGTGCGACCTGCGACACGAATGCAACTCCAAAAGTTCGCCCATTCTGTTTTGGAAAACAAGTTGATTTTCTAGTATAATTAATGTTCATGTCTCATTTAGTTTTAAAAACACAAAAAAAGCATATCTCCATTACAAACGAGTTCTAACCAATCTTCCATGATCTTTCAGGTTTGCCAGGTCAGGCTCTACAAAAGTTTTGGACGTTGTACCATGAGAAACATACGACAAATCTGTTTTAAAGGAAGCGTGTTCTACTGCTTTCTTTATATCGTTATTTATTTTTCCATCAGTTAAATTTTTGTTAATTTAATTATTGTGATTCAATTTATTTAATAAAAGTATACATATTTTTCTTGTTATTTAAATGAAGTTGAATAAAAAAAAGAAATAACTAGGTAAGATGTTTTTGTGTTCATGTTTAAAGGTACTTTAAAAAAAGGTTATTGAGGAAACACAACGTTAGACTGAAGAGTGAAAAGAAATCTAGCGAAAACAAAACATTGCGAGTGACCGATTGAGGTTGGTACATGGTTAAGACATTAGGCTCCTTTATTAAAAGTCTTGGGTTTGAGTTTTAGGAATGGAAAAAATCTTAATTGAGAGAGATACTATCCATTAAGGTATCGAACAAACTTCCTTGAAAGATTAGTCCACTCGTCTTAATAGCGGTGAGACTCCTCGTAGTAAAAAAAAATAAAAAAAAACATTACGAGTAACAAATATCAACTGTTGAAACTTGAAACAGTCGGTTACAAAGAAACAAAATAAACGAATAACAAATGGTTATATCGAGTCCCAGTTGAAGACTTTTGTTAGGTTTGGTATTAGTCCGTGTGGACCCACCACTTATCTGTCAAAAGTCTTTGTATTTTAAATTCCAAATAATGGGCCCCCAAAATATTTGAACTACCGCCCAAATAGTACTTCACTTCTCACTTCACACCATTATCTCACTTTTTGTTGATTACACATAGTTTTATAAAAGTCTGAAAACAAACACAGATTTTAATTAATGATAAAATGGGCAAGACAACAAGGTGGATCAAGTCTCTTTTTGGCGCCAAAAAGTCAACAACAAGGACGACACAGTTGCAACCTGGTTTGTTCTTGTCTTTTAATGGTACGAGGAAAGGTTTATGTGAGGTTGAGGATGATAATAATAAACATGCTATAGCAGTGGCGGCTGCTACTGCTGCTGTGGCTGAGGCTGCGCTGGCGGCTGCACATGCGGCTGCTGAGGTTGTCAGGTTGACTAGTCGTGGTGGTGGTGGTGGTGGTGGTGGGAGAGGGTATTATGACGGTGAACGACGGCGTGGTGTGGCGGCGGTTAAGATACAGTCCGCGTTTCGGGCTTACCTGGTATGTTTGGTCGGATTTGTGATTTTACTAAATTGTTCTTTTTTTAATGTTTATAGAATTAGTTTTGCAATTGAAAAGAGACTAGCGGCGTAGCTGATTGCCCGTTTGTTATGTAACCATATGTAAATAATAGTTCTCAAGTATAATTGTCATTTTCTATCACCAAAAAAAATGTTGTGGTCAGGTGTATCTTGAATTATAGAATTTTTCATAGGAGAAATGTGTTATTGATACGATATTTATAAAGCTAGATACATAGAAATCTTATCATAAACCTTAATTAACCTAAGCCTACAAACAAGATCAGGCGGCCTTGAGAAGCTCCGTCCATGATCGGGCCTCTAATCCATTGTAGTGGGTTGTTTTGGTCGAAATTACCGGTGCGTGTTTGTTTAATTCATAACATCTTGCTAGTTTTTTAATTTGTGTGTAAATTTTTTATATAAAAAAGAATTGATTGTCACTCTCACATTTTTGATCGGAACATTTCAATGTAAAATATGTTAAAACACACTGTATACACGGTACAACTGTTTGATGTATCGTTTAAAGTGCCTTAATAATTTTAGAAATGTGCAAATCATTATCTATAAAAACAAATAATTGGCAACATAACTGATGACAGAAAAGCTACTAAATCCTAACCACCTAATGGAAAGTGCTCTTCAAGTAGCATTTTAGAAAGTAGAGTCAAAAAATTATACAAGAAGAGCTTTTAATTCTAATTGCTAAATTTTTTAAATGATCCAAACATACCCTTATACAAGAATTGTTTTTTACAACTTTTTTTATACAAACTTGGTACTAGAAAAGATTGAAATTAATAAGTCCACATTTGGGTGTGGAAATGTGTTCCCAACTTAACTTTTTGGTTAATACAATACAAGAATCTTCATTTGTTTTACACATTGGGGACCTCCACTTCATTTATTGATGGTAGAGCCTCTCTGACTTTTGCTGTTTCTCTTTTGGACCCTTCATTGTCATTACCTAAATATCAACTTCACATCACTTTATTGAACATTTGAACCCCATTCATGTGAAATCAAAGCAAATGAAATCAAAGCAAGTGTTTAAATGACATTTATAGTTTTATGTGGTCTAACGGTCCAAATGCTCACTCTTAGTTTACATGACAATTATAGTTCTATTACGATTAGTGTTAAGCTTTCTAAAAAATTTAGTTCTTCTAAAATACACTTATTTTGACCGGGTCCGAACTTGTAGACACTTGCATAATCTTATGTTGAAAGTCTTGCATATGTATGTGAAATCTTGGAATGCACTTTTTTGGGAATGAGGGGTTGCTTAACCAATAAAGTGGGGTTAACTTAATCCAATATTTTAGTTCTGATATAAAATCTATGTACTACCAAACTATTGTCTCTCATAATTGTGTTTTTTATTACTTGCCTTTGAAATTATTGTTACTTTATCTTATATTCAACTTGTGAGTGACACAAATTACTTTATAACTTTTTGTTGGGGTTTAATGGATGACAATGTGCAACAACCAGGGTCACTGGCCCATAGTTTGAAACAAAAAGCCATAATATTAAAATATTTTATCATGATTTCAGTAATCTAGGTTGTACTTGATGCTTAGGGGTGTTTGGCTAACCATATTAGGGATGCTTATTGGCTTATTAGCTTAGATTACAGAATATAATAACTTTAGTCAATAACTTGTGACCATGTGCTTGTTAGCTTTTCTAGAGCTTCTTTTTGTTGAGTCTTTTGTAGTGATTGCTTTTTGCACAAGACATGATTGTTTCGACATGCTAAGGAAAGTGCACTCTTTGATAACTGGAAACTTGAGCTGTGTAATTTGGTTGATGAATGTGTAGGCCAGGCGAGCATTGAGGGCACTTAGAGCATTAGTGAAGCTTCAGGCACTTGTGCGTGGGTACATTGTGCGAAAACAAAGTACAGACATGCTTAGACGGATGCAGGCCATGGCTCGTCTCCAGGCTCGTGCGTGTGCCCACCGAGCAAACTCGTTGGGATCGCCACATTCCACGATTAAGTCCTCTCGATCACACCACCATCCGGTAAGTAAACTCTTATTGTTAGCTTTGCTTTGTAACGTATATTGATTAATTGAATTAAGTCTGATTTTATGGCTACACAGCGGTCTAGCTCGATGTCACATTTCAAAGGCTCTTTTAACAAAGAACGACATCATCGCAATGGGCCAAACTGGTTAGAAAATTGGATGGAGGATACTTCATGGACAAGCAAGGGTGATGATACAAGTGACAAGATTCTTGAAGTAGATACCTGGAAGCCAAGTAATACAAGCACTCCAACGAAACCTAAGAAACCAAGTAAAGTCCCGTTCAGTAGTGAACTCTCATCATTTGATTCAAACTGGGGAACAGAGAAAATCGGACGAGTAAATTCTGCCTCCCCCAGGCCTGGAAGAAGAAGCCCGTTTGCTACGTCTAATAGTGGTGAATACCCACAAGGCTTATCTGGATACTACCCGAGTCACCCTAACTATATGGCAAACACAAAATCATCTCAAGCAAGGGTGCGATCACTCAGTGCTCCAAGGCAGAGACGACAGTGGGATCATTCTGATACCATGTCTGAGAGGGGTTTTCGTATGTAGTATGATTGGTAGTCAATGACCGTATGATGTGATGTCGGTTGGCCTTGTTGACATTATCTTTGGTCTATTGTACAGAACTTATGAATGTGATCCTTTTGTATTGCAAATTTGAATTGTGATTAACATTAACATGTCGACTGAGTTTGTGTTCTCATGTTCAGAATGTTGTAAATGTTTTGCATTTTACATAACTGCAGTGGTATTACTATAATCCAACGTTAAATCTAATACCTAAGTAAAGAAAAAAAAAACATTAAAGTATGGTCTGTTGCTTCATAAAAAACATATAAACAATAGTTTCAACAAGAACCCACACCTTAAAACAAGGGCTGCAGCAAGTGATTAGCGAGAACTCTCTTTGTGCCAGGTTCTGTCGTGTCATTAGTGACTACAAAGAAAACATGGTTCGAACTTGTAAGATGAAGACATTATCCTTTTAATACAATCAGAGAAAGAAAGAGGAAGATCTTACTAGCTGCAGTCGGTGCTAGGATCAATAAGAAAGCCAAACGAAACTCCACAAAAACCAGGCAAAGTACCAATGGCGCTGGCTGCACTTGAATTGTAAGTGGTTAAAACGCCAATGAAGCACAAACATAAAGATTGTTTATCAATGTCGGTAAATGCAAAATAGCCGAGTTTATTCATGGCATTGCAGCAAGGGGATCCTAAATAGGGGTATACAGTCCCGTTGTTGATGAAGTCTGAACAAGTCGATATGAGGGTTGCAACGGTGATACAATCTACTGCCAAAGCCGTCTTTATTACCACCATTACTAACCAACCACAAATTACCATTTTCAAACTCAACATTTTCATCATCTAGTAAAATGTGATAGGATGTGTATACAAGCTGAACCAAATTGATGGAACAAAGTTGGTTCACAATAAGACACACATGCTTTTGGTAGCAAAACATAACAAGCATAGAGGTCGGGGATAGGTGCACAATAAGGAATGCATGATCACGGTAACAAAAAAACATTCAAATTCAAACAGTCGTACGTAAAAAGTTATTACGAGTTGCTAACAAATTGGCTTATCTTTGCTATCACCTTGCTTCTACTAGCAAGTGTGAAAAAATTTCTAGCCTATATATAGGACCTTCTTTGAGTTTCATGCACACCAAAAACACCCAATTTTACCTTAGATACTAGTGGCATTCTAGTTTTGTAACATATTACTGTTGTAAGAAATATAAAAGATTGGTATTATATTCTCTAGTTCACTTTCATAATAGTGATTTTGAACAAGCTACTTGGAGGTAGATGAAATATAAGCCAAAATATGACTTATTTTCGGCTTATATAACATAAGCTCCAATTTTGTGTCTTAGGGGCTTATATAAGTTTATCATGATATAATAAACTTATATAAGCCCATAAGTCTCCAGATAAGCCACAAAATTAGAGCTTATGTTATATAAGCCGAAATGGGTTTATGCTATATAAGCCCAACCAAACACCCCCTTAGTAGTCACCTGCTCACCTCTTTATGTTTGTATTGTGTTTAATAGCTTTATATTTTCTTGTGAAAACATGCATATGCTAATGGACTCTAGAACATGCTTTACGGCACTGGTAGTGGTCTATGGGTGGGTGGGGAAACAGGTCAAAATGGGTAATCTTAAGCGCAGCTTAAAATTGGTATGCCAGGGCGTTAGCCTGGTTTACCAACAGTTTTTGTCCATTTGTTTAATGTGAAAACAGTTAATTTAATAACCAATTCCTGGAAACTAATGTACCCCTTGATAAATGACAGGTACAAGCAGCTGATTCTTTGTTGAAGTTGGTATCAGAGTTGAAGCAGACAGCTATTTTTTCAGGATTTGCATCATTGAATGACCATGTAGACAAAAGAACGGCAGAGCTGAACCAGCAGGCTGAGAAGGCTGATAGGGTATTGGCTAGGATAGGATTGGTGAAGAGGCTGCTGCTAGTCTTAAGGAAATCGAATCACATTATTACTCGCCTGATCCAGTTGGTTAACATAACTAGGCGAGGGTTCGAAGAAGACAGCCGTTTGGATGTTATTACACAACTGGACCCACTAACCACTAACATTAACCAACACTTGCAACAATGAAACAACTGGTTATAAATGTGTTTTTAATCATTCTGATAGTTTAGTCTTTCAAACTTCTGAAATATTTAACGCTGTCACTTGGAATGATAATGATCAGGTAACCAAACATAGGAATATGCAGGCGGGGTTCATATATTTGGAAGCTTATGTTAATTATTCTACTTATTGTTTACTAATCTAAATTCATCATCTAGAGTTCTTTCGAATATTGAATCTGGAATATTTGACAAAACCAACTAACCAAGATTAGAAAGTAACTATAGCTGCAAACATTAGTAGTTAACCGTAGTTGTTTGTTCAATTCAAAAGCTTTAAACATCCTTGAAGCTCCGTGTTATCGAAAGATACCCAGAAGAAAATTATCATTGATAAAAGATAAAAGATAAAGTCGACGTAAATTGCTATGAGCAACAAAATGCAAGTACTTTAAGAATTTCAAGCTCCTACATACTAGAAAGGATTTTTGAAGAAAAAAAGGTTTCCAACTATATGTCAACTCCTAATTAAGGTACCACCATACTCGGTGTTGTAAAAAATAAGCCGCTAGCCGGCAGCCGCCTCCATTTTACACTAGGCGGCCTAGAAAGCGGTCAATGATAGTCAACGTTGGTCAACGCCGTTTGATTAGATTTTTTCTTTCAATCTGTAGGATCTTGTTTATTAAAGGGTGGGTAATAATACACTTTGTGATGTAACTGTGTTAGAAAATCAGGAAGAAAACTATTTAGAGAGGAGATCGAGGAGAATCACATTCATGTTATCTTCCTTCAATTTCTCGATCACGCAGCAACCAAACAAATTGAAAAGTGAGGTGGGTTTGATCCGTCGTAATGCTAGATAAGGGGGGTTTGGTCGGGTCGTGTGTAGAGCGACCAAATGGTTTGGTCAGATTAGCCTTATACATTACTCTATCCACACCCATCTCATATAGTACACGGCATTACATACTTATGCTAAATTTTTGTTCAATAAGGCTATAACTAATTCACGTCACAGTTCATACCCATGCTAAAAGCTTCCTTTTCCTTTTGGAGTCGGGCAGGTTAATGCAGAACAAGAAATCAGTTTTTAACAACTGAACAGCTGATATGCAACCATCCTTAGAAAGGTCAATTAGAAATCTTACAGCATCATGCTTCTCAAACTTAAGAAAAAACAAATCTATCCTAGTCGAAAGACTACTTAACACGAACAAAAAGTAATGTTATTTTCCTGGAACACACAGAGAAGAAAGCCACAAGATATCCATCGTATTTGATCAGTGGTGTTTCTTTTTACTCTTCTTCCCCTTCTTGTTTCCTTTCTTCTTTTTCTTGTTGTAACCTTCAGTATTATCACACTCACACCGGCTTTCATTCTCTAACACCACCGACACTTCGTCACCTGGTTCTACAACATTTGATGTGTTTGCATCAGGTACTGTGTTTAAGGACAATAACTCAAGAACTTCCCCGGCTTGAGTACGGACAATCTGTTTCGTTATTCTTGGAAACATTATGCCAACAATCTCCTCTTTAGACTTCCTAACGTCAACGAATAGAGCACAAGTAGCAGCGATTTTAGGAGTCACATTGGCATAACTGACAATTACAAGAGGATCATTTATGCTTAAAAGCGCTTCTGCAACCACTTCCATATCCAAGTTTAGTTTCTTACCTTTCCTTTTCCTTAGAAGATCACCCACAAACTTCTTTGGCAGCAAACAAGAAATATTGTTCCTCCCGTTCAGCAAATCGAGTAGAAATTCAGCATGATCAAAGCTTAGACATATGACGGACAACAATGTAACCAGCTTCAATACTAAAAGGTCATAGTAAGAGCGGTCAATCTTCGATCTTTCAATCCATGAGATAGTATCTTCTTTATTGTCGAGAATTTCTTGGATTGTTGCAACAACAAAGCGTACATTACAAAGAGAAGGTCGAGAAGATACAGCTGAAATATCAGAAGAATTCAGGATAAGTGGCAACAATCCAACAAAAGAAGACTTTGTTGTGTAAACAACTTTTGAAGAGAAAGACAGTATCAAAAGGAAACGGTCCAATAGATACAGGAAACTATGAGGTGATATATAATTGGCACACTTCCAACTAGTCCTAAAAGTGTCTTTCAAACACCTCTGGACTGCTGTAGCAGCATAAACCAGGCCATCTTTCCGAATATTCTCAACACACAATTTCCATTGAGGGTTCCTATGAAGCTTTTTTATGATGAGCTCGTAATGTTTTATGGGAAGTCTTGGTCCAAGACATATCATAATCACCCTCCCAATTGTCCAATAGGTGAGATCTTCCTTGGTGTCGACATAGTGAAGAATAATCACCTCAAGTAACCTGTCTTCTAGATTCATTAACCTTATGGGAACTAAGTCCTCAGAAACTATACTCCGCCAGTCCAATGGAAACACAAGATCAAAATAATTAAAAGATATCTCAAGAAATCTTTTCAGCTTCCTTCTATTAGTACTCGTGACATTAAGATACTCACAATCTAAAAGAAACTTGGAAAGTTCAAATATGTGAAGAAGAGACAAGCCTTGGTGATATACAGAACCATTTGACTTTGAATACTGGAGGCCGCCTTCAAAGGTTTCAAGTACCTTCATACCTACAGAAAGGACCTCAGACTGCCAATAAGACCTAATTGCAAACACCAAATGCTTGCGATCAATAGTTACACGCTTCCCATCTGTATGAAGACCCTTTTGCCCATAGTTTCTTATCCAATCAGCGTCCTTGTCAATTAACACGTACTCCGTGCCACCGTTTACATAATCTTCACACACCCCAAAATATATTAAACTGATAATGAAATGCTCCGTGTGCGTAATTGGGTTTCCTTCGTGGAATTCCTCAAGATCTCTAAAGATAGAAAGAACATTTCTTTCCCACCTATACCAGTAAAAAGACAAAGTTCGAACAGAGATTTCGGTATTACAGATCTTGCCGGATAACTCGTCCAAATCACACGGTCTTTTGTCCTCCCAGTTATACTCTGACAATTGACAATGAAAATGAGCATCCAAGATTTTTCTTGTGCACAAGATTTCTCCCATATAGTTACGATTTTCAGTGACATCACTCAAATCTTTCTTCAGCTCAGCTATGCTGTCACGCTGATCAGTGATTACTTTAAGCTCACTACAAACATATTCATAGAGACCATCTGAAACACTTTCTGCAAGCGACTTTACTTTCTTACAAATTTCCTCCATCTGATCGAACTCCTTCAACGGCCAACCTCTGTTTCCATCTCCCCATGCCGCTCTACATAAAACATACTGAATTAAACACATAGCTGCCTCCTCAAACTCTCCAGCCTTCTCATAAAGGTCAGCCTCTTTTGGAAGATCACCTAATGACCTCGCTATCGAAACTGCATCAAGAAAATGACCTGATTCTTCTTCCAACAGCAAAAGGTCATCAAGGCAGCCTAATTTCCTCAAGAATAAACGTTTAGATTGAATAGAACAAAACTCCCTGACAAATTTCATCATGGATTTAGCATCCTTATGCTGATGGGAATCAAGTGCACAAACTTTTAAGAATTCTTGCTCAATTTGTCGTGTTTCTTGACTTCGAAAACTAACGTGCTCTTTCCAGTAAGTTATATACTGCAGCCCTCTATCAAATAGTTTTCCTTTTATGCATACTGACAGACAATGGGAAAATTGATCGCCTTTGGCGTAGGCTTCTGCGGCTTCACTATAACACCCAGCTAGAGTGAAACACTCTGCTGCTGCATCGATGTTTCCACATGTAGACATATATATTTTTCCTACAGAAATAAAATTATATTACAATACTGATCCAGATCAGAATAAAATATAACTGAATCTAAATGACCTCTAACAACCTACATTAACAAAACTAACAGCTTGTCTAAGTGATCTAACAGCCTTGGATTGAAATAATTAGCGAATTTCGGAGGTGTAGTAATGGAGTTTTTAATGGTAAAAGACCCCAATCCGTAAATGATCAACTTACCAAAATGAGAGCACTAGTTCAAAAGATACTAATTAAACTAGTTCATGCAACTATTCAGTTATTCTAAAGACAGAGGATTTAAAGATAAAGAAGAATTTACCAGCTCTTTCATACTCGCCCAAATCACAATAACATGTAGCAGAAAGCTCAAGTTTGCCAATAGACTCGAACATCAGTGCTGCTTCCCTGAGATAACCCTCAAAAGCTTCATGATTTGTTCCCCGCATTTGATAAGCAGATGCTCTGAGACCGGAAGCTTTGGATAGTTTTTCCCACAATGTGTCTCTGGCTCTCTCGAAACACATTGTTGCCATAACAAAATTGTTCCCATAAAAAAACTGAAAACCATAAGATAATCATGTCAAGTAAGGTAGCAATCACGGGAAAAGTAAAGCGATAATAATACAATTAATAACCTTTTTTCCACGTTCGCGCCACTCCTGAGGGCTGCTAGCAACCCGCATAGCCTGAGCCAATGAATCATCCAGTTTTTTAACCTGAACGAGCCCCCTCTTTTTCCAGTAGTTAAACATTGGTTTAGAGAGCTCCTCTTTGTTCTCACAAATCCATAGCCTTTGCCTAGTTCGAGTTATGGCCACATACAACTGTTTCAATTCAGAACACAAAACACTATGTCTTGCCTCATTGAATGCCGGAAAAGATTGAGGAAGCTTGTCGTCGAGCCAATCATACATCTTCATGTATCCATATAAAACTCTCCACTGGTCTTTCAAAGGGGATGTCCCGAAAAAGTTGTACAGCAATACATCCTAATATAGAAAAAGTTTGTTAATAATCATTTTGTGACAAATTTTTATTACAAAAAATGAGTTAAGAATCTTACATGAAACTCAAGACCTTTGCACTCCACTATAGTAAGAACAAGTGCATTTTTCCCAACAATTTCACAAACTTCAGTTTTCGCATGATCATCACGTACCAATATCACTTGTTCTGCCCCAAACCCTACAATATCTTCACCACTTCCACTGCCACTGCCACCAAAAATAGTCACAATTGCGTTTTCATCATCACCAGACTCAAGTAAAACAGGAGCTTCACCAGATATAAGACTAATTTCAGGCTCTAACTTATCAACTGAGTGAATATAGTAATGGTACAAAATGTCAATGACACTCTGAGCTAAATCAAGCACACCAGCATGTGTCCTGAAATTCTCTTTTAATTGTTTAATCTCGGATACACGACCTTTCCGTTGTTCTTCAGATTTTCTGGTGCTTAGGAACTCTTTATAAAAAAGAGATCGTATATCTTGAAATCTAAAATCAATTCCTCTTGCAATTGTCTGTGCAGTGTCACCCGCAAACATAAAGCCTTCTTCAACATTTTGGCAAATATATTTAAAGAGAGAAATCTGCCTCATACTAAGATCTTGCACCTCATCGATATAAACCAGATCCATCTGGTCACCTTCATAAATCCCATTTTTAAGCCTACGATGAATGTCATTAACTAGATCACCTAAATCAAATTCTCCCCTCTCACTTTTCATCTTTTCATAGGTTTCAAAGAGGGTGTACACAATCTCTCTTTTCTCTTTACTTAAAGTGGAAGAACGACTTTCGGCCAGTAGACAGTAACCTTCATAACTCAATTTTCCATCACTGCATTCCCCTGCTTTCAGGCCTCCTTTTATATGAGAAATAATTTCGGTGAACACTCTAGAGCCATCAAGCTGCTTTGTAAGATTTGTATTGAAGCGGGGCCAGTAAAGTGAACAAAATTTGTCAAAGGTTACCTCCCTAAATCTTATTAAAGTTTGCAATGCAATAGATCTTGAGCTTATATGGTGAGCATTATAACCTTCTCTTGCATTGAGAAATCTTTCGAAGAACGAACTTCCCAATGTACCATCCAACATCATCAGAAACTTTTGAAATGTTATAACCAGAGGGTAATATTTCACTGGGATGTTAATAAATGTGTCAGGAATATTGTTGAATTCTGATGGAATAGCATCCGTATTATCAAGATTGATCTCTCTTGATGAACTACTGTCAAATACATTAATTCTTAAAGTCAGAACAAGACCACATAGATGGCAAAAAACGATAAAAAGGATGAGAATTTGAGTACCTTATTAGATGGGAAACATTTTGTTTCACAGCATAACATAATTTTGGACTAACTGTCACAAAAAGCTGGCGAAGAACACCCGGTTTGCTAATTTCGGGATCATCAACTCCACCATCTCTAATACAGCTACTTTCCGCTTCATAAATACCATTAGAAGCAATGCGAAATTTTCGTTCGTGTTGGAACAGCTTCATAGTCAGAATGGTGGTTTTCCCAGTTCCCGATCGCCCAATTATAAACGAACTCTTGCCAGATAAAATTATGTCCATCTGTTCATCTGTGACTTGCATGGGTAAATCAACTTCATCACCGGAAAGCAAATGGCTCACGACCCCACGTGACATCGAGTAGAACTTCATAAGCAATAGGCTTTCACTGACTTTTGAGTTTTCAACATAATTTCTAGCCTTACCAGGATTCACACTCACTTCGCTTGGGTCTTCACAGTCATTTAAATATCGAAACCGAATCATCTTTTGGGATGCGGGCCAACTCTTAGGAACTTCCAACTTCCTGAATAGAATAAAGATAATGAAATTAGCATATATATTCACTACTTTAAGAATTCATTGAAGTTTACTTGAAATTAAATGAACATACCCCTGAAAACATTTTTCAGTGCACCGATTAATATAATCATCTGAATAAGCAGAAAATATGCTCCCAAGTCGTTTTGTGAGTTCTGAAATCTCCTCTAAGGGCAATATATTCCAAACCTTCAACACTTGTGTGTAATTGACTTCCTTGATGATGTCGATAGTGCAGATCACATAGATTCCTTCAACCTTAAATTGTTTCAAGATTTGTGAAGAATTTTCACAGGACAAGTCTACACTTCTGCTCTTGGGCCGCCAACCACTAGAGAGTTTCAGTAAAAGGTTTATAACCTGCTTTTTCAAGCGGGACCGAGTCAACTTTCCAAACGATCTTCTGAAGTCGTCACTGAAGAGAACCTGGTAGCATAAAATTGAACAAACATGAAAAACAATACAGGATACAGCATAAGGATATTATTTGGTGATAATACAATCACACACCTTCCATTTTGCATGTTCAAAGAGTACACTATTTCCGTTAACCAAGTCATCAAGTTGTTCTAATTCCTTCTTTGCTCCTATTATTGTCATCTTCAAGTTTTCATCAGCATCAGCATCAAAGAAACAATGTCGAGTCCTTGCATCAGAGACTAAATCTTTCCATATGGACTCACTATTAGTCAGGGATCTCTCATCCCCCAATATCCAAAGACAGTGTCTACAGCACACCGTAATAAGAGGCAATATTAAACGTGTTATAATCAGAAAGTATCTATAAAGATAAATTATCAAATACGTGAAATGACAGCATACCGTGCTCTTGTCAAGGCAACATTAATCCTGTGAGGGCTAGATATGAAGCCAAGAGACCCATGGATATTAGATCTTACTGTTGACAAAATAATAATATCTTCTTCTCCGCCCTGGAACCCGTCAATTGACTTCACCTTCACTGAAAATCCATCAAGTTTCTCATACTTGTGAGCAAGTTTTTCTTGAATCGAAGCGACTTGGGCAACATAGGGAGATATGACACCAATTGTAAGCTTCTTTTGCGAGTCCTGCCATGCTGTAAATGTGACAGAAAAGGTTGAGTAAACATTGACCACAACGATACAGATGCTATATTTAGAAATGACATAATCAATATGCACACCTTTATAGAGATTTTTCACTATTTTAATTACAATAGACACCTCAACCATGTTTCTTCGGCTTCTTCCATCGTCGTCCTTTTCTTCTTTACCACCAACGACATTTATAAAAGAATATGAGCCAAACATTGGTCCCAAAAGATACCCTTTTCCATAACTTTCAGATAACACATTTTGTGCATCTAGGATTTGATTTTGGTAAAACCTAAAATTTGGGAAGCAACTGATTGAAGGATGCATTCTGTATTGGACGTTGAGAAGATGCTTAGAATGACCCAAACAACTTAATCGGTCAAACAAGCTTCTTCCAAAGCCAGATTCGATACAAACCTGTCCACCAACATTTAGGCTATCAAATATAGCTTAAAACTAAAAGAGGATGCATAAATAAGTACAGACTTACATTGCTATTCACCATGGCAGGTAATTGCCGCTCATCTCCAACAAGAATGGCGTGCTTCATTCCCAGAAGTTGAAGGGGAATGGTGGACTCTGCCTCCTTCAATTGAGCAGCTTCGTCTATAACCAATATATTTAACGGCTCCATATTGACAGCATGCAACTTGTAGGAACTTGAAGTTGTGCAAAATATAACAGACGCTCTTTGAAAACAAAATTGTTTTATTGCGTATTTGTTTGAAAAACATGGAAGAGCGAGTCCTTCAAGTGATGCTTGAAGAGTTCGTAGGACAGATAAAGACTTAACAAAATCATCTTGCAATGGTTTTGAATTGAAGAGGTCTTCAAGTTCTTCCGAAACCAGATTCTTATGAAACAGCAATGACTCCAAAGAACTCATATTATCCAAAAGAGATATCATATTCTGGAAAATTGATTCCCCCATGAAATTTCTCGGGATATGAGTACAAAATGTAAGAATGCACCTTCTAAGTGACGGTGCAAGAGAACTGAATCGTTCTTGCACAAACTGACTGAATGATTTCATTTCCAACATTGTTCTTTTATCTTCATTCTCATTCCGAAGTTGCTTTTCTTTCAGGAATTCATTTTCTATAAAACCATAATATTCTGAAACACAATTTTCTAAAAAATCAATCAATGATTTTATGCAGTGCTTCCAACCAGTCACTGGCCCTAGGCATTCGGCAATCCTCTTTACCCGATGCTCGAGATGGATTTCTTCAATGTCAGTACTAACTTCTAATCTCTCCTTGCTGCCAAACAAGAGCAAATCTCCAACTGAACAGAAAGAATCACCACTTGCATTTGTAGTTTCAGATGATTCTCTTACTAAGCTTAGCATGCGTGAGGCTAATTGTAGTATAGCCACATTCGTTGGAGCACACGCAAGAGTCCTTTGCTTCATTTGCAAAAGGCTGAAAAGCAAAACACCAACCGTCAATGTTTTCCCCGTTCCAGGTGCTCCCCATATTTGTTCCACAGATGAAGTATGACGACATTGCGTTTTACAGAGTGCCTTCCTAACTGCTGTCTGCTGGGATTCGTTCAGATTAAGCAAAAGACGTGGATCAAATTTTGGATCAAAACCAAAAGAACAGATATTGCAGTTCTCCTTAACCTGTAAATAGCACATAATAGTTAAAAACAATAATAATCTACTAAACAAAAGAAAATCGAATGTAACTAGTTTCTCACCTTAAAGTCGGAGTAAATAACCTCTTTGATGATATCAAGATTTCTATGCACGTGCAATGAATCCCATATTCTTTTCTGACTTGTTACATTCATTAAAAAAACTGCAAGCATCCCGTGTTGGAATTCAATTAGTTGTGCAGTCTTTACTCTTATAGATGTGCTATCATCATCTTCCTTGCTTTTGACGATTGCAAGAGCCCATGTCCTTCCTACACGCTTCAAATCAGAAACAGATTCCGGTCTCCCATCTACTAAAAGAAGCAGATCGCCAGGTATAGTATCATGTTTAGTATACTGATTTTTCCAAGGACCAACAATAACATCGTAGACCCTATTTTCACCACTTGTGGACTCATTAAAAGATAATATATCAGCAAATGGAGCTTGATGCATAATCTCCATAGAAGAAGCCAGCTCAAAACGTGCTTCCTCTAACAAAGGATAAACAAAAGAAGCGAAATAGAGTTCTTCTGACTCAAAAGTAAGTGGTATGCTCTTCACCTACAAATAATGCAGCAGCAAGTAATCAGATATAATACATCCAAACATTAAAAAGTGCTTATTTGCTTAGAGAATAGCCACACAAATAATATCTGCTCTAAGGGGGTGTTTGTTTCAGCTTTATATAGCCAGCTTATGGCTTATTTGGTTTTTAGGCTTATGTTTCATAGGCTCACTTTTTTTAGCTTATTTTGAAACTTGTCGCCTTATATAAGTTTATTACTGGGTATGTCATAATAAACCTATATAAAAAGTTTCAAAATAAGCTTAAAAAAAGTTGCTTATGAAACATAAGCCTAAAAGCCAAATATGCCATAAGCCGGCTATATAAGCTGAAACAAACACCCCCTTAAACCTAGTAAAAATAAACCTAGTCAAAGGCTCGCGTAAAAAGAAAAGGCAAGCTATCCCAATATAAACATAAGCAGCTTATATCACCCTGTCTGTTTCGGCTTATGGCTAATTTGGTTTTGGGGTTATATTTCATAAGCTCACTTTTTGTGGCTTATTTTGAAGTTATATAAGCCAGAAATTTTGAATATAAGTCATAATAATGTGCTTATGAAACATAATAAGCCTAAAACTAAATAAGCCATAAGCCCGCTATATAAGCCGAAACAAGTTGGGGGTGTTTGGTTTGGCTTATATAATGTAAGCCCATTTAGGCTTATATAACATAAGCCCCACTTCTGTGACTTATTTGGAGGTTTATGGGCTTATATAGGTTTATTACATCATGATAAACTTATATAAGCCCCCAAGTCTCAAAATATGCCAGAAAATTGGGGCTTAGGTTATATAAGCCGAAAATAAGCCATATTTTCGGCTTATATTTCATAAACCCTAATTTTTAAAGCTTATTGGTGTCTTATGGGCTTATATAGGTTTATTATATCAAGATAGACTTATATAAGCCCCTAAGTCTCAAAATAAGCCACAAAATTGGGGCTTAGGTTATATAAGCCGAAAATAAGCCATATTTGGGCTTATATTTGATAAACCCTAATTTTTTAAGGTTATTAGTTTATATAAGTTTATTAGTATATGATAAGAAACTTAGATAAGGCCATAAGTGTGGAAATAAGGCACAAAATTGAGGGTTATGTTATATAAGCCTAAAACAAACAGCACCAAACACCCCCTAAAAAAAGCAGATAAAGGTCGGAAACATATATATAAAAAAAAAGAAAAAAAAAAAGAGCACCATCACCTTATCCTTGTAGAGATCCTGATTAAGAATGTCATCGAGAGACCATGAAAAAATCATTTTTGTAAACTCATCTTCATCAAACTCACAACACCCTTTCTCCATTTTTATAAAATATGTGTTGTGTGTTTTTATAAAATTTAACGAATGGTTTTTTTTTTATATTTAATCAAAAGGGTAGGTTTTTGTGTGAATTCAAATATGGAAAACACACACAGAGAGAGGAGATAAAACAAGAAATGATGACTCACTAGTGTCACATGTTGGCATAGACATGTACTTATTTTATTGCTTATGGTACCACCATATCCTTTTCATCATCACATCTACTGCCATGTGTCTGTAACATAAAAGCTAATCCCTCCGTCTCATAATAATAGTCCACCGACCAAAAATATGCAGTTTAATAAAAACGTCACTTTTTCAGATTTCTCTCTTACTTTTTACACAATGACAATTTTACCCTTAACCATTTAATTTACAACTTCTTTATTATTTATAATAACACCTTCAAGTGAGTGTAATATTATAAACTTAATCCATATTTCTTATCTATTTTTGGGCTGGACTATTAATATGGGACGTCCAAAAATAGTAAGCTGGACTGTTAATATGGGACGGAGGAAGTAACATAAAACCTACAAATAAGTTAAGGGGAAATTAAGGGCGTGTTTGTTTGAGGGCATACTATTCAGGGCGTAGTACTATTTAGCTTAGATAAAAGTGTTTGATAGAGATTTGTAAAAGTAAAATTGGTACTCAGCCCTCATCTTTTGAAATCCTGTCTTGACCTATAGGGTTGTTTGGTTTAAAATGTAATTGTAATCTGTTAAGAGAATTGTAATTTGAATGAATTGTAATTTAAAATTTAAAAATATATTATTCGCTTGGTTTGCCTAATGTAATGTAATTGAGTATTAATATAATAATTAATATCTATACTACTATATAAAAGGTGCATATTCCCTTCCTAACTCTGATCTTAAAACAAAGTCTAAATTTATATTTTCTTTCTTAACTCCAAACCTAACTCCAAGCCAAAAATTAAGATAAACATATAGGATTTGAGCCATTAGATCACTTTTTATCAAATGTATCTCATCCCTTCATTTCTTTTTGTAACAAACTATTAATAAAATATTTTTATTTTAAAATTGAAATATCTTTTTATCCATTTATTTTTTTCATTATCTAATTTCACCATATTTTTAAAAAATTTATTCTCTTTAATTTAACATCCATTTTCATATATTTTTATCAAATTTTAGTTTTTTTAACTTTATATAAATTTAACTTTAATTTAAATATAAATTCGGTGCGTAAAGTGTAACATTCAATGAAAAAAAGATAGTCACCGTTACCCGTCGTCGCATATCGCGGGTAACATGCTAGTAAATTATAAAGAGTAGCATTTATGATATGTTGGGTTATTTATGTAAATATATGATGATTACATTGTAATGTGTATAATAATTCCTTCCCTATTGTCATGTAATTTAGATTACACCAAACATACACTATGTAATTAATTAAAATTACAATTACACTAAATTGCATCAAATTCAGTGAACCAAACACCCCCTCAGTATTTCTAACAAGGCTTTGTTTTTTATGAGCTCTACCATGTATATCTTCTTTCTATTTTTTATACTATCAGTCTTATATTATATTAATTTTATAATATTGAAATTTAATTTTAAATTATAAATATTAATTTAATAACATAATAATATTTATAACTCAATATATATTTTCTCTCACCAAAACTTACATTAAATCCAAATCTTACCCAATTTCAAACCCTCTACTTTATAAACCCACTTCCAAAGTAGAACTCATCTACAAACCAAACGGAGGATGTTCAAAAAATGTTAGTGTTTTTAAGAAGTTTCCAAAATGTCCCAAGGCAATCGAGGCAACCGAGGCATCTCCAATAAGAAGTCGTTGCGTGTCATTTTTCACCCAGAAGGTGCAGTCACGTGATGTATATAAAATAGAGGCAACCAGTTGAATATACACGAGGCAACCAAAAAAAAAATTATACGTGTATACGGTATACAAATACGAGGCAACTCAAATATTTTATATTAAAACCGAGGCATCTAAGAAATAAATATGGCGGCAACTCATTAATAATTGAGGCATCCTGTTGGAAAATAATTTGAACTCAAGGCAACCACTTCTAAAAAGCGGGGGCAACCGTTTCAGTTACACATCCTCCTATATAAACCTATTCGGAAAAACCCAGACCCAAAAACACACCCAGAAAAACACACACACAAACACACAGTTAAGAACCCTCGGTATCCAGTAAATTAAAACCTAATTAACATTGCGTCCAATTAACAATACTTGTTCATACGAATAATCATGAATGTAATGTAACAAACAACTGATATTGCACATCGAGACCCACACTTACTGCGAAGAACTGGAAGCTCTTCATCTACTCAAATGTTAAACAATGTGTTTAATTTATTAGATCCCCGATTAAGTATTTATTTAATTAACATTGATTTTGATTATACGAATTAGTTTTTTCCATGGTATATTAATTGATTGGATGATGAAAACCTTTTTGTAACTGAACATGTATTAGAAAACATTGATTTTGCATTAAATTCTTGGTCGTTAGAATAAATATATTATATGATAGCTTTCGCTCACTAGGATTATTCGAGTCTGTGTTGTTGAAAATTATCACAAACGAATGTCGGTTGTTTGGATAGTTGTACTGACAAATATGATCTGCATAATTGGTATTTAGGTGTTTATGTAACACCCCCATTTACCATTACGCAGCGGAATATTGATCTGCGATATTTCCTCATAGTTCACAAGTCATAATAATATAAAACAACTCAAAAGAGTGATAAAATCAACTTTCTTTACATATCATTAAAAATTCGGAGTTTTACAATATAAGGTTCCCAAAATCTAAATTAATAATTTCAAGCTTGTGCCTCTTCATGCCATCCTTATGTTGCTCCATACTACCAGCCATAATTTTCTGAAATATATGCTTAAGGTCAACACAAATGTTGAGTGAATTCATATGTTTAAACATATTTTGAATACAAGTATGTCACCTGGGCTAGGGTGTTATACGCTCACATAAAATAGTTATCATACTGCACTATGGTCATGACCCAACTGCTAGACAATATCATAACCAACAAACTGCCCTTATAAGAAGGAAGCATGCCAGACTAACCTTAGTTTAGCAAATAAAGTGTATATGTTTAGCCTAGGTAGGAACCTTCAGCTGTTGGCAAGCACGACTTGCCCAGATAGGGGATGTCAACCCCCAAATAGTACTATTCACAATATTAGAGCTCATTTTCTAGAAATGATTAGCGGTTCACAATTAAAAAGGGACTTAATGGCAGTAAGTAAACATATTGTCGGTAATCATACCATACAATCATATAAAAGCACTTGTATTCCAGTTTTAGCATATATCCCCCTCACGGGTTTTTAAATCATTTATAAACTTTCAAAAGTGAGGCTCTAAACTCACCGCATGTCTATAGAATCCGAGTTATAATCAGGTATATTTCATTAACATATAAACAGTTTGATCATACCAACCACAACTTGGTCTCATAAACAACAACTTGATCTCACACAAAGCTGGATTAATACATTGTGTATAGTATCAAATTTTTAATCTTTTGTTCAATCTTCCTAAGTATTGGTTGTATATTATTTTATTAATATTTGGTTATAAATTCTAGCACCATTGTTTGGGCCATCATACTTAGAAGTCATTCTATAAACGTTTGAGGAGCGAATGCACTTTAAATCGTAAACTCAACCACTCAGTCCAAACGTAATATCGAGATGGAACATCTTTGTACAAAGCTCCCTACTAACATGATACTTTCATTACTTCCTCATATTCATAATCAATCTTCTTTAGTTTCAAAATTGACAAAAATTGCCCTTTTGGTTATACTTTGTTATAATTACACTTTTAACCCCTAAAAGTATATAGTTTTATTATTTACAATTTAAACCTTAATATTTAACCTTAGGGCCTCAAACATTCTAACATTTAACTTTCATAAAATGACACTTTTGGCCCAAAATGTTAAATAGTTTCAAAAATGACAGTTTTAGTCCTTATATTTGTAAAAATCACATAACAACCTCAAAAATAGACCAAATAATCTAGGATTTTAAAACAAAGTTTCAAAACATGTTTATAACTAAAATAACAACATTTCTTCAAAATTATAGCTTTTGAAATGGGTTTTTGCTTATTATTTTATGTAAATTACAAAACTAGGGTTTTAAGACCTTTAACTTATAACTTCCATTTAAAATAATCAAATGACTTAATTTCTTTTAGATTATCTTTCTAGCATTATTTTAGCATTATAACAACTCTAAGAAAGTATTATAATAAGATCAAAGCATAGCTAACATAGGAATTACCTAGGATGCTCCAAAATGGCTCATAATGGCTTCTTATGAACACTACTTGCTATCAAAGCTTCAAGAGCTTCAATGGCTACCTTCTAGACATGGTTTCTAGTCTTGGGGGATGTACTAAAACATTTATAGAAGTGGAAATGGAGAATGGGTAGGAGATATAAAGGAAACAAGGTGCAAGTTGAAATAAAGACTATATGCCCCTATTTATAGGTTTTTCAACCCTTAGGCTCCAAGTTAAGGCTTAGGAAGTGTAACACAGCTAGGGTACTGACTAAGAACGGATAGTGAAGGTCTATACACATTTAAAAAACACCACCTTATCCTTGTAGAGATCCTGATTAAGAATATCATGAAGAGACCATGAAAAACATCTTTGTGAACTCATCTTCATGAAACTCAACTTCTTCCAAACAAGAAGACCCTTTCTCTATTTTTTTATTTTTTGCCTAAAATTTAACAAATGTGTGTTTTTATAAAATTTAACAATTTTGTTTTTCTTTTATATTTAATGAAAATGGTAGAAGTGTCACATGTAGACATAGGCATGTAAGTACATATTTTAGTGCTTATGGTACCATATCCTTTTCATGATAGTTTCTTACGCCACGTGTCTGTAACATATGGACATGTTATGTTATTGTTGTGTTAGGCTTGTTGTAAATATGAATTTCATTATCTCTACTTCCCTACTACATATATAATGGGTTTAGGACTTTTTTTCAGTACATTTATTCAAGGAAACGTAGAAAACGTAAATGGAAAGTATATGAATCTTTTTCTATACTTCCCTGTTTATCTTCTGACTATTTAATACGCCTAATACCCCTTAACCACATTCCACATTCCAGACATAAAATCCTTATTATTCTCTTTAAACCCTAATACACAAAGCCGCCACCAAATATTTTCACCACCACATCCTACCGAATCCACTATCACATTTGCCGAATCTGCCACCATCTTTTGATGGTTTAGGTGGTTTCAAGGTAGTTTTGGTTTGTGGTATTGGTTTATTGGTGGTATTGATTGTTGGTTTAGCTGGTTATTGTTGGTTTAGCTGGTTATTGTTGGTTTCACTGGTTTAGAGTGGTGGAACCATGTACATCCTCCTCCATGTCTTCATTTCATCTTTATCCACCAAATCATTATTTACACACATACAATGTTTCTTCATGGAATCAATGGATTTAGCTTTGCGGAATGTGTTTTTCTGGGTGGTTTGGTGAAAATATTTCTTCACCAGGTTCGTTTATTTTTTTAAGCAATGTGTTTTTGTCTATATTTTAATTATGATATATGTTAATTGGGTTGCAGACTTATTTAATTTCTCCTTTTTTTTGTAATGTACGCCATAATACGGTCGGTGAAGAGACAGTAAGGAGGGCAGCGGTGAAAGACGAACAACTCTGGGGAAACGATGGAGTCTTTTATAATAAAATTAGGTTAGATATTCCCTCTTTTTATATAAAGATTAAAGATTGCTATATGTCAATATTTGTTGAAATACATGCTTTTACAATGGGGTGTCTAGAATAGCGTATATTATGAGGTTTTGTGCATCTGAAAAGGTTTATTGTTGTGGTAATTTATATGATATGATTTTTTTTGGCAGTATGAGATGGTGAAAACTGAAACTGGTGTGTTAGGTGAAAAGAATGTCGTACTTAAACACCGTTAGGGAGTGGAAGAAATTGAGAGCCGAGTTGAAACGGAGACTAATGTGGCATTGAGGTTTTGCAGTCTGCCTATATGGTAGTTGTACCTGAAAGCGACAACTTCAGGTAGTTTACACTGTCCCATTGTGATTATGTGGTTTTACTTAAGTTTGTGACCTATGTTTTATTGAATCTGATTTTTTATTTTTATTTTTGTAACCGTGATTTCCGACACATTGGCCGACTAATCCACGGGGTTTGAGCCTACCGCCACATAGACTCAAACCAGGTAAAGCCCTCCCTTTTCAGGAGGTTGGCGTAGCCACTTTTCAAGTTTGTTTGCACCTAGCAGGAATTGAACTTGAGAAGCAATTGAATCTGATTTTGGTCAACCATCATATATGGTTTGTGGAATTGGGTGTTTGGATTAGCTTCTTTCTACGTATTTAGTCTTTTCTTTCCATAGGTTATGTATAGAGAGTATAAACGTATGCATTTACATCATGAGATTGATACCTTCTATTTTCTAGAATTTATTAGGTGAGGTCGGGCTTAAGTAAATAAGTATATAGTATTAGCGCCTTTGTGTTGTTTTGCAATGGCAATCTTTATGGGTTCAACTGAAGGGACGTTTTGTGATTTCAAGCAATTGATACTTACCCCTCTAGCTAGAAACTCATTATTTTATGTTATTATAACAAAAGACTTAAATACTTACATATACAAGAAATCAAAAAAATCCACGGTACATATTACGTCTTATCAGGTTTATGATGATGGACATTAGCTTTTATAGTAGTACAAATGGAAGTTACCCCATTTTTTAATTGATTGCTAAACATTGCTAAACATGTGGAATTGATCATATACTAAACAGGCCTCTTTAACCAATAATATAGTTGTTATGCATTGTCATCATGCAAATCAAGTAACTTCAAATACTCAACGGTTATCCTCAACCAGTAATATATTAGATGTTCAATGTATTAGATAGGGTTCAACATTAGAGGTTCAATGTATTAGATAGTGTTCAATATTAGAGGTTCAATGTATTAGATAGGGTTCAACATTAGATGTTCAATGTATTAGATAGGGTTTAACATTAGAGGTTCAATGTATTAGATATGGTTCAACATTAGATGTTCAATGTATTAGATAGGGTTCAACATTAGATGTTCAATGTATTAGATAAGGTTCAACATTAGACGTTCAATGTATTAGATAGGGTTCAACATTAGATGTTCAATGTATTAGATAGGGTTAAACATTAGATGTTCAATATATTAGATAGGGTTTAACATTAGAGGATTAATGTTAGCCCTATATTTCATATAGTAGAACAAGAATGTAATAGGTCATCTTAGTCGTTAAAAGGTCTTGTATTGTAAAGGTTAGTCGGGAAAACTGGGCTTGGACTTTAAGCTAATATTGTATAAGTTAGGGGCGTAAGCCCAAAGCAAAGCCAAGCCCGGCCCAAGATGAAGCCCACAAAGGCCTTAGGCCGTGGCATATATAACCCTCTTCCACATGTGGAAGAGGGTGTTGGTTCATTTCATTAAACACATAGTTTTAGTGTAAACCTTCCACCTCTCTCTCTACTTTCTCTTTCTACTTTTCTTCTCTTTCTCTCTCTAAGAATCTTGTGTTATGGATTAATTAGGAACAACATTTGGTATCAAGAGCCTATAGTGGATAGGTGATTAAAGATTCGTGTGTGGTGTTCTTGAATTTTCGTGGCCTTTTTGATCCATATCTCACGTCCCATATCTTTTTTTTGTGTTTTTATGGTCTTTTCTTGATACAAATCATCTACATACTAGTAGTAGTGATTTAGGTATCTTGGTTTTGGCTAAAACACAAATTTTTTGGATCAAAAGTTGCGAAATTTCTTGTTTTTCTTCATTCCGAAATTCTAGCAAAAACTTCCATCGGAAAGTACAATTTGTACTTGGGCTTCCATCGCAATAACCATCACCATCGGAAAGGGTTTTGGTTCTACATTGCGATACGTGGGTTTTTGTTACTTATTCCGATCTGGACATTCCGATCGTACTTTGCGATCTGGATTCCGACGGGTATAAGGAAGTATTTTAAGTCGTTACTCTGCTTGAATTTTGACAGCCACATTGCGATCTGGACATTCCGATAGGCTTTGCGATCTGAGTATTCCGACAGGCATTCCGATCTGGACATTACGATCTGGACATTACGATCTGGACATTACGATCTGAGCATTGCGATCTGAGCATTGCGATTGAGCATTCCGATTGAGTATTCCGATGGACATTCCGATGGGTATTTTGTTTGAGTAATTTTTAGACTTAGCCACTATCTAGACTAGTTTCGGAACGTAGTTTACACGAAGATTATAAAAAAAAAAAAAAAAAAAAAAAAAAAAAAAAAAAGAGTTAAAATTTTTAGGTCAAGTAAATTCAAATTTTTTCCCTACTAGTTTTTGGCTATTTCTAACTCAAATTCAAAATTTGGCGATACAAAATTTTTCGGCTTACCGTTTTGTCAGACTGAGGAATTTATTGTCGGACTGAGAAAAAAAAAATTTTTGAATTTTCGGAATTTCAATTTTAACCACACATCATCACAACAAATCCACTAAGATCTGCAATTCATCCACAAGTATTCACCATGTCTAACAACAACATCAACATTGCAACTGCTAATCAAATTCGTTTGGAACAAGGTGGCAACGGTAACCCACCTGTGCTCACTGCCGGTTGCTACGTTCAATGGAGATCTCGTTTTCTTAGATTTCTCGATGGAAAAGAAAACCGAACTGCTCTTCGTCACTGCCTTGAGAACCCACCTCCAGTTTTTGAATTCAAACCAATTACAACATAGGCAGAGGATGGTACTTCATCAACTATACGAGCTATGGAGGATTTTGACACATGTTCTGCTGAGAAAAAGAAACTCCTCCAAGCTGAAGCTGATGCTGTAAATTTCATACTCACTGGAATTGATAATGATATCTATTCCACAGTTGATGCATGTCCTAATGCTATGGAAATGTGGAATGCAATTCATCGATTGAAGCAAGGTGAGTCAATCAATGTTCAAGATCTCGAGACTAATCTACTTTGGGAGTTTGGAAAATTCACATCTGAAGATGGTGAATCCATTGACTCATATTACTCGAGATTCTACAAAATGATGAATGAGCTTGTAAGAAATCAGTGCACCATCTCCAATCATCATGCCAATGTTCAGTTTCTACTTCAACTCAAACCGGAATGGCAAAGGTTTGTGACTTTGGTCAAACAAAGGGAGGATATCAAGACTATATCTTACCACAAACTTTATGATATCTTGAAACAACATCAGAATGAAGTGAATGAACTAAGGGCTGAAAAGGCAGAACGGTCTGCTAATTCTATTGCTTTTGTGGCTGCTACTTCAACAAAACCCGTTCCTCGTCAACAACCACCTAATCATTCCTCGAAGTCATCAAGCTCATCCACCAAACCTCTAGTTGCTGCTAAACACAAAGCAAAAGCAATTGTCCCCACTCCACCTCCAAAGTATGACACCGAGTCAGATGGAGACAGTGATGATGAACAAACTTCAAGGGACAAGAAGATTGAAGAACTCATGTCTTTACTCACCACAACTTATAAGAAGATCTACAAACCTACCAACAACAACCTCAGATCATCATCCAATGCTAGATATAAGGAAGTTGATCATGCACCTAGGTATGATCGTGATGCTAGGTATGATAATCAGAGGATGCTGAATCAAGTTGGGGCTAGAGATACTGTAGGCACTCCGGTGGTGCAGAAGACTGGGATTCAATGCTTCAACTGCAAGGGATTTGGTCACATGGCTAGGGAATGTAAGAAGCCAAAACGGGTTAAGGATTCGGGATATCACAAGGAAAAGATGTTGCTGTGCAAGAAAGAAGAAGCAGGAATTCCACTCACAGCAGATGAAGTTGACTGGCGTGATGACACTGATGATGAAGCCGATGATCAAGAATTAGAGGCACATTATGTGTACATGGCAAAGATTCAAGAAGTGATCCCAGAGACTGATGATACTTCTGGACCCATCTATGATTCTGAGCCACTTGAAAAGGTACCATCACATGATAACTATAATGTGTTTGCTAATGAACGACGGCATCCTGAGCAACCCGAAAGCATCAATGACACATATGTAATGGACACGGAGGATAGCAATATCTCTACGGATTCACAGCATATGTGTAATGATGACGGAAAAGCTGTTCAGGATACTGACTCGGATGAGGACCGTGATTTGCTTGCGTCTATTATTAATTCTTTAAAACGTGAAATTGATGAAAACAAAGAAGCTAATAAACGTTTGAAGCAAGCAAACACATCCTTAGCCGAGGAGATAGACAGGCTTAAAGAGTGTGATTATGTAAAAGAAGCTGATCGACGAGTTGCAATAGCTAATGGTTTGGTATATGAACGTAAGGTGCTCAACGAACAATATTGTTCTGAAGTAACACACGAAATTCATATGTCAAAACAGAAGATATCGGAACTTGAAGAACAACTGCTGCTACATAAACTCCAAATTACTGAATTAGAGTCGGTTAACAAAGAACAAACTGAGCTTTATAAAACTCGTGAAGAAAAGGATATTGAAAAAATTCTTGCTTTGGAAAAGAGAGTCGACACGTTAAACAACATTGTTTACAAAACGGGTCAGTCTATTCAAACTATGAATATGCTCAATAGAAATATGAAAACGAGTTTTGTGAAGCCTGAATATCTCAAGAAAGCTCAAAGTACCAAGCCTGCTCTTTATGATATCGGTTGTTATGTTGATAATCTTGCTCTTATGCTTTCCCCTGACTGCGACGAAATCATTCGTCAACAAGAAGAAAGTCGATCAAACTTAAGTGATTTAATAAACCTTTCTGATTCTAACAATCATATTAAGTTTGTCCCTCAAAAAGAACTTTCAAAAGAACAAAAGATGTATAATAGTGTTCCACCACCAAGTGATGAACCACAAAAGAAAGTTTCTTTAAAAAGGAGTTTCAAAAAGCAATCAATTTTGTTAGAAAAGCGAATTTTGGATGAAAAACGTAAATGGGATGAGAAAAGCAAAAGTGTTCAGCAATTTGAGTTTATAAAACAAGGGGTTTTAAATTTGTACAAAGGTGTCGTCGACTATGAAAAAGTTTCTAGGGATACCATTTGGAATATTAAACCTAACCCACAAGTAGAAGTCGTCATTCAACAATGTATTGTTCCAACCATTGATGATCTTTCAAAAAATGTGGAAATGTTTTATACAGCTCTCACTGAGGAAATGTTAACTGATTTAAGTTATGTTAAATCTCTTGAAGATGAAGTTGATTTTCTTCAAACTAAATTAAAGACACAAGAACACCAACTTTCTAACGAAATTGATCGACTTTCTAAGGAATATTTTTATGCTGACCATATGAATGCTATACTTGGTGTGTATACCGATCTTGATCAATATTGTCATGTAGCATGTCTAGTGTCAGAATCGGACGCGAAATGTCGCAATCTTGAAGTAGAGCTTTCAAAACAAATTCAGTCATACAACAAACTTTCGAAAAGCTTTTCTCAACTTGAGAAACACTCCATTTCTCTTGAACTTGCTTTACAAAAAGGTGAAAAATCTCATAATCATAAAAAGTGTCAAGAAATGTCAGCTTCGTCGTCTACTAAATGAAAAAGATTTCGAAATAAATGATTTGAAAGCTCAGCTAAAAGAAAGGGACATTGCCATTAGTGAGTTACAGAAACTCATTGAGAAAATGAAAGGAAAGTCTGTTTTGGGTAAACCATCTGCCGTTCGTCAACCGAATGCGGTTAAATGCCCTAAAACATCTATTTTGGGACAACCCCCACAGACTTTGCCTAAGATAGGAAATGACAAGAGCACTAATGTGATAGCACCTGGAATGTATAAGATGAACACTAGGTCCACTCAAACTGGAACAACACAGTTACCTCAGAATACTAGGAAAACTAATCAACGTGTGTCTTCTTCTACAGGAGTAAATCCCACTACTAGTGTTAGCGGATCACAGCTTAAGAGCACTAGAGTTGAAGATAGAGTCATGCCTAACAATAGTCAAGGGAAGAAGAATGAAGTAGAGATCACCGTAGGAATTTTAAGTTTTCTAAGAATAAAACGTCTGTAACTGCATGTAATGACAGTTTAAATGCTAAGACCTCGAATGTTGAATTTGTTTGTGTTGAATGTGGCAAATGTGTTCGTACTTTCAATCATGATGCTTGTGCTCTTAATTATAATGGCGTGAATACTAGAACTAGGAAGCCTATTCGTATGCCCACTAGTACTAGTAAACCCACAAGAACTTTGAACCAATCCACTGAGCAACCACTTAAGAAACTAAGTGCGTTAGAATCCACTACTCTACGTAAACAAAGTAGGTTAAAGAAGCTTTATGAGAACATGATTAGGACATGTACACGGGGGTATTCAAGATTTACACCACCCGGATACAAATGGGTACCTAAGACAACCCCCATTCTAATTGGGTCTATGAATGTTAGCTTACCTTTAGAATCTAGGTCCACTACTATTTTGGAACCCGTATCTATCAAGGGCTCCCATTTGTCAAATGCTACATTGTCTTCTAATTCTTCTGCAGCTCGTCGAACTCATCCTATTCATAATGGACTCCGGGTGCACAAAGCACATGACGGGCAATCTCAAGCTTATCATTAACTTCGTGGAGAAGTTTCTGGGTACGGTACGGTTTGGAAATGATCAATTTGCACCGATACTCGGATATGGAGACTTGGTTCAAGGGAATATCACTATAAAACGGGTTTATTACGTCGAAGGACTGAATCACAATTTATTCTCGGTTGGTCAATTTTGTGATGCGGATTTGGAAGTGGCTTTTCGGAAATCTACTTGCTATGTTAGAGACTACGATGGGAATGACCTTCTTACAGGTTCTCGTGGTTCTGATCTCTACACAGTAACTCTTCAAGACACATCTTCAAAAAATCCAATTTGCTTAATGGCTAAAGCATCATCATCTCAAGCATGGTTATGGCATCAACGATTGTCACATCTCAACTTTGACACCATCAACTTGCTTTCTAAGAATGATATTGTGACCGGTCTTCCTAAATTGAAATTCGTCAAAGACCATCTTTGTTCTTCTTGTGAGTTGGGGAAAGCAAAACGAAAGTCTTTCAAATCAAAGACTACCCCAAGCTCAAAAGGACGATTGGAACTTATACACATGGATTTATGTGGTCCCATGCGTGTAGAGAGTATTAACGGGAAAAAGTATATTCTCGTGATTGTTGATGATTACTCTAGATACACATGGACTTTCTTCTTAAGGTCCAAAGATGAAACACCAGAGGTTCTCAAAAACTTTCTCAAGATGATACAACGCAATCTTCAAGCTCAAGTCTTAACCGTAAGAACGGATAGGGGTACTGAATTTTTGAACAAGAACTTGCAATCTTACTTTCAAGAAGAAGGCATCGAACATCAAACGTCTATTGCTCGAACTCCTGAACAAAACGGCGTTGTCGAAAGGCGGAACCGTACTTTGGTTGAGGCTGCTCGAACAATGCTCTCTGCTTCAAAATTACCGCTATTCTTCTGGGCTGAAGCAATTGCAACGGCCTGTTATACTCAGAATCGTTCTCTCGTTATCCCTAGACATGAAAAGACACCTTACCACATCATCAATGGCAGGAAACCTACTGTCAAATTCTTTCACGTATTTGGATCTTTATGCTACATTCTTAAAGACGGTGAGAATCTCGACAAGATGAAAGAAAAAGGTGATGCATGTATTTTTGTGGGGTATGCGACATTGTCGAAAGGATATCGGGTCTATAACAAGAGAACAAAGATCATTGTCGAAACAATTCATGTGAACTTTGACGAATTGCCACATATGGTACTTGATCACAACAGCTCAAGTCCCGCACCTCAATGTCCAGCAATGGCACCTACACAAAACAGTGTACGTCCCGTGCAAGAATGTCAACAAAGTACTCCTACAGCAGACTCGACGGATACAACACATATGAATGAGTTGGTTGACTTATATGATCCTATGTTTGATGAATATTACTATGGAAACAATCAAGTTGTGTCAAAGCCTTCCGCTGTCAATACTGCTGATGCACCTGAACAAAATCAACAAGACACAACTGCCTCTACTTCAGCAACCGTTGCTCAAGAGACAATTCCAGTGGATACTCAACACACTCAAGAACCTGTCATACAACCAACACCACCAACCGTCAATGCTGAAGGAGGAAACAACAATCAAGCAGTCGATGTACAACCTGACGATGAAGAATTTATCAATCCGTTCGGTACACCGGTACACGAAGTCGGAGAGTCTTCTAGTCAACATGTTGATCCGTCCAACATGCATACATTCTACCAACCATATCCATCCACTCACCATTGGACACGTGATCATCCATTGGAGCAAGTCATTGGAAATCCTTCACAAGCGGTTCGAACACGCAGACAACTCGAAACCGATGGCGATGTGTGTATGTATGCACTCACCGTGAGTTCAACTGTACCTACAAACATCAAACAAGCCATGACTGATCATGCGTGGATTGAATCAATGCAAGACGAAATTCATCAGTTTGAACGCCTAAATGTTTGGGAACTTGTTGACCGACCCTATGGAATGTCAATTTTAGATTTCAAATGGATCTGGAAAAACAAACTGGATGAAGAACAAATCATCATCAAAAACAAATCTCGTCTTGTGGTTAAGGGATACCGTCAACAAGAAGGCATAGACTACGATGAATCATTCGCTCCAGTCGCTCGTTTGGAAGCAGTCAGGATATTCCTTGCTTATGCTGCACATAAGGGCTTCACGGTTTTTCAGATGGACGTCAAAACAGCTTTTCTCAACGGTCATTTGAAGGAAGAAGTGTATGTGAATCAGCCGGAAGGATTCGTCGATCCTCATCATCCTGACAAAGTCTATCGTCTCAAGAAGGCTGTATATGGACTTAAACAAGCTCCAAGGGCATGGTACGAAGAACTTTCAAACTTCTTGGTGTCCAAAGGATTCTCCAAAGGTTCTATTGATCCTACTCTCTTTACTAATAAATATGGGGATGACATAATGCTGGTGCAAGTTTATGTGGATGACATTATTTTTGGTTCTACGAACCCAAAACTTTCAAAACGTTTTGAAAAATTAATGCACAGCAGATTTGAAATGTCAATGATGGGGGAGCTAAAATTCTTTTTAGGCCTCCAGATTCATCAATCCCCACGTGGTATCTTCATTAACCAAGCTAAGTATGCTCAAGAGATACTTAAAAAGCATGGCATGACCTCATGTGCTCGCGTTGGTACACCATTGTCGACCACATCCCTAGACGCTGACTTGTACTCATATCCCGTAGATCAAACGCGATATCGTAGTATGATCGGGTCACTTATGTACCTTACAGCCAGCATGCCTGATATTCATCATGCCACATGCTATTGTGCACGATATCAAGCCAGACCTACTCAAAAGCACCTCAAAGAGGTTAAACGGATCTTTCGGTACCTTAAGAATACCATTCACATGGGACTCTGGTATCCGAGGGAAACCGGTTTTCATCTAACGGCTTTTTCAGATTCTGATCACGCAGGTTGTCTTGATAGTCGTAAAAGCACTTCTGGTAGCATACAATTTCTAGGGGAAGACAAGCTTGTCAGCTGGTCGTCAAAGAAGCAGGATTGCACTTCGCTCTCATCCGCTGAAGCAGAATATGTGGCTCTATCCGCGTGTTGTGCTCAAGTCCTCTGGATGAGAACTCAACTCACGGATTATGGCTTCCACTTTGATAAAATACCTATGTATTGTGACTCAAAGTCGGCCATAGCCATATCTTGCAATCCGGTTCAGCACTCCCGCACCAAGCACATCGATGTCAGATATCACTTCATCAAGGAACAAGTGGAACGCGGCATCGTGGAATTATACTTTGTCAGAACTGAGTACCAGCTGGCAGACTTGTTTACAAAAGCTCTATCGAAAGATAGGTTTGCGTATCTCGTTGGCCGTCTTGGTATGAAGTATATGACTCCAGAAGACTTGGAGGTTTTGGCAAATGAAGCTGCTTGATATTCTCTCATAATGACTTCTAAGCACATCACAGCTTAGGACTCGGACCTCAACTAAGGAAAGTTTATCTCGGACGATAACTTATCCTTCTCAACGAGAAATTCATATTTCTCGGTCATGAGCTTCTCATAAAAACATTCAAAGTTTTTAAGTTCATGAAAAACGATTTCTAAGTAAATGTCAGCTTAGAACTCGAACTTCAACTTAAGGAAAGTTTATCACGGATGATAACTTATCCTTCACAACGGGAAATTTATTTTTCTCGGTCATGAGCTAGTCACAAAACAATCAAAGTTTTGAGCTCATGAAAAACGGACCCGAAAGGGGAGTGTACGTTTCAGTGCGCTTTACCTAATCAATTGAAGAGAAGTCTTCTATCCTGATTATTTTAAAACCGTTGAACACAATTTTTCAAGAATTTCTCAAAAGGTTTTTCTAAATCTTTCAAAATTGTGTGTTCAACACTCCCTTCCTCATAAGTGGTTTTTATATCTCAAAATTGTCATATGTTATTTTGATCAATTTTTGAGGGGGAGCGTTTTAAAATCAAGCCTTTTAATGTTGTTGGGTACATCTCTAAAATTGTCATATTTTATGTATCCAACACATTCCGAAAATGATATGAAATTGTCAAATGTAATATATTATATCGGAAAAGGCATCTCAACTCCGTACCTCAACATATTTTGTGGTGTCGTTTTTTCTAAAATTTTGTCAAATTTTGTCTCAAGACACACATATATTGTTGAGGGGGAGCGTCCCGACTAAAAATGTTCCATGATTCATGCGTACACACATGTTTCTCTCCCAATCGGTTTTCAGAAATTGTCATATTTTAATCAATTAATATCTCTAATATGATATTTTTATATTAGAGATAGGGGGAGAAAATGTGATTAAAATGTAATATATCGCAACATGTGATCTTAAAGACTAAAGTGCAACTCTTTCCTTCACATGCCAAACTATTTCGTATATCGATGCATGTGTGTAGGGGGAGCTTTTCGGAAATGTAAAACTTTCAAGTGTTAAAAGTTTTGATTTTTATCAAACACTTTGAATGGTTTTCAATGGTTTAATGGTTACGATCTATAACCCAAACAACCTACTATCCACAACGGAACGATGGAGTCAAAAGGTGGTTTAGGATAGGAAACTAAGTCCTATGATCCAACCAGAACCGGAGGGATCTACCCAAGGACATTCCATAGCTAGAAATAGTTGTCCTTAGGAAAGATGGAGTGGAATGAAGCTGAATGCGGACCAATTACTTAAGTTAGCACTAGAACAATCACAACAAGGTGCTAATTATGACGTATTGGTAAGCATTGAAGGAGTTGAATATTCTATGAAACTTAGGTAGAAACCGGGTTAACACATCTTTTGAAGACAAGTGTCATGGACCCAGTGATGCGATGCACAACCCTTCCCCAGCCATTCGAGTTTCTCTCAAAAGAAACTTGTCTCATTGTCACGGAGATCAACACGTATCTATTGACTTTCTCACTCCGAGTCAGTTAATATTGAAAAGGTGGCAGTCTGCTCCAGCCTCCGATTACCAAAGTGCACTTATTGAGTCTAGAGCCAAACGAGATCAAATTATCATCTCATTAGGACACAATCGAGTCCTACGCATTATCCTTGTGATATTGCCAGAACATCTGAGTGATACGATTCACAATGAAGATGGAAATCCTGCTTGAGCCAACATCAAACAAGCTCATGGTAGGTAACTTGTGCGATTCTACACGAATCAAACTTGTGAGAACTGGAAAGCAACTAAGTTTCGATTCTTAATTGATTCAAACTTGATTCCAGGTTTCTTCGCAAAATCCATGTGATCTTGCCAGAACATTCAGAGTGACACTCATTAGTGTTCACAGTGACGAATGGAAATCCTTCCAGTGTCAACATCAAACAGCACTACGGTAGGTAACTCACAAGATTCTCTATGAATCAAGCTTGTGACAAACTGGAAAGCAACAATGGTGCGATTCTTTTAGAATCAAACTTGTTCCAGGAAATCTGAATTGACGACTCTAATCAGACGGATAATTTATCCTTATGATTCACTCTTTACGTTCGCAGTCTGCTTTGAGACGGTCGAGTAAAGAGAACTGGCTACTACCGTCGGGAAACCCTGTCAAGGAGGTTCTTAATCGAATCTACCTGATCACAGGTACGGTATCTAATACCGTTTAACGGTCTTCACCGACCGGAGGTAAAACGCTACCGAGTTAGGGTGAAATGTTCAAAGCCATTTCATCCGTGTCTATATATGTTGCTGCATATCAAGAAGGTGGCGTAGCTGTGCAACCAATGTCGATTCAGAAGTCACAAGAGCACAAGATGGCGATAATCAAGATACCTAAGAATGTAAGAATGTAATAGGTCATCTTTGTCACAAGGAGCAAAGATGAAGATCTCAAGCACTCTAAGTCAAATGACAAAGGCTCAAGATAAAGATCACGAAAGCATGAAGGAACAAAGCTGTTACAAACAAGATCAAGACCAAGATACAAGACCAAAGTAAGAAGATCTCCTCTACAAGAATGTATTCACTCAATCATCTTATGCTTTTTAAGCTTTTTAAGATGACCGATACATTGGGGGAGATTGTTAGCCCTATATTTCATATAGTAGAACAAGAATGTAATAGGTCATCTTAGTCGTTAAAAGGTCTTGTATTGTAAAGGTTAGTCGGGAAAACCGAGCTTGGACTTTAAGCTAATATTGTATAAGTTAGGGGCGTAAGCCCAAAGCAAAGCCAAGCCCGGCCCAAGATGAAGCCCACAAAGGCCTTAGGCCGTGGCATATATAACCCTCTTCCACATATGGAAGAGGGTGTTGGTTCATTTCATTAAACACATAGTTTTAGTGTAAACCTTCCACCTCTCTCTCTACTTTCTCTTTCTACTTTTCTTCTCTTTCTCTCTCTAAGAATCTTGTGTTATGGATTAATTAGGAACAACAATTAATGTATTAGATAGGGCTCAACATTAGAGGTTCAATGTATTAGATAGGGTTCAACATTAGAGGTTCAATATATTAGATAGGGTTCAGCATTAGAGGTTCAATGTATTAGCGAGAAAATATTGGCGGGAAAATGTTAACCATTTCCCTCACTTTTTTACCATAAAAGGACAACCACACACACTCCTTATCATAACAACCACCAACAGATCACACACATACACACACACACACACACTTATCATCACAAACACATTGTTATTATGAAGATGTTGAAGCATGAAGCTTTTCCGTGCAGGTGTGGACATGGAGATGTAGTTCTTCGAACATCGTGGCAAACTGAATCCTTTGGTAGACAGTACTATGCTTGTCCACGTTCACAGGTTGAACCTCTAGTTTCATATGGATGCAATTTTTTTTATGGAAAGACGAACGCGTCCAACTACTAATCAATTCTCTTGGAGGTTCAATGAGCTTTTCGCCTCCAACCTCTTCTTCGAGACCTTCAACGAGCTTTTCTACTCCAATTTCTTCTCCAAGCTCTTCAACGTGTGCAAACTGTGTGCGATTGAATGGAATGTTAAAGGTACTTGAGAGTACTGTAGAGTTGTACAAACATTGCGATAGGCACACAGTGGATTCAGCTGCACTACTTCACGACCTTTACGATGACATGGGGAACATTCATTTGAACTAGTTTACGATGTATCTGTTTTCGTGTTTATGAGTCTATTATCGTTTTAATATACGTGTTTAATTAAGCGGGTGTTTAAGTGTCCGTGTAGAATAAAGCTATTTTTAGGCGTGTTTGTTTGCAAGCCTCAATGAATGTTAATAATTTTTAACTAATATTAACAATGAATGTTAACAATTATCAGTAAATGTTAATTTTTGGCGGGAAAACATTGGCGGGAAAAATGTTGGCGGGAAAACATTGGCGGAAAAACAATGGCGAGAAAATTTAACCATTTCTCTCACTTTTTTATCATAAAAAGACATATAAATTTTTTTTAATGGTAAAATAGTATTTTAAATTTTAAGAACTATATTTTATATATATATTATAATTTTAAATATACATTAAATATAAAATATTAAACATTGCATGTGAAGCATCCCCAGCGATATGTCGTTGGGGAAAATTTTGTTTATCGTTTGTAAAAAAAAGCGCGTTAACGAAAATCTTTTTGGAGGGAATCCTGAAAGTATCCCCAGGGACATGCCGCTAGGGAAACTTTGTAACATTGAATAAACAATCCATTAACACTGATCACTCTCATTAGTCTATGAAAAAAGGTCGCTTGGGAAAACTGGGCGGGATAATCTCCCGCTTACTTTTTTGTTGAAGTATTTGGTCAAACTTTAGTCAACTTTTCCCCAGCGACATGTCGCTGGGGAAACATTTCGATATAATTTGGTCAAAATTTCTACGAGAAAAGTTGCCACGTCGGACTCGTTTTGTCGTTTAGTGGGTTTTCCCCAGCGACATCATGTCGCTGGGGAAAACCTCGTTGGGGAAGGGCTGGATTGTTGTAGTGTAAGTTGAATTCATTATACAGATAGACTTTTTGTCCTTAATATGGGTATACATTGTACTTCAAATAAATATTTAACTGCTCTAGGGGTTGCTTGGGATTATTTATTATGAATGTGCTTTCCATCCAATTCATATACATAAAAGTATTGTGGTAAATGCAATACTGGCTATATTTTGTTCGCTTTCCATGCATGTTTCTTGATTATCTTGTGAAGGTATTTAATAGCATTTTCCAAATTAAGATATATTAACGATTTCCTAGAAATCTATTAGAGAACATGTGAAAAATAGTTAACATAAAAATATTGTCACTATTTTATTCTGCATCGTTTTAAGCACAGTTCTTGTGATAAGTAGTGAATAACTAAAAATAAGATCCTACTGGGTTTTTTTATTAATGCTAATTTTCTGTACATTCACTTACTTCATATTTGAGAGATGCCCAACGTTTTGATACTTCCTCGTAGCGCAGACTATAGTGATGAAGTATAGATAGAAATACGGGAAAAAGTTATCTACATATGTGTGTGTATATATGTATGATGAAAATTTGTTGATGTTATGCAATAGTGTATGAAGCATCTCCATCATGGAGCTCACACTATTCTTGAAACACTTGGTTTGCTTTTTTGCATTGCTCTTTTGTGAGCTCTTTCTGCTCTTCTCACTATAGCCGGTGCGGCCACAAAACAAAGTTGAAGAACAGTGTGTTCCTATCTCATGGAAAATGCTCCATGGTAAGTAATAACTACATTACCCTTATGTCTTGTATGTTAACGAAGTCACTTTTTATGACTTAAGGTTTTTGTTAACTAATTTTAGGATCCGAATATCGTATCCGTTTCAATGTGGCGCTCCCATATTTAAAGCAAGTCATGTTTTTGGAATGATGGGTGTTGCTCTTGTTTCAACAATAGAGGTATTTTCTTTCTTCTTGTTCTGTTTTTCTTTTTCTCATCTCTTCTATTTTTATGAATTTATAAAAGACTTCTTTAGTGCAGTCAACAAGAAATTTTTTTTGCTGCACTGCGTTTTACAGGCGTTTGATACTATTCATAAATCTGGCCCTTATTATTGCGTTAAATAAATATAGTCTATGATATAGATATTATAGACATAATATGCCATATACAAAAGAGGAAATTACTTCACCTTCAAAAAAAAAGTATATGATATGAGTATTCCAACCTTGAATAACATGTTAAACATGTACATCTTCTGATATAAAAGGAGCCTAAAATGTTTGATCTCAACGTTTAGAATCTGTTACGTTTGGAGGTATATATGGGTATGCTTAATCCATTGATGCATACATATTCATGCTTTCATTATGAAAAGACTGGTCATGCTTGCTTTGACCCATTGTAAACAAGTTTTTACTTTTAGTTGGTCACACATATATACAAATAAAGGTCTACAAATTTAATTTTTTAGAAGCTGTTTGTTTAACCTTATTTCGTGCTCGCGAGCTTATTTGTGTTATGCTTTTAACTGCTGGCATGCAAAAAGTGCAGCCACGACATGCAAAATACCACCAGAAGTAGCTGCGGAACGGGAGCCCGTAATCCATTCTCTGTAAACAAAATCTAAAAAAACTTAATCGTCTTGCTTGGAAAAAAGATTCGAATATTGTTGGATCTGGAACAGGTGGCCGCTCACGTGAGTACATAATTTGTTTTACGGTCTAGTATGTTATATAGCATCAACCATTTTTATGTATATTACCTTATCTTTGTTATAGGTTCTAGCATATTTAGCAAAAGGAAAAGGAAGTTAAGCATTGCATGCAAAAGCAAGTTTTCAACTGAACATATACCAATCTATGAAATATATTTCATAGTGTTTTTTCTGATATGTAGTACAAATTGAATAATGGCTTTGAGATGTTGGTTATGCACATATTCTCATTGTACAAATTTGATGTGGAATCATTATTTTATGTCTACTGAAGATTATGTTTGTGTCTACATTTTATTTAGTTTCCTTAAATGACGCCGGAGGTTTATTTTATGTCTGGAGATTAGTTTTTATGTCAGTATTTTATTTCTTATTTTATTTTTCTAAAATAATTTGTTAATTTTTTCTCCAAGTTTAGTTATCCTATAAAAATAAGGCTTGGGGTTTATTGTATTCAGTTTTGAGTTATGAATAAAAATTACAGACTTTTAGTCTTTTGTTAATCAACTTAAATCCAAGTTAGGGTTTATTGTTCGATTTCATCCAAATAATCGGGTATTCGTTGAATCAACGATTGGTGAGTTTACCTGATTATCGGTGTCACACCCCACCATGGCGGAATATGGGACGCGACGCATGGATATCATCACAACAATAGCGTGTCCATAGAGAGAACTATATGAATTAGAAATGTCATAAAAGGTGACACAAATGTCATGACAATATCTCATCAATGCAGGAGTCTAGGTAAGTAGGTAACAGTCCTACCTCTTACCCAAGACAAACAAATAACACAAACAAATCAACATATCGGTTCATAGTACCACTTATTGAAACAAACAGAAAAATAAACTAAGAAGGAACGGGGATCTCCTTCTAAATGCATTCCTAATGCCTCCGAAACTAGCCACTTCTATTCTCAAGCTTAATCACACTCTCACCTGAAAGAGACACTAAAACACGTCAACATAAAGTTGGTGAGAGTCATAGGTTTAGACTCCAACGCCAAAATCAAACCATAAGCTGTGAACAACAACCAGTAACAAATGAACATATGGACAATGTGACACAAACATGCACTAACAACTAATATTCAAGATTTAACAAACCAAACCAAATCCAAGGCTCCCAGCCTTACCAAACACCATGGTACCATAGGCGCCCATACACCTATGTACCAATCCCAAGGCCCCGCCTTGTCATTATCCATTGGTCCCATAGATGCTCACACATCTATGTACCTCCCCAAGGTCCCGCCTTATCAACATCTCCTTGGTACCAAGTCAAAACATAAAACAATCATGAATCAACTAGCAATTAATCACATAAGTATGCACAAGTCCATCACCAAACACAAAACATTCACAACATAATTTATAAAAACAAGACAGTGTCTCTTCCATCCCATCTAGAAGTCAAAATCATTAGTAGACATGGGACTATGAAACTCACCTGATTGAGCTTCTCCAAAAATCCGCGCACTAGCAAAAAACTAACAAACAAAAACACAGTATCAAAACATGAACCAAACACTAAAATGGCTTATCAACCTATGATGGACATCTAACATTCTCTCATATATACCTCATTTATATGCTCTAAGCATCTCATTACACCCCTCTATAAAGCCCTTAACTTAGTTTACTTCATAACCCGTCTCGTTAACATTTTACCTAAAACAATCCCGGTTTTTAGGTCTCAAAACTATAAGCCAAACGCCCACCTAACCATATCCATGATCTCTGTAAAGGAAACCCTATGCCCTTACATATGTCAGCTAACTCCTACCTTTTTCCACAACCTTAAAGCTACTGTTAAGGCCCCGATATATATATATATACTTTTGTCTATCCGGATTTTACTGATTTTGAACATACAAAAGGTTTGTTATGATTAGGGGGTCTTACCCTAACCCATTTGCTTAGCCCTCCTCCATGCCTCTTATTTAATATAAAAACCAACTCCCATGCTCATTAGAGGGCTCAAGTGTACTCCTAAGTACCCCAATCACCCTAAAACATTAATTGAAAACCCACTGATTTCAAAACTGTTTTGACCTCCGACTGTTGTAACCTGATTTTGACCCACTTCCCGACCTCCAATTTAGTTCTCATTTCTTGCATTTGAAAGTAAACTCAATTACCTTTCCAGGGATACTTGGATCGTAAAATAAGAGTATGTAGAACTCTATATATGGTCAAAACAATTGTCCTAAAATTCTGCCCAGTTTTTAAGAAACGATTTTAACATAATTAGTCTAATTAATCATACATAGACCCCAATTAAAACCTAAAAACGATTTCCAATGATAAAAACTCATTAAATACATGACTAATTACAGGTCATCAACAAACCCTAATCAAAAATTATGAATCTCAACCCTAATCCATCATATTAAGTTACATATACGTAAATTAAACGTTAATTCTCATAGTTTTAGTGTGTACCTTAAACCATAATTGAATTATTGGGTTTTCTTGCTCCTCCATTGATAGAAACCACTGAGATTAGAGTTATGGAAAGCATAAATTCGTTTTTGGGTCTACAGGGAGTAATATGGGTAATTAAAATTAACTATGAAGCCTAATAGTACTCAAACTGGGCTCCCCTTCCTTTCTTTAAGCAAAATTCGGCCCAAAACCAAGTCCAACACCCTATGGCCGACTTTTTAAGTTATATTATTGTAAATTGATAGGTGTGAAAACACCCATCCTTTTTATCACTTATTTCTTGCTAAAACGAGACCAAAACGCGTATTTAATATCATTTGTTTGGAATTATGCGTGGTTTTTGTGTTTATTGTGTTTTCAGAGCCAACCGGATGGATATCGGAGAAAACATGGGATTGCACGGGTTTTATTGAAGAAAAAGGCTCAAGACGAAGTCTATTGTCCAAGAGAAGCAAAAGATTTGAAGTCAATGGGCCTATTTGAAGATTTATCGAAGAAAAGGACCAAAGATGGAAGATTTACATATGTCGAAGGAACTCAAGTCTATTAAACAAAGAAATTAAAAGACGAGTTGAATTTAATCGTCGACAAATCCCGAATCAGAATCGAAAACGTCAACTTTTCTGAAAAGACGAGAAGACAAGAAGAAAGGGAGAAAGCCCACTCACCAACCAAAGACAAGGACTATATAAGGGACATCCCTTCACACATTTTGGGAGTTTTTCATTTTTCAAGTTTCCTTTTCTTTGTTTCGTAGGAAAGAAGCCAACACCACTAAAGTGTTGGTGATTTTTATTCTTGTTTTCACAAATCTTGTAGTTTTAATATTTTCCTTTGATTGTTTAAACCTTAATCATTTAATATAATCCTTCCATTAATCTTATTCATCTTCATCTTTTTGATTTAAAGCTTAAAGTTCTTATTTGGTTGGTTTGATCTTCAAAAGTTATTGGGTTTTGTGTTTTTATTGTTGGGATTTGATGTTTATGGTTAGTAGATGATTGGTGATTAGTTTTGTTTAAGTTTTGGTTAAAATCTTGGTTGATTTTTGGTAAAATCGTATTACCTGTTTTTTCTGAGCTCTTCATATTTCCCCAGATTCCGGATCAGCAATTTTATTCAGTATCAATTTTGTTCATCCGGAATATTTTATATTCCGGATCAAGTTCATCCATCCGGAATAACCATTATTCCGGATCAGTTACTTATTCCGAACCAAGCTTGCTTATCCGGAATATTTTATATTCCGGATCAAACCCTTTCATCCGGAATAACCTATTATTCCGGATCAATCCATTATTCCGCATGAACCTTTTATTCCGCATCAACCATTTATTCCGCATGAGTCCATTATTTCGCATGAGCCTTTATTCCGCATGAACCTTTTATTCCGCATCAACAGTTTATTCCGCATGAGTCTAATATTCCGCATGAGCCTTTATTCCGCATGAGCTTACATTCCGAATGAAGCTTTTTCAGTTTTTATTCCGCATGACCTATTATTCCGCATGAGTAAGATATTCCGCACGAAGGATTTTTGTCTGACTTATTCCGGATCAAGCATACATTCCGAATCAAGCATTTTTCAGAGTATTTACAGTATTGTTTTATTTTAATTTTAATTCAAGTTTTATTTTTATTAATTAATTGCTTCTAGTTTACTTTTATTTACTTCACGCATTTACCTTTTTAGTAGAATAGAAAACCAAACCCCCTATTTGTCACCAAGAACAACTATTCCACTTTGAGCTGTGATCAATTCGAGAAGATACCGAGAATTAAATCTGAACCCCATGCTAAACCATAGTATCAAATGGCACCGCTGCCGGCTCTTCTCGTAAAGATCAACAGTTTTTTGTGAGAACTTGGATTTTGGGATCCGTTCACCGTGAACGTTACTTTTTCATAAAAAAATTCAAAAACCCTAAAAAATATAACATTTTCAAAAAATCCTAAAAATTAAAAAAAAACATAAAAACCAAAAATATTTCTGCTTTGTTTTTGCTTTGTTAGTTCTTTTGCAGGTGCATGCGTACACGATCAACGTCTTATCAAGAGCCCGAGCCTCTCGAAGACTTAGACATGCCGGTGTACACAACAACAACAATAACCCACCTCAAAACAACAACAACAACAATGAACCTCTACCGGACAATCGCCCGATGATTGAACTTTTGCAAGCACATGTAGATGGCAACAAAGATCCAATTGTCATACCCACGATTGCAGCCAACAACTTTGAGCTCAAATCCGGCTTTATTCAGATGGTCTCTGCTCAACCATTCTTGGGGCGTACCATTGATGATCCACATGACCACATCAAAAGGTTCCTGCAACTCACGAATACGGTCAAATTCAATGGTGTTCCACAAGAGGTAATCCGTTTACAACTTTTTCCTTTCTCCTTAGAGGGACAAGCCCGGCATTGGCTTGCAAAGGAACCGCCACAAAGTATTCTGACGTAGACGGATTTGGAGACCAAATTTATCAACTATTTTTCCCACCATCTCGTACTACCGCTTTGCGGAATGAAATTATTAATTTTGAACAAAAGTAAGATGAGTCTTTTAGTGAATCTTGGGACCGTTTTAAAGATCTTTTAAGAAAGTGCCCACAACATGGTTTTACCAAAGTGCACCAAATTAATACTTTTTATACTGGTTTAAGCATGAATGACCAAGATTCACTAAACAGTGCCTCGGGGGGTAATATTTTGGTTAAGACCTCTAATGCCGCTTGGGATATTATTGAGAATAAGTCTCGTGTGCAAACCAAGAGTGTTCGGACCAATGCCGCTAGTGCTAGTACTAGTGACAACGACAAGCGACTTGACAAAATTACTACGCTTCTTGAATCGCTTGGTGCCCAAACCGCTAGCAACACCAACAGCATCAACGCTAAAAACGCTCAAGTCAATGCTGTCAGCCAACCATGTGAAATATGCGGTGGTCCTCACTCTTACACAACTTGTACCACCACCCAAGACTATCCTAGTGAGAATGTTAATGCATCATACGGTACCTATCCTCCGGCCGCTTATCAAGCTCGTCCTCAAGGAGACCGCAACTTGCTTAGCTACCGCTCAAACAACTTTCTTTCCCCGCCCGGTTTTCCTCCTAACAACCCAAACCAACAACAAAACCTCAATCGCCCTCCTCAACAACAACCTCGTGCACCATACCAACCACCTCAAAGACAACCATATCCACCTCAAAGAAACAACCAAGTTTACCAACAACCTGCTTATCAACCACCCGCCTACAATGCTCCTCCCAACCAACCCACCGCATTACACCAAGATGTTGAAACCTACATGAGGACTAATGATGTGATCGTGGAAAATCTCCAACGGGAAGTGCTCAACTTGAAAGCAGACATGGTGAAACAAGGGAACGATCTGAGAGCTGATATGCGAAACTGTTAGGACCATTGTAATAGTTATTGTAATAGGTAGACTAGGAGGTATGTAGTTCCTCCTGGTCCTAGTAGTATTAGGAGCAAGTCGTGCTCCTGGTTCTAGTCAAAGTCAAACTTTATTATTTATTTATTATTCTGTTAGGATATGCATGAGATATGTTAGGAAAGGATATGCATATCAGTTTTACACATTTTGTTTAATGAGGTATTAGGGTTTCCTTGTAGTATAAAAGGAACCTTGGGCAGAAGGGTTAGACATACCTTCATCAAACGTAGTTCTAGTCATTATCAATATTAGAAATCCTTAGAAAGGATCAAGTCTTTATAGTTATTCTGTTCTTCTTTATTATATTTATATTCTGCATTCATATTGTGTATAGAGTCTCTCTGTGAATTGACTTGTGATTACAGAAGTCGTTCACCGTTCCTGACAGGCTGCAAGATCTACATCTAGTAGACCAAACAAGTGGTATCAGATCCTGGGAGGGTCTCTATACAAGAAGAATCAAGTTTTCTTATTACTGACATTTTTGTTTTATCATGTCTGCCTTAACTTCTACTCAAACAGGAGAAGACAGCACTCCAAAAACTGTGCAACCTCAGCAGATCGTTGCTACGGTTTCCAACACGAATGGTAAATTCCCTCTTCTGAAAAAGGACGAATATGATAGTTGGGCAATGAAGATGGAATGGTGGATCACCAATACTGATCAAGACCTTTGGAAGGTTATTCTGAATGGGAACAGCAGGAAGCTAACTGGAAGAGACAAGAATGGTAATATTACTCTTCTTGACCCTAAAACTCATGAAGAAATCATAACCATTCAAAAGGAGGTCAAAGCAAAAACTATTTTGCTTCAATCTCTTCCTGATGATCACATGGGTGACTTCTACCATTTGGATGATGCTAGAGAGATCTGGAATGGCATAAAAGCAAGGTTTGGTGGGAATAAGGAGTCAAAGAAAATGCGAAGATCCATGCTGAGAGATGAATTCACAGAATTCAAAATCTCAGAAACTGAAGGTTTACATCAAGGGTATGACAGGTTCCAAAAGATATTGAGCCAATTGAATCAACTTCGTTTAAAGCCTGACGATGGTGATATTAATGTAAGGTTTCTTAGAGCCCTACCCTACTCATGGAATCAGGTGGTAATCTCTCTCAAAGCAAAAGGTGGGCTTGACTATCTCAATTTTGATGATCTATTTCATAAGCTCAAAACTTTTGAACCTCATGTGAGAGGATATTCAAGTGATTCCTTTCCCACTCCTGCTAATTCTGCCTTTGTGAGTTCTATGGCATCAAGTCCCATGTCATATGCTAGTATTCCAAGCAATACTATGTCTTCTCAACATACTTTTCAGCATACTTCTGCTCCTGATCCTACTGCCAAGTCTGGTAGTATGGTAGAAGTCGTTCTTCATTCTTTTCTGGCTGATGTTGATGCTCAACAACAACTTGCTTTTGATGACTTCAAACAGGTCGATAAACTTGACCTGGATGAAATGGATCTTAAATGGCAAATGGCCATGCTTACTCTTAGGGTTCACAAGTTTGAGAAGAAAGCAGGTCGAAAATTCAATTACAAACCACGGGAGCCAGCAAGATTCGCCAAAAGCAAGGTTCGATGCTATAACTGCCAGCAACAAGGTCACTTTGCAAGGGAATGCCCTAGCAAGAATGACCAGGAGAAGAGCAGGTACTCAGCTTTTAAGGTTCAGGAGGTAAAAGATGACAAGAAGGCATTGGTATCTGTTGACTCTATGGTCAACTGGAATGATCATCAGACTACCACTTTGGAATCAGCTGAATCCTCGACTGACGTGTTTGCAATGATTGCTGGGAATTTATCTGATACAGAAGAAGCAGATGAGTTTGCTCTTATGGGCATCTCACCTCAGGTACAACATTGTCCTCTTGGTTGTCATGATAAATACTCAGAATTGTTATCCCAATTTAATGAAGTAAATGATCAGAATGATAAGTATTTATTAGAGGTTCAAGCCTATAAGGCTTCTTTAAACACATCGGAACAACAAAAGAGGTGGCTACAAGATACTCAACGTGAGTATGAGGATAAAATTAGGATACTGAGCATCGATTTAGAAAACACAACTAATATGCTTAAATATACAGAAAAGGTAAAAGATGCTAGTATCAAAGAAAAACAGGAGATGCAAGAAAGATTAGATGCTACAATGTTGAGATTTGAAAAATGGCAAAAGGCACCTAAAAATCTTTCAAAATTAATCGATAGTAGCATGTCTGGTAGGACTAAAAGAGGGTTAGGATTTGATAAATATATTGATTCAGAAGATGTGTTTGATTTATCTTTTTCAAGTGTGTTTGATGCCGACAAAGAGGAAGAGGGAGAACCTAGTTACAATAGGTTTAAACCAGCAGCAGAAATACATGTTGTCCCCCCCTCTTACTGGAACTTTCATGCCCACCTCTAGGCATAATGACTTGGATGGATCACAGATGCATGAGACCCCAAAAAGTTCTACTAATTCTAATGACTTTGTCTCGTGTACTTTCAGTGACAAAGCGAGTGACTCTGCATCAAGTGGTTCAAGTGAAGAGTCGAGACCTACAAGTTCCAAGAAGAATGATCATGCTGCTACTAGTGCTAGGAAGTGTGAAGAAAAAGTTACTTTTAAGTCAACCGTGTCTGGTCCTGGTTTATTGAGTCCTAGGAAGATTGATTCTCCTAGAATTGTGTGTAATAATGTTAGCAGTATGAAACATTGTCATTCTAATAAAAGGTCGATTAAAACATGTTTTGTGTGTGGAAGTGCATTTCATTTGATTAAAGATTGTGATTTTTATGACACACATGCTTCTATTCATCAAGCATTTCCTGCTCCTGGTCCTCCAGGAGTTGCTCCATATACTTCTAGAAGACTTAATCCTAGTGCTCAATCATTTTCTTCTTCTAGAAGGCCCTCTCCATTAGCTTCTGATCATTGGAGAAACATTGGATTAACAACAAATAGAACCACCAGTAACTATTTTCAAAGTTTTAATCCAATTTATCCACATAATTTTGACCACACGTATTTTGGTTTGGGAAGTTTGGGAACTGTTGTTAAGCCCTCAGCAGATTGTTCTTGGTCAAACAATAATACCCATATGATGCATAGGCAACCAAGGAACAACGGTGGATCTCATCAATCTTCTTGGCTCTCTACTAAAGATCCACAAGGCAGGCTCAAACCTGAAAAGGTTTGGGTCCCCTTAAGACACTAACTTTTGCATTTTTTATCTTGTTGTTGTAGGTTACTCCATACCAAGATCCTAGTTTAGGCATTGTTGATAGTGGTTGCTCCAGGAGCATGACAGGAAATAAAAGTCTTCTCTTTAAATTTATACCATTTCAAGGCGGCAAGGTCTATTTTGGTGGAGGTGAAGGCAGGATCACTGGCAAAGGAACAATTAAGACGCCTAATCTAAATTTTGAGTAGGTCTACTATGTGGAAGCACTTCAGCACTTCAGCACTTCAACTTGATATCTGTCTCTCAGATTTGTGACAAGAAGCAATTTGTTCTCTTTACGGATACTGATGCACTTGTGCTCTCCAAAGACTTTAAACTTCCGGATGACTCACAGGTTCTGCTCAGAATCCCTAGGAGACACAATCTTTATAGCATCAAGCTGAATGAAGTCAACCCTACTGGTCAACTAGCATGTCTGGTTGCTAAAGCCTCAGAAGATGAAGCCACTCAATGGCACAGAAGGATAGGGCATGTGAACTTCAAGACCATTCACAAACTAGCAAATCTGAATCTGGTCTCTGGTTTACCTCCCAAGTCGTTTAGAAATGATATAAATTGTATTGCTTGCAGCAAAGACAAACAGCATAAAGCATCCTTCAAGGCCATTACTGCTCTTAGTCTTATTACTGAACCATTGCAGCTACTACACATGGATTTATTTGTTCCTACTTCCATTAGGAGTACTGACCACAAACAATTCTGTCTGGTGGTAACTGATGGATATAGCAGGTTTACGTGGGTGTTCTTCATGGCTGCCAAGAGTGAGACCTACTCAATTCTTAGAGATTTTCTTACCCTTATAGAAAACTAGTTGTCCAAGAAGGTTAAAGGTATTCGTTGTGACAATGGAACTGAGTTCAAAAATAAAGACCTCATAGCACTTTGTAATGCTAAGGGCATCAAAAGAGATTATAGTGCAGCAAGAACTCCTCAACAGAATGGTGTGGCAGAAAGAAAGAACAGGACTCTAACAGAAGCAGCAAGAACAATGCTTGCCGATTCCAAGCTTCCAACCATGTTCTGGACAGAAGCTGTTAATACTGCAAGTTATGTTTGAATAGGGTTTCTATTACCAATCCTCACAAGAAGACACCTTATGAGCTCCTAACGGCCAAAGTTCCAAATATTGCTCATTTGAAGCCTTTTGGGTGTCCTGTAACCATTCTGAATACTAGTGACTATTTGGGGAAGTTTGATGGCAAGGCAGATGAAGGATACATTGTGGGATATTCAGCTCACTCTCGGGCTTATCGTGTCTATAATCTCCAAGCCAAGCGGGTCATTGAAACTATAAATCTCAGGTATTTTGAAGAGAAGTCAAACATCCAAGGCAAGGGTCCTGAATGGTATTTTGATCTTGATTATCTTAGTGATTCATTAGGATATTTTCGTTTCAAAACTAACCATGATGTAGGTCCACAAGTGTTTGCAACTTCTAGTACAGGTGTTCCTTCTAGTCTTTCTGATTCAGATGACGAGGATGATATTTTTGTGGTTCCATCCTACTCCACCACCGTCTCTCCTACTCCTCCTAGTGATACAACTCCATTGGATGTATTGGATTCACAAGTAGTGCTTGACACCCTTCTCAAACAACAACAAGAAGCTACTAAAGCAGCTGCTCAAGGTGGCTTTGAGTTTCCCTTGACTACGCCTCCTGACAAAGCTGCTCCTAGTACCCCAGCTTCTGCTCCTAGTGCTAGCTTATCACCTATTGGTACTCCAACTAGTGTGTCTGCTTCAAATACACGATTCTCCAGTCCTTCTGATTTGGGGAACCATCAAAAGAAGTCTTCTACCAAGCTGGATGATATTCATAAACAACCAGTAGATGGCATTTTCAACGTTGCTTTATATGATGCTGACTTTGTTGGGGATCTCAATAACTTGGCACCAGAAGTGGAGGTTACTTCCAATCCAGTGTTGCAATCCCACAAAGATCACCCTACCACCCAAATCATTGGAGATCCCGGTTCTACTGTCAAGACACGCAGAATGCAGAAGAAGGCCTCGTCTGATCATCATGCTCTTGTGAGCTACATTGAAGATCAAAAGCGTAATAATCATACGGACTTTCAACACTGTTTGTTTGCTTGTTTTCTTTCATAGGTGGAACCTAGGTCAGTCTCTCATGCTCTTGAGGATCAAAGCTGGGTGGAGGCTATGTAGGAGGAAATGCAGCAATTCGTGTTTCAGAATGTTTGGGTTCTAGTTGACTTACCAGATGGAAAGACAGCAATCAATACCAAATGGATTCTCAAGAACAAGAAGGAAGCACGGGGAATTGTCGTGAGAAATAAAGCTAGGCTTGTCGCACAGGGCCACACTCAAATTGAGGGCATTGACTACACTGAAGTTTTTGCTCCGGTTGCAAGGATTGAGGCTATTCGTCTGTTTTTGGCTTTTGCTTCTTATGTGGGCTTTACGGTGTTTCAGATGGATGTCAAGAGTGCATTTCTCTATGGCAAAATTGATGAGGAGGTGTATGTCACTCAACCTAAGGGCTTTGTAGATCCACTTCATCCCAAGAAAGTTTACAAGGTGGTCAAGGCTCTTTATGGACTCCATCAGGCTCCTAGAGCTTGGTATGAGCGTCTTTCAACTTTCTTGTTAAAGAATGACTATAGAAGAGGTTCTATTGACAACACACTATTTCTTAAGAGGAATACCAAGGACATTATCCTTGTTCAGGTTTATGTGGACGACATTATCTTTGGTTCTACTAAGAAGGAATGGTGTGATGAGTTTGAACACTTGATGAAAGGCGAGTTTCAGATGAGTGTTGTGGGAGAGCTTTCCTTCTTCCTTGGCCTACAAGTCAAGCAACAGTCGGATGGGATCTTCATCAGTCAAGATAAATATGTTCATGAGATCCTTCAGAAGTTTGACATGGATCCTCTTCGACCAGCAGCAACTCCTTATGAAGTTGCTAAAGTCAAACTCAAAGAATGAGCCAGATCCCCCGGTCAATGTTCGCATGTACAGGTCTATGATTGGCTCACTCATGTATTTGACAGCATCACGTCCAGATATCATGTTTGCAGTAAGTGCTTGTTCTAGACATTAGGTGGCTCCAACGGTTTCTAACTTGAATGCAGTCAAGAAGATTTTCAAGTATATCAAGGCTCAACCTAAACTGGGCTTGTGGTATCCTAGAGAATCACCTTTTGTTCTAGAAGCATATAGTGATAGTGACTATGTAGGTGCTAATAATGACAGAAAATCTACTACTGGTGGTTGTCAATTTTTGGGTCGACGACTTATTTCATGGCAATGCAAGAAACAGACGATAGTAGCTACTTCTTCAACAGAAGCTGAATACGTTGCTGCTGCTAGCTGTTGTGGACAAGTATTGTGGATCCAAAACCAGATGCTGGATTATGGGTTCAATTTTATGAACACCAAAATTTTCATTGACAATCAAAGTACTATCTGCATTGTGAAGAATCTTGTTTTTCATCAACGTACAAAGCATATTGAAATTTGGCACCATTTTATACGGGATGCCAATGAGAAGAAGTTGATACAGGTTCTTAAAGTTCATACGGATGATAATGTTGCTGATTTACTGACAAAAGCCTTTGATGGTCCTCGGTTTAACCACTTGGTGGTTCACATTGGGATGGTCAATCCTTGAGGTCTAGGATTGAGGGGAGGCTAAGCCTAAGGGGAGGCTTAGTGTACATATTTCTTTGCACAGACTAACATATTGGTAGATTTTAACAACATTTTGCATTGGTTCTGGTGGTGTGTGTTACTCCTGGTGGAGGATTTGGTTCGCTTCTGGTGGTTAAAAATTCTTCTTTGTCAAGTGAGGGTTGGCTTCTGATACTGGTCTGTTACACTGTTCATTCTTCTTGACTTTTGTTGACCACATTCTGCTTCTCGTATTGACCATTATGCGCTTTGACTTTTAGTCAACGCATTCAAATTCTGGTATTTACACTCTTGTTTAACTTTGGTAAATTGGAATTTGGAAATTATGTTAAAAGGGGCAAGTGGTTACTATGTAATAACTGTCTAATTTGAAAGGGCAACCCCCCCATTATTAGGGGTCAATGAACAGTTACTACCTCCATTATTTATGGTCAATTCACCCCCTTGACTCATTCATCTAACTCATAACACACACATCCGATCCTACTCTCTCAACCCTAACAAAAATCATCTTCCATTCAATTAATCAAGATCCATGGCTGCCCTGGTATACCAAACTGCTCACAACAAGGTCGCCTATCTAGGAGATGGTCCACATCGTGATGATTTTACTGACATTCTGGACTTCATTGAGGCTTCAAACCTACGGTATGCTTTTATTGTATGTCCAACTATTTATGATAGTGTCATTCGTCAGTTTTGGGCATCTGCTCGTCTTGTGGTTGTGGTTGGTCGTCCACGTGAACTCCATGCTACCATAGATGGTCGTTCATACGTGGTTTCTGAGGCTTCTATTCGTAGTTCCCTTCATCTTCAAGATGAAGGTGGTGTTGTGTCCATCCCCAATTCGGAGGTGTTGGAGGGGATGACTGCTATAGGGTATAATCATGGGGGGAAGTTTAACTTCCAGAAGAATAGGTTTTCCCCCCAATGGAAGCTTCTAGTGCATTTTCTGATTCATTGTTTAAGTCCCAAGTCTGGGAGTTGGGATGCTTTTCCTACTCCCTTGGCTACTGGTCTCATATGCTTAGCATAGGGTAGAGTTTTTAATTTCTCTCGTTATTTGTTTGAGGGGATGGTTAGCAGTTTGTCTAGTGCTGGTTCTAGGAAGAAGTTTCTGATGTATCCTAGGTTTTTACAACAGATCCTTGTTTGTATACCTCGTGATAGGACTGAACATGTGCCTTCTAAGCTTACTACCAAAGTGTATTATAATATGGTCCATGGGTTTAGCGGGGAGTGGAGGCCCCTTACTGAGGCCATGTTGGGGCTGGCTCACGGTCTCCTGATGTTGTTGTTCCTCCGGTTGAACAGGCCGAGGAGGAACCTCAACTTGATGATGACCCAATGGAGGAGGAGGATCATGCTGGTGGTACACCTCATGTGGTTGAGGAAGAGCAGGTTGAGGAGGTGGTGGTTGAAATACCATCCACTTCTAAGGCTGCTCCTTCTTCATTACCACATGTTTCTCCATTTGTGGAGACTCCCCCTCCTAGCCCTGCTCCACACTCTTCTGATAAGCCTTTTGGTGCTAGTACTCCTAATGTTGACCCATCTGTTGCTTCTGGTTCCAATGACGCCTTCCCTGACCCAAGTTCTCTTGGTGGGAAAGCAGAGGAGCCTATTACACTTACTTCCTTACTTGATCTTATGCACAGGTATCATGCGCGGATTCTTTCCTTGGAAGCAGATTTGAATCAACACCGGAAGCTTACTAGGGAGTTTGTTCTTCCCATGGCTGATCGCATCAAAGCCTTGGAGACTCAGCAAAGACGACACAAGAAGCATGTGGTTCACTCTGATTCTGATGAGGAGGTTAAGGATCGTGTTGAGGATGGTTTGACTTTGTTGGCAAAGGCTGCCTTTGCTGATAAATTGTATGATGATTTGCCGGTTCCTCCGACTTCCTCCAGTGTTCCTTCTCCTGCTACTGTTTCCACACCAATGGAAGGTGCTTCTGGTCCTACTGCTGGTTCCAATGCTGGTCCATCCCATGATCCAAAGGGGAAGGCCCCCATGACTGATGCTCCCTCACCACCTCGCAAGCGTAAACGCAGACAGCTTGAGGAGGATAGGTTGGGTGAGGAGGCTGCTCAACGGATTCAAGCCGAAATTGATCAAGCTGCTCGGGCTGAGGAGGAAGCGCTTCAACAGCAGAGACGTGAACAAGTCCAGCATTATGCAATGCATTGGAATGATAGTGATTGGATGCAGGTGTTGACTATTCTTACCAAGGATTATTCCCAGTTCACTGATCTTTTGGGTGCAGATGTGGATGAGCATAACTGTATTCCAAGAGCCATGGTGTTGATGCGCAAGCATCAGTTGGCGCTTGCTGCACAGCTTCGTGAGAAGCGTAAGAACAGACCGTTGTCGAGAACTGAGGAGCGAAAGCAGATGCAACGATATGTGAAGTATCAGTCGGCTGCTTATTTCCAAACTGGTTGGAAGTGGGACAGGGTTCGGGCTTTGTCTTTTGATGAACTTAAAACACTATATGAAAGAATGGTCAAGCATCAAAGCACCCCAATTCCGGAACGATTTATCTATCATCCTTCTCCACGTGTGGTGACCACTTCTTCACCTGCTGTTACTACTGGTCCTACATCTGATACTGCTCCTGGTTCTGCTGCTATTCCATCGGTTTTTGTTGCTTCTACCATTGGTACCACCTCTACTCCTTTGGATACTCCTCCGGTTTCTTCTTCAGCACATGCTACCACCACCACACATGCTACCACCACCACCTTTGCTACCACAACCACCACAACTTCTACACCTGCTATGTTATCACCATCACCACCGGTTCCTGGTTTTTAACCTATTCCTTCTTCTAGTGCAGCTCCTGTTGATCCCTCGGGTGGGCAAACTATTGAGTCTACTTCTCCTGCTCCCACTGCTGCTGCTCATGTAAAGGTAAAGGTTGAACCCTCGCCTAGTGATCCGACACCTCGCCGTTCTCTTCGCCAGAAATCGGCTCGACGTGTTAGACGTGGCAAGACGGTCCCCTATGAGAAGCGTGCTTCCGAAAATCTAATTGATGCAGCTTCTGATAGTGACTCTGATTTGCCTTTGGGTAATGGATCTATTACTGGTTGGACGGTTGCGCATTTCATGACTCTTCCTGGTACGGTATCTCATAGGATTACTCTTAGTGATGGGTCTGTTAGGTTTGCTTCGGGTCTGCAGGGTATTTTGTCTTGGGCGGATCGTAAGGATCTTATGGCTTTATATGGGTTTGTGGATACCGGCATGCCTGACGATCCTAATGTTGTGTCTTCCTGGCCTGGACTGAGAATATGGGCTGATCTAAAGATGATGCTTGATGCCCCGCCTCATGCTCCTGTTTCTGGTGTCTAGAAGGATCAAATGCAATGGGTTATTCAGCGATGGAAGTTATATGCGGGATGTGGTGTGCATATGTTAGAATTGGAATCTGGTCATATGGTCTTCATGCTCACAGACTTGGATTATCCGTTGACAATTGCTTCGATGGAGGCTATGTTGGCTTGTCACTTGCAGATTTCAAATGCTTCCTCAGGGAATGAGTCTACTATGGCAACTGCGTTGGTGGAAGGGATCCAGGCTCGTTTGAAGGCAGATAAGAAGGCTGCTTCTGGTCTTTGAAATGGTTGTTTTGTAAGTTTTATGTTTTGTGTTTTTGTTCATTTGTTAATACTACCATTCTTTTCACTAATATGTAAAGTGATTGGTGAATTTCATTAATTCTAATTAAAAAAATAAAATAAAAAAATAATACTTTTTATATAATATCTGCTTATACTTTTAACACATCATGGATTTTACACTTGTGAATATGATATCATTTGCTAATTCAAACTATAGGTTCTGGTTGCTGTGTTATACTTGTGTTGGTTACTGGTTTCATCTGGTGTTGGACTTGGTCCTCACAACAAATGGTCCTCAACTCACCATGTCTAATCGACAAGAAAGAGTTGATTCACCTTGAGGGTACGGCTCCTGGTGCGATTCTCAAATCCGTTGATGGTTGCCAGGTTACCCAAAACTGGATGGTTTTCACTTGCCATGGTCCTTGACTGAAAAGTGGCTAATCCAAGGGGGTACGGCTCTTGGTAAAGATTTTATCAAATTCGTTGATAGCTGTAATAGCTTGCTTAAAGCTATAGGGTTTTCAACTCACCGATGCTTTATTGCTAAGAGTTGGCGAGTCCACAGGGGTACGGCTTCTGGTAAAGACATATCAAATCCGTTAACGGCTGTGATGGTTTGCCTAAAATCATCAGGGTACTCCCACTCACCATTGATTCACGTTCTAAGAGTTGGGCTGGGTTCTGGTCTTCCAGGGTGATGCTTATTCCACCAGAAAGACTGGTTAGCCCAAGAGCGAGCAACTACTTGGTAAAGGCTCATCAAATCTGCTCATGTTGCTGTAAAGGTTCAACACGATGCTAATTTGTTTCAAGCTTTGGAGAAGCTTCTAGTGTTCCATGTTGCGGCGATTCTTCTGACTCTTATCTTGTTGATGCTGCTGTTTCTTTTGCTGATTCAATCCTCGCGCTTTCATGCATGTTTTTCGGGAAACTTGAACTCAACAGGTCAAATTCAAGTTTAGGGGAGGATTGTTAGGACCATTGTAATAGTTATTGTAATAGGTAGACTAGGAGGTATGTAGTTCCTCCTGGTCATAGTAGTATTAGGAGCAAGTCGTGCTCCTGGTTCTAGTCAAAGTCAAACTTTATTATTTAGTTATTATTTTGTTAGGATATGCATGAGATATGTTAGGAAAGGATATGCATATCAGTTTTACACGTTTTGTTTAATGAGGTATTAGGGTTTCCTTGTAGTATAAAAGGAACATTGGGCAGAAGGGTTAGACACACCTTCATCAAACGTAGTTCTAGTCATTATCAATATTAGAAATCCTTAGAAAGGATCAAGTCTTTATAGTTATTCTGTTCTTCTTTATTATATTTATATTCTGCATTCATATTGTGTATAGAGTCTCTCTGTGAATTGACTTGTGATTACAGAAGTCGTTCACCGTTCCTGACAGGCTGCAAGATCTACATCTAGTAGACCAAACAGAAACACTTTGGCAAGTCAAACGAATGACTTAAGGAACATGATGGCTGGTTTCTTCCAAGGTAATCAATCCTCTTCTTCGGGTACTCTTCCGAGTAACACCGTTGCGAATCCAAGAGGGGAGATAAAAGCAATCACCACTCGCAGTGGCAAAGGTACCAAGGAACCCGAGCTTCCTATACCTCCACCGGTGATTGTGACTAAGAAAAACGAGTCACCTACTCATATTCCTCATCCTTCTACTTCCCCAATTCCTCCACCTCTTACTTCTACCCCTCCTCCACCCAAGGATGTGAGTGATCCTTCGATCCAAAGCCTTCCTCTTCTTCCGATATACCTTATCCCTCAAGGTTGAGGAAAGAGAAGCTTAAAAGCAAGGATGATATTCAAGTTTCGAACTTTCTTAAAATGTTTAAACAATTGAATTTTAACATCTCCTTCGCTGAGGCTCTCGCTCACATGCCTAAATACGCTAAAATGTTCAAAGATCTTCTTAGCGACAAGGAGAAGCTTCTTGATATTGCTAATACCCAACTTAATGAGAATTGCTCTGCAGTGCTCTTAAGGAAATTGCCAACCAAACTTGGTGATCCGGGTCGCTTCTTAATCCCTTGCAACTTCCCGGGAGTAGAGAATTGCATGGCCCTAGCCGATCTAGGTGCCAGTATTAACTTAATGCCTTTAAGTGTTTGGAAGCAATTATCTCTCCCTGAGCTAGTCCCCACCAAAATGACTTTGGAATTAGCTAACCGTACCGTTGCTTGTCCAGTGGGGATAACCGAAGACGTTTTTGTAAGAGTCGACAAATTCACTTTTCCCGCCGATTTCGTCGTGGTCGACTATGATATGGACCCTCGTGTGCCATTAATCGTTGGACGTCCATTCTTGAGGACCGGTCTCACTCTCATCGATGTTGAAGCGGGTGAGCTTATCATGAGAGTGGGTGACGATAAAATTGTCTTCAAAATGGGAAAGCTTTCTAAACAGCCTTATTCATACGAGAGTGTTAATTGTATCGACGTTCTTGATGAAGCTTGTGAAGAACACTTCAAAGATGCTTGTAAAAGTATTCCTACCTCTCCTCCCAATGTTGAGACCGTTTCCTCTATTGATTCATCACTAACTCTATTCGGAGAAAGTGATTTCCTTTGAAAAGATCTTGAAGCCACCATGGGAGATGTGAACTTAGAATATGACGATTCTCCCACCGATTGGGATGAAGACATTCGTCTCATTGAGAAACTTCTCAAAGAGGACAATATTTCTCCACCATCTCCCAAGGCTATCACTATTGATGAACCGAATTTGAATACGCCTTCCGTTGACAATCCTCAGGATTTAGAGCTTAAGGAGTTACCATCTCACCTCGAGTACGTGTTCCTTGAAGATAAGAAGAAGTCGCCCGTCATCATTGCTAAGGACTTGAAAGAAGAAGAGAAATCTCGCCTCATCGCCGTGCTTAAAGATCATAAGAAGGCAATTGCTTGGAAAATTTCTGATATCCGCGGAATTGATCCAAACTTTTGTACTCACAAGATTCTCATGGAAGATGACTTTAAACCCGCAATCCAGAGCCAAAGAAGGGTTAATCCTCGCATTCATGACGTCATCAAACAAGAGGTTATCAAACTTCTTGATGCCGGCTTGATTTACCCTATTTCGGATTCGCCATGGGTAAGTCCCGTCCATTGTGTGCCCAAGAAGGGCGGAATAACCGTTGTTCCCAATGAACACAACGAGTTGATTCCCACTCGTCTCGTTACTAGGTGGAGAGTTTGTATCGACTATCGCAAACTCAATGATGCCACGAGAAAAGATCACTTCCCTCTTCCTTTCATGGATCAAATGCTCGAGCGTCTAGTAGGTAATGACTATTACTGCTTCTTAGACAGTTTCTCCGGGTATTTTCAAATTCCCATCGATCCCAAGGACCAAGAAAAGACCACATTCACTTGTCCCTATGGAACATTTGCTTACAAACGTATGCCTTTTGGTTTATGCAATGCTCCTGGGACGTTCCAACGGTGTATGATGGCTATCTTCCATGACATGGTTGAAGAAACTATGGAAGTATTCATGGATGATTTCTCGGTTTATGGCGATTCTTTCTCTGCTTTCCTTGCCAATTTAGAACGTATGCTTAAGCGGTGTGAAGACACTCGCCTTGTTCTTAATTGGGAAAAATGTCATTTCATGGTAAAAGAGGGCATCGTGCTAGGACACAATATCTTCAAAGCCGGTCTTGAAGTGGACCGTGCTAAAGTCGATGTTATTGCTAAACTGCCTCCACCTTCAACCGTGAAGGGTGTGAGAAATTTCCTCGGTCATGCGGGCTTCTACCGTCGATTCATCAAAGATTTTTCTAAAATCGCTCGCCCGATGACCCACCTCTTGGAAAAAGATACTCCTTTTATCTTTTCCAAAGAGTGTATTGAAGCCTTCAACCTTCTTAAGGATAAGCTAACTAAGGCACCGGTCTTGGTTACCCCTAATTGGGAGCTTCCCTTTGAGTTGATGTGCGATGCTAGCGACTATGCTATTGGAGCGGTTTTGGGCCAAAGAGTGAATAAACACTTCCAACTAGGGGTGGGAATCGGGTCGGGTTGGTCGGGTTCGGGTTATTCGGGTCGAGTTGAATTCGGGTTGAGGCTAAAAATATTTTACCCGAACTCGACCCGAGTTGAACTCGGGTTAGTCGGGTTCGGGTCTATTCGGGTCGGGTCTACTCGGGTCGGGTCTATTCAGGTTCGGGTCAACCCGACTACGGGTAAAATATAAAAAAAACCTTTTGTTTTAAATTTTTTAATAGAATTTATATTTAATTTAAATTTTAAAAATAAAAAAAATAAAAATATTTCTTATTCGGGTCAGTCGGGTTGACCCGAACCCGAATTAGGCATAAATATTTTACCCGATGTCCGACCCGATTTCGAATTCGGGTTAGTCGGGTTGACCCGACTAACCCGAATTGAAATTTCAACCCGATTAACCCGACCTGAATATGCTCGGGTCGGGTTCGGGTCGGGACGGAAATATTGACACCCCTACTTCCAACCGATCCACTATGCTAGCAAGACAATGATGGGGGCTCAATTGCATTATACGACAACCGAAAAAGAGCTTTTAGCTGTTGTCTATGCTTTTGAAAAGTTCCGCCCCTATCTTGTCCTTTCCACCACAATCGTTTATACCGATCATTCCGCGTTGAAGTACTTGTTAACTAAACAAGATTCCAAACCAAGACTTCTTCGTTGGGTTTTGCTACTTCAAGAATTTAAAATCAAAATTCGTGATAAGAAGGGAGCTGAAAACCTAGCCGCGGATCATCTCAATAGACTTGAGGATCCTTATCAAGGGGATCATCCGAACAAAGAGATCAATGACTCTTTTCCCCTTGAGACCTTAATGTCTATCAACTCGAGTAATGATGAAGCCCCGTGGTTTGCGGACATTACAAACTACTTGGCGGGTGGAATTCTCATCGACGGGTTAACAACCCAACAAAAGAAAAAGTTCTTCAAAGACATTAAGACTTACTTTTGGGATGACCCGTATCTATTCAAACAATGTGCTGATTTGATTATTCGCCGATGTGTTGATGGACCGGCAGCTTTAGACATTCTCGAAGCTTGCCACAAAGGACCCACCGGTGGTCACTTTGGTCCCAACTACACCGCCAAAAAAGTGTTTGACTCAGAATTTTATTGGCCCACCATTTACCGTGATGCTCACGAGATGGTTAAACATTGTGATGCTTGCCAAAAACAAGGCAAGATCACACATAAAGATGAGATGCCTCAAAATTTCATACAAGAATGTGAAATATTTGATGTTTGGGGTATCGACTTTATGGGGCCATTCCCTTCATCTAAAGGAAACAAATACATCCTTGTTGCCGTTGACTACGTTTCTAAATGGGTTGAAGCCAAATCTTTACCCACTAATGACGCAACGGTGGTTTGTAACTTTTTGAAATCGCTATTCGCTAGATTCGGTGTGCCTCATGCCATTATTAGTGATCGCGGGACTCATTTTTACAATGATCAATTCGCAAGAGTCATGGCTAAGTATGGTGTAAATCATCGTCTTTCCACCGCATACCGCCCACAAACTAATGGCCAGGCTGAAATCTCTAACCGAGGATTAAAGCGAATTCTTGAACGAACCGTGGGAGAGCATCGTGCCTCATGGGCTGATAAACTTGATGATGCTTTGTGGGCTTTTCGTACCGCTTACAAGACTCCGATTGGTTGTACACCATATCGTCTCGTGTACGGGAAAGCGTGCCACCTCCCCATTGAGTTGGAGCACAAGTCTTACTTGGCCTTGAAGTGGGCTAATTTCGATATCAACAAAGCCGGTGACCTACGCAAGATCCAACTCAATGAGCTGAATGAACTCCGGAATGAGGCTTATGAAAATTCTTTGATCTATAAGGAAAGGACTAAGCTCATTCACGACTCTAAGATTAAAAACTGAGAGTTCCAAGTTGGAGACAAAGTTTTACTCTTCAACTCTCGGTTGAAAATCTTTTCGGGCAAGCTGAAATCTCGTTGGTCCGGCCCATTCACCACTGCCCAAATTTTTCCATATGGTACTCTCGAGCTCGCTCAACCTAATGGACATACTTTTAAGGTGAATGGCCAACGAGTGAAGTTGTACTTTGGTGAGGACATCTCTCATGAGATGATTCCATCCCTCACCACGTTTCCCATGAACTAATTTTGGGTCGAGTCAGGCTCGTGACTCGGTTATCAAAAACAAGCGCTCCTCGAGAGGCGGCCCGAGTATCTATCCTTTTCCGTTTTAACCTCCTAAGTGTAGGGGGACATATATAGGTTGTTTGTGTTTGTGTGGTGATGTGATTACAGGGATATATGCACTTTTGGAATCTCTGAAGAACCGTGCTCCCGTGTTATCCGAAATCTGGTTCTATCTCTCAACTATCGTGATTCAATTTTCTTCATACTCACATTTGAAATTGATCACGTTAGTCGTCTCTTCCTTAACTTGAGTTAACCAACGTGCACAATGTCATAAGTGTAGGGGAGACTTTTCCCACATGCTTAAACATTGAGGACAATGTTTATCTCAAGTGTAGGGGGACTTCTATCGAAGTTTTAAGTGGACTTTTCTATTAAAATGCCTTAATTTAACCGGAAAATCATCTTTTTCAACATTTTTCAAATTTTTAATTAACTTTGGCCATTTAGTCGTAATTTTTAAATTTTTATCGTTGCTTTCATATGTATATATCCCGCAATAAAGTCAAAAATATTAATAAAGTGGTGTAGCTAGTTTTGAAGTCTTTGACATATTAGGCCCGTTGCGATTATTTTGACTCAACCCGAATAGACTTATCCAAGTTTATTCTAGCTAGTATCCTTAACCATGTAGACCTTAATTGATTTATTAGGCTAAGCATCTACGAGTCTCATTACTTGAGATTTTAAATTATGGAGAACGAGAAATGATAGAGTCAATTATAAGTCGGTATTCTTGCACAAGCACACTTGGTGTGATTATTTGCCTATTCTCCCATCACTTGCTAATAATTTATCTGCAATAAGTAAGGTCGTACGATTTGAAAAGTTACTTAGCTTCTAGCCCAAGATCGCTTAAAAGTTGCTCGGTAATGATAAGAGTTCATAGCCAAGGCATAACTAATGAAGCGGGGCGCGAAGATTGGCGAGTCCGAAAAGGCCCTAACAAGGCATGAGGATTCCATTTTATTGCTAAAGATCCAAGGTGATGTGAAAAGCATTATTACCAAAATCAATATGAAGGATCAAGACTCACGACGAAAAGTAATCAACTCCCATAAAGATCATGGAGAAGTCTATCCGAAAAGACCCTAACAAGGTATGAGGATAAATAGATCCAAGTCCGAAAAGGAGGCGGATCGTTGTATCTCAAAATCCCAATTAATGATTGAAGAAATAATCATGAAGTCGTGGTCAACAAAGTTGGAGTACCCCTCAAAAGTCTCCAAGTGAAGAAACTCTATTAACGAAGAGAAGACCATTATCTCAAGAACGTCTCTCAAGATATGAAGTATGAAGTACATGCCAAATATCGGCCCGAGAAAGGTCTCAAATCGTGAAGCGAGTTATGCCAAGATATGAACTTTTTGATATCCCGAGAAGCAGTTTTAAGAGATTTTGTCCTTTAGCTAAATATTAATCAAATCGTCCTACTTTGCTTTCAGCCTAAATAAACTATCGCGATAAGTCCAAAAATGCATCTTCATGATCATTCTAAGACAAAAATAAAATATAAGAGATACACCTAGGAATAAGGGAGTTTAAGCATATAATTAAGCCATGTGTGTAAGTGTTTGATTTACTAACTTATAATAACAATGATCTCGTTTTTAAGCTTAGTTTGGGGAACGTGAAACTTGAGGGTGATAAATCTTCGCAGCACCAAAGCCCTAATGTAAGTCCTTGATCTCTTTGCAAGTTATTTCCATATAGCTATTTTCAAGTGAAAATGGTTTTCTATCCTTTTGTTTCCTTTAAAGTTTTAATTTCTCTTAGTACTCTAATTTTTGTTTTAGTAGTATGTTAATAAGGCCAAGGTTGATTGATTATGAGAAAAGTGTAAATGTGCTTTATCACTAAGCATTGCATGAGGGCATGACAATGGTTAAGTGTAGGGGATTTGATAGGTGTGAAAACACCCATCCTTTTACCACTTATTTCTTGCTAAAACGAGACCAAAACGCGTATTTAATATCATTTGTTTGGAATTATGCGTGGTTTTTGTGTTTATTGTGTTTTCAGAGCCAACCGGATGGATATCAGAGAAAACATGGGATTACACGGATTTTATTGAAGAAAAAGGCTCAAGACGAAGTCTATTGTCCAAGAGATGCAAAAGATTTGAAGTCAATGGGCCTATTTGAAGATTTATCGAAGAAAAGGACCAAAGATGGAAGATTTACATATGTCGAAGGAACTCAAGTCTATTAAACAAAGAAATTAAAAGACGAGTTGAATTTAATCGTCGACAAATCCTGAATTAAAATCGAAAACGTCAACTTTTCTGAAAAGACGAAAAGACAAGAAGAAAGGGAAAAAGCCCACTCACCAACCAAAGACAAGGACTATATAAGGGGCATCCCTTCACACATTTTGGGAGTTTTTCATTTTTCCAGTTTCCTTTTCTTTGTTTCGTAGGAAAGAAGCCAACGCCACTAAGATGTTGGTGATTTTCATTCTTGTTTTCACAAATCTTGTAGTTTTAATCTTTTCCTTTGATTGTTTAAACCTTAATCATTTAACATAATCCTTCCATTAATCTTATTCATCTTCATCTTTTTGATTTAAAGCTTAAAGTTCTTATTTGGTTGGTTTGATCTTCAAAAGTTATTGGGTTTGTGTTTTTATTGTTGGGATTTGATGTTTATGGTTAGTAGATGATTGGTGATTAGTTTTGTTTAAGTTTTGGTTAAAATCTTGGTTGATTTTTGGTAAAATCGTATTCCCTGTTTTTTCCGAGCTCTTCATATTTCCCCAGATTCCGGATCAACAATTTTATTCAGTATCAATTTTGTTCATCCAGAATATTTTATATTCCGGATCAAGTTCATCCATCCGGAATAACCATTATTCCGGATCAGTTACTTATTCCGAACCAAGCTTGCTTATCCGGAATATTTTATATTCTGGATCAAACCCTTTCATCCGGAATAACCTATTATTCCGGATCAATCCATTATTCCGCATGAACCTTTTATTCCGAATCAACCATTTATTCCGCATGAGTCCATTATTCCGCATGAGCCTTTATTCCGCATGAACCTTTTATTCCGCATCAACAGTTTATTCCGCATGAGCCTTTATTCCGCATGAGCTTACATTCCGAATGAAGCTTTTTCAGTTTTTATTCCGCATGACCTATTATTCCGCATGAGTAATATATTCCGCATGAAGGATTTTTGTCTGACTTATTCTGGATCAAGCATACATTCAGAATCAAGCATTTTTCAGAGTATTTACAGTACTGTTTTATTTTAATTTTAATTCAAGTTTTATTTTTATTAATTAATTGCTTCTAGTTTATTTTTATTTACTTCACGCATTTACCTTTTTAGTAGAATAGAAAACCAAACCTCCTATTTGTCACCAAGAACAACTATTCCACTTTGAGCTGTGATCAATTCGAGAAGATACCGAGAATTAAATCTGAACCCCATGCTAAACCATATTATCATAAATTAACTATTAATTATTATTACCTTAAATTCCCTTAATTTATTTCAGCTCCTAAAACCTCAAAACCGTAAAACTAGTCAAATTTACGCGTTGACCATAAAAGACGTAAAATATACAGTTTTAAAAAAAATCTTAAATTTTGAAATAAACTTTATAACTAAGTCCTAAATGACTTAAAACCATCCCGAAAAATACTCACATGACTAAACACCTTACCCGAGACCTCGAAATGCTAAACCCCAAATCCTAAAAAAATAAAATTTACTATAATACTTATACGTATACGTAAACACCAAAATAGCACCATTTCATTTCATAGTCACTAATTTGTGAGCTCATGAACATGAAATAACCGTTCCTCGATTTACTTATGAGTACTTTATACCCATAAACGATATCCACACCAACCTCGTTCACGCAAAATAACATGTAAACACGCAAATCACATAGTCACACATAAATTAACCTTAAAATAAGACCAAGTGACGAACCTCAAAACCACGGTTGTCACATCACTCCTTCCTAATAGAAATCTCGTCCCGAGATTTACTCCTTAGGATCGCTCAATTAGCTGAGGATACTTGCTCCTCATAAATCCTTCCCGTTCCCACGTGAACTCTAGTCCACGTTCCATATTTATCTACCCATAACTACGGTATATTACGCTTTTTATCCAACGTCCTAGCTTCACGACCCAAAATCTCTATCGGCTCTTCGATAAAACGAAGACTCGTATCCATACTAATATCATCTAACGGTACTTGCAAGTCAGTTCTTGCTAAGCATTTCCTCAAGTTTGATACATGAAATACGTAATGCACACTACTCAATCCTCCGGTTATCTCAACCTATACGCCACTAGCCCAATCCTTTCAAGGATTTCAAATGGACCCACAAATCTAGGTGCTAACTTCCCTTTTCTTTCCAAACCGCATCACCCCTTTCCATGGTGAAACCTTTAGCATAACTTTATCTCAAATCTCAACGGCTTACGCCTCTTGTCCGCATAGCTCTCTTGTCGGTTCTCTGCTATTTTCAACCTCTACTTAGTCACTGCCACCACCTCCATAGTTTTCCGATCCACCTCCGGTCCAATACGTTGGCCGCTTCTAACTTCATCCCACTGTAACGATGATCCACCTCATCTCCTATGAATTAACTCTAGCAGTTTCTACTACAATTCCTATCACCATACCTAACAGCTTCTATCCTCTACGGATTTTCCAACATTAAAAAATTCTCCCAACCTTAAATACATCCAATGTAACACCCCATTTTGATAATGGAATGTCACGCGTAATTATGGCGTGTCATCAAAGCATACAAGGATAAATGTCTAAAACATTACATGACCATAGGGTAAACCAGAATCAAACATCGGTTCCCAAACATAAGCCCAAAACATAATAAAGAAAAGGAAATGAATGAAAAACTAAACAAGCATAAGTATATGAAGGCAAAAAGGAAAAGAAGTCTCTGGCAGCTTCCATCCTATGCACGTCCTCCAAATGCTCGAGTCTTTCCTAGGGTACCTGCCGTTTTGGGACATGGAAAGGAAAGTAACGGCTGAGCAAAACGCTCAGTGCACGGATATAAACATAGTATAAGTGACTAAAACATAATAGAGACTTAATAGCAGCAAAAATGTATACGTCCTGGAAAACCTAGAACATGTTCATAAAACTGGTTTTATAGTTTGAAAAGCCTTATGTTATCTTATGAAAACTGTTTAACATATTTTACCATTAGCCAATATAGGTCATGAAAATCCACCGTGCATGAATACTTGGAGGGGTGACCTCATCATGCAAATTAGAGGGGCTGTCTCTAATTTAATATACTGGTTTTTGGGTAGGAGGGATCAGCTCCTTGTGAAGGATGCAAGGCACACACCACATTCACCATGAAATCCTGACTGAAAACATGTAACTAGGATGCACCCATACGCCCCACATGATAAATATAATAATATGGCCAAAAGCTGAAGGGACGCCACGAGCAATCACTCCGCCGTGGTGAAGTCATAACATTGGTGCCTCCAATGTTATGGTTATGGTACCTCCATAACTAGGTGAAACTGATCATGCATGTATATGGCTTTAGGTATTCTAATTAAACATAAGCAATTCAAAAACATATAAAACAAATACTGGGAAAACAGTTGGCTGCATACGGGGAATCCTAATAAGGAAAGAATGTCCATACTGAAAGGACGGGAATCCGTACCTTATGTCCAGTGAATGAAAAAGATGAACTGAGAGGAATCCTACTTCCGTATCACTAATGCTACATACATACATACATGAATAAGTATCTGCTTACTAAATACGTAACTGGTTCTATGTCATGTCTTAGCTTATTTTATATGTTCTTATCATGTTTTACTGTTTTAAAGCCTTAAACTGTGTTTATCTTATATTCTGTTTACTCTGATTAAGTATTTCTGGTATTTCATGTATTATTATACTTACTGTGTAATAATAAGTAACTTTTTCCAAAAATAGCAGGTTTCCTAAAATAGAAAGTTTCCAAAAATAGAAAGTTACCAAAAATAGAAAGTTTCCAAAAATAGAAAGTTTCCAAAAATAGAAAGTTACCAAAAATAGAAAGTTTCCAAAAATAGAAAGTTTCCAAAAATAGGAAGTTTCAAAAAAAATAGAAAGTTCCAAAAATAGAAAGTTTCCAAAAATAGAAAGTTTCCAAAAATAGAAAGTTTCCAAAAATAGAATTACTGCTTAAAATAGATAAGTTTCTAAAAATAAAAAGTTTCCATAAATAGATCAGCTGCCTTAATTAAATAAGTTTCCATAAATAGATTAGCTGCCTGAAATAAATAAGTTTCTAAAAATAGAAAGATTCCATAAATAGATTAACTGCCTTATTTAATTAAGTTTCTAAAAATAAAAAGTTTCCATAATTAGAAATAAGCTGGTTAAATAAGCTAAGTATATAAGCCTAAGTGTTTTCATGATTATTTTCTAAGTCATATGATATAATGTATAGTTTATTAATTATTTCATGTAATTAAAATAAACTATAGGTTAAAATATTTAATTAAAGTATAACATGTTTTAATTAAATAAAGTTAAATACTTAGGTTAAAACATGTATTATTATTTATTAATAATATAACCTAAGTCATGTTAATTAATTAATTATAACCATGGTTTTTTAAATAATTAATTAATTATAAGTCTTAAAAATATATAATACTTAGCTTAATAATTTCATGATTTTTAATAATTAATATAACCTAAGTCATGTTATTAAATTAATCATGTCATGTTCATTAATTTAATTTTAACATAAGATTATAAAAGAAAATAATCATAACATACACCGTGAACCAGATCTTGACTAAGAACTATGAACCGGACATGAAATCGACACCATACCCCGAACCAATTCGGGGTTACCCTTGTCTTGTTGCTGCCGTGGGACCCACCAACCAACCGAGGCCCTATGGTCTCGGTGGTGGTCATGTAGCCAAACCGAGACCCTCTCGGGTTCGGTTTAGGCGCGGCCAAGAACAAAACACCCCTAAAACATTACTTTTTGATTTATTCCAAATCCAATTCCATGTTAGATCTATGATTTAATTAGGTTTTATAAAAGAAAACATAACATGTTCTTAATTATTTAAAAGATTAAACTAAAAGAAAAGGGTTAAAGGATTTACCGAATGCGTGGATCTAAACAATGATGAACAAACACGATCACTAGCAATAATTCCAAGATCCAAGATCAATCAACACCCTCTTGGTGCGTTGTATGGGTGGCGGCCAAAAGACAAGGAATAGGAGGAGGAGAACTTTTAGGTTTTCTAAAATCTTCTGTAAAAAAATATGAGTAGTGTTTTTCCCCTTAACCCCCCCTTTAGTAAATTTTGATGGGCTTGGCCCATCCTCCTTCCTAATTTCGTGGCATATGGGCCCACATGGGGTAACCCGATCATTTTCCGTGTCTAATTAATAAGTGTGTTCTCGTGTTCGTGTTTTACGTGTTTGTTCGTGTTTATTTGTGTTCGCGTTTTGTGTGTTCTCGTTAAATAATTACCGTGACCTAATATATTTATTCGTGTTCGTAATAAATATATATACGTAATTAATATTAGCTCGTGATTTAATTACGTTCATGATTTCATGATCGCATGTTCGTGATTAATTATGGTTTAAATAATTATTGCGTGTTCGTGCGTAATAAATACTTATCGTGTTCTAACACGTACGTAATACGTAAAATCCTAACACGTAAACGTAATCGTACTATAAAAGGAAAGTTTTAATCTAGTACGCACGATCTTAAGGGTACTATTCATGATAAAAGCATGCGGGTTTTACAACTCTTCCCCCTAAAAGAATAATTCGTCCCCGAATTATAGGTAACCTAACTGAAAGAGAAACATACCCGAATCAAACTGAGAGGGTATGTAAGATAATTGAACGTGCGGGTTTCCTGGCAGAAGGAACGCGGAACGTGACATGTCTTGGAAGGACATGGAACGTGACGTGACTGAAAGGACATATCTAATTGATGAGAGAAAACGGATAAAAGTCCGGATGAACTTGTCCGTTTCCAAGTGGCCTCCCTCTTGGAACGGTTCCTTCAGAAGATCTTGACACTAATGATAAATCTTGGTCCTCCTGACCTTGACTTGGAATACGACGAAATTCTTGGTTATCAACGGAAGGTAAATCCCCTAAATTCGATCGAGGAAAATAAGAGTTAACGTGCTAGGGTAACTGAAACGTTACGATGCAAGACAATCTGACTTAACTGATAATTAGAAACGATGCGCGAGACATAAAGAAACGTAGTACGTGAAAATTTTTTTGAACGTGATACGTGAAAAATTTTGAACGTGCTACGTGGAGATATGGCGAGTGTAGTATGAGTAAACATATCGTGATCCATGATACGTGTAACATATCTTGATCATGATATGAGGAATGTGGATTGAACATGACATGTGAAACATATCGTGATCATAGAATATAATGGCGGTAACGCCAAACGCTACAAGGTGAGACGTGTAATATGACGTGAAACGTCTATCGGATGATGGAGAGTTATACTAAACTTGGGTCTGGTCTCTCAAGTTCTTGCAAAACTTCCCAAATGAGAAAAATGAACGTAAAATCGTAAGCCAAGATACGATCATGAACGTGAATAGTGTCATGAACACGAGCGTGAAAGCAAGTCGTGAAATTTGAACAAGGATGTGAAGTAAATTAGGAGCACAATTATGAATATTTGTTTGACCCGATAACTGAGGGATTGCCAAGTGATCGGATGAGCCTTGGCTGCAACATGTCCGATCAATCTGTTGGTTCTAAAATCCGTGCGGATGTAAGGATTCTGCAGACTTGATCAAACCGTTGACAATAACCCAATAGCATCATGCTTCTTCTGAGTTTGCTGAAATTTGGTAACTAAAATCTAAAAAATTTCCAGGGTAAATTTTCTCTTGTCATAGAATTTTAAATATAGTGCAGATATGGTCTTCCTGTTCTTCTCTAGGCTTAGAGGAAATTAGGTTATCCTTAATGAAAACGCTGATGAATTTGCTTATGAGTTCATGGAAACTTAATTTATTAAGTCCATAATGCTGTTGGAGCATTGATGAGACTAATTCAAAATCATAAATCTAGCATGACCGAGTCGTGCACGAATAGCAGTCATGGACATGTCCTGCTCTTTCACCCGTCACTATTGGCAACATGATCATGAATCCGATCTTGTCAATACATGGAGGAGAGTAACGGTCGTAAATGGTGATTTGTTTAAAAATCGACGGTAGTCGACACATAATCTTATGTTTCCTTGAAGGTTCATCTGGAGTGTAAGGAACAATTTTGGAATAATCCGTTGGTTATGCGTAAAAGGACTTTAGTAGTCGTGTCTTACTGACCACTAGAAAATTTTAGCAATCATGGCTAACAAAGCACATGCTTGGGAAACATAGATAATTTGTACAGATTTTCCTGATGGAGAATCAAGCTGAATGTATTCAGGGGCCTGAACACTACTGTACATAATTATGAATCGTACCATGGTGTGCTGTTCATAGTCCATAATTAGGATAAAATTCATCTCGTGTCTGTCCGAGGAAATGCGTTAGCAGCTTGGATCTCATCATTAAACTGAAGGAAAACCTTCGTATGCGTGGGAATACGAAAGGCGTCCTTCATGGTCATGAATATATGAACTATGGTGAAAGAAATGAAAGTGACATCGGCAACGTGACAGTTCTCACTGATGCGCCGATAATGGTATTGAAATTCTTGTGGCCTGATTAATACATGGCACAACAAAATAGATATACCCTTGGAGGGTACCCTGAATTTCTTAGAAATGTTCCATAGTTGGACGTGAGTCATGTGTCTTGACTCGTTTTTTGGAACTATAAGCATGACATATGTCTTGACTGGTGTCTTGACATGTGTCTTCAGGAGGTATACGTGAGACATGTGTCTTGACTGATGTCTTGATATGTGTCTTAAGAAAGTATACGTGAGACGTGTGTCTTGACTGATGTCTTGACATGTGTCTCGAGATGTGAAACAAATATAACCACAATATAAGGTTATTATACCAGAATTGGCGGATCGGTTGGACTACTAATCCTTGTATTTCTGATCACGTCCGTGGCCAGAGTTTCGGTTGCGATTTCTAGGATACTTGTTGTCATAGTAGTGGTTACTATCGTCCTGTCTGTCAGTTCCATGATGGTCATTCTCATGACCGTGATTCATGTAACTATTCAGCTGAGTGGCCGGCTGGTACCGGTTTGCACTCATATGGCTGAAATGACAGCCGAATGACGTGTGACATGTAACTAAGAATTAGGGACAATGATTGATGGGAATCGTCTGGTGGTGAAGCATCTTCTCGTCCAATTGCTTTGCTCCGACGCCTTTGTCTTCGTCTTGTAGGATCTCCAGGTTGTGAACATCATCCGCATCTCGTAGCGTCTCCGAACGTCAGCAGCATCAACCTTTAGTAACATTTCCAAGTTATGAGCGGCATCAGCAATTTGTAGAGTATTATCAAGTGGCCATATGCCTGAGATGATTCAAAATCGACTAGCGAATACTCGTGCAGTATTGCAAGTGAAATACACAAGGATTTAGGTACGTGTAATACACATGTAACACGGTACATGGAGTACACGTTGAATGCACATGAAATGATCGGTATGGGGTCGATCATTTGTCATGATTTAAGGAAAGTATACCGGTTAAAACGGTTAGGAAAACCATCATGATAACCTGACAGTATTAGCATAGACATCATTCTGGTTATAACGGATACGTTAAAGTGTGGTTACACAAAATTCAACGATGATTTGCCTGACAGCATGATCAATGAAAACCAACCATGACTATCATGAAAGCATGATTCAATGAAATCTAACAATGTCTTGCAGGACAACGTAAATAACAAAAGAGGCGTAAAACATAATCAACATGAAGACGGAATTATCATGAAGAAACATGAAACCATCTATCACGAAGAAGTGTATAACATAATCAGCATGAAACTAAAGTTAACCATGACAGTATGAAAACATACTTGACATAAAAACATAATAATTTATGAGGGGACATGAAAATTTTTTATGCCAATTTAAATCATGAGAAAAATTTTATGCATGAAAAACAGTGCATGAATGCGTAATGTAGTTTATAAAACCTTTATATGTGCGAGGGAACGCCTATGGGTCGGTTCCAAAACAAAAGACATGGCGAGGGGACGCCTATGGGTCGGCCCCAAGTTAAAAGTTTCGATAAAAGCACATGCGACTAAATAGGGCCAGTCCTGTACCAACCATTACTTAGTCATAATCCCTGCAACATTGGTACATGAAACATAAATAAATGAAACTCATCTGTCAAAACTTATCAGAAAAAAATAAATTATGTGACAAATTATGAACTACTGGGGTTCAGTCCATATAGCCACAGTTCACGAGGAACATTATGCATGAAACAATGACACATAACTAAATATGAATGACGGTTGTCCATCCATATTAGTAAAACAATATCGATGAAAACATCAAGGTTAAAACCTCAAGGTGCTGAAAACATCATGGTTAAAACAACAATGCGCTGAAAACATCAATACGTGGAATAACAAACGTTGGCTTAGGAAGCTCCTGGTGACTACCCACTAGTCACATGTCGAGTTTTAGAGCCTACAGGTCGAAGCCTTGGGCTCTGATACCATAATTGTAACACCCCATTTTGATAATGGAATGTCACATGTAATTATGGCGTGTCATCAAAGCATACAAGGATAAATGTCTAAAACATTACATGACCATAGGGTAAACCGGAATCAAACGTCGGTTCCCAAACATAAGCCTAAAACATAATAAAGCAAAGGAAATGAATGAAAGACTAAACAAGCATAAGTATATGAAGGCAAAAAGGAAAAGAAGTCTCTGGCAGCTTCCATCTTATGCACGTCCTCCAAATGCTCGAGTCTTTCTAGGGTACTTGCCGTTCTGGGACATGGAAATGAAAGTAACGGCTGAGCAAAACGCTCAGTGCACGGATATAGACATAGTATAAGTGACTAAAACATAATAGAGACTTAATAGCAGCGGAAATGTATAAGTCCTGGAAAACCTGGAACATGTTCATAAAACTGGTTTTATAGTTTGAAAAGCCTTATGTTTATCCTATGAAAACTGTTTAACATATTTTACCATTAGCCAATATAGGTCATGAAAATCCACCGTGCATGAATACTTGGAGGGGTGACCTCATCATGCAAATTAGAGGGTATGCCTCTAATTTAATATACTGGTTTTTGGGTAGGAGGGATCAGCTCCTTGTGAAGGATGCAAGGCACACACCACATTCACCATGAAATCATGACTGAAAACATGTAACTAGGATGCACCCATACGCCCCACATGATAAATATAATAATATGGTCAAAAGCTGAAGGGACGCCACGTGCAATCACTCCGCCGTGGTGAAGTCATAACATTGGTGCCTCCAATGTTATGGTTATGGTACCTCCATAACTAGGTGAAACTGATCATGCATGTATATGGCTTTAGGTATTCTAGTTAAACATAAGCAATTCAAAAACATATAAAACAAATACTGAGAAAACAGTTGGCTGCATACGGGGAATCCTAATAAGGAAAGAATGTCCATACTGAAAGGACGGGAATCCGTACCTTATGTCCAGTGAACGAAGATGATGAACTGAGAGGAATCCTACTTCCGTATCACTAATGCTACATACATACATACATGAATAAGTATCTGCTTACTAAATACGTAACTGGTTCTATGTCATGTCTTAGCTTATTTTATATGTTCTTATCATGTTTTACTGTTTTAAAGCCTTAAACTGTGTTTATCTTATATTATGTTTACTCTGATTAAGTATTTCTGGTATTTCATGTATTATTATACTTACTGTGTAATAATAAGTAACTTTCTAAAAATAGCAGGTTTCCTAAAATAGAAAGTTTCCAAAAATAGAAAGTTACCAAAAATAGAAAGTTTCCAAAAATAGAAAGTTTCCAAAAATAGAAAGTTTCCAAAAATAGAAAGTTTCCAAAAATAGAATTACTGCTTAAAATAGATAAGTTTCTAAAAATAGAAAGTTTCCATAAATAGATCAGTTGCCTTAATTAAATAAGTTTCCATAAATAGATTAGCTGCCTGAAATAAATAAGTTTCTAAAAATAGAAAGATTCCATAAATAGATTAACTGCCTTATTTAATTAAGTTTCTAAAAATAGAAAGTTTCCATAATTAGAAATAAGCTGGTTAAATAAGCTAAGTATATAAGCCTAAGTGTTTTCATGATTATTGTCTAAGTCATATGATATAATGTATAGTTTATTAATTATTTCATGTAATTAAAATAAACTATAGGTTAAAATATTTAATTAAAGTATAACATGTTTTAATTAAATAAAGTTAAATACTTTGGTTAAAACATGTATTATTATTTATTAATAATATAACCTAAGTCATGTTAATTAATTAATTATAACCATGGTTTTTAAATAATTAATTAATTATAAGTCTTAAAAATATATAATACTTAGGTTAATAATTTCATGATTTTTAATAATTAATATAACCTAAGTCATGTTATTAAATTAATCATGTCATGTTCATTAATTTAATTTTAACATAAGATTATAAAAGAAAATAATCATAACATACACCGTGAACCGGATCTTGACTAAGAACTATGAACCGGACATGAAATCGACACCATACCCCAAACCAATTCGGGGTTACCTTTGTCTTGTTGCTGCCGTGGGACCCACACCAACCAACCGGGGCCATATGTTCTCGGTGGTGGTCATGTAGCCAAACCGAGACCCTCTCGGGTTCGGTTTAGGCGCGGCCAAGAACAAAACACCCCTAAAACATTACTTTTTGATTTATTCCAAATCCAATTCCATGTTAGATCTATGATTTAATTAGGTTTTATAAAAAAAACATAACATGTTCTTAATTATTTAAAAGATTAAATTAAAAGAAAAGGGTTAAAGGATTTACCGAATGCGTGGATCTAAACAATGATGAACAAACACGAACACTAGCAATAATTCCAAGATCCAAAAATCAATCAACACCCTCTTGGTGTGTTGTATGGGTGGCGGCCAAAAGACAAGGAAGAGGAGGAGGAGAACTTTTAGGTTTTCTAAAATCTTCTGTAAAAAAAAATATGAGTAGTGTTTTTCCCCTTAACCCCCCCCCCTTTAGTAAATTTTGATGGGCTTGGCCCATCCTCCTTCCTAATTTCGTGGCATATGGGCCCACATGAGGTAACCCGATCATTTTCCGTGTCTAATTAATAAGTGTGTTCTCGTGTTCGTGTTTTACGTGTTTGTTCGTGTTTATTTGTGTTCGCGTTTTGTGTGTTCTCGTTAAATAATTACCGTGACCTAATATATTTATTCGTGTTCGTAATAAATATATATACGTAATTAATATTAGCTCGTGATTTAATTACGTTCATGATCGCATGTTCGTGATTAATTATTGTTTAAATAATTATTGCGTGTTCGTGCGTAATAAATACTTATCGTGTTCTAACACGTACGTAATACGTAAAATCCTAACACGTAAACGTAATCGTACTATAAAAGGAAAGTTTTAATCTAGTACGTACGATCTTAAGGGTACTATTCATGATAAAAGCATGCGGGTTTTACATCCAATGGTATATGCAGGATTGCATAACCAAAAGCTTCCCATTATATTCACAAGAAACATGTCATAACCACCACCTCATCCTTGCTTTCCCATGCTCGGCACCAAGTAACTAACCATCCTTCATACTAACATGTGTTACACCTTATCTCTAGGTGGACGTTCCATTGTTCGTGACTATTAACCTCTTGCTCTAACGGTTTCTCTTCAATATCACCCCACTATCTTCACAACCTCTTGCTTCCTCGAATCATTCTTCCTCCATACTACTTTTCGCTTGTCTCTCCACAATCTTAATTTCCATACCATCTTATATCCCGTCTTCAGCCTACAACTTAGGTGTTTCCTCCTTTATTCCTTACATCCTCATCAATGGGGAATATGCCCCTCTCACCGGTGACTCTCTCTTTGTAGGAGAATTCTTCATAATATAATGCGTTCTCTAACTATCTCCAAATCTCACGCCAATGCTCTAGGCGTCTTTCTCAATTACCCCTATAGTATGCTCATACCAAACATTAGTCTATCAACGGTATACTACGCTTGCTTCCCATCGTTTCTTCCCTTGCCATAATCCTTCATAAGGCATTCTATACATATTAGGCTAACTTTTACGCAAAACCCTCTATTGCATCACACCCGTACGCAATCCTTCCAACTTCTCAACTACGTGACTTCTCATTCCTCTTGAAATATGAGATGAATTAGTCAATCTATCGACTATCACCCAACTCTCTTCGTACTTATTCCTCCACCCCATTATGTATCCCTTTCACCAACTTCGTCCTTACATCGCCCTTTCTAAGCTACTCCTATCTATGTAGGAAGTATAGTCTACGTCTTTTTTCTCCATATGATTGTCCAAGCCACGCAACATACATGTTGACGCGTTCTCTGCTTTAGACAACTCAACTCGTGCAACCTACATCCTTCATCCAAACCACCCTAATACGTCATCCATATAGTTCAAGTTCGTCTCAGCTTCACTTCATTCTTCTTATTCCATGTCTCATTAACCATGCTTGCCTTTCCCAGATGGTACTTGGCCTTGCAATGTTCTTTCATCACTTAACTCCACCCATCACCTTTTCCAAATGTTCAATCAAGATGATTAAATATGTGTTGGAGACGTTCATGATCTGTATAGATCATTCTCTACGTCTCGTACCCCAAATGCCTCTAGCATTCTAGGCAGATATAACAATCCAGCTCCACTAACTAAGTCTATCTAGTTCTTCCAAATCTTTAGTTCCTACAACGTATAAACAACCGCCTTCCTTTGTCGTTCTCGTATACATCCAAATCCTTACTCCACGTATCGTCATGCTTCGCCAATTCATCCAGTCCTTCTGGTAATTCCAAGATCTGCTCATTATCCAATCCACCTCTTCAGCCTCCAAAGCGCTTCCTCACCCTTCTTCACTTTGCCCCTTGCTGGTTCCACGATATGCCATCATCTCTGACTACTCGTCCTGGCCAACTTAATCCTAAAACTCACACTTGAAAATCTCACGTATAATTCCCTTTCCTAACAACTCCAAAACCAACTCATAATTCGACTCACCATTCTTCTTAGATTTGAGTAGATCAAGATGTCGTCGATGCTCCCGATGACAACTCGTTTATATATTGTCATGCACCCCCGGTTCATTGACTCCATGAAAACTGCTAGCGCCTCGGCGAAGCCAAAATCATAACCGTAAACCCAAAGCGTTCATACAACATCCTTAGCAGTTTCAACTACGTCCTCCTTGCACCCTCTCTTAGAAGCAATACGTATAAATTTCTACCTCGTTCTAATCGCGAAAATCTACACGTCTTCTACAAGACCAATACTTCCTCTTATCAGACCACTCAACCGCTTTTCACAGCCAATCTACTACTAAGCAACTCAAATTTTACCTTGCATCCGTTGCACTTTCTAACAACTCTTGCTCTTAAAATCATTCCATCAACAATTTCCTTGGAAAGGCACTAACTACAACTCCTCTCATTTCTCCTACTTGCTCTATTTATGGTTCTACCTCATAGTAATAGGCAAACCTACTAAATCTCAGGAAATTTTCGGAAAACTTACATGCCTTACGAACAATCATAAATACCTTTAAGGTATTATATCCCCCTTCCAACACTCTCTATGGCGCGTTACTTGTGCCAATATCCATACATTATACAAATCTCTATTCATCTCCCTTGGCACTCCTAAGAGACCTCATGACCACATTAGTTCGTCTACGAACTTTTAACTCTTTCATCCCCACTAAGGGTATTCCGACCATTCTCTCAGGGCCACCTACTTAATCGTGTAGGCGCGACCAAGTCTTTCATATGTCTACCTCGACGCTCCCAATCAATACGAACCCAAAACTACATCTTGAATCCACTAGATACGATCAACGAATCAAACCCACGAATAACTAACGACATTTCTCGTGCACGAGTTAAAACAGACCAAAACCACGAAAACTCAAAAGGAAAACTCAAACATGTACCAATTCAAATGACTCATGACAACGAAAAATGATCCAAGAAACACTTAATGGCAACCAAAACATCTTATGCCGCGCGACATATTATTTAAACCGTGCACAAGATCGACTTTTCCAAAAGAATATTTTTTTTTCTTTCCTTACCACATCTGTGTGACTCAAACAATCTACAAACAACCTTCTAGACGATCTCAAAACTCAACTCAAAGACTAGGTATCCCGTGCATCCCAAATCATAAAAAAACTACTATTCAAAACTCAACCTTGAACCCGTCACTTGTACCAAAATTTCGATCAAACTACTGACACCCATGACTATACATACCAAATATTTGAAAAGTACATTCCGAGTACATAATTTCAGGCTTTTGAATCACCCAAAAAGCTTTAAAAACGAACAAGTTATGACCAAAACAATTTTATACTAGTTGTTTTTAAAAAAAACTAAAGAATCTCTTAGTAATTAACGTAATCCTTTTTATATGAAAGAAATAAATGTATGTGAAATTTTCATGTTTAGTCTTGCATAAATAATTATAATGACGTATATTGATTAAGCTCACTTATATAAACTATTTAAGTAGAAAGAAATTTTATTTCGCTTTACTTTAAAGAAAGTCTTTTAGAATTTGAAATAAATAAGTGTTGATTAAAAAAAATCTTATGTTACATCTTGTTTCAAACACGACTCCAACACCTTACCCTTATTTTACCGAATACAACCAACTATCTAACTCTATAGTAGATTTCCAAGTCCCTTTTTTTTCAATATATACCGACCAAAAGAAATGTAAGACCCAACACAAAAGATTTCATTATCTCAAAAGAAATCCCAAGTTATTTCAATAGACTTAAAACCAAGAACACCATTTTAAAACGTACACATGAAATACGAAACTCAAAGAATACGTTACAACAGAGGTTTAATATAAAAAAGCGAGCTAGCCACCCTCCTAAGGATACAATCGATAATTGTAGGGGATCATACATATATAGGCATATCGGGATACATATACTTAAATCCGTCTAACATCTACTATACAAGCATGTACTAACCCTCTTTCATGCAATCATACTTAGGAATCCATTGAAGTTGTGGTACTTGTATAACTATGTTGGCCACCATACCTATACAATTACCCTTCCCCAATGCACTCCTTCCTATGATGACACTTATAAGAATTAATACAACACATAACACATATATCCATCTACTCACATAAGCTCATAACCACATAACCAAAAAAAAAATCCAAAACTCCATCCATTAAAATAACATAGTCAAACTCTTGAAATACATAAATCCATAGTCTAGCTAAAACAGCATAGACTAAATCCAAAACGAAAACATAATCAGTTATAAGTCATGTCGCTCATAAGAGTGGAAACAGCTTAAAATCCTTCATATCCACCTACTCCTAATAACTCGAACCACCACATGATTCTTAGGGAACATGACTTAAACATCAAAAGAAAAATACTATACCTCAAGTACATAAAATAACCCAACAAAATATAGAAACTACCATGTACCAAATTATGTACTATAATGTACAATTTAAGCAAAATACGACAATGACTAGCGTGGATGATTATGGTTCAACCAGCACTAGTCATACCCCGAAAAGAAAATAACATGTGGCTAAGTATGAACTACTATGGTTCAACCCATACTAGTCAAAACTTAACAAACATCGCAAGTAAAAACCAATAACATCCAGAAAACTTTAATTAATATAAAATGCACACATACTCCTATGACGCCTATATGCAGGGACCCTTAAGCTATAGACTAGGTTACTAGACTAGGCAACCTAATTCTCTATAACCATTGTCTCTGATACCATTCTGTCACACCCCACTATGGCGGAATATGGGACGCGACGCATGGATATCATCACAACAATAGCGTGTCCATAGAGAGAACTATATGAATTAGAAATGTCATAAAAGGTGACACAAATGTCATGACAATATCTCATCAATGCAGGAGTCTAGGTAAGTAGGTAACAGTCCTACCTCTTACCCAAGACAAACAAATAACACAAACAAATCAACATATAGGTTCATAGTATCACTTATTGAAACAAACAGAAAAATAAACTAAGAAGGAACGGGGATCTCCTTCTAAATGCAATCCTAATGCCTCCGAAACTAGCCACTTCTATTCTCAAGCTTAACCACACTCTCACCTGAAAGAGACACTAAAACACGTCAACATAAAGTTGGTGAGAGTCATAGGTTTAGACTCCAACGCCAAAATTAAACCATAAGCTGTGAACAACAACCACTAACAAATGAACATATGAACAATGTGATACAAACATGCATTAACAACTAATATTCAAGATTTAACAAACTAAACAAAATCCAAGGCTCCCAGCCTTACCAAACACCATGGTACCATAGGCGCCCATACACCTATGTACCAATCCCAAGGCCCCACCTTGTCATTATCCATTGGTCCCATAGATGCTCACACATCTATGTACCTCCCCAAGGTCCCGCCTTGTCAACATCACCTTGGTACCAAGTCAAAACATAAAACAATCATGAATCAACTAGCAGTTAATCACATAAGTATGCACAAGTCCATCACCAAACACAAAACATTCACAGCATAATTTATAAAAACAAGACAGTGTCTCTTCCATCCCATCTGGAAGTCAAAATCATTAGTAGACATGGGACTATGAAACCCACCTGATTGAGCTTCTCCAAAAATCCGCGCACTAGCAAAAAGCTAACAAACAAAAGTACACAATCAAAACATGAACCAAACACTAAAATGGCTTATCAACCTATGATGGACATCTAGCATTCTCCCATATATATACCTCATTTATATGCTCTAAGCATCTCATTACACCCCTCTATAAAGCCCTTAACTTAGTTTACTTCATAACCCGTCTCGTTAACATTTTACCCAAAACAGTCCCGGTTTTTAGGTCTCCAAACTATAAGCCAAACGCCCACCTAACCATATCCATGATCTCTGTAAAGGAAACCCTATGCCCTTACATATGTCAGCTAACTCCTACCTTTTGACACAACCTTAAAACTACTGTTAAGGCCCCGATATATATGTATATATATATATATATACTTTTGCCTATTCGGATTTTACTGATTTTGAACATACAAAAAGTTTGTTATGATTAGGGGGTCTTACCCTAACCCATTTGCTTAGCCCTCCTCCAGGCCTCTTATTTAATATATAAACCAACTCCCATGCTCATTAGAGAGCTCAAGTGTACTCCTAAGTACCCCAATCACCTTAAAACATTAATTGAAAACCCGCTGATTTCAAAACTGTTTTGACCTCCGACTGTTGTAACCTGTTTTTGACCCACTTCCCGACCTCCAATTTAGTTCTCGTTTCTTGCATTTGAAAGTCAACTCAATTACCTTTCCAGGGATACTTGGATCGTAAAATAAGAGTTTGTAGAACTCTATATATGGTCAAAACAATTGTCCTAAAATTCTGCCCAGTTTTAAAAAAAAGATTTTAACATAATTAGTCTAATTAATCATACATAAACCCTAATTAAAACCTAAAAACGATTTCTAATGATAAAAACTCATTAAATACATGACTAATTACAGGTCATTAACAAACCCTAATAAAAAATTATGAATTTCAACCCTAATCCATCATATTAAGTTACATATACGTAAATTAAACGTTAATTCTCATAGTTTTAGTGTGTACCTTAAACCCTAATTGAATTATTGGGTTTTCTTGCTCCTCCATTGATAGAAACCACTAGGATTAGAGTTATGGAAAGCATAAATTCGTTTTTGGGGCTATAGGGAGTAATATGGGTAATTAAAACTAACTAGGAAGCCTAATAGTACTTAAACTGGGCTCCCCTTCCTTTCCTTAAGCAAAATTTGGCCCAAAACCAAGTCCAACACCCTATGGCTGACTTTTTAAGTTATATTGCTGTAAATTAACTATTAATTATTATTACCTTAAATTCCCTTAATTTATTTCAGCTCCTAAAACCTCCAAAACCTCAAAACCGTAAAACTAGTCAAATTTACGCGTTCACCGTAAAAGACGTAAAATATACAGTTTTAAAAAAAATCTTAAATTTTGAAATAAACTCTATAACTAAGTCCTAAATGACTTAAAACCATCCCGAAAAATACTCACATGACTAAACACCTTACCCGAGACCTCTAAATGCTAAACCCCAAATCCTAAAAAAAAATACAATTTACTATAATACTTATACGTATACGTAAACACCAAAATAACACAATTTCATTTCATAGTCACTAATTTGTGAGCTCATGAACATGAAATAACCGTTCCTCGATTTACTTATGAGTACTTTATACCAATAAACGATATCCACACCAACCTCGTTCACGCAAAATAACATGTAAACACGCAAATCACATAGTCACACATAAATTAACCTTAAAATAAGACCAAGTGACGAACCTCAAAACCACGTTTGTCACAATCGGTATTCTTTTTGAATCAACGATAGTTAGAAGGATTGTGTCTGGCATTCTTTGGAATCAACAGATTCAATAATTTATCTATCCTAGTTTTCGCTACATCAAAATTATATAAATTTAAATTCTAAATATATGTAACTACATGTTAAGGGTTGGAATATTAATGTTACTGTATATGTCAGTCCTGGCAATATGTTTAATTTTTATTTATGACTATTTTCACCTCGACTTGAAAATTTGTTAAAGATTTATCGATTGAGGATGAAAATGTGCACTTGATTGGTCGCGCATATATACAAATATATATGCCTTGAATTCCTCTGCACCCTTTATCATATTATGTCACTTAGATATATCAGTTTGTATTAAGCTGTTCAAGTAATTAGTGACCATCTCTAGCCTATTTTCTACTGTTCTTATAATGAGCTATGTTAAGCAAAAATATCCAATAAAAACATGTTTGCCGCAACGTACGGATGGCAATTCCACTTGTTGTTTTGTAATTAACAGTGTTGATCGTTTCAAGACAAATAATTATTTCTTATAAATTACAAGTACATAGTACTTAAATAGAAAAAACATACATAAAATTTATTTTTGTCACTTGACATGGAAAGGGTAAAATCTATAAAATACCATCTTAGTTATTGATTTGTGCCGACTTTAAACACTTATTATTTTATCTCGTGATTTTACCATTGTACTTTCAAATTTGTTTCGACTGTACCAATATTAGCTTGAAATGACTATACTACCTTGTAAATGACTAATATACCCTTTGTCTTTTTTTTCCTTTGATATTGATTGAAATATTCCAGACAAGCCCAATGGTGGTTCAGGCACTTGTTCATAAAAGGCAAAGATGGCTCTCTTGAAATTCCATACGTTGTGAACTTGTGATAAAGATCTCCATATGGACATAACTTTTTTTATTTAATGTTATTTGCACATGTTACAAGTACTATTTCCTGCTTCTAAGATAATAGCTATCATGCCAAATTTAGGGGGGAATTTATGTGGAAACTGAAACTGAAGCTGCTGCTCCGCAAAGGAAAAGAAATAGATCACGTAAGTTGCAACCCAAAAGCCATGAGATTAAAATTTTTGAATATCGCTGCTTGAAAATATATGCTTTCGTTTAAGGTTTCTAACATTACTTTTATTTTAACAAATTATTATCATCACGAAGGTGTTCGTCCAGCTGCAAATTCTGTGGTGGAAGATGCTCACGTGAATGATGTTAGTTTGTCGGTACCTAGAAATCCAGAAGCTTTTGTTGGGAATACAATGGATTGAAGCCCCAAGATTTCTAAAAGCCCGAGATTTCTAGCACAGGTATACGAAAACATCCTAAAGCTTTTAATATTGCCGATTGACAATAAATTAGATTATAGTATATAATATTACCTTGTGTTTGTTTAATTTTGATACAAGGTGCTTAAAGTCATTGAAATGGTTTTTCTTAAAAGTCGTGGAACCAAATCAGTGGAAACAAATCAAGAACTTGTGAAGATGATAAACTTATAAATTATAAAAGATGATGATTTTTTTCAATTTATGTTGCCCACAAAGAGAGAAACTGCAATGGAGGAGAGTGATATGCGATGGCAATAAATGTAATTATGTTGAAGAAGACAGGGGTAGTATAGTCATTTCAGGCTAATATTGTTATAGTCTAAACAAATTTGAAAGTACAATGATAAAGTCACGAGATAAAATAGTAAGTGTTTAAAGTCGGCACAAATCAATAAATAAAATGGTATTTTATAGCTTTTACCCACATGGAAAGAATGCTTTCTTTTCTTACACTCGACAATAAAGAAAATCCATCACCAAGAGAGTGATGTAAACCAATGTTTTCATACCCGGGTCGACTCGCCCGGGTCAACCGGTTAACCCGGTTTCGCCTGAAAAACCGATCATATTGACCCGGATTTCATATTTTTGAAACCCGGCTAGATTCACCGGGTTTGAGGTGACCCAGTTCAACCCGGTTCTTAAGAACCCGCTGGGTTTTGGTTTGGGTTTTTTTAAAATAATATGTAAATTTAAGTTGCGACGGAATTTTATTTATACATATTATATTGGTAGGTAAACATTTTATATCTTTAATATACAGAACTTTTTATAATTTTTATATATAATTTTGTTAATTATTAAAAATATGATTTTTTATTTATTTTTAAAAACCGGGTTAACTTGGGTTGACCAGGACCCCGTGATTTGACCGGGTTGATTTAAAAACCGGATTTCAAAACATTGATGTAAACTCATGATGACAGGGACACTTGTATGCAGCTTGAGATCACCTTAAACCCTATCATACAACTAATCCAAGATCTGATGGGCTCACCCTGTTTTCTTGCATTCATAGTGGTCTCACGGATGCTAGAATATGATTAAAGGAACTACATGTTAAAAAAATTAAAGGAACTACTTATCTAATTTATTCGTTAACTTTTTTTTACTCATGTTCCATTTAATTATAAAAAGAATCTTAAATTCTGCTATGCAACTATATGTTGTTGCAAGGTAAACTACATCAAGGCACATGCAACTTTTACACATATTAAAAATATGATTGAGGTTAAACCAAGACATGGAAAATACGTGCTCTTCTAACTAATGAGCACTTGATTCGATATGTATGTCGTAAAAGCTCAAAAGCATGAATGTATGAATACACTTTATAGATTTATAGATGTACGGAGCGTACCAAACACAATTAGTTATGTTACTAGCAGTGGCGGACCCAGGATTTTAGATTAAGGTATCTATTCTACTAGAGTTTTTAATAAATTTGATATATCGGGTTCATTTTTTCGGGTCGGTTTTTCAGATCGGGTTCTTCGGGTTAGGCTTTTCGGGTTACGATCTTCGCTTTTTGGATTCGATTTATTAGGGTTGTGATCATGGTTCTAAAAGGCTTTCCATGCTCGCAAAGACACGATACTGATCAAAGCTTGAGGTTAAGGTTTGGCGTGAGATGATGAGTGAAAAACGTGATAAGCCGCGATAAAACGAGATGTGTGGAGGATTTTTTTAAATCCAAATTCAATAAAAATCGTTAAAAATATAGTTTTTTGAGACTTATTATGAACTAAAGATATTTATAATATGATATAAGTATACGAATTTGTTATATATATTTTATATTTTATGATACTTTAATTCAAGCCTTAAAAGTAACTATCCGTCATGACTCGCAAAAGACAAAAGAAAATATTGCCCTCATAATTATCCTAGCTCTTGAATTATAAATGAAATGCCTAAATACTAGGCAATAATATTAAAATTACACTGTAAAAATTCGTAGGCTAAGGGAAATAAATGAAATGCCTAAATACTAGGCAATAATGTTATGAGCGTTTCTAATTTGGTTTAAGAAATTCGCTTTCGTTTTCAAGAAACGCTTGCCACATCACATATCGTTAATTATCTATCGCTAGGTATTTTCGTCGCTATGCGCGAGTATTCGTCTAGTAATGAGTTGATAAAGTTTTGTTATCTAACTGGTAAATCATGCTAAAAACCATAGTTCTAAATAGCTCGCTATAGCCCGCCTTAAGGCGCGTTAAAGCTTGAGGCGTGGCCTCCATGCTACGCAATAGGTTAAGGCGTTCTACGGCATGAGGTGCGGTAATTTTTTAATTCAACTTTAAAAAATGAATATTGTCGCATGTAATGAGAGTTTTCTTGCTTTAATTATTGTGTACAATTTAGTATAAATAATACTGAAATATGATAAAAATAAATAAATAATTTATATGTTGTGCCGCTATAAGTCACGCTTTAAAAACGCTAAAGTTTCGCTTTAGCCGCTAAAACATATAGTTTGGACATGCCACTACGCCACGCGTCACACTATTTATAACACATAGTATAAAACAAAATCTACCTTGTTTTTTTTTTCTGAACAAATCTACCTTATTCACCGTGATACACTCTAAAAAAATAAAAGTGATACATATTCGCTCTATAAATGATAAGTATACAAGTGTATTGTGCTGGGAGCAGTTGGCATCCGTCACATAGAATTTTGGGGCTTTAACACTAAGAGCATAAGTAATGGTAAAAGCTATGGAAAGCTTTTTACTATTTCAAAAAGTCATTTTAAGAGGTTTTTGGCATTGGAGTGAAAGCTTTTAAGAAGGCTTTTTGTGGCTATGTTTGGTAAAATTAGATGTAAGCTGTAAGCTATTAACTGAAAGCTGTTAACTGTAAGCTGTTTACTAAAAAGCTCTATTTTTAATAGAAGTGTTTGGTATATTAGCTGTTAACTGTAAAAATTATAATGTAAAATGACTTAAAAGGACATATTTAAATAAATTATAATATAGTTGGAGGGTATATCAGTAATCTACAGCTTTAACAGCTCTTGACAATTTAAAAAGCTGTATCAGACAGCTTTTTATTTAAGAGCTACTTGGTGAAAATAAAAAGCTAACAACTCTTAAAAATTGTTGTATCAAACAGAGCTATTAGATTATTTTTTTAACAAAAAAGCTAACAGCTCTAAAAAAGCTTTAAAAAAGCTCTTGCCAAACATAGCCTGTGTATGACTTGATAAACACCAAGTCATTGTTAAGAATTTTAGTGATTAAATAGGCTATGCCTTTAATGCAATAAATGCACGCCATTGTGGATGCTCTAAAAACTCTTTGGCACCATATTTATGGCGTAACGGTTTGCACGAGAAAAAATGATGGCAAAAGAGTATAATGGGTCACAAATACCCACTTTATAACTAAAAAAATAAAAAACTTACCCGCCCTAGCTGGTGATTTTAGTGCGAGAATGGTGGGAGTGTTACCAGCCACCTTGGCACCACCGTTCCCCACACTCTGATAAAAAAATGACCCATCTCTCTCGGTCTATCACACACATCTGGACCAAAAGACTAAAATTACCAACTCCACTCATCCCATTTCTTCTTCCTCACATGTGTAACGTAACACTCACCTTTTTCTTCATTTATTTCCCCTCACTTGCTTCCACCTTTTACTAATCATTCTTGTAGTCTGAAGTTTGGTGCTGAGAAGAAAAAGATATACAATACAACTGGAGATTGTAGTAGGTAGGTTACTTGTTGTATTGTTACAGGCTGTGTTTATAAGATAGGGTGTTAAAAACAAATGTAAAGACATATGAATATTTCTGAAAATATGAGAGCCTTTTTTAGGGGTGTTTGTTTTAGCTTATATAATGGGCTTATAAGCTTATTAAACAGAGATTTATATAATATAAGCTCATTATATAAGCTAAAACAAACACCCCTTAGAGTGGGGGAGCGGTTAGAGTGGGGGAGCGGTGGTGCAAGGCTGGCTGTTAGCCCTTTGGCGCGAGCCCTCCAATGGCGCACGGTACCGTGGCTCGCGCCAACGGACCTCGCGCCAACCCCAACAGCTCGTGCCAACATATTTTTGATTTTTTTTTTCTTTTTTTTATTTTTTAGTTATAAAGTGGGGTTTATGTGGGCCCATTATACCCCTTTGGCACCACTTTTTCTCGTGCCAACCACTCCCCACAAATGTGGTGCCAAAGGGTTTCTGGTGCCAAAGCCCCAAAATCCTACGTGGCGGCTTTGGCACCACCTTCTCGTGCCAACGACTCTCAGCTCTCTTAGTGCAAAGTATTTTATTTAGGCGACGGTCTTCTCAACACGTGTCAACTTGCTGTCGCTTTTTAGGCTTTTTAAAATAATTGAGCTTACGAAGGAAAAAGATCCCCATAGAACATTAGTGTAGCATAAACTCAACTAATCAATAACAACCATCCATTTTTATAATGTAACAAAAAAACTCATTTTTTAAAAATTAAATATCTCACAAACCGCTCATCGTTACGTAAAACAAAACATATCATCACGACGAGAATTAAATCATCTATCTATCGAGGGGCACATGTATATACTTTCGACCAACTTTTTTTCGACTTTTTTTCTTAAGTCACGCATGGAGAGAATCAAATATGATTCGTCACGAAACATATATGATTTTCTGAAAATCATATATGATTCGTGACGAATCATATATGATTCTCTCCAGACGTGACTTAAGAAAAAAAAGTCGTCGAAAGTATATACATGTGCCTCTTGATAGATAGATGATTTAATCCTCGTCACAATTGTGTATCTTTTTTCGTTTGACGATTTACCGTTTGTGAGATATTTAATTTTTAAAAAAGTGGTGGGAAGTGGGTTTTTTAAAAAATGAGTGATTATGATTGGTTGGATAAGTATATGCTAATTTAAGTGTCTATATAGATCTTAACTCAGCTTACGAAACAGAAGCCAAAATGAGATAAACTCATATGCCCAAAAGTAAGCACTCCAGTCCAGACTCGTTTCTTATGCAACAAACTTTTTTTTCGTTATATTGAATGTATAAGCTTTTACTTGTCTTGTTGTGTGTATGCTTAGCCGCCACCAAATGGCCTAGTGGTAAGTGGTAACGTATTTTGTTTCCTATCAAGAGGTTAAGGATTTAACCTCGTTAGGTGTGTACATTTGGGGTTGTCAGGGTGCGCCAAGAAGGGTCTTTGGATTAACTCAGTGGGGAAAAAGTGTGCATCTTTAAGCAGTTTTTTACTACTTATTTATAAGTGGAATTGTGGAAATATGAGCTGAAAAAATAAGCAATTCCAAACACCCTAGTTTGCTTATATTAGATTGTATCACTATCTTATGCCAGTTATGAATTAGAGCAATGTTAAACATATGGCTAAAGAATCTTACATGGCATTGCTAAAGAAGATACTATTTAGCCGTACGCGTAGGCCTGCCAATCATAATGGGATCATGATCTAAAATACGTTTGTGACGGCTGTATAATTGGTTCAAGTTGCCAAATATTCCCCTGTATAATTGGTTCAAGTTGCCAAATATTGTTCTCGCTGATCATGATCTAAAATACGATTTTGACGGCTGAGAATTAAACTCCCAACTAGGAGGCTGTAAAGTGAAGACCTATATGCTTCATGATATGATAAACACTGCTTGTTGTGGACCCTGTGGTTTTGTCAGTAGGAAGAGTGGTGATAGCTTTACGCTGCTGGTTATACATATGGACTTATGCGTAGGTTTGTGGTTCATTGTGGAATCTGTGATGCGTGGTATATTTGTAGGCCTTTGCTGTTTATCATTCACCTTACACCCTTTCGCGTCTCTGTCAACTTCAAATACATGTCATGCTTGTACTGTTATACGGTTATACCTTATATTTTAGTAACCGGGTCTAAAGGTGTAGATTACTTTTTTTTCGGCGAGCCATCATACAAATAATTGGAACAACATCACTGCATTTCTTCATAAATATGTATAACACATATAAACTGACAACGCGAAATAAAAAAAATTACATATTACAATAGGAAAATGCAATATGAAAAGTATAAACCAATGGTTTTATTGTTTTATTAGGACTTTGGAGTGTATGCAGAGTATGCGTATGGGAATTGAGTTTATCTTCTACGTGCTGCATTTTCTCTTTGAGCGTTGAAGTAGACAACAGCAACCGGTGACCCCAAGTCATTGTCCTGAGAGAACGTTCGGGTGTTGAAACGATCTCTGGAACTAGGTGGCCTCACTGATTGCCTTGCTCTTTGCTTGAACAATAAGAACACATATCGGTGGATTCCTATTACTGGTTTTGGTTTTTCATAGCTCACAATCTCCCGTCCTGTTACATATCCAGAGTTTTTTATTAGTTCAGCATACATAACTTTCTTACCGTACGAGTGAATCAGAACATTGTGCATGCGTGACTTACCAAAAGTAGCATTAGTTGTACCAGGAATGTCTGTGACGATCCTGAAATGTATAGTTTAGTTAGTTCGTGTTTATAGAACTTCTCTTGTCAGAATAAAAATGATAGCAATTATATATCACATACAAACTGTAATCGCTATGATGTTTAACTGCGACAAGAACAAAAATAAAAAAGAGACCACGGCTTCAATTGGTGCTCACCAATGGAGATGTTCTCGTAAGTAAGGATCACTTGGACCGGGAGCATCCGGGTCGGTCAAGATCTTCATGTAAAAAATGAACACATTGTTAATACATGCATATACATAGATATTTTTGAGTGTTTAGAGAAAGAGAATTACAATAGTATAAGAAGATCTCATGTCAACGCCGCCAATCTGAATATGAGGTTTAGAGGTAATGATACTAGGCTTCAGCTCATGACCATTAAACACGGGGTAATGGGAATTGTAGGTTATGTCCATCGTCACACTTGGCGTGAATTGGTCGATAACATCTCCTATCACCCTCCCTACTGCAAGCGACATTTTGACTCACAGAGTGTAATGCAACTTTAGTCTGTCTGAGATATCGCTTCGTACTAAGTAAGTATGTATATGAAATAATGTGTAAGGTCCCTTTTATAGACACCAAAACTGTGGGAGGGACAGATGTATGAAATCTAAGAGTTCGGGTGGCTTAATCAGAAGTGTTAAACGAGATTCACTACCATGTTCGTATTTGTTTTAATCGATCCTTTTTTGCTAAATCAGGAAATTATCATGTCAGAGACTTATTGGCCGAAAAGGAATACATTGCAAATCAAGAATAAAGGTACAGCCTTTTCATTCCCCATTCACTTTCCCACTTCAATACATCTTCATTATGTTCTAGGCGAATTAGAATTCGTCTTTCTGTGTTTTAGTACGACAGTGTTGATTATCGATCAAATCAGTCAATTTACTCATCTAGAAGACACTTACGGATAAATTTGTCCTAAAAATGTCAGTTTTGATCTTTATGTAAGTTGATAGGACTTCAAAGTTAGATATTTGTCATATCTGATATTGATGGATTCAGTAAATGAAATTGAGGTGATGGTTACAAAGAATATAAGCTGATGAGTGTTATAGATTCCAAAGAAAGCATATGCAAATTTGTCTCTCAATGGGATACTTTACGAGCCAAGTGGAGCGCTTTATACACGACATGTAAGGGAATTTTAATATGAATCAAGCCGAGTAAGGTAAATAATGCATTTTAGCTGGTCCATCGTCGATTTTGTCTTATTCTTTTTCTCTTTTATTTTCTTTGATTAATTCACGTGAGTCGTGAGCCTACACAAAGAAGTATGACAAGTGTCGAGGTCCCAATGAATGATCTCCAAACTGTTGCAATCAAGTTCTAGCCTTACCAGATAGATAGCTTTTAAATCGGAAATCATGATCTGCAGACTGAGTTTTATAGAAAAACATCTTGATTTCAGAAAGGACCAGTAAGATTAACTAGACAAGAGTTAGAGTTCGAACATTTTTTAGATAGATCACTAGTTTGAACTTTGTTATCGAGGATTTTCTAACGCAACATACTATACATGATAATCATTATATAGTTCTGATCCTAAATGGCCCATTAAGCCAGCTTCGCTAAAAAATAAGCATTTTCCCATTTCAAAACTTATGCTGCTTTCCAGTGTTGCACCACGGCAATTATAAGTGCATAATGAGTGTTATTCTTTTCAGGACCTTAAGAGCATCAAGGATGGGCCATTATAATCCCAACTCTAACGGCCCTTGTTTCTAGGCTTGGCAGGCGTCTCTTTCGTCACACCACACATAGTATGTCTCTATTTCATAACTGTATGTAAAGATGCATTAGGTCTTGTTAGTTCGGGATTTTTTTTATGGAAACTTCAATCTTCATTCTTTTAATAAGATACTTTTTTATTGTCATAAGCTTCGTTTTGCTTTTAAGTGTATCCTTCTCTAGAACGATAAACATACGTGTCTAATTTTGAGTGATTCAATGTCTTGAGCGCGTTATGTAGCAACCTTTTAAGCAAATGCATAACTCTAACGATGCCCTTGTAGCTTTGTCATCTGATTCTTAAATCGTCCCACTTGTAGATAAAGTAGATTCTAAAGTACAATCTTCGACAACTAGGCAACTCAATGGCCGTGTAGGATTTGTTAACCTTTGCTTATTTTTTTCTGCAGTTTGTTTTGTAGCGATTCATTTGAAAGGTCATTTTTTATCATCTATTTGAAATTTTGTAGCTGTCGAAATTTTGGAGGAAATAAATTTGGAAATACAATCAAAGGTCTTTGCCCTTAGTTGTATGCGACTTCTTTAAACTAAGATGTTATGAGTTCAAGTTTTCACGAAGACATAATGCCAGTGTTACGCGCAACTGCGCTAGTATAGGATTTTCGGGGCCAAACATTAAAAATGTCATTTTCTAAAAGCTTGAATCCTGGTTGGTTTTGGGACTGGGCTCGAAAGTCAGAACAAAGGATTTTTAACTGCTAAGTGCTAACTGACTTTATTGGGCTTATTCTGGGCCTAGACCAGGCTTTTAACTTGGACTTTATTGGGCTTATTCTGGGCCTAGACCAGGCCAAATTGTATGCTGTAGCAGTGTAGTTGTAGTGCTGTACAGATTGGTGGTAGAAACTAAAAGGGAGCATGAAGTTTTTCTCAAAGCAAAGTTGTTTGATGAGCGGGGCGAAGCCAGAGAAAGTTCGACTTCAGGTCACATTTTGATAATTTTTATAAATTACACTATAATATAGTTTTTAGGAGCGCAAAATTATAAAAAATGCGAACATTTTTGAAATTTACATTACAACATTTTTGCTAGAGGGGACACATGAGTACATGACTATGTGACCCTCTCTGTCTCCGGACACTGTTGATGAGACTATCAAAGCGGAGTCGACAGTTGCTTGTAAGTTAGTAATCCATCATTCTAAAATACAAAACTAACTACGTCAACTTCATCGTTCTAGTTCCTTACTTCCTTACTGTTAAAGCGCACTCAACAAACCGTCTCCAAAACATTTTTTACCTAGGCAAAAAAATCGGCATTTTCTAGCAATTTATTTAGATCTTTAGACATATATAATAGTAATTAAGTTCGATATGATACTACATTTGGTTCATTGGTTGTAACTTGTAACGTATAGTGGTGAAATAACGCGTTAGAAGTAGTTCCTAGCTAGGTTTGTTAGCGTTGGCTCTCTTAACACACCGAACACGACGTAACGAGTTAACTGGAAATTAAACCATGCATTTAGATCCCTCCTAGTTTTATGAATAGTACTTATGGGCGATTGAAACGAACTTAAGTTTGTTTTCACGTTTAAGCTCCATTCATTTACTAACTACTTAGCTTGTACTTTTATGTAAAACATAGACACCTAGGTTAACAACAAACATCTGAATTCCATGACTAAAGGCCTATAAACTTTTCCCATATCATATTCATAACCTAAGCCAAATAGCCAATAGGCCCAATTATTATATATCTCCTATAACAAAAACTTTCATTACAACAATCATCAATACACACAGCAGTAAATTGGTAAAGGAGTACAAGTAAAAACATGTTACAATAATTGAGTGTACCTTGTAAGATACAATAATTACACAAGCTCCTCAACTAAGAGCATCTCCAATGTTAAAAAGCTATTAATAGCTTTTCACTATTTTGAAAAACTTTTACAAGTGATTTTTATCATTGCATCAAAAGTTTTTAGCATTGTTTACAAATAGTTTGCAAAATGACTTTGTATACACAAAGTCTTTTACACAAATTTACTTGTTAAATGTATTTGAATTTAAGCCTTAAATATAAAAAGTTTTAAAAGGTTTACCGTTGTAGATGCTCTAAGAGCACAGGGTACAATGAGCCATGGCCATGGCGCGAGATATGATGCTGAGCCAACCACACCCTCACTCGAGTTATGGGGAGAAAACTGGAGATAGCCAGCCAGCGTTATGGCCCATAACGCGAGCCTGTGGCTCGTGTTATGGGCTCGAGCCAATGGGTTTTTTTTTTTAATTTTTTTTTAATTAGTTTTTTATTCAAAGTGGGGCCATTATAACACCAGATTTTGGTGTTAACCAGGAGGAGGTTTGGTGGGGTTATAAGGTGTTTCTGAGTTATGGGAGAAAAAGCTGACGTGCCAGCACTTTTTATCCACCACTCGAGTTTGACAACTGGACTGTACCCGGCCCTCTACCCGGCCCTCTAACTATCTCAGTAAAATAAAAACAAAAACTTTGGCAAAAGATTTGTGATGTAACATTGGATATTTAAAGAAAAAAAACTGTACCAAACAGAAGCTTCTGACCCTTCTCAGTGTATTATTGCTGTTACTACACGTTATAGTAGCACTGTTGTATTTAATTTTTACTGAGCTGGTGAAAGGACCAGTTTTACATACCACTTGAAAATTTTCTGGAAAGTAGATAAGATTTTTACTGTTTTTTTTAATATAACGTCCAAAACTCACTATAATAAAGATTCTAGGTTTTTGGCTAAAGTTGTAAGGTGTAACCAATTGGATTAGACCACTCAAAGATAAAGTGTAGCACGTTATTCGTATAGTATTGATTCTCAATATTTATTCCAATTCTGAATTATAAAGAGCAGGTAGGGCAAGAACTACTAGTGTAAAGAGTGTTGATACATGGATTTAATAAGAAGGCTTAAAAACAGACGTAATGTCACGTGGCGTGTTGTGATTGGTGAAATGCAGGAGCCCACTATTTTATATATTCTCTTTCTTTATCTCAGCCTTTAATTGTGTCACGTGTTTTTGTGATTAGGCCTCTTTTTAGGCATACGAATTAGGTCTATCTATCATTTTTTCTTGTGTAAAATCTAATCAATAGAAAAAATAGATTAAATTTGTACGAAATAATTAATCATAAACACGGCTTAGTATTTTTTTTTAATACATAGATTTTTGATTCGACATTGAGAGCCGATTAATTCCAAAGCGGTTATCTTTTTTTAGTAGCTTGGAGTAATCGTTGATGAACTTTCCATGGCTACCTTCAAATGTATACAATTAGTGAAATTTGAAAATTTAACATTTGAAATTACAAACCTTACCACTAAGTCATTCGTTAATGGTTAAACGAGTCATTGGCTTAAGGTGTGTTTACTTCTTTTTTTTAAGGCTTTTAGTGGAGTGGGAGGTGGGTTCAAATCCTTTTCATCCTTTTATTCGACACTTACATCAAACTCTTTTTCTTTCTACTAAAAAGCTTATTAAGACACTCAAGTAGAACCACATAAAAAGTTAAACAAGCCTTTAGTATTGTTGTAGACGAAACTGGGCTTAAGTTTTATGGTATCTCTAATGGCGTTGTTGATGTGAATCAGAGGTGGTAAAATGGGCAGGCGGGTGGGTAAAATGAGCGACGGGATAAAGAGGCGGCGGGATAAAGGAGTGCAGACTAAACGAGCGCGGAAAAAACGGACGGGGCGAAATGGACAGGCTGAACGGACGCATGCTAAAACGGAGAAAAAACATATAAAAACGTAGAAATAAAAAATAAAAATACTTGTTTGAAAGTCGGGGATAAAAAATTAAATACAAAAAAATCGCCGAGTAACATAATTATAATTTTACACAGTGGCGGAACCAGGAAGTTGGCGGAGTGGGGGCAAAAAATTTTTTTTTGAATAAAAGTTGTTGTATACACAAAAATAAAGATACTAATATAAGACTTTTATATTTTTTTCTTTATTTTGGGGGCAATTTGAAGGTTTTTATATTGTTTTGTTTCCGAGTGGGGGGCAATCCGATTTTACAATGGGGTGCACTTTAATAAAATGGTTATAAAAAAAATTACACTAAAATTTGATTTTATTTGATGAGCCATGGGGGGCGCCGCCCCCTGTAACATAGAAATAGTTCCGCCCCTGATTTTATATATGCGCTTATTAAGTCTATTTATTTTCTTACATGAGTGTCGGTTTAGCCCATTAACAATAATGTATTTATTTATTTTTTTGAAAAATTATGAAAAATTAGCTATATTTAACCAAATAGGCAAGATTTATCGCTTTTATGTGAAACTTATCTTCATTTACTTTCTCTAAATTTGAGTCTAATCCTAACAACACAATAATCACACGATTCTGAATCAATGTATAAGAAAAGATTATTTCCTTCGTCCCAACAAAAAACACCCATTTTTAGAAAAAATAAATTTATTACAGTATTTTCTTTCTTACTTTTTAACATAATGACATTTTTACTTTTATCTAATTAATTAAGGTTTTATTTAAATTTGTAATAACAATTTCAAAGAAGGGTAATATAGTAAACCTAATCAACCTTCCTTATCTATTTTAAGTATGTGATAATAATTTTGAAACGTTCGAAAAAAGAAAGAGAAATTATAAATTTAAGACGGATGTAGTAAATAATAGTTACAGATAACTTATGGTTTAGGGGGTGTTTGTGTTTGCGTTTTAAAGCAACTTAACTGCTTATTTCATTACCAAAACGGAGAAAAGCAATACTAAGTGTTTGGGGAAAAAAAAAGTAAACGCGCTTATTCACGTTTTCGAATAATCAAACGGCGATTTGAAAAGTGGAAGAAATGGTGCAGCTTGCAAACGCAACTTTATTTTTTTGTCTAATTACAAAAACACCCCAACTTAAACAATCCATTAAAACAAAATATGGACATTTTTGTCATTTTGCTCATAAATTTAATACATAATTTGATTTGCCAAACACGATTGCGTTATCTAACAACATAATTAAATCCAAACACTATATTTTATATCACGTTTTATAACCGCTGATTATCTGATTATTCATTTTCAAAACAGATAATCTATTTCACATAAGTAATGTCAAACACCCCCTTAATATCATTCAATCATTGTATGGCTCTAATTAAGTTTTACTTTGGTTACATAAAATATGTTTTAATAAAGTGTGAAGTGAAAGGAAACAAAGGATTGAGGGAAAAGAGTACGGTTTCTACTCCTGTTTCACGGATGGTGGTATTCATAGCTCCTCGAGTTTAGTGATTGATTTAAGTTTTGTCATGTCTTACTAGCATCACATATTTCCTCGATTTCATTCAACATAGTATTAGTTTCTGATCAATTTCTATATTTTGCAATCTAAACACAAATTTTGCTCAAAAAAAAAAGAGAAAATCTTAACAAAATTTGATGGTGTTAATTCCATCTTATTTAAGAAAATTCTCAAAATGCCTTGAGACGATCATAGCAACCGAGACGACTTTGCGTTATATTTCGATATGTGTCTGATATAAGTATAAGTCGCTTCGATTGTCTCGATCGCCTCACTTTAGTTTTTCTCTCCGTTGTTTTAGTAGCCTCGAGACACATGTCAAGTTATAGTGTAAAAATGTCTGAGTTGTCTCAACCATCGTAAAACATTTTAAAAATGTCATCAAATGGGGTGAAATTAACCCTAATAACAACATTTGTCTATGATGCAAAAATAAAAGTCGACTTTAATCTTAAAGTTGTCTTACTAGTAATTACTAGCAAGTAATTATAAAAAGTAATAACTACACTTTATTTTATCCTTTTGATTTACAATAAAACATTGTGTTTTTTTTTCAGTTTAATATAATAACTTATTAAGCTTTAATTTTTATTTTGCATTTTTTTTCAAAATTTTATAACAAAATAAAAATTATAAAATAAAAAATAATAAAAAGACCTAAAAAGTTAAAAGAGTATTTGCAACAATTTAAAAAGTATTAATAACCATCCCCAATTTTGTTATCTTAATCTTTAGGATTTTGATGGAATTGAAATCTAATTTCATTAAATAACGTGTTTTGTTGGTAAATTAAAAAATTCGGAATATGAAATTCCATTCTTTAACACTTTGATCAATGTTTTAAAACAGGGTTGATTTTGTCGGTTGAACCGGTTGATTCGTGAATCGATTTAGAGACTGATTCGGATGTAATTGGGTTTTTGTTTGTTTGAGAACCGGATTAAACCGCCTGTTTTTCGTTGACCTGGTTTGATAAACCCTGTCGGGTCATGAATTATTATTAAAAAGAATATAAAAAACTTTTTTTAAATAAATAGTTCTAAGTTTAATTGATAATTGAAGTGATTGTGACTATTGTTAGTTAAATTAAAATAAGAAATAACTTAATACTTCAACTAATATTATTTTATGAAGATTCTTTTAGATCGTGGAAAAAATAGTATTTTTTTTTTGTTAAATCAAACGGCGGCGCCACGGCGGGTTCAAACGCCACCACCATTTTTAGATTCTTTTAGATCGTGATCTGTTAGGCATCATTCATTTATTAGCAAACCATATCATACCCTTCATCGTGATGTTTTGATTTCGCTGCTAATTAGTTGTGAGAAGATATAGGCTTGTGATTTCGATCCCCCTATATTTTTCTATGATCAATTAGTTTACCGGAGATCAAAATAGATCCTTGATCTGTGTTTTCGTATGTTTTACTAATAGATTCGACATGTCCTTTAGATCCGCGATTTAGACGGATTTTTTGGGTATTTTCTTAGAACTCCCTTCAATCCAAATGGCTCCTGCTAAATCCATGGAGGACGAACTTGCCAAAATCTTTGTTTCAATTTTTGTTACAAATTTCCCAGATTCCTTCTCGGCTAAAGACCTTTTCCACACCTATAGAACATATGGTCACGTGGTGGACTCGTTTATTTGCTAATGGTGTCAAAACTGGTCCCAATGTAGGGGTTAGGACTCAGGGAAGCTACGGTGGTTCAATCAATAATATTGCGCATCGTTCCGTTGCTAATGTTGTTAATGGTGATGCTATTGTAGATTCTACCCCTAGCATTTTACTTGATGATGAATGTCTTAATCAACAAGATTTATCTCTCTCCCTGATTGGAAGGTGAAAACTTTCTCATCCCTTCCTAATCTACCCAACGTGTTTAATAATGAGGGTTTTGCTGATATTTCCATTCGTTTCATGGGAGAACAATGGGTCATGATGGTCTTTTCCAACAATGACACTAAAGCAGCGTTCAGAACAGTATTGGGATCAATTCCTGGTTCTCTGTGCTACAGGAAGCGACAACTGATTTCTACACAGCCGAGAGAATTGCCTGGTTAGACATTGATAGGGTTCCATTTAAACTTTGGTCAAATGCCACTTTCAAAAGGATTGCAAATAAATGGGGAGATATATTAGACATTGACGATCAAGATAACTCTTGTTATCACACCAAGAGACTTTGCATCATGACCAAGTTAAAATCCAATATCTTTGAAAGTTTCAAAGTCATCTTTCGTGGAAAAATATATCAGATTAGGGATAAAGAAGTCCCCGGCTGGGTCCTTGAGTTCACGTACGAGCCAGACGATGAAAGCTCCATTAATGATGAGGTTCTAGTTCAGAATAGTGACATTCCAGTTGAAAGAGATGGTAGTGAGCAATGTGAACCAGTTATTGTGGCTGAAACAGATTTTGATAAGCCAGAGGAACTGAACGAGGTTCATTCTGAAGATCCTTTTGACATATATAATCTCCTTGGAAAAGAGAAATAGCAACCTCAAGTCACGAAAACTGGAAGCAGTAGTCGTCCTTTTCCTCCAGATTACACTCCCCCCGTGCAAGACGGTTTATAGGACACTAATCATATTGAGCAAGCTGAAGAGAACAATACCACACAGAAAGCGGCTGTAGAGGCTGAGGATAATGGGTCTGCTGACATTTTGAATGTTAACTCCTCCAACTCTCGACGTTCGGTATTTTTAAAACCGCTAGTGTTCCAATAACAGGTGGTTCGTTTTTGGTAAGCCTAGAAGACCTAATTAAAGTAGGTCAAACTATGGGGTTTAAAGTGGATGGGTGTGAGAACGACATCATGAAGATTATAGCATCACAGGGAGAGGATACGGTTAATAAATGGATTTTTGTCTCTTAACATCCAAGGCCTTGCTTCAAAGGCAAAAAGAGATTGGATTCGGGAGTTATGTACTAAACATGGAGTTAACGTTCTTGCTTTACAGGAAACAAAAATGGAAAAAATAGAGGTCTTCACGGTCAAATCTTGTTTGGGTAATTTTGGGTTTGACTTTGTCCATAGTGATTCTGTTGGGAACTCGGGCGGGATCCTTTGTGCATGGGATCCAAACTGTTTCATTAAAAAGGACTCTACTTTCTCAGATTATTTTGTCATGGTAGATGGCGTCTGGCTTTAGTCCAACACTCACATTCTTCTTGTAGTTGTGTATGCCCCCAATGATAAACGTGAGAGATGAATGTCGTGGGATCACGTACGTACTGTTGTCAATCATTGGGAAGGGGACGTTCTTATGATGGGAGACTTTAACGAAGTTCGCCTTCAATCAGAGAGATTTGGTTCCACTTTTTTCGCTAGGGACGCTGACTTATTCAACTCTTTCATTCTCAACTCCGGGATGCACGAAATTCCCTTAGGTGGATTTAATTTCACTTGGTGTCATAAATCCGCCCAAAAAATGAGCAAACTGGATCGCTTTCTTATTTTAGAAAACCTGTAGATCTCGAAGTCTAACTTCAATGCTATAACGTTAGATCGCCTTCATTCCGATCACTGCCCTATTTTACTCAGAGAGTGTACCAACGATTATGGCCCATCTCCTTTTCGCTATTATCATCATTGGATTAATATGGATGGTTTCAGGGACTTAGTCGAGAATACATGGCGTTCAGCTACTGGTGATAGCTCCAATGATATGCGTAACCTTGTTAGTAAATTGAAGTTTCTCAAAAATAAAATCAAAGAATGGAATGCCAATCAGAAAGGTAGGACATCTGATGACCTTATTCATCTGCATAAAGATCTCTGCTTAATAGACAAGGAAATCGATATTGGTAATGGTTCTGATGATATCTTCGTTAAAAGGATGGATATTATTAACTCCATCCACTCCATTAATAGTAACCGTGCCACAGAAGCTCTCGAAAAAGCCAAGGTAAAATGGTCTATTGAGGGGGACGAGAATTCTCGATTCTTTCATGGTTTGATCAATAAACGACGTAAAAAAATGAGTATAAGGGGCATTTTGAAAGACGGCATATGGATTGATCATCCATCATTGGTCAAAGAAAAATTTTTGGATCACTTCAGGAACAGATTTGCAAAGCCGGTGCGCCGTTGCCTTTCTCTTGATGTCGACTTCCCTATCTCTCTAACTCATGAACAACAATCTGAGATCGAATTAGAGATCACCAGGAGGGAGCTAAAGGTAGCAGTTTGGGATTGTGGTGTAGACAAATCCCCCAGACCAGATAAATTTACATTCGGTTTTTATAGACAATTCTGGGATCTCATAGAAGAAGACGTATTCAGGGCCGTCAACTATTTTTTTGTTAGTGGAGGTTTTTCCCCGGGTTGCAACTCCTCTTTCATCGCCCTCATTCCCAAAATTCCTAATGCTAATTCGGTTAATGACTTTCGACCAGTTACCCTTATAGGTAGTCTTTACAAGATCATCACTAAAATATTATCCAATCGCCTTCTACCTGTCATTGACTCCCTCATTCATGAAGTCCAATCAGTGTTTATTACTGGTAGACAAATCATGGACGGCCCATTCATCCTAAATGAGATCATGTAATGGTGCTCGTCAAAGAATAAACAAACCTGCATTTTTAAGGTAGACTTTGAAAAAGCTTTCGATTCGGTCAGGTGGGATTTTTTGGATTAAGCTTTAGCGAAATTTGGCTTCGGGGATAGATGGCACAGGTGGAAGGTTGCCTTAATTCGTCGAAAGGATCCATTCTAGTAAACGGCAGTCCCACATTGGAATTTCAATTCTACAAAGGCTTAAAGCAAGGTGATTCTCTCTCGCCTTTCTTGGTCATCCTCGTTATGGAAACTCTACACATCTCTTTCCAGCGAGTTGTGGAGGCAGGTATATTTACTAGTCTTAAATTCAGTAACTCGTTGACCATTTCCCGCCTTTTTTTCGCTGATGATGCTGTCTTCATTGGTAAGTGGAATGAAAATAATATTCGTACCATTATCAATGTTCTGGAGTGTTTCCATCGGGCTTCTGTTTTAAAGATCAACCTGAGCAAAAGTAAACTCCTCGGGGTTCATGTATGTAAAGATAAGGTCACTCAGGCTGCATTCAAACTTGGGTGTAAGGTTTTAAGCATTCCCTTCAAATATTTGGGCACTCAGGTTGGAGGCAGCATGCATAGGGTCAACATTTGGCAAGATATGATTGACAAAGTTAAACGCCGCCTATCCAAATAGAAGATGGATGCCCTTTCTATTGGTGGAAGACTTACCTTATTGAAATCGGTAATGACTTCTATCCCCATTTTTCATATGTCACTCTATAAAGTTCCCTTACAGGTCCTCAAGGAGCTTGAAACTCTTAGAAGAGAGTTTTTTCACGGTCACACTCATAAAAGCAAAAAAGCAAGTTGGATCAAATGGAGTTCGGTTGTTACTGCTAATGAGGAAGGAGGTCTCGGCGTGCCAAGCCTATATGCATTAAACCGGGCTCTTATGTTAAAATGGGTTTGGAGATTTATTGTTCACAAAAACTCCTTATGGGCGCGTCTCATTCGTGTTATATATGGTGATGAATGTACTCTTTACTCTACCCCCGCTGAAAGGAAAGCGCACCTGCTGGTTAAATATCGTGAACGAATGCAAAATCCTTAAAGACCAGGGCATTAATTATTTTGAGTTTTCGAAACTAAAAGTGGGAGACGGTAACTTAACAAGTTTTTGGAACGGTGACTGGTGTGATCTTGGGGTTTTGAAGCACAAATTCCCCCGCATCTATGCTCTAGACATTCTCAAAGAGGTTAGTGTTCGTTCTAAATTTGAAGATGTTAGTTTGTCTCACTCTTTTCGTCGACAGGCTCGGGGAGGTGCCGAGCAAACCCAACTCGCTGATCTCACCACGTCCATGGCAAATATCACTCTTGTTCCTCAGCAGGATAGACACATTTGGACCCTAGAAAAAGATGAGAAGTATTCTGTGGTTTCTCTTAGGAAAACCATAGATAAACACCGTTCGACTCAAGTGTCGTCTAAGACGAGATGGTTAAAATGTATACCCTTAAAGGTATACATTCTTGCATGGAAAATCAAACTTGATGATTTACCGTCCAGGTTTAATCTTTCTAGACGAGGCATTGACATTAATTCTATTGCCTGCCCTTTATGCGACGTGGGAGTGGAGACTTCTACACATTTGTTCTTCAACTGCAACTTAGCTTCTCAGCTTTATGACGAGACTTCAAGATGGTGGCATATTCCATGTGTTGATTTCAATTCCTACAATGATTGGTGGTCCTGGATTGTTTCGATTCGTCTCCCGGCCAAACTTAAAGAAGTGTTAGAAGGCGTATTCTATACTATGTGGTGGATGCTCTGGAATTTACGCAATAAGACACAATTCGAGAACAACAAACCTTCAAAGGCGATTCTTTTTGACAATATTGTTTCTACTTCTTTTATTTGGTGTAAAATAGATGTAAATCGTCATTCAATTGGAATGACTGGTTGAAAAACCCACACCTTATGGTTTTGTAATTCTAACTCTTTGCTAGTGTTTTTAATAATATCGCCGTTCAAAAAAAATATTATTTTATGATAGTTCATTATAACTTTTAATTATAAACTAATTGACCAAACGTGTTAAAGAACATATATGATTCGTGATATGAATCATATATGATTTTCTGAAAATCATATATTTTTCGTGAAGAATAATATATGATTCTCTCATATGTGATTTAAGAAAAAAAGTTGAAAAAAAAATTCGTCGAAAGTATATATATGTGCCTTTCGATAGATAGATGATCTAATTCTCGTCACGATCATATATTTTGTTTTACTTAACGATGAACGGTTTATAAGATATTTAATTTTAAAAAAATAAGTTTTTTTTGTTACATGATAAAAATGTTATGATTGGTTGACCGAGTTTATAATAAATTAAAAGTTTATGTTAAATTTTCTCATATTTAGGTAATCAAACACTTATATTATAGAAAAGTTGTTACAAGCATACATGTATTCATCACGTGATGTTGTAGATAATGATAAGTTGATAACTTTACGACAGTCCACCACAATGATTTGAGACCCGTGACTCTCCACACTATATCATTGCACAATCTTCTTTTATGTAAATCAAGTAAATGTAAATTAAGTAATGAGCAATTTTCATTTATGCATCATGACCAAAGCTTTTTTTTTTCCACCTCACTTTTAAATGTTTCAAAAATAATTTAAAGTGGCCAAATAAATTAAGACGACTTTTCACTGTATCTTGACATATTTCCGATATATATACAAGTCGTCTCATTTGCCTCGGTCTTTTTGGTCGCCTCTAACACATGTCAAATTATGTTTCAAAGTTTCTTTGAATGCTTCGATCGCCTGGAAATATTATTGGAACATTTAAAAATGGGATGCAAATAACATAAGGTCATAAGCAACCTTTGTTAAACGTTCATTTTGAGAAATTGGCTTTAAGTAAATTTCAAAGGGGTATATCGGCGGCCAACAAGAAAACCCACAAGGTCGTATCATTTTTTCATTTCACCACTAATACTGGTAGCAACAAATAGGAGTAACATAAAGAACAACCTTATCATCCAAACAAGCACACTCACATATTTTACTGATATGAGTCTCCTTTACTCAAAAAATAAGCACACTTAGAGTATCGGATACACTTAGTATGAGGCGGTGATGCCGTGGAAAAAAGTAATACTTTCTCCGTTTTTAAATAAATATCAACTTTTAACTTTAAGAATCGATCTTTTCTAATTTTGATCTTAAACTATTTTATTTATATTATGTATTATTTAGTAAGAATCATACAAAAAAGATACATTTAAACCTTAATTCATTTATAAATTGCACTAAATATTACATAACACAAATAAAATATTTTAAAATTAAAATTAGATAAATAACTTAAAAAAAATACTATCTCCGTCCCAAAATTATATTCCACATTTTTTTTGTCCCAAATTAATTGTCCACTTCTAAAAATAGGTAGAAAAATTAGATCGAGATGACTATATTACCCTTACTTGAGGTTATAATTATAAACTCTAATTTTTTTTTAAATTAATTGATTAAAGGTAAAACTGTTTTTATGCAAAAAGTAAGAGAGAAAGCTGAAAAAGTGATTTTTTCTTAAACTGTGTATTTTTTGTTGGTAAACAATAATTTTGGGACGGAAGGAGTAATAATGAACAATTACTTGATTTACTTAAAGACAAAGGGGTGTTTCTTTTTCCCTTGTTTCCACTTAATTGGTGTCTAACCCTTAACATGTCTTAATTAAGAGACTCATTATAATTAAAACTCCAATAAGTGACTAATTAAGATGAGTTAGTTAAACCACTTAATTTGATAAACAAACCTTCAAATTTGCCTAACCCTCCTACTTATGCACTAAACAAGTTAAGTATAGACAAAATAGATGAATAGTCCATGAGATTTGGTTAAAATTGCAACTTCATTCATTCGACTTTAAAAATTGTATAGATAGTCCCTAACTTTGTAAAGAATAACACACTTGGTCCCTCCACTTAACTAATGTAAGTGAACTCCGTTACTTTTTACTCATGAGTCCTTTTTGTTAACGGACGATGCAACGTCCATCCTTTACTCTAACATATATTTATATATTTAGGTTTTTCGACATTAGGTTCGTTTTGACCGTGTCTTTTACGTTTTTGTCCAATTTTTTACATTTTGTTTGAAAAAAATCTATAAAAAATTAAGAAATTTTTTGAAATAAATTAAAAAATAGTTAAAGTTAAAAAATTAATTTATCTTCGAAAAATTAATTTAATAAAAAGTTACTTTCAAAAATATTTTGAAAAAAAAATTTAAAGTTAAAAAAAATTATTTTATTTTCGGAAAAAATCTAATTTCTAAAAGAAATTATTTTCGAAAAAGATTTAAAAATAATTAATTTATTTTGGAAAAGTTTAATTTCAAAAAAATTCGAATTTTTAGATTCTTTTTGAAATCCTAAAATTTTAAAATTTCAATTTTTTTCAAAGTTACAATTTTTTTTAAGATATTTTTTTCGAAATAAATTAATTTTTTTAACTTTAAATATCCTTTTCGAAAATAAAATAATTTTTTTGAACTTTAAACTGTTTTCTGAAATTATTTTTTTGAAAACAAATTAACTTTTTTTTATATTTTTATAATTTATTTCGAACAAAACCTAAAAATCATTCGAAAACGTAAAAGAAATGGACAAAACGAACCTAAAGTCGAAAGTTTTTATGTTTTATTCAGCTGTTAAAATAAAGGATGGACGATGCAACGATTGTTAACAAAAAGATCTAATATGTAAATAGTAACAAAGTTCATTTAACACTAGTTAAGTGGAGGGATCAAGCGTGTTATTATTTGCAAAGCTAAGGACTATTTATGCATCTTTTAAAGTCGAAGGAGTAAAGTTGCAATTTTGACCAAACCACAAGTACCATCCATGTAATTTTGTCTTAAGTATATAAAAAATGATTTGAAAACCTTTTTTTAACATAAACATTAATTTCATTAGCACACCTCACAAACGGAGGAAAGTTACAACAAGTTACATCGAACATAAAGAGCAAAATCGAAACCGATTTGCTAAACAAAATACACATGGTAACAAGTTGAGCAAAGCCAAAACATACACCATAAAGGTTGTGACACAATACAAGGGTGAGGGAGAATCAACAATGTGAGGTTTTCACGAACATACCCATATAAAGGTGTAATTTCGAGCAAAAGTACACAAGATACACAAAACATGGAAAGAAGATAAAACATAACATCCCTAAAAGAGCCAACCCTAAGCCAAACAAATCTAAATCAAAAATCCAATGCAGCAGCAAGCCTTCGACGGTGTGAAGCGGTGGTCAGATAGGAAGCGACGACAATGAGAAGTGATAGATCTGAAAGTAAAAGGATATTATTGTGGGAGTTAGGAGAGAAACCTACCTTCACAAACAAAGGAGTATATATACACAAAAGGATGAAAGAAAGAGATCCGGACGGTCGGCCGTAACCGACCGCCAGAAAAGCAACAGACACAGATCTGAGCAAAGTTGTGGAAAAGTTTGAGGTGGTGGAAGTTTCGTGAGAGAGAAAGTTTGGTCCCTAAACATACAATTATTTGTGTGTCTAAATAAATATGTAAAATTTTAGTGGTTTGTGAAAGTTGAGGGTCCATGTGTTGTCCCCACCGAAATGTTTTCATATAAGTAGGTTTTAACATTTATATTTAGAGTGGATATTACGGTGGCTGGTCACGACGGCGCGAGTTCATGGCACCGCCAACCGTACCGTGGGTGGTATCGTCGGTTGTGGGCTGGCTATTTCCAGTCGACGTCAAGAAAGACGGTGCGAGCTTATGGCGCAGCCAACCACACCATGGCTCGCGCCATGGGTTGCGTTATATTTTTTTTAATATTTTTTTTTAAATTTGAAAATGTTACCGTTACCCAACGACTAGTTTTTTGCTTATTTTAGGCCGTTTAGTTGGGTTAAATACCCCATTTTATCACCTAGTTTCACTATAAATCACACAAATACATACCGTTTTCTACATTTCACACACTATTTTATCAATATGAATCCCGGAGGTTCTGATTTGTCCGCTATTTACGAAAACTACGATCAAGATGATATGGAAGCACGGGTATTATTTAGCAGATGGAATTTACCCTCACTGGGCTTCTTTTGTTTAGTCATATACAATTGCAACGGACGAAAAGAAAATGAAATTTAAAAAGGTTCAGGAAAGTGCTAGAAAATATTTTGAGCGAGCGTTCGGGGTATTACAAGGTCGGTGGGGGATTATTCAACAACCAACACGAAGTTACCAAGTCAGCACGCTTAAAAGAATCATGTATTGTGGCATCATACTACATAACATGATATTGGAAGACCAAAAGTTTGACATTAGTGAATATGACCATATGTATGCTCCGCCTCAAGCCAATCTCGAACGTACTTGGGTAGAACGGTGTGAGACATTTAGAAGGAAACATAAGGAACTTCGGGATAGGAAAGTTCACGATGAACTTCGACGTGATCTCGTTGAGCATTTGTGGAACCTTAATCATTGATGTTTTTTAATTATTGTTATTTTTTTAAGATGTGATTTTTTTAGCGTATTGTTTTTTAAAAATCTGTATTTGTATTTTTATTATGAATGAAATGTGTTTTTAGTTTAAAATAAATTGTTGAAAAAAAAATGGTGGGGTGACGACGACACGAGAATGTTGGTGTTAACGAGGGAGGGGAGGTTGTGTCGTCGTGGGGAGTTTTGGTGTCATGGGAGAAAAAGGTGATGTGGCATCACTTTTTGCCCACGACACGAGCACGACGGCTCAACCATATCGTGTGCTCTTAATGTTTTGCTAACTATCACGCTATTGATACTTTTTTAGCTTTCCGTAATTAAAAGCATTTTTAAATATAAATTACTTGATATTAATGCATACCTTATTAAAACTAACTTACCTTAATTATATATGTTGAAATTATGTATTTTAAGAAATGATGAGTTTATATTTGGAAATTATTTTTAATTACGAAAAGGTAAAAAAACACTAGGATGATGGTTAGCAAAACCCTTATATTTAAACATATTAATTAAGCATGTCAACTAAAACCCTAGTATGGTGTTTGATGCGTCAAGTCATGGTCATAAGGTAAGTTTTACGGCGCGATACATCATACAATAAGTTTTGTTACGACCATTCACGTCGTATTTGCTAGCCCAAAATAGTGCCCAAAACGCTAGACAACGACGCGAGACACTGTACATACCTTCACGTTATGGCCTCGCGCTATGGATTTTATTTTTTACTTTTTTTTAAATGTGGCCACAAGAATGTCGGAAATTGTGGTGTTGACCACTATGACACTATTCTGATATAATAGTAATTTTGGCGTTATGAAGTAGTTGGTTGATGTGACATGTATCTTTTTTACGATACAAGCCTACGACTCAGCATTATATCTAATGCTCTTGATAGGTAGTTCGTGAACCTTGTAACATCTGTTGGTTAATGTTCACATACCACCTAATTTATTAGGCTAGACATAACAGTGATCCATTGTGGTCACGATTTTTTCTGCCACTCCAGTTTCCTCGTTTAGATTATTTACTTTCGATTTATTTCCACAACAAAGTAACCAAGTTTATTTTTTTTTTAATTTAACAAATACAACATTACATTAAATGAATAAATAAAACATTACATAACAATTAAAATAAAATAAAAATATTACAAAAATAATTTAAAACTAATACACATAATTTTAATTATAAGTTGCGTTATTTTCGTTCTTCATCTCCCGCAAAGCATGTTGCTGTGTCGGGGCAAATTAGGGTTGTTTCAGTGTTGTAGGAGATTATTTGTTTGTCCCGTTTCTTTTTTTCAGCAAGTTCAATTGCTCAACGTTGTAATTTGAGTTTTTCCCTTTTCAAAGCCGCCTCTAACGTAAAAGGATGTTTGTAAATCACTTTGTATTCCGCACAAGCTTTTTGGTATGGGGTGAGATCATTGGCACCACTTTCTTGATTAAGCTCAATGTTATTCATGATAACACAAAAATAACCATTTCTAGGGCGAACCCTGTTTTCTATTTGCTCAAAATCGCGTCGAACCCTATATTTAAACCCGTCTCGTTTTTATAGTACTTAAGGACGTCTCCACAAAAACCCTTTGTTTATTATTGTTTCCTTGCTTGCTATTCCCCGAAACATGACATCAACCTTTGCACAAGGCGACCTCTTTCGCTGTTGTCCATTGTTTTGGCGGATCCTTACTGTTGGTCTCAACCCGCTTGGCTTTTAAAGCAGGTCTCGAGGGATTCTTAGGTTTGACGGGTGACATCTCTTAGTCAGGAGATGCTTCATCGCCTTCGTAAAGGTTAACAACACCTTAATAGGATTCGTGACCCGAACCTTGGCCCATAGATTGATCTTGACTCGAACATTGATCCACAAAGTACTCTTGATTATACACCTTGACCCGGACGGTTTTAATAGTACATATTTGGGTTTTGTGGTTGTTGTGATTGATATTCAAAGCCGGGGTCTGAACCACATGTTTGGTGACACACCAGATATTCAGAAAGTCGAATACGATGTCACATGGGGAACACTTTGTTGAGGAAATTGGGATTTCGAGTTTTAGTTTTGGGGGTTCTTTTGCCAGACAAGTTGAGATGGTTAACTTTTTGGTTTTGTGAGAAAAATGGTATAATGGGTTGAGTATTTATAAGGGTATAGTGTTTAAATTTTAGTTAATTTTGTTTAAATTTTAACGGTACAAATTTTTTGAAAAGAGAGAAAGTTTCTTTTTTAACTTGGTCGTGGGTGAGACAGATTCTAGTCGGTCGCTAAAACGCAACCGACCGACTGCGACCTTAAGCCGTTGCAAGTAGCCTTAGAGAAATACTTGTAAGTTATTCTTTTTGTGTTGTAAGAAAACATGTTGTGTTGTCCCATATTATTATGATGATTAATGATAGAAAATAGATGAAAAGAGATGGATTCCTAGAGAGAGAAAGTAGTGAGAGAAAGTAGAGAGAGAGATGATTAACTTGGTGAATATTAGATTAGAATGATGAGAGTACTAATGACCATCCACCCTTCCTAACATGCTAGGAAGGGCCTTATATAGCCGGGCTTACATGTAACCATAATGGGCTATATTGTTTGGACCGGGCTTGTCTTTTGGGCTTTAAGTAGCTTAAATCCAAACCCGTGAACCACGACTATTTAACTAACTATTACAACGTTCTAATAAATATTACAGTAGAAACCTATGACCAGGGTCGTCTCGTGGATTTCGGTGGCCCTGTACCACGGCTATACGGAGGCCCTCCTAAATACTAAAAGTAAAGGTAAAAACAAATATGTCCATTGATGACGCGTAAAAAGTATTAATAAAATACGAAAAAAAACGTTAGACAACGATACTAATAAGATCTACCGTGTTACAAAATCAAAATTAACTTTCTGAATAGTGTGATTTTTTTAAAGATTCTTAGAAGCAAAGTTATTGATTAAATCATAAAATGATTGGAAAGCAAAATTTATAATAAGAATCAAGAAGTTAAAAACATACCTGATCATTAAATCGATTTTTACATTAGAACAATTGTTACAAAAAAATGTAAAGATTATTCAGTTACCTTGAAATAGGTTTAATAGGGACAGAAGTTTGGGTCCTAGCTCAATTGTCAGATTTCGTGGTACTATATTTTTGCCATTTGCTTTTAAAACAAGAAAGTAAATAGTTCGTATATGTCTATACAATACCGTATATATATACTGATATACACAGTGGACTTTCAGAATTTGGAGGCCTTGTGCTAGTGTGCCGCTTGCACCCCCATAGAGCCGGCCCTGCCTATGACCGAACATTCTTGTTTGACTCAATATTTTGAGGCTAACAATATCCCCTAATGTGAGGTCATTCCTCTTCTATATTTGGAGTCCAATGGAGATTTATGAATTTCGTCATAAATGAGTCTTGAACGTGTAACAGTAGTATTGTTCCTTCATGCTGTGATCTTTGAGCCTTTGTCATTGTCTTTCGACTTAGTCTTTTATCTTGAGATCTTCAAATCATTCTTGACTTGTCTTTGCCATCTTGCGATCTTGTGTCTTTATCCACATGCTCACACTATTAATTGTTGAATAAGTCTTTGGGCATGAATATGTGGTTTTGAATCTTTGACTTTGCTGAGTACACCGTGACACCACCTTCTCGAGACAAAACATAGACACGAACTGAATGGCTTTGACATTCATCCTAAATCGGTAGCGTTTTACCTCCGGTCGGTGAAGACCGTTATACGATATTAAATATCGTACCTGTGATTAGGTAGATTCAATTAAGAATCTCCTTGACAGGGTTTCACGGCTGTACTAGCCGTTTTCTTTACTCGACCGTCTCAAAGCAAGACTGCGAACATAAAGAGTGAATCAATTGGATAAATATCCGCTTGATTAAAGTCGTCAATTCAAATTCCTGGAACAAGTTTGATTCATTAAGAATCTTACCATTGTTGCTTTCCAGTTGACACAAGTTTGATTCATAAGAATCTCACAAGTTACCTACCGTAGCGCTGTTTGATGTTGACGCTAGAAGGATTTCCATTCGTCACTGTGGATATTAATGAATATCACTCTGAATGTTCTGGCAAGATCATAAAGATATTGCGTAGAAACCTGAAACGAGTTTGAATCAATTCAGAATCAAACCACTGTTGCTTTTCAGTTTTACATATGTTCAATTCATAAACACTCTTACATATGACCTACCGCAGTGTTGTTTGATGTTAACACTGGAAGGATTTCCACTTATCATTATGAATACTAAGTAGTATCACTCTGAGTGTTCTAGCAATATCACAAGGATATAGCGTAGGACTCTCTTTATCTTCATCCGTGTGTCCTAACGAGATTTGACTGATCTCTTGGCTCTAGACTCGATTTGTGCACTTTTGGTAGTCGGAGGCTGGAGCAGATGTCACCTATTTAATATCAACTATCTCGGAGTGAGAAAGTCAATAGAAGTCATGTTGATCTCCGTGACAATAAAACAAACTTCTTTTGAGAGAAGCCTGAGTAGCTAGGAAAGGGTTGTGCTTCACATCACTGGGTCCATGATGAGTTTGTCTTCATGATGAGTTGACCCAGTTTCTGCCTAATTTGTAAGGAGGGCTTCTTTCTTTACACTCTTTATCCTTACATTTCTTTTTCATTCTTCAACCCCTTCAATGCATACCAAGACATCATTAATAGCACCTTGTTGTGATTGTTCCAGTGCTATCATCAGTACTTAGTCGGCATTCAGCTTCATTCACATTCTACTCCATCTTTCCTAAGGACTTCTAATAATCTATTGGATTGTCCCTGGGAAGATCCCTCCGGTTCTGGTTGGATCATAGGACTTAAACCTAACCACCCTTTTGACACCAATAACGTCGTGAATTAAAGATGTTGTGGGTATTTGATCGTAACCATGAGTGCTTGAGTCTTTAGATCACATTTTAATCACATTTTCTCCCCTATCTCTAATATATAAAATCTTTTGATATTAGAGATACCAAATTTGATTAAAATGTATTTTGAAAAATAGTCTTGAAATCCTTCGGGAGAAAGATGTGTCAAACTTAGCATGAATTTTGGAACGCTCCCCCTTAAAAATTGATCTAATGGAATTGTCATTACGAGGATTTGATCCACATTAAACTTTTGAGGATAGGAGTTGTTGAACACACACTTTTTGAAAGATTTTGAATATCATTGAGAAATTCTTAAAAAATTATGTTCAACGCTTTTTGAAAAATCAATTTTTTTTGACGAAAAGGTTTTTCTAAAGCATAAACTTGAGTTCATAGACTTTGAATGTCTTGACGAATCCACTCAAGTGTAAGAAGATTTAACTTCTTTTGCTAAGGGTAAGGGCACGAAATCGTACACTCCCCCGTGAATATAGTTCCGGGTTGCAATCTGAAAGTGATTACAAGCCATTGTGTTGAGCTCAAAACGTTGAATGTTTTGTGACAAGCTCAACCCGTGATAGATTGATCTACCCGTTTGTTAGGATAAGTTGTCTTTAAAGATACACTTTCCTTTATTTGAGGTCCGAGTTACAGCCTGACATTTAACTGTAAGTCGTTTACATGAGCTTAAAAACTTGGAATGTTTTTAGTGAGAGCTCATGACCGAGAAATTTAATTTTCCATTGTTGAGGATAAGTTATCATCGTGATCAACTTTCCTTTCTTTGAGGCACGAGTCACAATCTGAGGTAATTGTAAATCATTTTTCATGAGCTTAAAAACTTTGAATGTTTTTAATATAGCTCATGACCGAGAAATTTTTAGTTTCCCGTTGTTAAAGATAAGCTATCATCCGTAATAAGCTTTCCTTTCATTTAGGCACGAGTCACAATCAGATGGAATTGTAAATCATTTTACATGAGCTTAAAAACTTTGAATGTTTTTAATATAGTTCATGACCGAGAAATGTTTAGTTTCCCGTTCAGAGGATAAGTCATCATCGGGATGAACTTTCCTGTCTTGTGAGCCCGGGTTACAGTCTGTGAGTTGACTATAAGCCATTGTGTAGCTTACTTGTGAAACCCCTAAGACACATATTTCTCTAATATCTATTTCTTCAGCAACCAAACTCTAAGAGTGTCTTTTGTAGAACGACATGAATAAGGAAAACCTTTATGTTCTTGTTGAGCCTTTACTTTATTACCTTCACTTTCATCAGTAGTTTGTATGCTTGCATGTGGGTTAGCGATATCTTGATGAGAACCATGTGGGGGTTCACAATGAACCTTTGTCGTGCTAGAGGGAAATATTTTTCCAGTAGGAACCCATTTAAGACCAGTTGTTTTGAAGATTCTACCCGTTGGTATCCACTTAAGACAAGGTCTATGAAACGTAGTTTTTTCATGCACAGCGGAAGACTTAATTGGAGAAAAACTATTTCCTATAGGGTTCCATCTTTTAAATGCTCTAGCTTTTTGGTTCACCTTGTTCAGGACTTTTGTGATGCAATCATCATGAACGGAATTAAACATGCATTTGTTACATTTCATGCAAATAAAGTGCTTAGCATCTGAGAAGGATCTAGTGTTCCTAGGATTGGCTGATTTGGGCACATCATAGAAGGGTCTAGAATTCCTAGATGTGTGATTAGCGCTCCTAGGTTTCGGTTGGGTCTTATCCCTTGCTTGTGTCTTTATCTTAGCATCCTCTAGATAGTTTTTATGACCCGTGTCATTTGAACTACTCCGAGGCAAGTTCTTAGAGCTATTTCTAGAGTTGCTTGAAGTATTCATGTGATTGGGTTTTGCATAGGCAAAATTTGTTAAGGGGGATCTGAATAGTGGAGTGGCTGTTTTTGGCAAATTGCTACACACGTCAACTTGGGATGAAAACCTCGAGTTTGAAGTTTTGGGTCGTTTAGATTTAAACGCATTCGGTTTTCTAGAAACTGAGCGATTTCTGAATGGTTGAGTAGGAGGTTTCCCCAAGATTGACTGATTTGCTAACTCATTATTCACTATTTCGTTTAAGCTTCCTTAATTCATTTTTCACCGTTGTTAATGCAAAAACCTTTTCCTGAATCTGAGCTTTCAATTGCTCATTTTGTAGAAGTAATTGAGCGACACGTTGTTCTAACTTAATGTTCATATTATCAAATATGTCGTTATTAGCATTCGCGTAATTACTATCTACATTGTCGATAGGTTGCACAGATATTTCACTGAATGAAGCAGGCGGAGGACTTGGATTTTGAGAAGCCAACTTTGATTCTAACAAATTTATTTGTTTCACAAAATGTTCTTTTTCCGTATTAAAATATTGAATCTTACGATCCAATTTTTGTTCAAGAACAACGTTTGCTTTTTCAAGTTTTTGGAAATAGTCCTCAAATTTGTCATTTTTCTTTGAAAACTCGAGTTTGGCATCCTCAAAATCTTTTGTATTTTGAGCTAATATAGTTTCGAGCTCATGAATCTTAGAATCATACACAGTAGTTAATTGTACCTCAACCGTCGGCTCTTCATCATAAATGGGTCTGATATCTGCATCATTGGCTGATCATTCCCTGAGTTGTGGATGGTATGCTGCTTCTCGGATTCTATCCCGCTCCTTTCTGTGACAATCGAACAATCATCCAATGTTTGACCATCATCGACATTGCTCTCGTTCTTCTGCACGAATCTGTTATTCACCCTTCTTTCAACTTGTAGTTTATGACGTGTTCTTTCAGCAATGGACTTCCTTACGTCACTCATGTCTTGAAGAAATGTCTCCTTGAATTCTTGAACTTCTAACCGAGTAAATTCAAAGAAGTATCTGTTTATGAATTCTCGATCATAATGTACAGAGACCTGTGTATCAAGGAATTGCTGAAACTGATTTTCAATAACCAAAACGGCATCTATGGATTCAACCTCTTGAAATTCATCGTTGGCAAGTTGTTGTTCAAGGTGATCTACATTGAGTAGCATTGTGCTTGTGAATGTCTCAACATCTTGACCAGTTAGTGACATGAATACCCGTTTGAATCCAAGTTCGACGCGAGTGCCTTTTAACTCGTCATTTGAAAGAACTTGAAGGTGTGACTAGAGTGATCTAAAGTGTGTCATGCATCGTTCTTTTGCAACCGACATCTTGGATTTGAGTGCATGCACATCTTGTGTTGCGGAATCCATAATGAGTGTTTTAGATGATGAAATGACTTTGGATCTAAGTAGATATGGTGTGATTGGTTTGTGATTGATATTTCTAAAATTCCGATTTTTTTCTTAGTCCGACAATAAATTTCTCAGTCCGACAAAACGGTAATCCGAAAATTTTGTCTTACCAAATTTTGAAATCAAGTCCGAAATAGCCAAAAACTAATAGGGAAAATTTTTGAAAAGTGAAAAATTTTGAAAAAAATAAAACCTAAAAATGGCCTAAAAATTTGAATTTTGGTCCAAAAATTTGAATGTTTCGTCGAAAATTTTTTCGCATCGCCAAAAGTTGAAATCGAAGCTTAAATGGCCTAAGAATGGTCTAGGAAAAAATAAATTTTACTATGGTTTTCCCGCCAAAAAACTCCTTTTTTTTTGGCTTATCCGGAATCCGTGTACTTTGGCTTATCCAGAATTCTTGAAAATGAACCTTATCCGGAGTCTGTGATTCTTCTTCTAATCCGGAATCCGTTTTCTTGATCTTACCCGGAATCCATGTTCTTGAGCTTATCCGGAATCCGTGTTCTTGAGCTTATCCGGAATCCGTTTTCTAAGGCTTATCCGGAATACAACTTTGGAAGCTTATCCGGAATCCAACTTTGGAAGCTTATCCGGAATCCAACTTTGGAAGCTTATCCGGAATACACCTTTGGAAGCTTATCCGGAATCCACCTTTGGAAGCTTATCCGGAATCCCATTTTGGAAGCTTATCCGGAATACACCTTTGGAAGCTTATCCGGAATCCAATTTTGGAAGCTTATCCGGAATCCATATTCCCACTGCTTATCCAGAATTTTGTTTTTCTGCTTGTTATCCTGAATCCACCAAGGCACTACTATCTGGAATAATGTAAAAGCTCTTATTCCGGATAAGAAATTCTATATTCCGAAAAAATTAATTTTTTCAAACTTTTTACCCAAGAATCAAACCAAAACAACTTTCTATAGAAATCAAGAAAAATGATAAACACAAATTCCTACCACAACTTTGTAGGCAATTTGTATATAGATTTTGTGCTTGAAAAAACATAACTTTTTGATACGAGATGATTTTAAAGATGAAAATCACACGAAATAAAAAATGATAACCACAAACTAAACACAAATCTACCCCATGGCGATTGATACCAAATGTTGTTCCATATTATTATGATGATTAATGATAGAAAATAGACGAAAAAAGATGGATTCCTAGAGAGAGAAAGTAGTGAGAGAAAGTAGAGAGAGAAAGATGATTAACTTGGTGAATATTAGATTAGAATAATGAGAGTACTAATGACCATCCACCTTTCCTAACATGCTAGGAAGGGCCTTATATAGCCGGGCTTACATGTAACCATAATGGGCTATATTGTTTGGACCGGGCTTGTCTTTTGGGCTTTAAGTAGCTTAAATCCAAACCCGTGAACCAAGACTATTTAACTAACTATTACAACGTTCTAATAAATATTACAGTAGAAACCTATGACCGAACATTCTTGTTTGACTCAATATTTTGAGGCTAACATGTTGTCATTTCAACATTACCTTATAACATAGCAGTAAGTAAACAAAGAATATTATTTCTCACTTGTGCTATAAAACACCTTCTTACTCACATATAACCTAATAAAACACGATTATAACAAAAAAATCAATCAATATGGGTCGGCTTGAACGGCAGGAGACCTATATGGTTTCGGTCTGATTTTATAAGGTAACGTCATGTTGGAAATATAGTTCAATTGTGGGTAATGTTTACACCTGTTAATGGGCTTAGAGGTATAGAGTATACACCCATTGGTCCCTAAACACCCTGGCTCAGATAGTGGTAAAGTTATGTTTCAGCGGTACTTAGGATTACACTAAAGGTACTTGGTTTTACACTAGCGGTACTTACAAGTACTGCTAATGTTATGCAAGTACTGCTAGTGTTATGCAAGTACTGGCGAGAAACATGTAACAGTCTTTGACTGTTTGACTGTATTTAATGACCACGTTTAATGGGTCATGTAACCACTATTCCTGGTCTTATGGAGGCATATAATGGGGAGCTAATTGGTCGTTAAATCCTCATCATTTCCATTGACCATGTTGAGTTGATCACCTATAAAAGGGTTCGTATTGTTTACATGAAAGAGACAGAGAAAACAAGAAACACTTTACAGCAAAGGTTATAGATTTGTGCCTAATTCTATAACATACATTTGGTCTTATCCCAAGTAAGTATTCGTGATACCCAGGAAATAGGGTCGAATAGTTTACTTTGGAAAGTGTCACACGATTCCAAGTGATATCAGGTAACCTTCATTGGTACGTAGTTAGGCTATTGATTATCTTACCCTGGTTGGGACGAATATACTCCAACAATCAAAGTAAACTAATTTGTGATAATCAATGGCGGCTGCAATGAAGCATATGGTGGCTAACTTCTCCAAACTGGACAAGTTTGAAGGGGTGGATTTCAGGAGATGGCAAAAGAAGATGCACTTTCTTCTTTCAACCATGAGTGTGGTGTATGTGCTGACAACTCCTATTCCTGATGGTGGTGATGATGCTACTTTGGAGGAACTGAGGAAAAGGAACAAATGGGAGAATGATGACTATGTGTGTCGTGGTATTATTCTCAATGGTATGTTTGATTCCTTATTTGATATTTACCAAAATTCTGAATCTGGTAAAGAACTATGGGATTCCTTGGAAGCCAAATATATGGCTGAGGATGCATCAAGTAAGAAGTTCCTTGTGATTGATTTCACAAATTACAAAATGACTGATTCAAGACCAGTCATGGAACAATACAATGAACTTCTTGGAATACTTGGTAGATTTACACAACATAAAATGAACATGGATGAGACCATTCAGGTCTCTTGTGTCATTGACAAATTACCTCCTTCTTGGAAAGATTTCAAGCATACCTTGAAACATAAGAAGGAGGAACTAACTCTTGTTGAGTTGGGCAGTCATTTGCGTATTGAGGAATCCCTCAGGATGCATGAAAGTGACAAGCCAAAGAGCAACAATGTTGCTGGTTCATCAGTTGTCAATATGGTGGAGCATAACAACTCCTCCAGGTACAATGAAAACAAGGGAAAACGTAAGCATCAAGATAACACCAAAAGTAATCCTAACAAGAAGTCCTTAGTGGCTTGTTGGAAGTGTGGGAAACCTGGACACTTCAAAAGGGATTGCAAAGGTGTTGGTATTGGCAGCAAAGCTAGTGGATCGGGCACAAATGGTTCAGTGATTGGTTGTAACAACACAACACTGAAAGGTCAGAATATGTTTAATAAATCTCTTTAAATTTACTATGTTACATATGTATCTGAAGCTTATTTTGTGCAGGATGATGATGTGGCGTGGTGGGTTGACTCTGGAGCAACAATACATGTGTGCAAAGATAGATGCTGGTTCAAGACTTAATGAGTCACTGAATGGTGGATCTATTCTTCACATGGGAAATGAGTCAACAACCCTAGTGCATGGACGTGGTTGTGTAGATCTTAAGTTTAGTTCTGGAAAGATTGTTTCCTTGTTTAATGTTTTGCATGTTCCTAATATTAGGAAGAACTTGGTTTCTAGTAGTGTTTTGAATAATTGTGGTTATAAACAAGTGATTGAATCTAATAAATTTGTTTTATCTAAACATGGTGTGTTTATTGGTTTTGGTTATTTGAGCAATCAAATGTTTAGGCTCAATATTGTTTCTGATAATACTAACGGTACTTGCAAACCAAGTACCGCTAGTGCTTACACTAACAGTACTTGCAAACCAAGTACCGCTAGTGCTTATACTAACGGTACTTGCAGAACAAGTACCGCTAGTGCTAATATTGGTTCAGCTTATATGTCTACCACTAAACTGAATGATTCATCACTATGGCATGCTAGGCTAGGCCATGTCCACTTTAAGAGGATGCAAGATATGTCTAAGGATGGGTTAATTCCAGCCTTTGACATGGACATTGATAAATGTCAGACTTGCATACTAAATAAAATTACTAAGAAACCATTTCAGGATGTAAAACGTGTAACTACAGTTTTGGAGCTAATTCATAGTGACCTATGTGATTTGCATGCTACTCCCTCATTAGGGAATAAGAAATACTTGGTAACATTTATTGATGATGCTTCAAGGTTTTGTTATGTCTATTTGTTGCATACTAAGGATGAAGCATCAGATAAATTTAAAGTATATAAAACTGAAGTTGAATTACAACAAGGAGTCCAAATCAAAAGATTTAGGACTGATAGGGGAGGAGAGTACATGAATACTCAGTATTTTCAGTCTGTTGGAATAATCCATGAAAGAACTGCCCCATATACTCCACAACAAAATGGTATATCAGAAAAGAAAAATAGAGTACTAAAAAAGATGGTTAATTCCATGTTGTCCTATTCAGGACTGAGTCAAGGGTTTTGGGGTGAAGTTATGTTAACAACTTGCTATTTACTAAATAGGGTTCCCAACAAAAGGAACAGAATTACCCCTTATGAACTATGGACTAAAAGGAAACCAAACTTGAACTATCTCAAAGTTTAGGGTTGTAGGGTTGTTGTAAGACTCCCTGATCCAAAGGTGAAAACCTTGGGTGAAAGAGGCATTGAATGCATCTTTGTTGGATATGCTGAGCGTTCCAAGGCTTACAGTAACTATGTTATTGAACCTAATGATTCAGTTTCAATAAACTCAATCATTGAATCAAGTGATGATAACTTTGATAAGACTAGGTTCTCATAAGTCCCTAGACCAAGCCTTAGGACTCCTACTGGAGCTGAGGACATTGGTGCTTCAGTGGAACCTGAAAGGGTCACTGATGAGGTTGTGGTTCAGCAACCTGAGCCTGAGCTTAGAAGAAGCACAAGGCATAGGACTCCAAGGAATTTTTGGACATGCGTTTCAACTATACTTGGTTGAAGGTACAAGGGATGAGGTCTCAGACCAATATTCCTATTGCTTTAATGTTGAGGATGATCCCAAAACATTTGATGAAGCAATGAAGTCCCAGGATGTTGCTTTCTGGAAAGAAGCAATAAATGATGAGATGGAATCCATCATGGGCAACAACACTTGGGTGTTGGTTGATCTACCTCGTGGTTGCCATCCACTTGGTAACAAATGGATTTTCAAAAGGAAAATGAAGGTAGATGGAACAGTTGAAAAGTTCAAGGCGAGGCTAGTCATTCAAGGCTTTAACAAAAGTCTGGGATAGACTATTTTGATACTTATTGTAACACCCCACTTGGATAAATGGAACGTTACGTGAATTTATGGCGTGTCATCAAAGCATGCAAGGCAATGTATTAAACATTAACTGACCATACGGAAGTACCAGAATCAAACATCGGTAGTCCAACATAAGCTCAAAAATATAAAGATTAAGTACTGAAAGAAAAGGGACGAAACAGTGTCCAAACAACCAAAGTAAAGTAACGTAGTGTGTGCATAAAAATAAAGGAGTCTGGATAGCTCCCATCCAAATGCACATACTCTCTTAGAAGTCCTAAGATCGTCCTTGTGTACCTGCCGTTTGGAAACATGAAAGGAAACTACGGCTGAGAATAACGCTCAGTGGACGGATATAACATGATAAGAATGTACTGAAAGTAATGAAATAGAAAACAACAATGAAGCTATACGACTGATATGTAACATGTGGTAGAACTCTGCATAAAATCTGAGAAACCTGGTTCATATAACTGATACTGAAATATAACTATTAATTCTGAAAACATGCATTTACTGTATTTTATTTGCCAGAGCTTATATAGGTCACGTGTTGTAACAACCGTGCATGAATAACTGGAGGGGTGACCTCGTCATGCTGTAGAGGGGTGACCTCTAAATACTGTGTTGGGTGTAGGGATCAGCTCCAATGTGAAGGATGTAGAGCACACACCACATTCACCCTGATAACTTGTAACACATATAAGCCTAGGATGCATCCATACGCCCCACTAAACATACATATAAAAATGGCCAACCTGAACATGAGTGGGATGATGCAGGATATCACTCTCCTGCATGTGAGTCACGACACCGGTGCCTCTAGTGCCGTGGTCACGGTACCTCCGTAACTAGTACATAAACTGGTCGTGCTTGTATGTAATGCTCAGGCAATTTATTTTGTTATTAACGTGATTACTGATAAACTTAAACATATACTGGGGAAACATTTGGCTGAAGACGGGGAATCCTAATCATGCATAGAAAGGAAGTCCTTACTGAAAGGACGTAAATCCGTACCTCGTGTCCAGTAACCGACCGAGATCAACTGACCGAAAGTCTACTCTGATTTCACGCGAGCTACATGAATAAGGGACGTGAATGAGTAAACTGATATTCGCTTATTTAATTTCATGCTCTTATTGGTCTTTCATTTATTTATTTATTTTCTGAAATTCCGTACGTATATTAACTGATAAATCTGACCTTATAATAATTCATTTTAATATATTATCTTTCTACTATTAGTTACGGTACAACGTATTTCCGACGCTATAGTAGTACTATATTACGTATCCCGTTAAAATAGTAAGTTTCTTAATTTAGAAAGTTCCCAAATACTTTAATTCATTTCATAAAATTATACCCTTTTAAATATTAAAGAACTATTTTAAATTAATACATTTAAAATACATTTTAAACATTTATAAAACAATTTAATTAAAAGGTATAATATACGAATATTTATTTTATTCATTTTAATAATTTCTCGAGCCTACCGAGATATCCCATCTCGGTCGCACTAAACAAATAAACATATAATGATTAAATCTACCCATATAAATCTGTCAACAAGAATTAGTGACAGAATTCTGTGTCACTAAAAGTGTCACCAAAAGCTGAGAGTTTAAAACTGTCATTAAATGAATCTGCGACAGAATTTTCTGTCGCCAATCTGTTGCTAATGTTATATTAAAGTTATTTGTTTTCTGTCCAAACTTTTCCCGCTGATTCACTATAAGTTCCCACTATTATGTTACGTTTTCCCACTATTTAATTAAACCAAACACACCCTTAATCTATAAACAACCCTAAATGGTTTTTTTTGTTTGGTTATTCGGTCTGCCCAAAACGACCCACTGATTAAATACCCAAACACACCCTATCTGGTCTCTAAAATACTATAACCGAGACTCTAAGAGTCTCGGTTGCACAAGGCTTCCAAAACCCGACGCCCCATTAATTCTGTCATTTGGTTCGGCTAAGAAAACAGCCACCACCGAGACTCTAAGTCTCGGCTGGCTTTAACCAAGCTAACGAGGCCTTTACTTTCCGAATCTGTTGTGCATGGCTGGGCATGAGAAGACCCCCGGGATGTATAACTCTCGTCTGAACATCCAGCCCATCGAGAGTGGTTAAAAAAAACGAATAATAATTACCTTATACTGATAGAGGATGTAAAATACTCGAATCGATGGTGAAGAACACAACCCGAATCCCTTTTTTTTGTAAATGGCCGGCGGCTACAACCCTAGGTCTTTTTTTTTCGTCTGCTGAAATAAAGGGGTTAACCCCGATTCCTTTTTTTTATTCAAAACCACACGGGCCTAAAGCCCATGACTCTCTTTTCCCTTTTTTTTTTCTTTCTTAAAATCAAACCGGGCCTAAGCCCTTTTACTTTTTATACATATATATATATTTATTTTATTTTATAATACTTGTATATATATTTTCTCGCGTTCGTTTTCGTCGTTAATTTCTACGTAAATAGTGGAATTAAATAAACCGCGTATTTACATTTCCCGATTTAAATACGGGTTTTACAATTCTTCCCCTCTAAAAAGAATAATTTGTCCCCGAATTAAGGATACGGCCGTACTGGGTTTTACAATTCTTCCCCTCTAAAAAGAATTCGTCCCCGAATTATAAGGTATTTAAGCTGACTGGAGTAAAAGTCGAAAATGCTAATAAGCTGGAAAACAAAGAAGCTGAAAAGACATACCCGAATCAAAACTGAAAGTGAGGATAAAAAGTCCGTATACACTCCTCCGTTTCCCAAGTGGCCTCCCGCTCGGTATGGTTCCTCCACAGGATCTTGACGAAAGGAATGGTCTTCCTTCTCATAACTCGATCCTGGCGATCTAAAACTGCTTCGGGTTCCTCAATATAAGATAGATCCTCCCGAATCTGATCGAGTGGATAATTCACTTTGTGAAGCTCATGATAGTTGTAACCCCGAGTAATGATACATGAAACACATTGTGGACGTGTGAAAGCTAAGGTGGTAACGCCAATCGATATGACACTTCACCAATACGTTCAAGGATTTCGAACGGTCCGATGTAACGAGGGCTGAGCTTGCCCTTGAGGCCAAAACGTCTGACACCGCGTGCGGGTGATACTTTGAGGAACACACGATCCCCATTCTGAAATGATAGATCTCTGCGATGCTTGTCGGCGTAACTCTTCTAGCGAGTACGCGCTTCTTGCAGTTTTGCCCTAGCAATGGCGACCTTTTCATTGGTCAGTTCTATCAATTCTGGTCCTTCGATCAAACGTTCTCCAACCTGATCCCAACAAATAGGAGCACGGCATTTCCTGCCGTATAACATCTCGAATGGAGCACGCTTGATACTAGCATGCCAACTGTTGTTGTAGGCAAACTCGACCAAGCAAATATAGTCATCCCAGTGTCCTGTCCATTCTAATGCACAGGCGCGTAGCATGTCCTCCAAGGTCTGGATGGTACGCTCTGACTGTCCGTCTGTCTGCGGGTGAAAGGCTGTGCTGAGCTTGAGCCTAGTTCCCCAAGCTTTATGCAAACCTTCCCAGAAGTGAGAGGTGAAACGGGGATCCCTATCTGATATAATTTCTGAAGGTGTACCGTGTAATCGTACGATTTCCTCGGTGAATAGTTTCGCTAATTTATTGACTGCGAAATCTTTGCGAATAGGAATGAAATGAGCCGACTTGGTCAAACGATCGACAACAACCCAGATTGCATCATGTCTCCGCTGAGTCTGTGGTAGTCCGGTGACAAAATCCATAGAGATCTTGTCCCATTTCCACATTGGAATATCTAATGGCTGGAGAAGACCACTGGAACATTGGTGCTCTATCTTAACCTGCTGACAGGTTAAGCATTTAGACATAAATGTTGCGACATCCTGTTTCATGCCGCTCCACCAGAAATGCTGCTTAAGATCGTGGTACATTTTTGTGGAACCCGGATGGATAGAGAACGGAGAGCTGTGAGCCTCAGTCATTAAGGCTTCTCTGAGAGCAGGGTCTTCTGGAACGCAGAGTTTGGTACCCTACCATACGATACCATCGTCATCGATGCGAAATTCGGTCTGCTGGTCAATGTTCTGGATAATCACCCAGATTTCACCATCATCCTTTTGTGCGGCTTTAATCCTAGAGAGTAAATCTGGTTCTACCCTCAAACTAGCCCAGTATCCCCTATGTCCGCGTACCAAGAGCTCAATATCATACCGCTCTAAGTCCCGAATAATTTCTTCCTGAACTTTGATGCCATTTATCATACCCGACTTTCTGCTAAGGGCATCTGCTACTACATTTGCTTTACCTGGGTGATACTAGATATTAGTGTCATAGTATTTTAGCAGTTCTAACCATTGCCTCTGCCTCATGTTCAGCTCTCGCTGTGTAAATATATACTTGAGACTTTTGTGATCGGTGAAGATATCACACGACTCACCGTATAAATAATGCCTCCAGATTTTAAGGGCGAAAACGACTGCTGCGAGCTTTAGATCATGAGTAGGGGAATTTTTCTCATACGGCTTCAGTTGACGCGAAGCATAAGCAATGACTTTCCCATGCTGCATAAGAACACAGCCTAAGCCCTTTCCTGATGCGTCACTGTAAATCTGATAACCACCTGTACCGGATGGAAGAGTGAGTATCGGTGCTGAGATCAGTCGATGCTTGAGTTCCTCAAAACTCTTTTCTCTCTCCTCGGTCCATATAAACTTCTCACCTTTTCGCATAAGTTGGGTCAATGGTAACGTCAAACGTGAGAAGTTTTCCACAAACTTGCGGTAATAACCCGCCAACCCAAGAAAACTACGTAGCTCTGTGACAGATGTCGGTCTTGGCCATTTGGTGATAGCCTCCACCTTTGCAGGATCCATAGTGATTCCTTCTGCAGAAACAATATGACCTAGAAACGCCACTGTATTCAGCCAAAACTCGCACTTAGAAAATTTAGCATATAGCTTTTCTCGTCTGAGAATCTGCAACACTGTACGGAGATGATTCTCATGTTCCTCTTTGGATTTGGAGAAAATAAGTATATCATCGATGAATACGATCACAAACTTGTCTAAAAATTCGTGGAAGACTCTGTTCATCAAGTCCATAAATACTGCGGGCGCATTCGTGAGACCGAATGGCATAACAACAAACTCGTAATGACCGTACCTAGTGCGAAAAGCAGTTTTGGTTATATCCTGCTCTTTACCCGCAGCTGATGGTAGCCTGATCGTAGATCGATTTTTGAGAAGTGCTTGGCACCCTGAAGTTGATCGAATAAATCTTCAATTCGAGGAAGTGGATAACGGTTTCGAATCGTGAGCTTATTCAACTCACGGTAGTCAATACACAATCGCATACTACCATCCTTCTTCTTGACAAACAAAACTGGAGCGCCCCAAGGTGACACGCTAGGACGAATGAAACCCCTTTCTAGAAGTTCCTGAAGTTGATCTTTCAGTTCCTTAAGCTCTACAGGAGCCATACGGTAAGGAGCTTTAGATACTGGTTCTGCACCTGGAATGAGATCGATACCAAATTCTACCTCTCGCATGGGAGGTAAACCTGGAATTTCCTCTGGAAAGACATCTGGAAAATCTAACACCACTGGCTGATCATGAATTGAAGGTGCCTCAGAAGTCGTGTCATGGACTGTAGCTAGGAAACCCTCACAACCATGGTATAGTAAGGTACGAGCCTGTAAAGCCGAAATGATCTGAACATGTTTTCCTGGTAGGAAACCGTGGTGAATAAACTCTGATGTCTGGACATCACCAAAGATAACCCGGCGAGCATGACAATCTATGGTGGCACGATGAACCGACAACCAATCCATACCCAAAATAACATCGAATTCACACATATCTAAAGGAAGGGCATTAACTGGACGGATTTTATCATCAAACTCAAGAGGGAGATCCTTATACACCTGGGTAATGAGTACAGAATCTCGCATGGGGGTAGATATACTAAGTGCACTGTCTAGTGGCGTAGGGGTCATGTTTATTCTAACAGCATATGAAGTAGATATAACTGAGTGCGTGGCGCCTGTATCGAAAAGCACGCATGCAGACTGTCCGTGTATAAACAAAATGCCAGTAATGGTACCTGTGGTCTTATTTGCTTGTTCACGGGTAGTAGTGTAGACACGACCAGTGGTTGGTGGTATTGGTGGTGGTGGAGGTAGAATCTGAGGGATCTGGCCCGAGGTACCGGCAGCATCCCCGCTCTTGCAATCCCTCTTCAAATGGCCCGGCTGTAACAATTACCCGTACCACGACGACAAGGTCCCGAGTGTTTCTTCCCACATGTGATGCAAGTGGGATAAGTATACCCGGTGGGAGTAGCTCTGGTTTTGTTGAGAACCTGATTTACGATGATAAATACGTGTCACGGTTTTGATAACTTAACTGAAATAAGGCTGATTGACTGAATTTTAAAATTACCAGAATTTGCCGGTCGGGCAACCTGCTGACCTCTGTTGTTTTGGTCACGCCCCTGTCCAGCATCTATGTTGGAATTTACAAAAAAAAAATTAAGATCTGTTTTACACGATAGTTTAGTATTTCTGGAGCTTAAAGAATCACCTGTAGCTGCCAGATGAGTTGGAGCTGCCGCGGTAATTATCACCGCCGCTCCTCTTATCTGATCGATTACAGTCATATGACTTACCGTGGTTCCTGTAGTTCTGATGCGGAGTAGCCGTTTGGGATCGATCTCCTCCTCTGTGTCTGTAAGATTATAATTGGATAAGTCATAACATATAAGTTGACAAGCAATAATGGGAGCTAAATTGTTTAAGTCTGTTGGGTGAGATGTACCACTTCTCCGGACGCTCTACATTCTCGAGCTCATCCCTCTCGAAAAGCATCTCAACATCACGAGCTGCAATAGCTACTTGTGACACATTAGTGAATGTGGCACTCATCAGCCTATCTGTAGTCCTAGAGTGAAGAGCCCAGCGAAATTGCTTCGCTTGCTCCTCTACGGTACCCGCAGCCTCCCCTAAGAATCCAGCCATCCTGAGGTATCGGTGCATGAACTCTATACTGTTCTCGCCATGATTCTGACGAATAACATGGAAGTCCCTCTTCATTTTAGCTTGCTCCGCATGCGAGAAAAACTGGTCATAGAACATCGTCTTGAAACGTGCCCAGGTCAATGTAAGCTTCCAAGCATCTCCCCCATTGGACAGCTTCTGAGACCTCCACCAATGCAGAGCAGGACCTTCCAGCTTGTAAACTGCAAGCCTAACCTTGAAAACATCACCACAACCCATAGCTCCAAAAAATTTCTCCACATGGTAGATCCAGTCTTCCGCGTCAGTTGGAGCTACAGTCTGCTCAAACAGTCGGGGTTTCTGCTTGTTAAACAAATCCAGCCAAGCGGGTAAAGTGGCAGGTGGTGGAGCAGGAGGGTTGTATTCTGCTGAGGTCCATTTTGATATTCAGCTCGGATCTCATCACGAATTTGGGGTAACATGGCCTGTATAGCAGCCTGAACAGCAGCAGCAATGGCAGCTGCATTAGGATCATTCTCGGTTTCGCGTCTGGGTGGCATCTGAAATAAAAGAGGATGAGTTGATAAAACTGCCAAAATCTGGAGTAATAAATCTGAATATGCATAGTGTAATTCATGAAGGTATAGCCAACAAAATATGACATGAATACTGGTGAACGCCTAGGGTCAGTTCACAAAATGACAATTACTGAAACATAAATCTGGCATGAGTAAGGATGAACGCCTAAGGTCAGTTCATCTACCCAAAATTTAAACTGCAAGGGTGAACGCCTATGGTCAGTTCACCAAATGAAAAGTTCGCTGAAAAGCACATGCGATTAAGTATGGCCAGTCCTGTACCAACCGTTTACTTAATCAAAATTTTGAAAATCCGACTGATAAATTCATGAGTAGCATTGAAGATAACGACGCCAAAATACAGGAAGTTCTTGGTGACTACCCACTAGTCACAGGTCAAGTTTTAGAGCCTACAGGTCGAACCTTGCGCTCTGATACCATAATTGTAACACCCCACTTGGATAAATGGACCGTTACGTGAATTTATGGCGTGTCATCAAAGCATGCAAGGCAATTTATTAAACATTAACTGACCATACGGAAGTACCAGAATCAAAAATCGGTAGTCCAACATAAGCTCAAAAATATAAAGATTAAGTACTGAAAGAAAAGGGACGAAACAGTGTCCAAACAACCAAAGTAAAGTAACGTAGTGTGTGCATAAAAATAAAGGAGTCTGGATAGCTCCCATCCAAATGCACATACTCTCTTAGAAGTCCTAAGATCGTCCCTATGTACATGCCGTTTGGAAACTTGAAAGGAAACCACGGCTGAGCATAACGCTCAGTGGACGGATATAGCATGATAAGAATGTACTGAAAGTAATAAAATAGAAAACAACAATGAAGCTATACGACTGATATGTAACATGTGGTAGAACTCTGCATAAAATCTGAGAAACCTGGTTCATATAACTGATACTGAAATATAACTATTAATTCTGAAAACATGCATTTACTGTATTTTATTTGCCAGAGCTTATATAGGTCACGTGCTGTAACAACCGTGCATGAATAACTGGAGGGGTGACCTCGTCATGCTGTAGAGGGGTGACCTCTAAATACTGTGCTGGGTGGAGGGATCAGCTCCAATGTGAAGGATGTAGAGCACACACCACATTCACCCTGATAACTTGTAACATATATAAGCCTAGGATGCATCCATACGCCCCACTAAACATACATGTAAAAATGGCCAACCTGAACATGAGTGGGACGATGCAGGATATCACTCTCCTTCATGTGAGTCACGACACCGGTGCCTCTAGTGCCGTGGTTACGGTACCTCCGTAACTAGTACATAAACTGGTCGTGCTTGTATATAATGCCCGGGCAATTTATTTAGTTATTAACGTGATTACTGATAAACTTAAATATATACTGGGGAAACATTTGGCTGAAGACGGGGAATCCTAATCATGCATAGAAAGGAAGTCCTTACTGAAAGGACGGAAATCCGTACCTCGTGTCCAGTAACCGACCGAGATCAACTGACCGAAAGTCTACTCTGACTTCACGCGAGCTACATGAATAAGGGACGTGAATGAGTAAACTGATATTCGCTTATTTAATTTCATGTTCTTATTGGTCTTTCATTTATTTATTTATTTTCTGAAATTGCGTACGTATATTAACTGATAAATCTGACCTTATAATAATTCATTTTAATGTATTATCTTTCTACTATTAGTTACGGTACAACGTATTTCCGACGCTATAGTAGTACTATATTACGTATCCCGTTAAAATAGTAAGTTTCTTAATTTAGAAAGTTCCCAAATACTTTAATTCATTTCATAAAATTATACCCTTTTAAATATTAAAGAACTATTTTAAATTAATACATTTAAAATATATTTTAAACATTTATAAAACAATTTAATTAAAAGGTATAATATACGATTATTTATTTTATTCATTTTAATAATTTCCCGAGCCTACCGAGATATCCCATCTCGGTCGCACTAAACAAATAAACATATAATGATTAAATCTACCCATATAAATCTGTCAACAAGAATTAGTGACAGAATTCTGTGTCACTAAAAGTGTCACCAAAAGCCGAGAGTTTAAAACTGTCATTAAATGAATCTGCGACAGAATTTTCTGTCGCCAATCTGTTGCTAATGTTATATTAAAGTTATTAGTTTTCTGTCCAAACTTTTCCCGCTGATTCACTATAAGTTCCCACTGTAATGTTACGTTTTCCCACTTTTTAATTAAACCAAACACACCCTTAATCTATAAACAACCCTAAATGGTTTTTTTTTTGTTTGGTTATTCGGTCTGCCCAAAACGACCCACTGATTAAATACCAAAACGCACCCTAGCTGGTCTCTAAAATACTATAACCGAGACTCTAAGAGTCTCGGTTGCACAAGGCTTCCAAAACCCGACGCCCCATTAATTATGTCATTTGGTTCGGCTAAGCAAACAGCCACCACCGAGACTCTAAGTCTCGGTTGGCTTTAACCAAGCTAACGAGGCCTTTACTTTCCGAATCTGTTGTGCATGGCTGGGCATGAGAAGACCCCCGAGATGTATAACTCTCAACTGAACATCCAGCCCATCGAGAGTGGTTAAAAAAAAACGAATAATATTTACCTTATACTGATAGAGGATGTAAAATACTCGAATCGATGGTGAAGAACACAACCCGAATCCCTTTTTTTTGTAAAGGGCCGGCGGCTACAACCCTAGGTCTTTTTTTTTCTTTTTCGTCTGCTGAAATAAAGGGGTTAATCCCGATTCCTTTTTTTTATTCAAAACCACACGGGCCTAAAGCCCATGACTCTCTTTTCCCTTTTTTTTCTTTCTTAAAATCAAACCGGGCCTAAGCCCTTTTACTTTTTATACATATATATATATATTTTTTTTATTTTATAATACTTGTATATATATTTTCTCGCGTTCGTTTTCGTCATTAATTTCTACATAAATAGTGGAATTAAATAAACCGCGTATTTACATTTCCCGATTTAAATACGGGTTTTACATTTATGCTCCAATAGCACGTATCAGTACCATAAGAATGCTGATTGCTCTAGCAAGTATTCACAAACTGATTATTCATCAGATGGATGTGAAGACAGCATTCTTGAATGGTGATTTGGATGATGAGGTTTATATGAACCAACCTCCTGGTTTCATCATGCCTGGTCATGAAGGCAAGGTGTGTAAACTGATTAAGTCCTTATATGGACTGAAGCAGGCACCTAAGCAATGGCATCAAAAATTTGATGAAGTAGTTTTGTCTAATGGTTATTCACTTAACCAAGCTGACAAATGTGTATATAGAAAATTCGATGAATCTGGTAAAGGAGTCATCATTTGCCTATATGTTGATGACATGTTAATCTTTGGTACTGACCAAGCTAAGGTTGATCAGACAAAGGAATTTTTGTCATCAAAGTTCTCCATGAAAGACATGGGGGAGGCTGATGTTATCCTTGGCATAAGGATTAAACATGAAAGTGATGGTATTGTGATTTCTCAGTCTCATTACATTGAGAAGGTGCTGAAGTAATTCAATCACTTTGTTTGTACTCCAGTGAGTACACCAATGGATACAAGTGAGAAACTGATGCCTAACAATGGTCAGGCTGTCTCCCAGCTTGAGTATTCTAGGGTTATTGGTTGCTTGATGTATGCCATGACAAGTACTAGGCCTAAAATTGCATTTGCTGTGGGTAAACTGAGTAGGTATACTAGTAATCCTAATACTCAGCATTGTCAAGCAATTCAGAGAGTACTAAAGTATTTGAAAGGAACGATGGATTATTGTTTGTCTTATACTGGATATTCTTCAATGTTGGAAGGTTACACTGATGCAAGTTGGATCAGCAATACTGAGGATAATTCATCCACCAGTGGCTGGGTATTCCTACTTGGTGGTGGTGCAATTTCTTGGGCATCCAAGAAACAAACTTGCATTACTAGTTCTACCATGGAATCTGAGTTTGTGGCTCTAGCAGCTGCTGGTAAAGAAGCTGAATGGTTGAGAAACTTGCTTCTTGAGATTCCATTGTGGGTCAAACCTATGGCATCCTTTGTGATAGTGCAGCTACATTGGCTAAGGCATATAGCCAAATGTACAATGGTAAGTCTAGACACTTAGGTGTTAAACATAGCATGATTCGTGAGCTAATCATGAATGGGGTGATTTCAATAGAGTTTGTGAGGTCTCAACAAAACTTAGCTGATCACTTGACGAAGGGATTGGCTAGAGACTTGGTTTTAAAGTCTGCTAAAGGGATGGGTTTAAAGTCCAACCTAGTCACTGAATGCTAGGACACCCAACTCCCTCATAAGGAAACTTGGGAGTTGAGTTCAATGTGGAAAGCTGAACATTCAGGGGACTAAAGCACATGTATATCATCCCAAGCATGTGCTTGTACCTGCTGAAAGGAGGATGAAGTTATAAACTTCTTAATGGTTAATGTCTTTGAAAAAATGCTTAAGTAGGAGCATGAACTAAAGAGGAACCACCTATGTAAATGTTGAGATTTCGCCGTCTCAGGGAGCATGGACTTGACTCTTACAACATTTATGAATTTGGATATGGACACATGGCTAGTAGTGTCAGGAGTTGTTTTGTGTTTGAAAACTTGTGTGTATTTTATCTTCAGGTATTCAAAGTAGTTGAAGGGTTCAATTCTTAGAACACCCTGATTCTCGAATGTTTGAAGTGATTTACTAAGATGGAAATTCAATCCTTAGGATATTTTCATTTATGCACTAGTTTTGTTGAAGTTAATTTTCATGCAAAGGAATTGTACTATATTGGGGAGGATTGTTGGAAATATAGTTCAATTGTGGGTTATGTTTACACCTGTTAATGGGCTTGGAGGTATGGAGTATACACCCATTGGTCCCTAAACACCCTGGCTCAGATGGTGGTAAAGTTATGTTTCAGCGGTACTTAGGATTACACTAAAGGTACTTGGTTTTACACTAGCGGTACTTGCAAGTACTGCTAGTGTTATGCAAGTACTGCTAGTGTTATGCAAGTACTGGCGAGAAACATATAACAGTCTTTGACTGTTTGACTGTATTTAATGACCACGTTGAATGGGTCATGTAACCACTATTCCTGGTCTTATGGAGGCATATAATGGGAAGTTAATTGGCCGTTAAATCCTCATCATTTCCATTGACCATGTTGAGTTGATCACCTATAAAAGGGTTCGTATTGTTTGCATGAAAGAGACAGAGAAAACAAGAAACACTTTACAGCAAAGGGTTATAGATTTGTGCCTAATTCTATAACATACATTTGGTCTTATCCCAAGTAAGTATTCGTGATACCCAGGCAATAGGGTCGAATAGTTTACTTTGGAAAGTGATCACACGATTCCAAGTGATATCTGGTAACCTTCATTGGTACGTAGTTAAGCTATTGATTATCTTACCCTGGTTGGGACGAATATACTCCAACACGTCATCGATTGGAGTGAGGGCCACCAGCGATATGCCCCGGGTTTGTGGTTGATGTGACATATCATACTTATCTTTTATTTATTTAGAATACATGTTTAGGATATATGTTTAGAAAAATATCTTTTATGTTTTAATATTTATCTTGTGTTTCAACTTGTGAAACAAGTTATTATGTTTTATTCGGTATATATATATCGAACCATTTATCAATGAAAGACAGTCAATGAAGTTAAACAATTAAATCTATGGTTTTCTCATATCTCTTTTTTAAGGAGCCATCATCCTCTAAAAGTAGTGCCTTATCCTAATACAACCCGAGAGGGTCGTATCAATTGTTGCTTTCAATGAGAGTCCTCAACTTGTTGTGGGATTTTGATTTAGGGTTCTAATAAAAAAAGGAAAAAATACTATTCATCAAGGTTATTGTTCATCCGGTACTATTCAAACATACTATTCATACGGGTTACTGTTCATCGGTACTATTCATTTTTTAAATTATTTTTCGGTTTGTTATGGCATCGGGCAGCAGCGATCGGGACGCACTATCTAAATTTTTGCAAATGAGTACGGTGATCGAATATTAGAGTGAGTTTAAAGATCTTATAACTCGAGTTACAAGTATCTCTAAAAGTTAATTGCCACGTTTTGTATATTCGGACTTAAACTGAAGCTACAACTATAATTGTTGAGTTCATACTCGAAACCAACAACTTTAGGTGAAGCTTTCTACTTAACACGTATAGTAGAGACTTGTGTTTAGGGAGTTGTAGAGAAATATAAAACAATCGAAAAGAAAGCATATGATTCTACTACAACATCGGAAGGTGTGCCTGCAATTAGACCAGAAGTTGCACAAAAAGTGATTGTTCATGACAGTTTAGTTAGTGATCTGTGTGAATAATGAAGTGTCAATGGCTTGCATTACCAAGGTACTATCAATGTACGTTCTTGTGGGTGGCGATGAGGCTATGGGGGAATGCATGTCGGATTTTCACTCGGAAAATTTTTCGTATCACCTTGAGGGCAAGGTGATTTTTGAAGTGAGGAGTGTTACGGCCTAGGCATCAAAATGTGGAAGAAAGGTGTTGTTTTTTTTGTCCAAGGCAATGAAAGGCAAAAAAAGGAAAAAAGTGTTGGTTGTGGAAGCAGAAGGTTGGAGAACAAAATGGGTTGGAGAACAAACTGTCTCGGGGAACTATCTTTGATGAAGTATTATGTGTTGGAGAACATTGTAGGTGGAGAACAACTAGGTTGGAGGACTATTTGGATGGATAACTGCGGGAGTAGAAGATGTGACTGCGGTATGATTACGATATGGGATCCTGGAATCACGAGTTTTTCAAGTCGTCACCTTGATGGCAAGGTGAATCCGAAAGAGTGGGGAATGATACCCTCAGGGTTGTGATGCATATGACCCATCATACTTATCTTTTATTTATATAGAATACATGTTTAGAATATATGTTTAGGAAATTATCTTTTATGTTTTAATATTTATCTTGTGGTTCAACTTATGAAATAAGTTATTAGGTTTTTTTCGGTATATATGTACCGAACCATTTATCAATGAAAGACAGTCAATGAAGTAAAACAAATAAGTCTTTGATTTTCTCATTTCTCGTTTTTAAGGAGACAACATCCGCTAAAAGTGATGCTTTATTTCGAGACTACTCGAGAGGATCGTATCTTTTTTTTGGAAACGACAATTATTATTATTAAAAAGCACCGCACCTTAGCAAGAAACTAAGGGAGGGCTATGAGAAGAAAAGATTACAATACGGTTAAAAAAGGATTACACTCCGAATCTGTCCAATTACATGAATAATTGCTCCTATGTTTAATCTAAAGAAATGTCATGGATATAATCTCTCCTGCTATTGCCGAATAAGACTTGTGAATCTTGTTAAAGATAAGATCGTTTCGCGCCTTCCAAATGCTCCATATGGTACCAAGTATTATGGTTAATAATACTTTTCTCTTTTTAGGACAGTTACCCCATTTGCTGCCAAAATCAAGGATTTCATTTGCTGATGAAAACACAGGAATCGGAATGTTGCACCATTTGAATATCCATCTCCAAGTGTCGATTGCTTTGGGGCATAAGACGATTGCATGATTGACATTCTCTTCTTGACTCAAACATACCCTGCATTGAGTGGTGTCCATATGGACGCCCCTATCATTGAGATTTTTGGCGACGGGAATGCGCGCTAATCCAACTCGCCAAACGAAGCAGCTGACCTTGGGAGGTACGTTGTTGATCCAAGGCATATGAACGAACTCCATATTTGTATTTTTCTCATCCATAAGCTTCCTTGCGTGTTGCACCAAATATTTGCCATCTGGGGACAAATTACAAACTAATTTATCCGGATGGTGCTGCAGTTTAGTGGCCAGAAGGATGTGTAATAAGTTGCAGAATTCATTGATCTCGATCGGTTCGTTGAAACTGCTGATCCAATTCCAAGAGAAGCCGTGATTGGAGATAAGATCTTTGATGAGGCAGTCTCCGTTAGCTTCCTTTGAGAATAATGAAGGGAATCTGACCTGAAGAGGTGTATTTCCAAGCCATCGATCTTTCCAAAATAAGAACGTGCCTCCATCACCTATTGCCAATGAAAAGATATCTTCAAACATCAACCCAAATCCATTCAGAGTAACTTCAGCTTTAGCAATGTTGTTCCACGTCCCGTTCAAGTTAGGATTCATAAGACAGTGAGCAGCTCTATGTTGGATGTTGTGAATCACTTTGATAACATCTTTCCATAAGTTGTTATTGCTTCCGTCGTATAATTTCCACCACCATTTTAAAAGAAGTGCACAATTGTGGGCGTTCAACGAACCGATACCGAGCCCACCATTATCCTTAGAGGCTGTAACAGTGGACCATGCAACCCAATTAATTTTGCTAGTGTTGTCAGCGTCACCCCATAAAAATCTCATGCGGATCTGCTCAAGTTATTCAATAACACCCTTCGGAGCCTTAAATAACGAGAAGTAGTACAATGGGAGGTTGTTTAATACAGATTTAATGAGAGTCAAGCGCCCACCAAAAGATAAGTATCTCGCTTTCCAACCCGATAGCCTAGTATTGAACCTATCAATAACCGGTTGCCAATGTCTTATAAGATTCATGTTTGCTCCCACAGGAAACCCAATGTAGTTGAATGGAAATTTCCCAGGAAGACAACCAAGAAGTGCAGCCCAGTTTTCAACCTGAGAATTGGAAGTACCAATGCTGAAGACTTTTGATTTATGAAAGTTAACTTGCAAACCTGACGAAGCATGGAAGCATCTAAGAATTCTGGCAAGATTTCTCATGTTTGTTTCAGATCCTTCCCCTATAAAGATCGCGTCGTCGGCGTAGAAAAGGTGCGAAATGGAAGGACCCTGTTCCCCACCTTTTGACCGCGGAATAACCCTTTTTCACATGCCGATTCCATTGCTACATTAAGACCCTACAGTCACCCATATACCGAGCCCTCTTTAATATATACGGCATTTTGGCTTAGCGGTATGTGACAATGCGTGTATCATTCATTGTAGTAGTAATTGGTGGTGGTTAAAGTCCCACTTGATCATATGCATAATTGCATAGTGAATTAGTGACATTTTACATTTATGAAAGTTACTGTATTTAAGACTGAACTTTCGTAGCTATAAGAGTGCTGGGAGCCGTTGGCACCAGAAGGTGGTGCCAAAGGCGCCACGTAGGATTCTAGGTCTTTGGCACCAGAATCTTGTTGGCACCACATTTCTGAGGTAACCGTTGGCACCAGAATTTCTGGTGCCAACGGAATTAAATTTTTTTTTTTTCACAAAAATTAACTTAAAATAAAACTTTTATTAATAAAAAAAACATTACAATAAAAAAAAAACATTACAATAAAAAAAACATTACAATAAAAAAAACATAAATTTAATGATTGCGGCTCAAATGCTCCACAAGATCGGCTCGGAGCTCGGTGTGCACTCTTCGGTCTCGAATTTCTTTAGTTTTCCTCTCGTGCACTTCACACCTTTCGACCCAACTTCGAACAATATTAGGTTGTGGATGAACATAAACATCTCTAGGATTCAATTTATATCCTTCGTCTTCCAATATCATGTTATGTAACATGATACAACAATACATGATTCGTTTCAAATGGTTAATTTCATAAGCACGAGCGGGTTGTCGTATAATTCCCCAACGACCTTGTAAGACACCGAAAGCGCGTTCGATATCTTTTCTAGCACCTTCTTGCACTCTTTTATACCGCAATGTTTTTTCATCCCTTGAAACAAAAAATGTTTTCACAAAAGTAGACCACTCGGGATAAATACCGTCAGCCAAATAATAACCTTTTTTGTATGTTTTTCCGTTTACCTCAAACGGAGAATCTGGAACCTTATCGGCTAACTCATCATCAAATAAAGGTGAACCATGTAAGACATTTAGATCATTGTTTGCCCCGGGAAAACCAAAGTATGCATGCCAGAATGTCAAATATTGATCCGTCACTGCTTCTAACATAAGAGTTGGGTATTTATAACCCCGTCTTTTAAATTGAGCCTGTAAAGTCTTGGGACAATTTCTCCAATCCCAGTGCATGCAATCAATACTCCCGAGCATTCCCGGGAGGTCATGTTTCTCATTGTGCAATTCATAAAGTTTTTCTATATCCGCGGGAGTAGGTTTTCTTAAATATTTTTCAACATATAAGTCGTAAATGCATTTAGTAAAATGAAGCAAACATGCTCTAGAAGTGCGTTCGGCAATTTGCAAATACTCATCAAATGCATCGGGTGATGACCCATACGCCAATTGACGAACTACCGAAGTGATTTTTAAAATGGGGTGAATACTATCCCGACCCGTAGCATCTAGCCCAGTGCGAAAATAAGCAAAATATTCAGGAAGAGGGTCGGCATTATGAGTTAAAATACCATTGACAATTTTTTTAAAAAGCGTTGAACTCATACGATACCTTCGCCGGAATTTCTCCTCCGGATATTTTGGAGGAGTTTCATCATCACCAAAGTAATCTTTTAGCAATCTTCGACTAGCATCTTCTCGATCACGAGGTATGTATGTCCTCGTATGACCCGATCCACCGGCTCCTTGATTACACATACCAACAAAAGTCTCATACTCCCGCAAGCCTCGACTGTAACGTTCATGGGCGTTACCGAAATATTCATCGTATTCGTAAACGGTGTTTTGATAAGGATCCATTTTTTTTTAAGAATTTAGGATTGAAGTGTGTTTTGAAAAAAATGGGTGAAATGGGGTATTATATAGGGAATGTATGAATTTAAAAAAAAAAAAAAAAAATTTTTTACCCCTCAACGGCTACTTTTTTGAAAATTAAAATTTTTTTTTTCAAAAAAATCCCTCCACCAACGGCTAGAAAAAAAAAGAAAAAAAAAAGAAAAAAAAAAAAGAAAAGAGGTGTTGGCGCTGGCTGTTGGGGTTGGCGCGAGGACCGTTGGCGCGAGGACCGTTGGCGCGAGCCACGGTACCGTGCGCCAACGGAGGGGTGGCGCCAAAGGCTTAACAGCCTGCCATGGCACCACCACTCCCCCCCACTCTAATATGCAATCAATTAGGCTATGTAAGTTGATTTCTTGGGTTAAGAAAACACATGCAACTTGGGTTTCCCATTGTCCAAAAGTAGCATCGGTAAAGTGATATCCACCATCATCGGGGCTAGCTAACCACGATAATTAACAATGAACATTAGCATAGTTAGAAGACAAAAACACAAAAAAAATATTTATATTTATAAAACATTAAAAATAGTATCTAAGCCGTTGGTGGGTTCCCCACCTGGCAAACGGCAATCACATGTTTTAGAATTTGTTACATAAAAGACAAATGCTTATATTATTCTTGAAGACAAAAGTATACAAGTGTTCTTTTCTGTCTCGCATGTTTTTTGTGTTTCACCATAGACTATATACCTTTCCAAAGAGTTTCATTTATATTTTTGAGTATTTTGGATACAAAATTTTGTTACAACAAACACAATTCAAAGGAAATGAAACAATACCAAAATACTTCTAGTATGTTTCTAGTAAACATATTTTTGTTTAGTGGTACCAAATACTACCAATAATAAACCAAATTGTTGAAATATATCTCTATCTCTATTATATATAAAACTAAAACCTATAAAATTGTTAAAAATTTCAACATTTATTTTTATAGGGTGTTGCTCTTTTTAGACCATATTATTGTCTACGGATTCGATTATCGGATTAAGCCGATTTAGTCATCGAGTTATGAGTTAAACTGTTGGGTCAATCTGGCTGAGTCACCGGGTCATGGGTTCGACCATTAGGTCAATCTAGTCGAGTTACTAGTTCACGGGTCATACCATTGAATTATCAGGTCACGGGTGCGACTACCGGGTTAACTCGTTCGAGTCATCGGGTCACAAGATCAACCACTGAGTCTATCTGATCGTGTCACCGGGTCACGAGATCACCACAAAGTCAACCAAGTCGAGTTATAAGTTCATGATTTGACTACTGTGTCAACCCGACCGAGTTACCAATTTACTAATTTACCCATCAAATCACTCATCGAATTACCATATTATCAATTTAACCATTAAAAAAAGGGAAAATAGACAAATAAGTTACTAAAGTTTGGTTAAATGTTCACCTAAGTTACTCAAGTATTTTTGGTTACAAATCAGTTACTTATGTTTGGGTTACCGGTTATATAAGTTACTCTGTTGGTTGCAACCTTTTGTTACCGGTAACAAAGTGACGTGGCATATAATATTAATGGGTTAAAACATAAAAATGTTACCAAAGTTTGCCAAAATGTTCATCTACGTTACTAAAGTTTGTTTTCCTTACAAATAGGTTACTAAAGTTAAGGTAACAGGTTAAATAAGTTACTCTCTATGTTTTGTTTTAACCCTTGGTATTAGGTAAGTGTCGACGTGAAATTACTTATTTTTTATTTGTTTAAAGAGTAAATTATCTTTTATTTTTAAATTATGCGTATCCTAATAACGCATGATTCAAGAAAAATGATTGTTCCAAACAATATGCTCCTAAGCTATCTTCAAATTCTTTCATTTTACTTTTTCACTAAAACATGATGAGCAACTATCCCGATTGGGTTGACGGCAGAAGAAGGGTGTGTGTGTGCCGAATGAATGGGAGACGTGGTTGTAGTTGTGGATCGGTTACGATGGCCGGAGGTTGTGGTGGCTGGCGAGAGTGACATCAATCTTTTTTCAGTGGTAGCGTTTTTTTCTGTAGATCCGGTGGCGGTGAGAACTGGTGATGGTGATCGTTGTGCTGATGAACGAACATTTAGGAGTCAACAACATTCTTGTTTGAGGTGGGACTCACAAAGTGTTGACGTGGCCATAAGAACAGGTTACCAACAGGTTGCCCACCCTTAGAGTAACCTAATTGTAACTTTTTAAAACTTTAGTAACTCATATAACTAACCCGTATACTTGAGAAACCTTTTTGTAACCAAAAATACTTTAGTAACTTAGGTGAACATTTAAGCAAACTTTAGTAACTTATTTGTATATTTTCCCTTAAAAAAATTAAATAGTCTATCTTTTCCTTCATCAAGGAAAATGTATATGATCATCCTTTAGAGAGGAAGGTATCACAACGAGTCAGACTCGCCGTGCCTACGGGGCCAGTTCGTTGTGGCTCTTCGCCACACCGACCCTCCTCTTCATCGAGAGGATTTCACATTTGCGAAATGTTGACAACGAGAGAAAGTCTCAAAAACTAGCCGTTACCCTTGTAACGGTAATATTTCTATTTAATATATTTTTTTATACAACTAATATATATATATATAACATCTTCTTCCCTATTTTAACACACAATTTCTTCTAAAATTTCTCTAAATCACTAACAAAAAAATGTCTAACTTACCTAATGATCAATACCCACAACTTAACTTCACCGGGCTTCTCAACACTAGCAACCCTTCAACACCATCGTCAAACCTGTCTACACCAAACTCACAAACCTCCGTATCAACGTCTTCCGGCTTCGCACAATTTCAGTCCGACACCCCACAATTTTAATCCGTCACCCCATAATTTCATTCCGGCTGTCAATTTCCATCCGGCTCTCAATTTCCATCCGGCTCTCAATTTCCATCAGGCTCTCAACTTCCATCCGGGTCTCAATTTCCATCCGGCTCCCAATTCTCGTACCCTCCTATTCCTCCAAACTATTTCCATCAAATGACCCCCGAACAAATTTACCACCAACAACAGTACTACCTTGAGAGCCAACAAAATATTCCCGAAACACAATTCAAAGTTCCGGCCTCACGAACACCAACGAAAAAAGGCAAAATCAAAAAAAGCAAAACAAAAAGATCACAAGCTGTTGATTTATATGCCGATGAGGATGACATCGAATTTGTTGAAGCTCCGACTCAGGCACCGATACGTTGGAGTAAAGAAGAAGAAGAATTAATAGTGAGATGTTGGTTTGCTGTTTCTGAAAATGTCGATATTGGGAGCGACCAAAATGAGGGTTGTTTCTGGAATAATATTGTTCGAGATTTCAAGAGTCAAACAACCGGTATGCACCGTACAAGAAACATGATTACCGGAAAATGGGGTCGGATGCATCCGGATTGCCAAAAGTCTCAAGCGATGTACGCAGGAGTAGACCGTAGGAGTGAGATGAATGATGATGATGTTTACGAAGCTGCAAAAGATGAATTTTTAGCAGCTTTTAATGGAAAAAGATTTATTTAACGTCACGCGTGGAAGATTGATGAGATGGCATTTATACATGATCTCATCGTTCTTTCGGGCTTTAAATGCATAAAAATGTCATAATATACCATATATATATGCTTGTGTTTGTTTACTTGTGTATTTTAGGTATGGATATCGTGAAAAAGAAAAAAGATCACAAGAAATAAGGAAAAACGGACACGAGAAACGAAGCCGTACAAAGAACCGGACCCTAGTTTATGATTTATCCAACAAATACCCTTGAAGACTTGAAGACATGCAAGATTGATCCTTAATGAATGAAGAATTGACACTTAAAACCCTTGTGAAATCATAATTACAAGTTTGGTCCCTTAAGTTTGTCAAAATTACACAAATGGTCCTTCAACTTTGAAGAAATGGCAAGTTTAGTCCCTCAACAATTCTAAATTGCCAATTATGATCCCTCATGAAGTCAAAGTTATATTAAAGACCTTTGAAGATCAACAATGTCCAAGATCAGTCCTTGAATTATCCAAAAATGGCAAAAACAACCCTTTAAAACCTTTTTGAAAAGTTTTGTGCCAAAAGTGCAAAGTTGGTAAAGTTATTAACAAAGGGAATGAAGATTGTTGGCAGATAAACACGTTTTACCCATTTTCCCAAAGACTGAGGACCTAAGTTGCCACATTTGAAACATTCAAATGTTTTTGCGCCAAACACAAAACCAATCCACCAAAAACGGATCAAAAGCACCACTATTCACCTTTTCACCACCCAGATTTTACACCACTTAAATCAAGGGGTTAATTTAAATTACCCACTCCCACGCTTGATTCACATGTGCAGAAACACATCCCACACCAAAAACCCTTAATCTCACTCACTATGGACCCCATCCCCAATTCCCGTTTAACCAATCACATGACAACTTATTCTCCAAGCTTAGCCACGTGTCACGATCAACAGCTGACACTCATTGCTTCATTCCAAAGCTAAAATGAACATCCAGGATCACTTTGGACAGCTCACACCAAGAAAACGTCTAGAAGGCTCAAGGATAGAATAGAAATTTCACTTCTAGGGTTTGTGAATAGTGCTAGCCTTGGCATTTGCCTATAAAAAGACTCCTCAACCTGTGAGAGAGCTTTTGTTCCAGATTTTAGCTTTTAAATCTTTGTAATTCCTGTTTATGAAATAAAGTTTGAATTTCTGAAAATTTTGAATTCTTGTCTGTTATTTATAAAAGTTTGGTATATGATAAGCTAAAATCTGAGTTCCATAATCTTGTTTGAAGGTTTTTGAGGCAAGGTTTTAAGTGATAAAGCTTGGGTCTCAAAAATCAGAAAGTCTTGTTTATTTTGATCTCACTTGTTGGTTTGTTCATCTTAGCAGCATTGGAAGCTGGTACTTGTTCTGCTAGTACCTAAGCTCAAACAATCCAGGGCCTAGATGTAGGTCTTGGAGGTTTGCACCTTCTTCCCTTTTCATTTTCTCTCTTATTTTTCTGAATTTTGTGATTATTGCATGATTATTGGTGAACCTGTGATTTTGTGGTTGATTATTGTTAATTTGGTGTTGTTTGATGTTATTGAAGTGTTTGTGGTTTGAATTTGGATAATCCTTTGAAAACTTGTGAAAACAGGTTTTTAAGGGGTGTTTGTGTTAACTGCATTAGTTGAATTTGTGGTTTGTTAAGTGTTAGTTTTGTGCTTGTGGTTATTAGTACATGTTTATCTGATATACTTGGCTACTTATCTGCAATTTTTGTGGTTTGAAACACCTAGATTCATAAAAAGGGTATAAAATCTTTGTTACTTGGTAAAATTGGCTAGGATTTTGAGGACACCTAGATCTAATCATAGACTAGGGTTAACAAGTGTTAAATCTAGGTTAACTACACCAGGGAAAGAGATTTGAGTGCTTGAATTTGGATATGTGGTCAATTAGATCAGCAAAAGGTTTCTACATATGCACCTTGTTCATCAGTAACTGTTTATGCTTTGATCTTATTATTTACTTTGATTCAGTGTATGATTCAAGTTTGTTTGTGCTTATTCATAGTTTATATAGCTTGTGTATGCATCCTGTTGAGTTTGGTTGGCTTATTCAGGCTTAATCTGCTTATTTGTGCATAACTGCTTATTTTTCATGTCTGGGCAATATCTGGTGACTGTTTGATTGATTCTGGCTTATTGTGTGAACCAAATTGTGATTTTCTTGTTGATATTGACTCCTTGTGATTCACTGATCACAAGGGTGCCCTTGTTTCCAATTGAATCCAACTAAATCTCTCTAAAAAGCTTGGTCAAATAGTCAAAGCAGTGGGAACCAGTTCCTACTGAAAGTTGCCACTGCTAGTGTTAATTGGGTTTCAGCTTATCAATAAGCTATAATAGCTTATTTTAACCAGCAACAACTTGGATTTTGTAATAGGTGCTCATTATTTGACCCATTTGTTCATACTGGAGCATTTGGTGGGTTGACTTTAGGGTTTGACTAGAAAACCAACTTAATTGACTTTTTCATAAGTGCTTATTGGCTTATTCTGGCTTATTGGTTTTTCTTATTGGAATTTTGTTGATTGTTTTGGCTTATTGAGTTCATTTGTGACATTTTGCAAGTTGAATCAAGTCCTGAGGTGCCTTATTTCTCAAAAACGATTATTTTGTCTTTTAATGAAATATTACTTTGCTTATTTCTGGCTTATTGAGTGTGCTTTTTCAAAATTTCTTTTTATAGATCTCTTAAGCATCCCAAAAGAAGGTTGTGTGTCAAATTAGAGCTTATGACATTAGCTTATTGCTTAATGGGCTAAAAAGCCCAATAAGGATAAGCTATTTGCATAATAAGTTGTGATAAGCTCACATTCAGCTTTTGGGCCTTTAGAGTTTTGTGTTTAGAATCAAATTTTGAGTCAGATTGGGCTTTTCCAAGTTAATTGGGCCAGGTTTGACTTTTTGGGCTAAAAAGCCCATTTAAGTGGACTGAATTTAGTTTTGGCCCATTTGAGGGCCCAATAGGGGTATTCTGGTCATTTCACTTTCATTTTCTGATTATTTAGGTTAAAATAAACTAGTTTGCAAGTTTTTAGAATTTTTTATAATTTTTGGATTTTTAATATTATTTTAATATTATTTTATTATTATTTTTCAAATTTCACATTTTTCAACTTTTTACATTTTTCTTAGCTTAAATACATTAAAATAGGAATTTTGCAACTTTTAGAATAATTTTATCACTTTTAGATTAATTTTTATAATTATTTTAAGTTTTAATAGTTTTTAAATCATTTTAAATAGTTTTTATTAGTTTAAAAATTTCTAAAAATAGTTTTTAATCTTTTTAGGTCATTTTAGAGGTTCACCAATTGAGAAATCTTTATTTGGGCTTTTTGATAATATATTTGATTTTTAGGGCTTTAATTAGCATTTAAAAATTGAATATTTAATTATTTAATAGGTTTTAAAAAGTTTTGATCATTGATAAACTCTTAGTTTATTTATTTTGATTTTTGGTAAATTTTTGGTAATTTTTAGAATTAATTTTTATTTTTGTAGTTTTTACGGTTTCACGTTTTGTCGTCATAGTATTAATTTCACGTCTTCGTCATTTTCTTTTCTCATCCCCTTCTAACCAATTATTAATCACAAACATTTAACAAGTTTTTCACACACATATACCTCCTTGGGAAACGAATTTCATTGGGTCATTAGTGCTTGATTTTCCTAAATAATCACTTAATACTTACCGCTTTTACGCTCCTTTTCTGAAAGGTCGTATTTTACCACAATCAAAGATCCTCAAAGAACACCCAAAGTTTGCAGGTGCAAAAGCTGTTCATGCGGATGATCACACCAAAATATTCGGTCCTGATGAACGTCCTCGACCCGCGGGAAAATCTCGACCCTCTAAGAAGTCAAGATCTGAGTCAAGTGAGGGCACCGGAGGATCGTCGGGGTCATCGAAGGCAGATTTGTCAAATGTAATGTAAAACCCGCATGCTTTTACCATGCATAGTACCTTAAGTTCGTACGTACTAGTTAAAAACTTTCCTAATATAGCATGATTACGATTACGTGTTAGGAGTTTATGTATTACGTACGTGTTAGAACACGATAAATATTTATTTGCACGATCACGTAATAATTATTTAGCAATAATTAATCACGAGCATACAATCACGAAATCACGAGCGTAATTAAAACACGAGCTATTATTAATTACGTATATATATTTAATACGAGCGTAATTAAATATATAAGAGTATGGTATTTACGTAACGAGAACATTTAAAACACGAACATATTTAAACATAAACGTGTATTAAATAACAAGACACGAAACGAGATACGGGAACCCCCACAAGGGAGTCCCTACCCGCGGCCAAAAGAGGGTAATGGGCCAAGCCCATTACCAATTTTACTAAAAGGAGGTTAAGTAATTTTTACTACTCAAAAATTACTTTACAGAAGATTTCAGGAAAAACCTAAAACCCTCCCTTTTCTCCTTCTTTGTGCCGCCACCTACAAACCACCATAGAAGGTGATTTTGATCTTGGATCTTGTTGATTTATTGGTTGTTCGTGTTTGTTCTTCACCCTCTTGATCCACGAATACGGTAAAACCTTTTTAACTTGTTTTTCTTTTTAATTAATCTTTTATTAATTAAGAACACGTGATGTTTTATAAAACACATTAATTAAACCTAGATCTAACATGTTTTGATCATTAATTAATCAAAGGGGTCGATCAAAGGGGTGTTTGTTTTGGGCCGCAAGGTACAACCGGCCCCAAGGGGGTTCGGTTTGTTTTAGCCGACCACCACCAAGACCTTTTTGGTCTTGGTTGGTGCGTGTGGGTCCCACGGCAGCAAGGGGGTACCCCGATTTGGTTCGGGGTACGGCGTTGTTTCATATCCGGTGCATGTTTTTAGGCTTAGATCTGGATCATGATTATGTTAGTTGTTTATGTTATAAACTTATGTTAAAAAAATTAAATTAATAAAAGGTGAGATTAATTTAATAACATGACTTAGGTTAATTAATTATTAATAAACATGAAATTATTTTAACCTAAGTATTTATACTATTAAGACTTATAATTAATTAATTATTTAAAACCATGGATATAATTAATTAATTAAACATGACTTAGGTTATATTATTAATATTTAATAATACATATTTAACCTAAGTATTTAATATATTTAATTAAAAACATGTCATACTTTAATTAAATATTATAACCTATAGTTTAATTAAATTACATGAAATAATTATTAAACTATATAATATATCGTATGACTTAGGATATAATCATGAAAACACTTAGGCTTATTTACTTAGCTTATTTAACCAGCTTATTTCTAATTATGGAAACTTTCTATTTTTAGAAAACTTAATTAAATAAGGCAGCTATTTTATTTATGGAAACCAGCTATTTTTAGAAACTTATTTATTTAAGGCAGCTAATCTATTTATGGAAACTTATTTAATTAAGGCAACTAATCTATTTATGGAAACTTTCTATTTTTAGAAACTTACCTTTTTTAAGAAGTAAATCTATTTTTGGAAACTTTCTATTTTTGGAAACTTTCTATTTTTGGAAACTTTCTATTTTTAGAAACTTTCTATTTTTTGAAACTTTCTATTTTAGGAAAACTGCTATTTTTGGAAAGTTACTTATTATTACACAGTAAGTATAATAACACATGAAATACCAGAAATACTTAATCAGATTAAACAGAATATAAGATTTAACACAGTTTAAGGCTTTAAACAGTGTAAAATGGTAAGAACACATAAAATAAGCTAAGACGTGATATAAAACCAGCTATGTATGTAGTAAGCAGATACTTATTTCATGTACGTATTTATGTAGCACTAGTGTTTCGGAAGTAGGATTCTCGCAGTTCGTCGTTCTCGTTCACTGGACATAAGGTACGGATTCCCGTCCTTTCAGTATGGACATTCTTTCCTTATTTAGGATTCCCCGTATGCAGCCAACTGTTTTCCCATAGTATAAGTATGAGTTTGATTGCTTATGTTTGAATATGATTACCTATAGCCATATACATGCATGACCAGTTTCACCTAGTTATGGAGGTACCATAACCATAACATTAGAGGCACTGATGTTATGACTTCACCACGGCGGAGTGATTGCTCGTGGCGTCCCTTCAGCTTTTGGCCATTTATTTATATTTATCATGTGGGGCGTATGGGTGCATCCTAGTTACACGTTTTTATTCAGGATTACATGGTGAATGTGGCGTGTGCCTTGCATCCTTCACAAGGAGCTGATCCCTCCTACCCATAAAACCAATATATTAAATTAGAGGCAGCCCCTCTAATTTGCATGATGAGGTCACCCCTCCAATTATTCATGCACGGTGGATATTCATGACCTATATTGGCTAAATGGTAAAATATGACAAACAATTTTTATAAGATAAACATAAGACTTTCAAACTATAAAACCAGTTTTATTAAGACTTAACCAGGTTACTCGGGACTTAGTTTCTTCCGCTGTTATTATGTTATATGCTATCCTATTCATGCTTTATTGTACATCCGTGCACTGAGCGTATTGCTCAGCCGTTTTCCTTTTCTATGTTCCCAAAACGGCAGGTACTCAGGGACGCTCGTAGACACTAAGAGTACGTGCATATGGACTGGAAGCTGTCTAGCCTTCTTTACAATATGCAATTCTTTTCTTTATGATACTTATGCTTTGGACATTGTTTCGTCCTTATTCCTTACTATACTATGTTTGTGTGTGATGAGCTTTACTTTTGGATTACCGATGTTGATTACGGTATTTTCCTTTATATGGTCAAGTAATGTTTAGACATTTTACCTTGTATGCTTTGATGACACACCATAATTGCTGTGATATTTCCATTTCCAAAATGGGGTGTTACAATTATGGTATCAGAGCCAAGGCTTCGACCTGTAGGCTCTCAAATATGACCTGTGATTAGTGGGTAGTCACTACGGTCTTCCTAGAACTGACAGTTGTTTTCATGCATTCATCATTTTTAAGCATACATATATATGTCATTGTTACAGGGTTTTTGACTAAGTAATGGTTGGTACAAGACTGGCCCTATTTAGTCGCATGTGTTTTATCGAAACTTTTAGATTTGGGACCGACCCATAGGCGTCCCCTCGATATGTCTTTTGTTTTGAGTGAACTGACCAGAGGCGTTCACTCTCGAGCATCCAAAGTTTTCATAAAACTGCATCATGCATTCATACAAAAATTTTCTTGCATAAAATTTTTCTCGTGAAATTTTTTTGTATAAAAATTTGTTTTTTCATGTATATATTTTATATTTTATGTTTTGAACTGTTTAATCATATGTTTTATTGTAATACTGTCAGATGGTTCTCACACGCGAACAGGAGCAGCTCAATGCTGCAATTCAGGCTGCCATGCAAGCCTTGCTTCCTCAACTGAGGAATGACATCCGTGCTGAAATCCAAGCTGCCAACAATCAGTAGCAGAATCAGGCACCTCCTCCTCCTCCTCCAGTGACATTAGCAGTATGGCTGGAGAGATTCAACAAGCTCCGCCCTCGAGCTTTTGAGAAGACAGATAGCCCCAGCGATGCTGAAAGCTGGTTGGCTAACATTGAGAAGATCTTCAACGCTATGGGCTGTGACCCCGCATACAAGGCGAGGTTGGCTTTGATGCAATCTGAAGGTGGTGATGAGTGGGTTGCTGGTTTGACTTGGGCTCAGTTCAAGGACAGGGTGATGGAGCAGTTCTTTCCCAAGGCCGAGCAGGACAAACTCAAGAGAGAGTACCATGGGATCCGTCAGAGAGCTGGGGAGAATAGCAACGAGTTTATGCAGCGCTTTCTTCGCTTGGCTGGTTTCCTTGGTGCGGCAGCAGGTACTCCAGAAGAGCAGGCACATCACTTTAGATGGGCTCTTCGCACATCGGTCGCAAATAATCTGGCGTGTGCTACGTTCAATACTGTAGCACAAGTGGCCGATGCAACACGAAAACTGGAGATGCTGCAGGAGAGGGATGAGTTCGGGAAAGCTGAAAGACCCGACAAGAGGTAAAACCTTCATATTCAAGCGGTGATCAATCCGTATATCTTCCATATGTCAATAATTCATCTCTTTAAATGTATCTTCCAGGCAGAAAACTAGGGACCGGTCTCAGCCGGCTACTCAGCAGCAGCCTCATCAGCCCAAGGGAAATGGTCAGACTAATGACCGATCTGCTACGGATAGGCATGGCGGTAATGACAATTACCGTAACAATGTCGGGCAATCCAGCAACAGCAAGTCTTAATACTTACGAAATTTCTTATGTTTTATGTTATAACTCATATTCTGACACTCTAGCAAAATTCTACCAGGAACCATGGAAACGGTAGGGACCAGAACCAGAGAGGTTCGCAGCCTAGCCGTCCAGCTATCACTGGTACTCAATCTTACGATTTTCCGCTTCGTTCATTATACCCAACTATTATGTCTCATGTAAAATGTTCTATCAGGTCCTCAGCCAGCCAGAGCACCTGTTGGAGAATACACTCATCCTCTTTGCTCTACTTGCCATCGTAGGCACCCAGGACCATGTCGCCGTAATACTGATGCGTGCTTCAAGTGTGGTATTCCTGGCCATATTATGAAGGATTGCCGTAAGGGCGAGATGGAGGGTACATCGAGACATGCTGATACCAAGCCGCCTCCTACTGCCGGGCGTGTCTACACGACATCTCGAGACCAGGCCAACAAGTCTACAAGTACCATCACTGGAATCTTATATATGTATGGTCGCGCTGCATGTGTTCTTTTTGATACGGGTGCTACTCACTCGGTTATTTCTACTGCTTATGCTAAGAACATTAGGATGCCTCCCTTGCCACTAGAAAATAGGCTTACTATTTCCACGCCTTTGAGGGACTCTGTATTAATCACCCATGTATACAAGAGTCTTCCCCTAGAATTTGATGATAAGGTTCGACCTGTCGACGCACTTCCGCTGGACATGAATGACTTCGACATGATTTTGGGCATGGATTAGCTATCCAAATATCATGCTACTATAGACTTCCATTCATATCGAGTTATCTTCGGTGATGTCAATGCACCAGAGTACATTCATAATGGGTTCATACCCGGACGGTCTGTACAAATCATATCCACCCTGCAAGCGCGTGCACTACTGTCACATGGCTGCGAGGGTTACCTAGCTACGGTTCACGACCTGGATGCTGAGTCTCCATCGATTCAGGATCAACCAATAGTGTCGGAATTCCAAGACGTGTTTCCAGCAGAACTTCCGGGCATACCACCTGCACGAGAAGTGGAATTCATTATTGAGCTGGTTCCAGGTGCTGAACCAATCTCCAAGGCTCCTTATCGCATGGCTCCCATAGAGCTGAAGGAGCTGAAGGATCAACTGCAAGAACTTCTTGAACGAGGTTTCATTCGACCGAGCGCATCTCCATGGGGCGCACCGGTTTTGTTTGTTAAGAAGAAGGACGGCAGTATGCGTCTTTGCATAGACTATTGCGAGCTCAACAAGATTACCATTCGGAATAGATATCCACTGCCACGCATTGACGATCTGTTTGACCAACTCCAAGGGGCCAAACACTTCTCCAAGATCGATCTTAGGCCAGGCTATCATCAGTTACGAGTCAAGGAGCAGGATATTGCTAAGACTGCCTTTCGTACTCGTTATGGCCACTACGAGTTTGTAGTTATGCCATTTGGCCTGACAAATGCTCCAGCAGTGTTCATGGATCTGATGAACAGAATCTTCCATGAAATTCTGGACAAATTCGTCATTGTTTTCATCGATGACATCCTGATTTTCTCTAAGTCCAAGGAGGAACACGAAGACCATCTTCGTACAGTACTACAGATTCTTCGCCAGAAGCAGCTGTATGCTAAATTCTCCAAGTGTGAGTTCTGGTTAGACAAGGTGGCATTCTTAGGTCACATTGTATCAGCAGAAGGAATCACTATGGATCCAGCGAAGGTTGAGGCCATCACTAAGTGGCCGAGGCCGACATCAGCGACGGAAGTCCGCAGTTTCTTAGGCTTAGCTGGCTATTATCGTAGGTTCGTGGAGAACTTTTCCCGCTTAGCACTACCATTGACCAAACTGATGCGGAAAGGGGAGAAATTCGTCTGGACTGAAGATCGAGAGAAGAACTTTGAAGACCTGAAGCAGAAGCTAGTATCTGCACCTATTCTTACTCTACCATCTGGTACGGGTAGATTTCAAATCTACAGCGATGCATCGGGGAAGGGACTTGGCTGTGTTCTCATGCAACATGGGAAAGTGATCGCGTACGCTTCACGGCAGCTTAAGCCTTATGAAGAGAATTACCCCACGCACGATCTGGAACTTGCTGCAGTCGTGTTTGCATTGAAGATATGGAGACACTACTTATATGGAGAATCATGTGACCTTTTCACAGACCACAAAAGCTTGAAGTATATATTCACTCAACGTGAATTGAACATGAGGCAGAGAAGATGGTTAGAGCTGTTGAAGGATTATGACATTAATCTTCAGTATCATCCCGGAAAGGCAAATGTAGTAGCAGATGCCCTTAGCAGGAAGTCCGGAATGATCAACAGCATTAGAATCGAAGAGGAAATCATAAAAGACTTGGAGCGACTAGACATCGAGATCATGGTACGTGGACAGCACGGTTACTGGGCTAATCTTAGAGTAGAACCCGAGTTACTATCTAAGATCAAGGAAGCTCAGAAGGATGACGGAGAAATATGGGCGATAATATAAAATTTGGAGAAGCAGACAGAATTCAGAGTAGATGCAGATGGTATCGTATGGCAGGGCACTAGACTTTGTGTTCCTGATGACCAAGAACTCCGGGAAGCTTTGCTAGCAGAAGCTCATAGCTCCCCATTCTCAATACATCTTGGTTCAACTAAAATGTACCATGACATCAAGCAGTACTTTTGGTGGAGTGGTATGAAGCAGGATGTGGCCACTTACGTCTCCAAATGTCTTACCTGCCAGCAGGTTAAGATCGAGCATCAGCGATCTGGCGGTCTCCTTCAACCGTTAGACATTCCAGAGTGGAAGTGGGATAAAATCACCATGGATTTTGTTACCGGTCTTCCGCCTACCAAAAGGAAGCACGATGCAATTTGGGTTATCGTTGATCGACTTACCAAATCAGCTCATTTCTTACCGATCCGCAAGGAAGATCCGGTAAGTAAACTCGCAGATACGTACAGACGAGAGATCATGAGACTACACGGTGCACCATCCAGCATCGTCTCAGACAGAGATCCTCGATTCACTTCGCGCTTTTGGAAAAGTCTGCAGAAAGCTTGGGGTACACAACTTAAGCTTAGCACGGCCTTTCATCCTCAAACGGACGGACAATCGGAGCGAACCATTCAGACATTGGAAGATATGTTGAGGTCATGTGCGTTGGAATAGACGGGTGATTGGGACGAATACATCTGTTTGGTGGAGTTTGCGTACAACAACAGCTGGCACGCGAGCATCAAGTGTGCTCCATTTGAGATGTTGTATGGCAGAAAGTGTCGCGCCCCAATCTGCAGGGATCAGGTTGGCGAGCGAACACTCGAAGGACCAGAAATCATAGAGATGACAAACGAGAAGATCGCAGTAGCTAGACAGAAGATTCAGGAGGCACGGTCACGTCAAAAGAGTTACGCCGATAATCATCGTAGGGATTTACACTTTAACGTAGGAGATCACGTCTTCCTTAAGGTTTCGCCGGCACGTAGTGTTAGACGCTTCGGGATTAAAGGGAAGCTCAGTCCTCGTTTCATCGGACCGTTTGATATTATTGAACGAGTTGGTGATGTATCTTACCGATTGGCGTTACCTCCGCAGCTTTCGCATGTGCACAATGTGTTTCATGTGTCCTTACTCAGAGGGTACCAATATCATCCCCTTCACATGGTTCAGTATCCACTGGAACAGATTCGTGAAGATCTCACTTTTATAGAAGAACCCGAACGAGTTCTTGACAGGCAAGAACGAGTCATGAGAAAGAAGACGATTCCATTCGTCAAAATTCTATGGAGGGATCATACCGAGCGGGAAGCCACTTGGGAAACAGAGGAGTCTATCCGGACTTCTTACCCTCATTTCATATTTTGAATTCGGGTATGTTCTTCTTTTCCAGTTTACTTTATCTATAATTCGGGGACAAATTATTCTTTTTAGGGGGGAAGAGTTGTAAAACCCTCATGCTTTTACCATGCATAGTACCTTAAGTTCGTACGTACTAGTTAAAAACTTTCCTAATATAGCATGATTACGATTACGTGTTAAGAGTTTATGTATTACATACGTGGTAGAACACGATAAATATTTTATTTGCACGATCACGTAATAATTATTTAGCAATAATTAATCACGAGCATACAATCACGAAATCACGAGCGTAATTAAAACACGAGCTATTATTAATTACGTATATATATTTAATACGCGCGTAATTAAATATATAAGAGTATGGTATTTACGTAACGAGAACATTTAAAACACGAACATATTTAAACATAAACGTGTATTAAATAACAAGACACGAAACGAGGTACGGGAACCCCCACAAGGGAGTCCCTACCCGCGGCCAAAAGAGGGTAATGGGCCAAGCCCATTACCAATTTTACTAAAAGGGGGTTAAGTAATTTTTACTACTCAAAAATTACTTTACAGAAGATTTCAGGAAAAACCTAAAACCCTCCCTTTTCTCCTTCTTTGTGCCGCCACCTACAAACCGCCATAGAAGGTGATTTTGATCTTGGATCTTGTTGATTTATTGGTTGTTCGTGTTTGTTCTTCACCCTCTTGATCCACGAATACGGTAAAACCTTTTTAACTTGTTTTTCTTTTTAATTAATCTTTTATTAATTAAGAACACGTGATGTTTTATAAAACACATTAATTAAACCTAGATCTAACATGTTTTGATCATTAATTAATCAAAGGGGTCGATCAAAGGGGTGTTTGTTTTGGGCCGCAAGGTACAACCGACCCCAAGGGGGTTCGGTTTGTTTTAGCCGACCACCACCAAGACCTTTTTGGTCTTGGTTGGTGCGTGTGGGTCCCACGACAGCAAGGGGGTACCCCGATTTGGTTCGGGGTACGGCGTTGTTTCATATCCGGTGCATGTTTTTAGGCTTAGATCCGGATCATGATTATGTTAGTTGTTTATGTTATAAACTTATGTTAAAAAATTAAATTAATAAAAGGTGAGATTAATTTAATAACATGACTTAGGTTAATTAATTATTAATAAACATGAAATTATTTTAACCTAAGTATTTATATTATTAAGACCTATAATTAATTAATTATTTAAAACCATGGATATAATTAATTAATTAAACATGACTTAGGTTATATTATTAATATTTAATAATACATATTTAACCTAAGTATTTAATATATTTAATTAAAAACATGTCATACTTTAATTAAATATTATAACCTATAGTTTAATTAAATTACATGAAATAATTATTAAACTATATAATATATCATATGACTTAGGATATAATCATGAAAACACTTAGGCTTATTTACTTAGCTTATTTAACCAGCTTATTTCTAATTATGGAAACTTTCTATTTTTAGAAAACTTAATTAAATAAGGCAACTATTTTATTTATGGAAACCAGCTATTTTTAGAAACTTATTTATTTAAGGCAGCTAATCTATTTATGGAAACTTATTTAATTAAGGCAGCTAATCTATTTATGGAAACTTTCTATTTTTAGAAACTTACCTATTTTAAGCAGTAAATCTATTTTTGGAAACTTCCTAATTTTGGAAACTTTCTATTTTTGGAAACTTTCTACTTTTGGAAACTTTCTATTTTTGGAAACTTTCTATTTTAGGAAAACTGCTATTTTTAGAAAGTTACTTATTATTACACAGTAAGTATAATAACACATGAAATACCAGAAATACTTAATCAGATTAAACAGAATATAAGATTTAACACAGTTTAAGGCTTTAAACAGTGTAAAATGGTAAGAACACATAAAATAAGCTAAGACGTGATATAAAACCAGCTATGTATGTAGTAAGCAGATACTTATTTCATGTACGTATTTATGTAGCACTAGTGTTTCGGAAGTAGGATTCTCGCAGTTCGTCGTTCTCGTTCACTGGACATAAGGTACGGATTCCCGTCCTTTCAGTATGGACATTCTTTCCTTATTTAGGATTCCCCGTATGCAGCCAACTGTTTTCCCGTAGTATAAGTATGAGTTTGATTGCTTATGTTTAAATATGATTACCTATAGCCATATACATGCATGACCAGTTTCACCTAGTTATGGAGGTACCATAACCATAACATTAGAGGCACTGATGTTATGACTTCACCACGGCGGAGTGATTGCTCGTGGCGTCCCTTCAGCTTTTGGCTATTTATTTATATTTATCATGTGGGGCGTATGGGTGCATCCTAGTTACACGTTTTTATTCAGGATTACATGGTGAATGTGGTGTGTGCCTTGCATCCTTTACAAGGAGATGATCCCTCCCACCCATAAAACCAGTATATTAAATTAGAGGCAGCCCCTCTAATTTGCATGATGAGGTCACCCCTCCAATTATTCATGCACGGTGGATATTCATGACCTATATTGGCTAAATGGTAAAATATGACAAACAGTTTTTATAAGATAAACATAAGACTTTCAAACTATAAAACCAGTTTTATTAAGACTTAACCAGGTTACTCGGGACTTAGTTTCTTCCGCTGTTATTATGTTATATGCTATCATATTCATGCTTTATTGTACATTCGTGCACTGAGCGTATTGCTCAGCCGTTTTCCTTTTCTATGTTCCCAAAACGGCAGGTACTCAGGGACGCTCGTAGACACTAAGAGTACGTACATATGGACTGGAAGCTGTCTAGCCTTCTTTACATTATGCATTTCTTTTCTTTATGATACTTATGCTTTGGACATTGTTTCGTCCTTATTCCTTACTATACTATGTTTGTGTGTGATGAGCTTTACTTTTGGATTACCGATGTTGATTGCGGTATTTTCCTTTATATGGTCAAGTAATGTTTAGACATTTTACCTTGTATGCTTTGATGACACACCATAATTGCTGTGATATTTCCATTTCCAAAATGGGGTGTTACATGTAATGCATCAAAAATTCATCAAGCAACAGACACTGGCAGACTAGCAAATCGAGTTGACTGACTTTCAGTTTCTCACGGTTGATTACGAGTCAATGCCGGAACCGAATAGGTCGTACGTGCGTCGAAAACAAGAGCAAATCATGGCTCGATACCTCATCCAGAGGAGTAGTTTATTTTAATTGTTGTGTTTTTTTTTCGTGTCGTATTTTTTTAATCCGTATTTGTAATTTTTAATTCTGTATTTGTAATGTTTTATTTGAGTTAATTAAATTTTAGTTTGTTTGAAAATGAAAAAAAGAAAAATAAAAGATAGTGGTGGGGCACAAATAAAGAGGGGTTAGGTGTGTTGTGAGTGAAGGGGTATTTTTGTTAGTTGTGTTGGTGTGATGTGACGCTGAGTTGACAGGTGACTAGGCAAAATTTTGAGGGGTTGGTTAGTCATGACACCTTTGTCTCTTAAATGCTGTTTTCAGTAAAACATTAGTATTAAAAAGAACTACTACGTCACAAATTCTGTTTAATATGCGTGGCTTTTGTTGGAAAATAGTGTTTGCAAAATGGGTTTTTGCAATACTTTGGATATAATTTTGTATATGTATATGTTATGTATATTCGTAGTACTTAGTAGCTTTGCGTTCTCCTCGAAGAGAGCTTCGCAACGAGCTAAAGTATGTCCAATATGGAGTTAATATGAATGAGATATCGTGTCTCAAAGTGAACTTGTGCATGAGCGCGCGACCTACGGACACGAATGCAGCTCCGAAATCTGCCTGGGTGCGGGCAAATTCGGTATATTTTTTTATTGATTAAATCTGTTTTGCCTATTTAAATATTTGCAAATCTGTGTTAGTAATAACAGATTTTCATGTCAGTTTAATTTAGGAGCAAATATTATGTCTTGGTGACCAAAACATATAGTGTCTATAAATTAAACTTGAATTTCATTCATTCAACACATCAGAAAAACGTAACTTTTTCTAACTCCATTACCAGACAGTTTTCCAGCAGCTCGTCAATCAGAAACACGCAAGGCTTACGTGATCTTTCAGGTTTAAGTTTGTTTAGTCCGGCTGTACAACAGCTTTGGACGTTGTACCATGCGAAACAGACGGCGAATCTGTTTTAAGGAAAGCGTGTTAAACACGTGCCTCGTCTTACCATTTACTGTTTTCTTTTATTGTTAATTACTTTCTGTCATTTAAATTCTGTCAATTTAATTTCTGTTATTTTATTGTAAATTCAATTTTATATAATAAAAGTATACACCGTTTTCTATAGCTTTTGTATTTTACATGAGTCATGTAATTAGTTTATTTTTTTTATCAAAATAGTATTTTGATCCATATGTTATGTGTAGGGAGTCAATATTTCCGACTCGATTTTGACTCAGCTCGAACTCGACTCGAGTATATTCGGATCGGGTTAATCGTGTTGAAATTTTAATTCGAGTTAGTCGGGTCACCCGACTAACTCGAATTTAAAATCGGATCGAACATCGGGTATAATATGTATGTCTAATTCAGGTCGGGTCACCTCGATTGACCCGAATAAAAAATATTAATCCGAATAAGAAATTTTTTATTTTTTAAATTTTTTAAATTTAAATTAAATAATTCTATTAAAAAAATTTAATTTTTTTATATAATTTACCCGAATTTGGGTTAATCCGACCCAAATATACCCGAACTCGAGTAACTCGAGCTCAAATCGAATTGGATTCAGGACAAATTATTTTTAGCCTTGAGCCAAATTTAACCTAACCCAATTAACCTGAACCCGATCATCCGACCCGATTCCTACCCTCCGATTCCTACCCTAGTTATGTGTACAATTAACCTATCATAAAATACTATGAACAAATATAAATATCAAAGATACACGCATCTACCAAGTATTTAATCACTAATTAATTACTTTGATGCATATTTGTTCACACTTCACAGTCACACAATAAAATCCCATAAACACAAGGATAAAACCATCACTAATCACCTTCCATTTATAGCAAGTTACATGTAAGTTCCCACTTTTAGCACACACATACATTTAGCAAAAACAAAAAAGTGCTCTTATGATATGTCAAATGACACCAATACCCATTGTATATTTTTCATCCATCTTCCATTTTTAACACTATTCTTGTCAAATGTCAAATCATCTTATTAATTTTTCACCCATTTTTGTTTTGATGGTCAACTTTCTATTGCCACATCAGATTCAAAGTACACATTAAATTTCCATAACACAAGACTCATAATAGTACTTGACTACTTGACTCTTTCATCTTCCCAAAACAAAAACCAATGAAGCTCATCATGTTTTCTATATAAACCTCCAATCTTTTACACTTCTTTGTAACACAAAAATGACTACCAAAATCAATATTTTTAACTTTTTAACCTTACTATTACACTTTTTTACCATAACAAATGCCAAATTTCATGATCAAGACCAAGAACTACAAACCTTGATATCATTCAAAACCTCACTTTTGAACCCTAGAGTACTCCCAAATTGGAACCATGACACACCACATTGTTCATGGGAAGGTGTTACTTGCAGTAATAACCGAGTCACATCACTCAATCTCTCAACTCAGTCCCTCAAAGGCTCACTACCCAACTCGGTTTTCCATCTCACTGATCTCATAACACTTGACCTTTCCAAAAACCATTTCTCAGGCCATCTTTCTGACAAAATTTCCAATCTCAGAAACTTGAAAAGCCTTAACCTGGGTGAAAACGAGCTTTCAGGTGAGTTACCGAGTCAACTCGGTGAGTTGACTCGGTTAGAGACTCTCCAGCTCGGTCCAAACTTTTTCTCAGGGAAAATCCCGGTTTCTATTTTTGGAAAGATGAAATCTTTGGAAATTTTAGACCTTTCCTTAAATAGACTCACCGGAGAAATTCCACTGGAGATAGGAGAGTTGACTAGTCTCCGGTCACTTGGACTCGGTGGTAATTTATTAACCGGGGTGATTTACCCTTCTTTATTTACCAAGATGGTAAATTTAGTTTTTTTAGACATTTCAAATAACTCCATTGGAGGGACAATACCTTCTGAGATTGGTTATTTGACCAACTTGACTGATCTTTTCATCGGAGTAAACCTTTTCTCCGGCCAAATTCCGCCGGAGATTGGGAGGTTAAAAAAGCTGGTAAATTTTTATTCACCGTACTGTAAAATTTCGGGGCCATTACCGGACACCCTTTCGAATCTTGTGTCGTTATCTAAGCTGGACTTGTCGTATAACCCGTTAAAATGCGAAATCCCGAAAGGGCTAGGTGAGTTGCAGAATTTGAGTATTTTGAGTTTGGTGTATTCCGAACTTAATGGTTCGATACCTAGGGAGTTAGGAAAGTGTAGGAGTTTGAAGACTTTGGTTTTGTCTTTTAATTCGTTGTCTGGGTCGTTACCTGAAGAGTTGTCGAATTTGCCCTTGTTGTCGTTTTCGGCTGCTAATAATGAATTATCGGGTGATTTGCCGAAATGGGTTGGGAAATGGGGTGAGATTAACTCGCTTTGGTTGCCCGGGAATAGGTTTACGGGTTCGTTGCCTAAGGAGATAGGGAACTTGACAATGCTGAGTACTTTGGGGTTGAGTAATAATTTGTTGACTGGTTTTGTGCCTAGGGAGATATGTAATGCGGTTTCGTTAAGTGAGCTTGATTTAGAAGGTAATATGCTTTCGGGTTCGATTGGGGATACTTTTTTGGGGTGTAGGAGTCTTACTCAGTTAGTGTTGTCTGAGAATCGGATTGTTGGCGTGATTCCTGAGTATTTGTTTGAGCTTCCGTTGATGGTACTTGATCTTGATTCGAATCTGTTAAACGGGTCGATTCCTGTTAAGTTATGGAAGTCGACTAGTTTAATGGAATTTTCGGCTGCTAATAATATGTTGGAAGGTGGTCTTGTTGAGGAGATTGGGAGTTTAGTTACTTTAGAGAGATTGATTCTTAGTAACAATAGGTTAAGTGGCGTGATACCGAAAGAGATAGGAATGTTGTCTTCGCTTTCGGTTCTTAGTTTGAATTCAAATCAGTTTTCTGGTTTGATTCCTGCTGAGATTGGGAACCTTACTTCTCTTACAACATTGGATCTTGGTGGCAATAGATTGAATGGGTCGATTCCGGTTGAGGTTACGGGTTTGCCTGAGTTGCAGTGCTTGGTACTTTCGAATAATGATCTTTCGGGCTCTATTCCTTATGCGAAGAATTCAAGTTATTTTAGAGAAGTTAGTATACCTGACTCGAGTTTTGTTCAGCACCATGGGTTGTATGATCTGTCTAATAATCGGTTGACTGGTGAGATACCTGACGAGTTGGGAGACTGTTTGGTTGTGGTGGATCTTCTGCTGAATGATAACATGCTGTCTGGCAAGTTACCGAAGTCTCTAGCAAAGCTAACAAACTTAACGACGTTAGATTTGTCCGGGAATTTGTTGTCTGGTGATATACCAGCTGAGTTTGGTCAGTCGTTGAAGCTGCAAGGGCTGTATTTGGAGAACAATAACCTCACTGGGCACTTACCGGTTGAATTAGGCCAACTTCATAATCTCGTTAAGCTTAATTTGACTGGTAACCGACTTTCAAGCTCAATCCCTTCCACATTTGGGAAGTTAACGGGGTTGACTCATTTGGACTTAAGTCGTAATCTCCTTGATGGCGAACTTCCTTCAACACTTTCGAGCATGGTGAATCTTGTTGGGCTTTTTCTACAAGAAAACCAAATATCGGGTTGTTTAGATGATTTGTTTGTTGGTTCCATGGAATGGCGGATCGAGACATTGAATTTAAGTAATAATTTGTTCTCTGAAATGTTGCCTCGCGCTTTGGGCAATATGTCGTATCTGACCACGTTGGATCTTCACGGGAATGCTATCACTGGTGAAATCCCATGGGGGATTGGGAACCTTATGGAGCTCGAGTTCTTAGATTTTTCAAACAATAAGTTATCAGGTCGAATTCCTGATAGTCTTTGCAGTGTTTCAAGTTTAAGTTACATGAATCTGGCCGGTAACGGATTAGAAGGCCCTGTTCCAAAAAATGGAATTTGCAGGAATACATCAAGAATCACGTTATCTGATAACAAAGCATTATGTGGTGGAGTTCTTGGTTTGCAATGTCCCGGTACAAGTTTTCGAAGAGGGTCAAAGTTTTTCAGCATCTGGTCATTAGCTTGTATTGCTTTAGGGGCGTTGTTGATCAGTGCTTTTATAACAATTGTGGCAATAAAACATGTTCGCAGAATCAAGAAAAGACCCGATTGTGAAGACCCTGGCGTGAATAACAGCAGTTCAGCTGATCATAATCTTTATCTTTTGAGTAGCAGCAGGTCAAAAGAGTCGTTAAGTATCAACGTAGCGATGTTTGAACAACCTCTTGTAAAGTTAACCCTTTCTGACATTCTTGAAGCCACAGATAATTTTTGTAAAACCAAAATTGTCGGTGACGGTGGGTTCGGTACAGTCTACAAAGCCCAGTTGCCGAATGGAAAGATAGTTGCTGTCAAGAAGCTGAACCAGTCCAAATCGCAGGGTCAACGTGAGTTTTTAGCTGAAATGGAAACATTAGGAAAGGTCAAGCATCGGAATCTTGTGTCATTGCTTGGTTACTGTTCATTTGGTGAAGAAAAGCTGCTCGTTTATGATTACATGGCGAATGGAAGTTTGGACCATTGGTTAAGAACCTGTACGGAAGAGATGGGGGTTTTGACTTGGGCTAAAAGATTCAGGATTGCGGTTGGTTCAGCTCGTGGGCTGGCCTTTTTACACCATGGGTTCACTCCGCATATTATTCACAGAGACATTAAAGCGAGCAACATTTTGCTAAACGAAGATTTTGAGCCCAAAGTCGCTGATTTCGGGTTAGCAAGGTTGATAAGTGCGTGTGAGACTCACGTTAGTACTGATCTAGCCGGAACATTTGGTTACATTCCACCCGAGTATGGTCAGAGCTGGCGGTCAACGACAAAAGGTGATGTTTATAGCTTTGGAGTGATACTTCTTGAATTGGTGACGGGAAAAGAGCCAACAGGATTAGAGTTTAAAGACGTTGAAGGTGGGAATTTGGTAGGGTGGGTTTGCTATAAGATCAAGAAAGGCCAAGCAGTCGATGTGCTGGATCCAACGATTGTTGATGTTTCTTCTAAGAAGGCGATGCTTCAGATGGTCCAGATTGCTGCGATTTGTGTATCTGATAATCCAGCTAACCGGCCTTCTATGCTTAATGTGCTTAAATTTCTAAAAGGAATCAAACATGAGTTGTGAAAATAGTAAGTTGTAACTTGTAAGCACTATGATTTTATTCAATCAAGTAAAGAGTTTCGCTATATGATTTTGTGTTTCGTTTAATACTGGTTACTGTCTTGCAAAGTACACAATGTTTGGTCAGTATTTGGGTGTTCCTACAAAACTTGTTAGCGTATAACGAGTACGAGTGTACTCAAGAACTGATATTATTCCCACAACGCCCACAGTTCAATTAACGAATAATATCATAATTATTGATACATTGTTAATGGTAAAAAAAGTTGGTTTGGAAGTTTAAGCAGTGTATAATAGCATTTAGAAATCTAAAGGCGTTTGGATTAGCTTGCTTGGTAGAGCTTCAAAAAGCCATAAAAGCAAAGTTTTGCATAGCTTAGACATGAACTTATTGACTAGTCTATGTCGAAAACTAGACATCAACTTATAAGAGACATGTTCTTGACACATTGGTTGACCCGATTAAGTTCAAAACTTCAGACTAAATTGACTGTTTCAGCAAGTAATACCATACAAAGGACCAGTTTTGCCCTTGTTCGGCTATTTCTGAAAATTGATCCAGGTAATCGATTAACATTCTTTTTCTTTTGATTTATCATTCAGTAACGGTTGTGCAATGTGTAATATCGGCTAAAAAGGGAGGTAAAACTAGGTTCCATAAGTCTGATTCTCTTATTAATGTTAATAACAAATGTGGCCATATTGACCCATATCATTCATCTACACACACATAAAAAAACACCAGATTTCCTTGCATATAGAGTTCGGATTTAACATAGCCACAGGGATGCATAAATCTTTATGGCTTCTCACCTGTCCTTGTTCGAGACACATATCCATCACCTTTTATGATCAATGCACAATACGTTATACGTGTGTTTCACTTGCTGCATCACTAATGTAAAATCTTTGACATGTATTAGCTTCTAAGAATAGATCATACAAGTCACATTCTACATGTTGATGAAGGTATTTCAATTTCTGTATTATGAGAGCCAGAGGAGTAATGACGCATGCCCACGAAACTAGTGACTTGCCTGAAGTTCTAAACTTGTGAAATTGATTGAGTGATAGCCAATCAGCAAATCAGATTTTTGGGCAACTTTCTGCAACCAGTTGCTTCTGAAGATTCGAGACTTGAATCTGTTTGTTTGTCGACTTTCTTATTGGGATAAAATGGGTTTTTTTTAAATAGATACGCCAATCGTTCTCCATGTTATAGCGTCGGCAATCCTTGGAACCACCAAAATGTGATGAATTTACCCCTATAGTTTTATGACTTCTAGATGCGTTTAGCTTGGCTTATTTGGAAAAGCTTTAGTGGTTCTTGAAAAAACCTTAAAACAAATTTTTGCATACTTTAGACAATAAGCTCATATTGAAACATAAATAAGACCTTAAAACATAAGTTTAGACAATAAGTTTTGCATGCTTTAGTGGTTCCTGAAAAAACCTTAAAACATAAGCTCATATTTGAAGCTTATTGTACATCGAAACATAAATAAGACATAAGATTCTCAAATAAGGCAACTCGCATCATAACAAAATAAAAGAAAACAATGTGAAGAAGATATAAAAGAACTGTTACGTGCTTTATGTTTCACTAGACGAGTACCTGCGTATAGCGGCGGAATTTGGTTAGTGGCAAATAATTTACAGTATGCGATATTGTGGTAAGTGTTTCGTGTACGTTCAAAATAAAGCATAAAAAGATCAAATTGAAATTATAGAATGTTTTAATATATGACAATTCAATGCTAGATAAAATATTAAATAAACGTGTATCAAAAAGCCTATAAAAACTTTTAGTAAAGCTGAAAGTAAAACATTACATCAGATTTATGAGCTAACTAATAATACACGTTACTCGTTACGTAAACCCTACATATTATATTAGTTGGTAAACAATTTAGAAAACCGGGTTAATCCGAGTTTACCCGATAACTCGACCAGGTCGATTTAAAAACCGGGTTTCAAAACATTGAAAAATGGCATCGTTCATAACTTCATATGTTTATTTATTTTCGTTGCACGTCAATAATTCATCTCCAAATGACTTTAGTGTGTTCACATAATATAGTTTATATATGCATTAAGATGTTTAAATTATAAATGTAGTATAGATTAGTGGGACCCACATTTTTCAACCATTCAACATTTTCAACTTTCAACCAAAGGGATACACCCTTTATAATGTAGTATAGATTAGTGTTTTTATCCCTTTCAAACTCAATAAACCAAACAATTCGAACAGAATAAATCGAACAACTCGAACGAAAACCAAAGACATAACAAAAAGTCATAGTCATGATTAGGGCTGAGCATGGGAGATCCAAAATTGACCCGGACCGGACCGACCTGAACCGGACAGAACAGTTTCGGTCCGGTCCTCGGTCCCGGGTTTTGGACCATTTCGGTCCCCAGTTCGGTTCAATCATACAAAAAATCTCGCCCATTATGCTTAATAAGACCGGACCGGACCATTTCGGTCCTCAGTCCAGTTCGGTCTTGATCGGTCCGGATCATTTCGGTCCTCAGTCCAGTTCGGTCTTGATCGGTCCGGACCATTTCGGTTGCTAAGTAAAAAATAGGTAATGTTAAGGTACTTTGCAATGTACATAGCTCTACGACATATATATACACTGCATAGAAGCCTTCTTACATCACAACAGAAGGCCTTAACCTTATGTATATATAAACATATTTCTCTTCGTTTCCCTGGGACTTAGATTACACCATCAGGCAAGTCACTAGTTTCGACAGACATGTGTCATTACTCTTCTGGCTCTCATAAAACAGCAATTGAAATACCTTCCACATTCTACATGTAAAATATGACTTGTATGATCTATTCTTAGAAGAGAATACATGTCAAAGATTTTACATTAGTGATGCAGCAAGTGAAACACACGTATTGTGCATTGATAATAAACGGTGTTGTATATGTGTCTCGAACAAGGACAGGTGAGAAGCCATAAAGATTTATGCATCCCTGTGGCTATGTTAAATTCCGAACTCTGTATGCAAGGAAATCTGGTATTTTTTTTATGTGTTGTAGATGAATGGGTCAAAATGGTCACATTTGGTTATTAACATTAATAAGAGAATAAGGTAGTGTTTGATAACAACTTAAGGGGACTTAATTGCAAAATAGGTAAGTTAATTAAGTCACTCAAAACCTGTTTGTTTTGGGCTGAAAATAAACACACGACTGCCTAGAAAAAGCCAAGTGTGGAAGACTGGAAGGGTGTCTATGTTAAGTCATGACTTTTTCTCATAAGTTTACATAATTACCCTTCCACTCTCCACCTCTAATCCCCACGTTATTTGTTTTTAGGGCGCCAAATGATCAGGTATGTTTACCGCCAATTCTCGTCACCATGGTCTATAAATTAAATTTTTAGTGTATACTTTCCATCGGCATTTGCAATCAATCAGGTATGTCTTCAACTGTTTCTTTTGTTTTTCAATTCTAAATAACATGTTTCCTAGTGATATTTTTTCTTATTGATCTTTTAAATGATTTTGCATTTTAAAGTTATTAGAGTGGTTATGTTTATGATAGGCTAATGTATATCACAATTGAGATAAAGCTTAACCAAAATCGACTCTATCCCATAATTATTATCCATGTTTGACTTTTTAAGTCTTTCTTCGTCAATTTTAACCTTAAATATTTTTGGTTTGTTATTTAATATTTGATGCATAATACATGAATGGATAGAATTTTAAATGTATTTTTCATTAATAAATTTTTTATCAAGTATTATATAACACAAAGAAAAATATTTAAAGTTAAAGTTAACAAAGAAATACTTAAAAAGTCAAACATGGACAATAATTATAGGACGGAGGTAGTATTATGTTTCTTTAATGTAAGACATGATTTGCAAAAATTATCTCAATAGTTTGTCCCACATGGTAGAAACTAAAACCGATGACAACTTTATAATATAAACTTTAGATAACATAAAACCGAATATATAACAAAACTTTGTTTGGTTTTCTGTTTTTCTTAAGGTTCTTTTACCGAAATCGACTCCTTTATTTTGAAAGAACTCCTTAATCAAACAAGCTATTGATAATAAAGGGTTAGAAGCCATAAAGATTTATGCAGCCCTGTGGGTTTGTTAAATCTGAACTTTGTATGCAAGGAATCTGGTATTTTTTTTATGAGTGTGTGTGTAGATGAACGGGTCAAAATGGCCACATCTGGTTCTTAACATTAATAAGAGAATAAGACTCAAGGAACCTTGTCTTACCTCCCTTTTCAGCCGATATTACACATTGCACAACCTTTATTGAACCATAAATCACAAGGAAAATAATGTCAATTGATTACCTGGACCAATTCAGTTTGAAGTTTTGAACTTAATCGGGTCAACCAATGTGTCAAGAACATGTTCTCCAGAAGTTAATGTCTAGTTTTCGGTATAGAAAAGTTGTCTAACTTATGCAAAACTTTGCTTTTATGGCTTTTTGAAGCTCTACCAAGCAGGCTAATCCAAACGCCTTTAGATGTCTAGATACTATTATACACTGCTTAAGCTTCCAAACCAACTTTTGTTTCCATCAACAATGTATCAATAATTATGATATTATTCGTTAATTTAACTGTGGGCGTTGTGGGAATAATATCAGTTCTTGAGTACACTCGTACTCGTTACACGCTAATAAGTTTTGTAGGAACACACAAATACTGACCAAACATGGTGTACTTTGCAAGACAGTAACCAGTATAAAACGAAACACAAAATCATATAGCGAAACTCTTTACTTCATTGAATAAAATCATACTGCTTACAAGTTGAAGGTGTATTATTAGTCTATCCACAAGTTACTATTTTCACAACTCGAAACTTAAGCACATTAAGCATAGAAGGCTGATTTGCTGGATTATCAGATACACAAATCGCAACAATCTGGACCATCTGAAGCATCGCCTTCTTAGAAGAAACATCAACAATCGTTGGATCAAGTACATCGACGGCTTGGCCTTTCTTGATCTTATAGCAAACCCACCCTACCAAATTCCCACCTTCAACTTCTTTAAACTCTAATCCTGTTGGCTCTTTTCCCGCCACCAATTCAAGAAGTATCATTCCAAAGCTATAAACATCACCTTTTGTCGTTCTGACCATACTCGGGTGGAATACCAAATGTTACGGCTAGATTAGTACTAACGTGAGTCTCACATGCACTTATCAACCTTGCTAACCCGAAATCAGCGACTTTGGGCTCAAAATCTTCGTTTAGCAAAATGTTGCTCGCTTTAATGTCTTTGTGAATAATATGTGGAGTGAACCCATGGTGTAAAAAGGCCAGCCCACGAGCTGAACCTACTGCAATCCTGAATCTTTTAGCCCAAGTTAAAACCCCCATCTCTTCCGTACAGGTTCTTAACCAATGGTCCAAACTCCCATTCGCCAAACAAAACCAAAGTCTTCAAACTCCTATACTTTCCGAACTCCCTAGGTATCCGTCGGGATTGCGCATTTTAACGGGTTATACGACAAAAAGTCAGAGGCTGCAGAAAAGCCTGATCATCATCATCACAACCATATTATTCGCCCAAAAACCCTAGATTAGAAACACCCCTGATCATCAAGCTTGGTTTTTTTGTTAAACACAAGGGCAAAACAGTAAAAGGCACAAAAAGCAGAAGAGGGAACTATAAGTACAACTATACAAGTATAAGTACAAGGTTCTAAATAGCTCGCTACGATTCGCCTTAAGGCGTGTTAAGGTTTGAGGCGCGGCCTCCACGCTATGCAATAGTCAAAGCGCGCTACGGCATGAGGTGCGATAATTTTTTGAATTGAAATACCATAAACTTTTATACGTAAACTTTTATACGTAAGTTGAAGAGTAAATTATAACCATGACTATAACCCATAAACTTTTACGCTATTTATAACCCATGACTATAACCATGACTATAACCCATAAACTTTTATAACCCATGATAAGTGCATGTGAGACTCACGTTAGTACTGATCTAGCCGGAACATTTGGTTACATTCCACCCGAGTATGGTCAGAGCTGGCGGTCAACGACAAAAGGTGATGTTTATAGCTTTGGAGTGATACTTCTTGAATTGGTGACGGGAAAAGAGCCAACAGGATTGGAGTTTAAAGACGTTGAAGGTGGGAATTTGGTAGGGTGGGTTTGCTATAAGATCAAGAAAGGCCAAGCAGTCGATGTGATTGATCCAACGATTGTTGATGTTTCTTCTAAGAAGGTGATGCGTGATGCTTCAGATGGTCCAGATTGCTGCGATTTGTGTATCTGATAATCCAGCTAACCGGCCTTCTATGCTTAATGTGCTTAAGTTTCTAAAAGGAATCAAACATTAGTTGTGAAAATAGTAAGTTGTAACTTGTAAGCACTATGATTTTACTCAATCAAGTAAAGAGTTTCGCTATATGATTTTGTGTTTCGTTTTATACTGGTTACTGTCTTGCAAAGTACTCTATATTTGGTCAGTATTTGTGTAGTAATTCGATCACTACAACCTGGATACTAGATGCGGAAACATTCGATCAAAGAAGCATCGACAGAAAAGTAAACCCACAAGGTATGTACCCTAATCGAACTCGATTAGTTTATTGATAAAGAAGCGTTGTGAATCTCGTTCCCCCTCATCTCCTTTTATAGAGATGAGGGGGAACCGACTGTTACATACACTACGGGTCGGGTTGGGCTTTGACACAGCCAACCGACCTTTATTGCTATAGGCTATTTAGGACACTCGATTACTATCCCCTAGACGCGACATAGGCTAATAAAGACTAATACATAACAATTTCCACCTTAGGCTTATATTAGCCTATCCCAACACTCAGCAGCTCCAAGCAGTGTTGTAACTTGCGTCCAGGTACCACCTTCGTCAAGGCATCCGCAGCATTGTGTTCAGTACACACCTTCAGAACTTCAGTCGTCTTTGCATCCAAGACTCTTCTGATAAAGTGATAACGCACATTGATGTGCTTAGTCCTATCATGAAAAACATGATTCTGCGATAAATGAATCGCACCCTGATTATCACAATTAACTGCAATAGTGTTAAGCTTCACGCCTAACTCTTCCAAGAATCCCCTTAGCCAAATAGCTCCTTTCACAACCTCCGTAAGTGTCATATACTCCGCTTTAGTTGTCCACAAAGCCTCCTTGTGCTGCAACTTAGCTTCCCAGCTCCTCGCACATCCATGTATCAGCAACCCGTACCTTGTGATTGATCTACTCATGACAGTGATCGATCTCCCCATGGTGTAGTCAAAATCCACAAAAACTTGTACGTATGTCTGTAATCCACGATCAAACCTGTCCAACATACTCACATCTGCAGATGCTATGTCAGGTCTCGTGCAGACCACCTGATACTCCTGGCTTTCAACTGCATATATATATAACCACTTACTATTCTTTACCACATCACAGTCCCCTGATAGACTATCCTCCAACAACAGTATGGAGTGTCCCTTCAACAAAGTCTGTACCAACTTTCTGTTGTAAAACCTGGACTGTGATACCCTCAGAGTATTACCACTCCGATTCCTGATGATCTTAATACCAAGTATATTTCCCTTTGCTTTAACCAGCAAACCCTTGGTAACCGAGATCTCAGCCTTGCATCCACAAGAAAATACCATACAATCTATATAGAGAAATAGATGTATGAACATACCTTGTGTATCCTCCCAGTAATAACTGTATCTGTCGTCACTGCTTTTCCTGCAACCGTTGCTGAGCACATGCACATCTAACCGAGTATCCATTTCTTCCTTCAATCCAGTCATCCACTTGGAAAGAACCTCACAAGCAACTATATCATTGAAATTCAATGACTCGTGTGCATATATCTTCTTCACTGCAGCAACTGCAAAAGTAGTATCATTACTGTCTTCTCTATACTTGAATAGTTCTCGTGCTAAGTGTTGCTCCCTATCACGTGCTAGATGATAGTATATCAAAACTTGAGTTTGTACTTTCTTTGAAACATCTACATGATCAACATTCCCCTGAGGTTCCACCTCAAATGCATGATCCTCCCGATATTCCACCTCAAACTCAACTCCTTGCAACACCTGCACTGAACTTGTACATACACCAGAACCAATGAAAGTTTTCTTGTATTGCCCACTTTCATTGAAACCCATATTCCTGTAAAGCACTCCCTTTGAAGTAACGTCATCTAACCTCCAAAGTTGATAAACATTCATACCTTTACGGTATCCCAGGAATATGCACTTGAACTTAACCGGTTCAAGCATCCCTTGCTCAATACTAGCAAGCCAACCAAAAACGCCAAACATATCTATAGTCTTCTTGAATCCAATCGCTGCTGATGGTGACCTATTATCTAGATATGTAGACATGGTTGTATCCTCTGTCCAAAAAACCTTGGACAGACCAGACTGAATCAGAAAACAACGTACCTTATCCAAGAGTGTCACGTTCGTCACGTTTGTCTTCTCAACCAACCCATTCTGCTGCTGTAACCCTGCAACATCCAAATGTTTGGCGACCCCACTCTTCATACATTGTTGTGTAGACTTCTGATTACAAGAATCAAGAACATCACCTGTCTTGATCTTCCACCCAGTCTGAAATTTTCCTAACTGCTTCCTACCCTTCATTGTCTTCCCGGTCATAGCCTGACCGTTCAGGGTATACACGCAATTAGCCCTTCTGGTTCCTGATATTACCACCAGTGAACCCTTTATAACCTTGATCTTGCCTGACTGCATCTTCACGGTAAAACCCTCTTTTTCAAGAGTGCCCAGCGATATCAAGTTTCGTCTTAATTCCGGAACATACTTGACGTTGTCCAACAAGAAACTTGACCCATCCCTCATTCGTACTCGAACCTTTCCTGTCCCCCGTACACGGCATTCCCTGCCATCACCTAGCAGTACATTACCACCGTCATACTCTTTAAAATCAACCAAGTAATCTCTCCTGTATATCATATGGTATGAGCCTCCTGAATCCATGATCCAGTCCAAAAGTTCATCAACACTCATAGCCATCATAACATCAGCATTGTCATACCTATCAGCTCCAGAACTGGATACCTGATCTTTACTCCTGACAAAACCTTGAGATTTCTTGTGATTATACCTGGGACAATCCCTCTTCAAATGATCCTCAGACTGACATATATAACACCTGAGTTTGTTGCTCCTTCCTTGTGACCTTGACCACGAACTATTTGCACCCTGCTCCATATCTCTCTGACCGGATCTCTCCCTCACATACAACCCTTCACCACTATCACCCTTTGCTTCCGTCATCTTCTGAAGTTCCCTAGAATTAAGTGTCGCGAGCACGTCTTCTAGCTTCAAAGTATCCCGACCATATAGCAAAGTCTCCACGAGATTATCGTAAGACGATGGTAAAGATGTGAGTAATAATAATGCCTGATCCTCATCTGATATAGCAGTATCTATAGCAGCTAAGTCACCTACAAGCTTGTGAAACTCATCAATATGTTCAGACTGACTCCTACCTTGATGCATTTGAAAAGTATATAACTTTTTCTTCAAGTACAAACGATTAGCTAAAGACTTTGTCATGTATAAAGTCTCTAACTTTTTCCAAATCCCCGCTGCAGTCGTCTCCTTGGTGATCTCCCGTAGGACCCGATCATCCAAACACAAGATCAATGCGCTGTAAGCCTTTTTCTGAATGACGTTATCGTAAGCCACTATTGTGGTGGCGGGTAATTCTTCCAATGCTGCATCTAATTCCAGATGTTCCAGCAAAGCCTTCATCCTTACCTGCCATAACCCAAAGTCATTCTTCCCATCGAATTTCTCGATGTCAAATTTGCTCAGCGTCATCTTATTTTAACCCTTTGCTAACCGTTTAACCTTTTGTGAATTTACCTACACAAAAAACCACGATCTAGCAAAGTATCCCGTGTATAAAACACCCCTTGATTTATCGATATAACCCTAAGATAAAAATCTTATAAATCGATCAAACCAAGTAACCCTTCAAAAGAAAACCCTTTCTTACTCAAATATCGATTGAACCTTGGAAATTAACCTATCCAATAAATCGACAACCCTTGAATCAAGAAAGTACCCGACGCCTTTTGAAGTAACCCTTGTCGTACTTTTAATTTTGCAAACCGATCTCTAATAACCTAAGAAATCTTGCAACCTCGACAAGTCTTGAACGCTTCTTTATCCCCTTTGTTAATTTGCTAAACCTTGTGATAAACGCTCACAATCACAAAATAACAAAATCCCTTCGACAATTCGCTAAACCTTGTGATATATTAACCCTCACAATCACGAACTACGAAGTCCCCTTGTGTAATCCTTCAAAGTAATATAATATCTTCTTGTATTATATCAAGTAAAACAAAAGAAATATAATCAGATTAGCCCAATAGACTTTAGTCCAACTCTTTGACTAATAAACTTTAGTCAAGACTAAATAGAGCCTTGGTCCAATATGTCTCTTATATTATATTCAACCCTTTGAAGTAATGTGTTTTACACAGTCGTCTTTTCCTGTTTCTTGTTTCTATCAATGGCGGCAAACCAAAAAAAAAAAACAAGAGTCGACACCAAACTTTCAATCGATGCAAAAACAATCACACCGAACCTTTTTGTGTCGAAACTATGCTGCTCCTTCGATGATGTCCACGATCCCTGAACACCACCACCTTCGATCGATCCTAGATAACCAGCGCTCGAAGAACCTGTGAACCAGGGCTCTGATACCACTTGTAGTAATTCGATCACTACAACCTGGATACTAGATGCGGAAACATTCGATCAAAGAAGCATCGACAGAAAAGTAAACCCACAAGGTATGTACCCTAATCGAACTCGATTAGTTTATTGATAAAGAAGCTTTGTGAATCTCGTTCCCCCTCATCTCCTTTTATAGAGATGAGGGGGAACCGACTGTTACATACACTACGGGTCGGGTTGGGCTTTGACACAACCAACCGACCTTTATTGCTATAGGCTATTTAGGACACTCGATTACTATCCCCTAGACGCGACATAGGCTAATAAAGACTAATACATAACAATTTGTGTGTTCCTACAAAACATGTTAGCGTGTAACGAGTACGAGTGTACTCAATAACTGATATTATTCCCACAACGCCCACAGTTCAATTAACGAATAATATCATAATTATTGATAGTTTGATACATTGTTAATGGAAAAAAAAAGTTGTTTGGAAGTTTAAGCAGTGTATAATAGCATTTGGAAATCTAAAGGCATTTGGATTAGCTTGCTTGGTAGAGCTTCAAAAAGTTATAAAAGCAAAGTTTTTCATAGCTTAGACAGGAACTTATTGACTATATTATATGGAAAACTAGATATCAACTTCTGGGAGACATGTTCTTGACACATTGGTTGATCCGATTAAGTTCAAAACTTCAAACTAAATTGACTATTTCTGCAAGTAATACCATACAAAGGATCAGTTTTGCTTTGCCCGTGTTCGGCTATTTCTGAAAATTGACCCATGTAATCAATTAACATTGCAATGTGTACACTGAAACTATTATGAGCATAAGTCGACAAAGAAAAGTCAAGCGGCAGTTAGTTTCAATTTGGGGGGAAAACTGTAGTATAAATATAAATACTCTCACCTATAATATTTTCATTTAGTTAATCATTTACATTTGTTCTTGTAACGAATTCTCTCTTAATTCAATCATTCAAATAACAATCACTTTTAATCTCAGAAACATAAATAAAATATAAAAGAATCAAATAGAGCAAGCCATTTATCTTATCTTTGATTGCTAAACTAACTTTAGTAAAAAAGTATATGTTTAATCTAAGGTTAGAAAAACTAAGAAATACCCAGAAATAACAAAATCAACATTTTGTTATTTCCGGATAAACTTAATTACTTGTAAATTTATGGTTAAACTTATAAAGATATCGTTGCTTTTAGTTTCAATCGATGTGGGACAAGCTATTGAGATACCTTTGACAAATCTTGTCAAACGTTAAAGAAACATAAGATCAATACATTCTTTACAAACATAAGTCCATGCATGTGGATACCGAAATATGGTTACGAGCATGAATATTAACCAACACAACACAAGAAATAATAGTGTATTCAAGAAATGACATTATGGCCATATATACCTACAGTTCAATTAGCAAGTAATATCCTTGTAACGCGTATGTATATTAACACAAACAAAAATGATCAGTGGTAAAAAAAAGTTGGTTTAATCACTGTATAATATCATCTAGACGTCTAAAGGTGTTTCAATTAGCTTGCTTGGTAGAGCTTCAAAAAGCCATAAAATCAAAGTTTTGCATAACTTAGACATGAACTATTGACTTTTCTATACCGAAAACTAGACATCAACTTATAAGAGACATGTTCTTGACACATTGGTTGACCCGATTAAGTTCAAAACTTCAGACTAAATTGACTGTTTCTGCAAGTAATATCATACAAACTACAAAGGACGAGTTTTCGGCTATTTCTGAAAATTGTTCCAGGTAATCGATTAACATTCTTTTTCTTTTGATTTATCATTCAGTAACGGTTGTGCAATGTGTAATATCGGCTAAAAAGGGAGGTAAAACTAGGTTCCATAAGTCTGATTCTCTTATTAATGTTAATAACAAATGTGGCCATATTGACCCATATCATTCATCTACACACACATAAAAAAACACCAGATTTCCTTGCATATAGAGTTCGGATTTAACATAGCCACAGGGATGCATAAATCTTTATGGCTTCTCACCTGTCCTTGTTCGAGACACATATCCATCACCTTTTATGATCAATGCACAATACGTTATACGTGTGTTTCACTTGCTGCATCACTAATGTAAAATCTTTGACATGTATTAGCTTCTAAGAATAGATCATACAAGTCACATTCTACATGTTGATGAAGGTATTTCAATTTCTGTATTATGAGAGCCAGAGGAGTAATGACGCATGCCCACGAAACTAGTGACTTGCCTGAAGTTCTAAACTTGTGAAATTGATTGAGTGATAGCCAATCAGCAAATCAGATTTTTGGGCAACTTTCTGCAACCAGTTGCTTCTGAAGATTCGAGACTTGAATCTGTTTGTTTGTCGACTTTCTTATTGGGATAAAATGGGTTTTTTTTAAATAGATACGCCAATCGTTCTCCATGTTATAGCGTCGGCAATCCTTGGAACCACCAAAATGTGATGAATTTACCCCTATAGTTTTATGACTTCTAGATGCGTTTAGCTTGGCTTATTTGGAAAAGCTTTAGTGGTTCTTGAAAAAACCTTAAAACAAATTTTTGCATACTTTAGACAATAAGCTCATATTGAAACATAAATAAGACCTTAAAACATAAGTTTAGACAATAAGTTTTGCATGCTTTAGTGGTTCCTGAAAAAACCTTAAAACATAAGCTCATATTTGAAGCTTATTGTACATTGAAACATAAATAAGACACAATGTGAAGAAGATATAAAAGAATTGTTACGTGCTTTATGTTTCATTAGTGTTTTTATCCCTTTGTAATCATGCTGAAACTTTGGTTAAACAATTCAAAGTGAATAAACCGAACAATTCTAATAAATAAAGTTAGAAAACTCTCTTTACATGTGATAATAATCATTTTGAATTATGTGATAATATAATATTGAAATATGATAAAACACATAAATAATTTTATATGTTGTGCCGCCATAAGTAACGCTTTAAAAACGCTATAGCTTCGCTTTAGTCGCTAAAGCGTGTAGCTTGTACATGCCGCCACACCACGCCTTACGCTATTTATAATCATGACTATAACCCATAAACTTTTATACGTAAGTTGAAGAGTAAATTATTGAAAGTTTTCTTTTTCTTCTAAAACTATATTTTATAATGAAAATATACTTCATTCGTAATCAAAAAGCCTTCTTGTCGGTATACTTTTCATTCAAAATAGCTAGCAGGGTACTCGTGCGATGCGGCGACGGGTACCCTGTGACAAAATTTTCTAGCGCATAAATGTTATTTGAGTATTCGTTTTTAACAGTTGTCACGTCCCGGAAAAATCCATCATTGTCTTCCCAGAAAACCACAACACAAGGACCACAACAACCATAAATTACTTATTAATATGAGGTATTTTAAAGGTATAAGTTTTTATGTGTGTTAAAAAAATGACCGTATATATTTCTCATGTTAATAAGGTTTTTCATATAGATTGGTGTTCGCGTCGCTGACTCTGTCGATATGTCACAGAATCCTGGTGTTGTCGCTACTTTTTAGGGTTTTTCATAGATCCATGTATTTATCATGTTTTAGTGGTGAAACATATATAACTTATTGTTGTCAATCTATAATAGTTATGTGAACATTGTTTGGAAAAGAAAAAAAATAGTGGTTGAGTTGTACATTATGTTCTTTATGTTGTAATAGAAGGGGTTGAGGTGTATTTATGTTATTATTAATTGTATTTTTTAGGAAAAGTTTGGATTGTACATCATGTTGTTGAATTTGTATTTCTTAAAATCAAATGTAAGTTGATGCATTAAAAGGATGTATAGTATGCTGTTGTAGTTGTACATTTGGCTTGTAAAGTTGTACCTCTTAATTTTTTTTTTGCATTTAATAAGAGAGAATGTGTAATTTGTTTTATAAAGGAGTAAAATGATATGTACCTAAGATATTTGAGAATTAAAGTTTGTCATTTAAAAAGTCGTAATTATTGGAGTTTAACATTTTGTATAAAATCGTAGGCATGTGTTAGGAATATAAATATTATACTCGTTTTGTTCGCAATCCACATACCTTTATGAAAGTATATTTCGAATTAAAAAAATTGCGATGTATATGTTACGTATACTTTATAAATAAAGTTTGTTATATATAAATATCGCGAGTAGGATACATTTAAAGGGTTGATGTGTAAATTATTATTCGTAAGTAAATGGGCCTAATTATCGGGCCAAAGTCAGCCCATGAAAATTTAAAGAGCTATTTTGTAGTATATGACAGGCTTATTAGGATATAGGATCACACATGGAGTCTAATTTTTCTTAAATAGATCAGCCCATGTTATGAATTTACCCCAAAAGACTAAAGTTCTAGAGGCGTTTAGCTTAGGGATGGCAATGAGACGGATTTGGGGTGAGGCGAGCATCTTTATCTTCAAATTTGATTACTACAGTTATCTCAAAATCCGCCCTGATCCCCGTCAGGGATTTAATCGGGGCGCCCCGTCGAGGTGAGATGCTCGCACAAACCCGCTTCGTACTAATCAGAGATCGGTATCATCTTTAGGTGAAATTCCGGACCAATGTAACACCATTTGATGTTTATTATAATTTTTAGAACGTTAGCAATAACTTCAACATTTTAAAACTTATCGGTATCAATTACAAACAAGACTTATTAAGTTTTCGACGATAATATCATACTTATGATAAATTTAAAAAAGAAGTTACAATTAAAAAAAATAACATTTAAATAAGTTTTTTGCAATACTACATTCATAAAAAAACTAACAATGTTTGGGAAATATTTTTTTACTACATAAATAGTAACAAAATACTTCATACATAGATATATTTGTGTATGTCTATATATTAATCGGGTGGCGCGGGTGGGAGATGTTATTCCCCACTTCCGCCCCAAACCATTTAAAATCCCCGTTTAAGACCCAAACTCGACCCATAACCCGATAAACATGCCCCGCCCTACCTCAATTATTTCAGGTTTCGAGTTTTTCCGTCGAGTTCAAGTTTTTTTTGCCACCCCTAAGCTAAACGCCCTAAGTTAAACAAGTGTAATCGCTAAACTAACTTTAATGAAAAAGTATATGTTTAATTTAATTGTTAGATGTAGGGTTGAGCATGACAGTTTTAAAATCGATTCGGGTCAGAAAATTGGACCGGACCGAATAATTTCGGTCCTGAGTATTGGACCATTTCGGGTCTTCAGTCCGGTCCGATTCGGTTTGGTCTTACAAAAAATCTCGTCGATTATGCCTAATTATTAAACCGGATCAAGGACAGAACCAGACCGGACCGTAGCATTTTGGTCCGGTTTCAAACCATTTAAAAAAACCTAAGCATACGCAGAGACAACAAACAACATTTTGTTGATTCTGTATACGGTTAGGTTGCTTATAAGTTTATGGTTAAACTTATAAAGATATCGTTGTTTTTAGTTTCAATCGATGTGGGATAAACCATTGAGATACCTTTGACAAATCGTTAAAGAAACATAAAATCACAAGTAACTTTTTTGATTCCAAGGTAGTCTATTTTGATGCACGCATTTTAACTGGAGATGATCCACTGAATCAACAAAACTATAGCTTGATCCTTCTTGAATGTCATTCTTAAGTGTTTTATAAAGTCCAGAAAAGTAAAAGTAATGAAATGTGCCTGTCGAAACTAGTGACTTGCCGGCCTGAAGTTTCAAACTTGTGAAATTGATCGAGTAATAGCCAATCAACAAATAAAATCTTGGGAAACTTTCTAAAGCATATGCTTATGAAGATTCGAGTCTTGAATCTGTTTACTTGTCGACTTTCTTCCTGAGATAAGAGAATGCTGGTGCTTCTCTATCTCGTTATCTGTCCTTCTTTCCAGGTTGCCATATCTGTGACTAGACCAAAGGATATATATTTTACATCGTGCCCTCCCAAATAGTTGGTAGCAAAATGTTGCTAGCTAGAGACTCCTAAAATGTCATGTTAAACACACATATCTTGTCGTACATGATAACGGGTTGGAAAAAAGCCATGAAAAGCAAAGTTTTGCATAACGTAGACAACACTTAAATGAGCAATATATTTGAAGCTTATTGACCATTCTATATAGAAAATTAGACATGAACTTATAGTAGACGCGTTCTTGACACATTCGCCGAAACACATATATTGATAGCTGAACTTATAAAGATGTCATCGGTTTTAGTTTCTACCGATAGGGAAAAACTATTGAGATAGTTTTTGCAAATCATGTCCAACATTAGAGAAACAAAAGATTACAAGTCGATTTTGGCAAAGCAGTATATCTTTATAAACATATATCTCGTTTGGGGAGTATGTGTTAGGGATCTTAATACAACTCTTGTTAAGCAATATAAATAATGCTTATAGTTAGAATGATATAAGCTTTTTTGGTTTATACTTTAGAGTGATGTATTGCGAAAACAGAATTCCATGTGGTTATCGGATTCATGAAATGAAAGTAAGAAAATAGAATCATGGTCACGGTTATGAATATGCACCATTACAAGAAATAAGAGTGTATTCAGAAGTGACATTATGGCCATATACTTAGCTACAATTCGATTAGCGGGTAAATATTCTTGTAACGAATATGTATATGATAACACAAATAAAATTGATTAACGGTAAAAAAATTGGTCTGGCAGTTTAAGCGTGGATAATAATACTACATCGGTCCCAAAATAAGTGTTTAGACTTTTCAGAGTGAAACTGGTTAAGACCTTAGCTATATTTGCGTGTGTTATATAATGGTTTATGTAAAATATATTAATGGATTGGGTTTTAACTGTATTTTTCTTGGTATAATTTTTTTTACGTATTATATAACACAAAACTATATATTTAAGGTCAAAGTTTAACCCGTTTGACTCTGAAAAGTCAAACTGGACATTTATTCTAGACATCTAAAGGCATTTAGATTAGCTTACTTTCCAGAGCTTTTAAAAAGCCATAAAGGCAATATATTTGAAGCTTACTGACTATTCTATACCGAAAATTAGACATGAACTTATGAGAGACGTGTTCTTGACACATTCGCCGACCAGATTGAGTTTAACCTGAATTGGTTATCTCAATAGAACCTTTGGTTCATTTTTATGATGTAATATTTCAGTTTTGCCCAAAATTTTGTTTGTGTTAAGTTTTGATCTACTTCACATGCTGGGAGTCATAAAAATTATGTTTTTAAAGGAAAACTTAGGTTTCTACGCTAGAGCGGCACCTTATTTCTGCAAGTCTTACCATACAACATACAAGGTTGAAGGTTCCTTAAGTCATATTCATGTATTAATGTTAATAACCAAATTTGGCCATCTTGACCCATTAAGAATACCAGATTTCTTTGCATACAAAGTTCGGATTTGACATAGCCACATGGTTGCATAAATCGTTATGGTTTCTCACCTGTCCTTGTTTGAGACACAGTGGGTCTCGTAGGATATATCAGCACAAAAGAATTCTATTTGTCACTAATTATTACTAGTATTATCCAATATTCTTTTCCCAAGGATATAGCAGAACCTAGTACTTGAGTTATCTATAGCTGGTTTGATTAAAATTTTCAAAAATCATGATGATACTGAGCAATGTAAATTCCGAAATGGGGGGATTTCAGCATGATAAATGAGTCAGATCAACAAAAACTGGTGTGCTGTTCATGACCTTTCTATCAGGCTGACAGGTTTGTTAAATCCAGATAAACTATGCACATTTTCTCTGTTGTTTGTTCTTTTTCATGAAATTCGCTATTATTTGCTCAATTTTATAGGTCACGAGGCCATGTATGAGTGTTCTGCAGAGAATTGCAGGTAATCAATGGTCACTATTTTTCGGTATAACTCTTTATACAGCATTACTTAAGATCAGTTGAAAATTAAGAAAATACAAAAACACATATATTAATTGCAGATGATCCACAGAATCAGCAAAACTATAGCTTGATCCTTCTCGAATGTCATTCATAACTGTTTTATGAGAGCCAAAAAAGTAATAACACTTGTCTGTCGACACTAGTGACTGGCCTGAATGGGGACCGAACTCCAGAAGCCAAGACCATATGAGCTTTTGATATTATGACTTTATGTGTGTAATATAAAGGGAAGAATCCTTAAATTTTTGTCTTTCGACAAAATGTTGAAGTTGGCAGACCTCTGTTCACATTTTTTACTATAAAAACTACAAGTGTGAAGATCAATCTATGTTGGCTAAAAGTAACAAGAATCAACACATTTATAATCACATAGAACTGCAATCTCATACACATTTTAAACTACACAACATTTGTTTCACACAAAGCCCAACTTTTCTCAGTTTCCGTTAACTTTTTCACCATTTTATTCCTGGACCTGCATAGGAAATATAAAAGGAGGTCGTCTGGTGGAAAGGCACCAGCGTGTTAAGTTATAAGACATCTATACTTAGAAGTCATTTATCCACAACCAATTCCAACGTGTTTCTCCAGAAATTATATATAAAGCATGAACAAATCAAATAAGTTGAAAGAGAGAAAAGTGTATTTTGAAGCACACAATCCGTGAAGAAACGAATAACATAATATAACTATATAAGCGTATCATCAAAAGAGCCAAAATTCTGAATGCTTTGGCAAACATAGTACAAAGATGCTTTAAATTTTCCGAATTCATCACATTTTTCCCAAATTCCGAAAACCAAAAGAAACTAAATAATTCCCATTACCTTAGGTCTCTTCTCAACAAGAAGTTTGATCAAATCAAGACTACAAAGCAAAGAAAACAAACTCCTCAACAGCCGGAATATCATCAATCTTCTTCAAAGCCTCTTCGCTCGGTTTCTCATCAATACCGATCATCATGACCCCATGTTTTGTTGGTTCGGCCCTACCGAAACTCATAGAGCTAATATACACATTTTCTTCACCCAATATACTTGTAACACTGCTAATGGAATCAGGCTCATCAACTTGACGACAAAGTAAAATATGTCCGTCCAATCTCACATCCACCTCAAAAGCACCTACTTTCGTCAAATGTGGGACCCCATCTTTCACCCTCCCTTGCAATTTTATTTCCCCAAACTCGGATAGTGCAACTGCGAAACTTAATTTGACATGAGCAATTTGAACTATAATTTCGAGTGGCTTCTCAGACGACCCATCTAAAATTACCCGTTCTTCATTCCGGATAACTTTGCCGACCAAATTCCTGACTAATGGGGTGTCGAGATCATCTGTTGCTCTCAAGAATGTGTATGTTATCATTACAGATTCAGCACCGCTTCCATTCGCTGCCAATTGTACATCTAACCTATGTAGTTTTTCAGCGAGGGTAACATACACTTCTGTAAGTACCTGCAACGAAGGTCATAACATCAAAATGAATAACGTCACCATAAACATTTGAAAGAAATAATTTCTCGACAGGAGTTTTTTTCCTTTTGGAACTGTAAATAGAAACCGTCTTTGTGGTTTACTGAAAATTGACAATTTCTGTAACATCTTTTATAAAATAAACTACATATCTGCTTAAAGTAACGATAGTATTGCTCTATGTGCAAAAGATGATACTATTTTCTCATTACTGTTGGGAATTTGAGATATTCAAGTCATGAGACCAAGTGGTGGTTCTATTGTGAAAAGATCAAGGGAAGCCTGCAAGTACACGTTACACAACAGTTCAAACCAACTTAGATAAGATTGGGTCGTTTGAGTTGGGTATTATCTCAAGCCGGTCAATATTTACGTAAAAAGGAAACAAGGTTGAATATCTCAGAACTATCCAAAAGTTTGTGTCGAGTGCATTCTCCCTATTAAATCATATCTTAGAAAATTTTATATCATTCTGTAAAGAACATTGTTTTTTAATCTTAACTAACACATAAATTTATAATAAATAGATTAAAAAAACTGGTCTGTTTCGACCTTTAATTCCACAAAATGAGTGTGAATAATTGCTTTGATGGAAAGAGTAGCACTCCCGGTCAATTGAGATCAGCTGAAGTCTGAGACACGAAGGCTGATTGCTGCTCAGGCTATAAGAACTGACTAAACTATCCTTTATCACCACCCACAATAACAAAAAATTAACGTAATAATGTTGTTTTTGTAAAGAATTAAGAAAATGGACAAAAGTTTAGGCATACAATCTCTTATACTAAAAATTTTATCAGTCGAGCTTTGAATAGTATTACCTCAGTATAAACCATTGGACGAGTGAGTACCAAAACATCAGGACTAGTAGAAGCCATACCATCATTGAGCCACACATACCTTAAAGATTGATTTATGTTAAACACAAAAGTGGCAATTGCTTGCTCGCTAAAGGGACAATCGCTCAGTCTTAGCTTTCTTAATTTTGGGCACCCTTTTAATAACTTGAAAAGTCCTACATCGGATTCTCCTGTTTTGGATAGATAGAGATCTCTTAAGTTATGACCATACTTCCCGATGTATCCTAAACCCACATCCGTCAATCCACCAAGCCAAAGAGCCATATACAGCTTTTCAAGTTTGCTGCAACCCATTAGCGTAGCTCGAACCCCCTTGTCTAGTTGTAAATCTGTTATACCGTCTTGCAGATGCAACCATATACGGAAATCATGCAGATTCTTCAAATGAGTTCCTACACACTCGAGAGCTTCATTTGAAATATCTAAGAGATTAACGCTTAAAAAAACCAAATTAGGACAACCTTGTGCGAGAGCTATGACTCCCGATTGAGTCGCCCGCCCACCATGGTCAAGTTTGCGCAATTTCTTGCAAAACTGACCAATAACTTGCAATCCCTCGTCTCCACATGGATCATCGGTATATAGGACTTCCAAATTGGGACACCTCTCAAACAAGAAACATTGACATTCATGTTTAAGATCTCCATAATAGAGATCCAATTCCCGTAGCTGATTTAGATAAGGGAGTAGAAAAGGGAATGAAGCTTTACGCAAATCCTGAATACCTAATCCACGAATATTCGGGGGGAATTTAAAACCACTATAGTCCAAATCTTCATCAATAATCCCGTAACCAAAATTATCGAGCTTCTTAGCATGCTTAAAGACTTTTCTGAAATCACTTAAAGATCGTGGATAAATTTCTAGAGATACTAACGACTTGCTACATTTCTTTGCAAGACGTTTAACATCTTTCATATCGTACTTATCAAAGGGCTCAGTAAAATCTAACGACTCCATAACCGTGTTACACAAAGCCAACTCATGTAACCATTTCCCATTTGGCATGTACTCATTTTCGAACGAATTATATACTAAATGCAAACTTTTCAAATCAATACAATACCTAGAGATATCAATTAAACCATCCTCTGAAAACAGCTTACACCCTAAAATCTCTAAACTCCTTAAATTAGCACCTCGGGTTTTCGCCAAGTGTTTGAGATCAGAAGGAGACACAATCATGTTCCGAATACATAGTGAATTCAAACGCTTAAACTTAACCGCTATCTCTTGAATCCATGGGGTGACTGGAATATTACATTTGTGAGCAGAATATTTTTCATGGGAATAAGACTTGAGCGTTAAGGACTCGAGATTAGGAAACCTATAGCTTAAACGTTTCGGGTTAGGGAGAAAATGCACGTGGACAGTTACGTGTTTACGCGTTAAAGAATTGATATCACGATATCTCTCGGAGACTAATGAAACAGAATTAAGGTCATCAGTGTCCTGTATGTAAGGCATTACACAATCTAACACTAACTCCAAATTTATTTTTAACTTTTTATTGTTAATGAATTCATCCATAACTTCAAAATAAATGAGAAACAAGAAGAACAAGAATCGAGTCTTACCCACGCCGCTGAATGATAGTTGAAAATTTTAATCTAATTTCAAGGAGCATAATGATTATATTTACCTAAAAATTTACTGAGTATAATTTAAGTAATAACTAATGGCCCAACAACCCAATTAGCAGCCCATATCTCCCACATTTATTTAGGGGGTGTTTGGTTCATTGAATTCATGGTAATGTGATGTAATTATAATTTAATTTCAATTACATTGAATGTTTGGTTGGGTAAGTAAGTGCAATTGTAATCATCTAAATTACATTGGACCTACTTTTGAGTGTAATATCAATTACATGGATAGAGTAATGTAATGTTTAGAATTACATTGTAATTTCACTCATTTCAATAAGAGGAAAGGCTGAATTTATGTAATATTTTTGTTCAAATTAACTAATGTACGCAAGTTACTTTTTTATTCCATATCTATGCAACATACTTTCAAATACTTACTAATCTACGTAATATTGACCAAAATGTGACTTGTTTGACTGGTTACCAATTAGAAAAGTTACAGTTTGGTCCTTTGGTCTACGTGGACTTCCCTCGTTAGTCCTTTGACATTTTTTCGTTAAAAACTTAGTATCACACTTTTTTATACGTGCAATTATATACAAGTTTTTATATGCGAGAAAGTTTGAACTTTGACAGACGATTTTAGCGTCAAAAATGATCCCGTAGATTCCGAAAATCTCGCGCTAAGTCAATGTATACGTTCTCTACAACTTTCATGTTTTATGTTTTTCCGAAAAAGATATTTAGATGGTCGAAACCTCGATTTAAAACTGTGACAGCAATACTAGTATTTTCGGTAATTAAGTAAATCCGGATTTCGACTATCTCGTTTAATGCTAAAAACTTACTTTTAAGTCTCTAGACCTATCAGTGACTAAATATAGACGGTCTATATATAAAAATATTATTAAATAAAGTTTAAAACTTATAACGATAGTAGTATGATAAAAAAATGGAAAATTAATAAGCGCATATCAATTCCATGACGTATCTGAAAAATATAACAGTGAAAAGAAATTGCTCGAAAAACTTCCCGTTTAAAATTAAACTCAAACACATAACATGCGTCTAAAAATGTGTATCGAAGTGTGTGTATACAAACATGTATAAAAACGAGTGTATGAAAAGTATATAAAACTGTGTGTATAAAAAAGTGTAAAAAACATTTATATACACATGTTTTTACGCAATTATATAAAAAAAATTACGCAATTATATATGTATTTTTTACGCTTTTTAATACACACGTTTTTATACAACTTTTATACACGTTTGTATACACACACTTCGATACACATTTTTAGACACATGTTATGTATTTGAGTTTATTTTTAAACAAGAAGTTTTTTGAGCAATTGCTTTTCACAGGTTTTTTTAGGTACGTAATGGAATCTATTTGGTGCACTTATTAAATTTTCCATTTTTATCATACTACTATTTTTATAAGTTTTACACTTTGTTTTATAATATTTTACGTATAGAATGTCTATATTTAGTCATTGATAGGTTTACAGACTTCAAAGTAAGTATTTAGCACTAACCGAGACCGTCGAAATTCGGATTTACTTAATTACCGAAAATACTAATATTGTTGTCATAGTATTAAATCGGGGTTTCGACCATCTAAATGTTTTTTTCATAAAAAACATAAAACATGAAAGTTGTAGAGAACGTATACATTGACTTAACGTGAGTTTTTCGGAGTTTACGGGATAAGTTTTGACGTTGAAATCGTCTGTCAAAGTTCAGAATTTCTCGCGTATAAAACGTATATATAATATCACGTATAAAAAGTGTGTATAAAAACATGTATAAAAATACGTGTATTAAAGTCAAGGTATCATTACTAAGTTTTCTAATGAAAAAATTGTCAAAGGACTAACGGTGGAAGTCCACGCAGACCAAAGGACCAAACTGTAACTTTTCTAAGTGGTAATCGGTCAAACAAGTAACACTTTGGTCAATATTGCGTATATTAGTAAGTATTTGAAAGTATGTTGCGTAGATCCGGAATAAAAAAAGTATCTTGCGTACATTAGTTAATTTGAACAAATACGTTACATAAATTCAGTCTTTCCCCTTTCAATAAATCACCTCATACACAATATGTCTTTATGCTATTTTTATTTTTTTTATTAATTTTGGATTATAATATATTATTTTAGTTATTATACTAATTATATTTTGAGCATTAATTTTAGATTCAAGTACATAATTATATTAATTTTATACTCAATTACATTACATTTTGCCAACCAAACATCTAACATATTTTAATAATTCAAATTAAAATTCATCCATATTACAATTCCTTTAATAAATTACGATTACATCATATTTGGTCAAAGCTAGGGTGACGTGGAAACACATAGCCGTCTCATTGATTTCGGTGGCCTTGTGCGAAATAAGAACGTAAATTTTACACTAACAAAGGTTAAATTACGTTTGACAAAATAACAATATAAGGAACCCTAATGCCTAAAAAACCGATCCTAAAGAATGGCGATGATGATGGTCGATGAGCTCGTGGATTGTTTTAGGAAGACTTTCGACAACAATGAGGAGAATTTTTTTCATATGCTTATCTCTAATTCTGCCCGTGTATGTCTCCATTTTTATTTTTTTATTTTTTATATAAAATATCTTGATTGAGCTGCTATAATATTAAATAGTATATTTTCTATATAAAAGAGTGAAATTTTATAAGATTTTAGTGGTTGTTTTTATAGAGGCTTACGGCTTATTTGGTTTTTGGCTTATTGGAAAATTCATGTTTGATTTGTTTTGCCGGATCTGTTTTTTTTTGTCATCCAAAACCAACTTTACTAGCTGTGTATTACCCTTTTAGGCTCTGGACAGACATGAATCTGAGAGCTCGACTGTACCACCTTACCGTTACATCAATGTTGATCCCGATAAGACCAATAACACGTTGACCATCAGCGACAATGGAGTCGGAATGACCCATGCTGGTGAGTATTAATTTTTTTTTTAAATGTACTAACTATTAGAATGTTAAATTTTTCATCAGAAGATGATGAAATTACCGTGTATAAATATTTTTACAGAGGTGCTGAATCTGGCTACCATTGCAACTTCCGGAGCCAAAGTGTTCATGGAAGCTGTTGCAGCTGGTTCTGATCTCTATCCGATTTGGAAATTTGGTCTCGGGTTCTACTTTGCTTTTTTGGTTGCTGACAAAGTTGTGTTCAGAACCAAACACTACAATGATGAGGAGTATGCCTTGGACGTGGACTTGGACTATCAAGACTGTCGATCACCCACAGTAACTAGCGGTTCCCTGGGTCTCTATCGTCCCTCTGGGTCTAAGATGACACTCTACTTAAAAGAGGATCAGCTCGAATACCTTGAGGCGCCGAGGCTCAGGGATTTGATCAAGAAGCATCCTATCCGCCATGAAATCGGTCTAGGTATTTCGCTAACTTCTCAGGTCGAGCTTCCTGCTTTTCCTCCTAATCCGGACAAGAAGAAGATGACGCTCACTGTGGAGACGCATGCTTTGGAAATATTTTGTCACGGTACCAGTTTAAATGGCGATTCAATCGCGTTTTTCACTGAACCGGGTCAACCCGGGTTTTGGTGATTTCATTTTTTTTCTGTAATTTAAGAGACAAATTAAGAACTTATGTTAAGGCTAATGTTAATTAGCATTATTTTTGTTATCCAAGTGTCCAAGTGTTATGTAGTTTAGCAATCCTTGATTGTCCCATCAATTGCAATGATGCTATCGCAAATGGCTCGTGTGACCAAAATGTGTTTGGTAGAAATGTGAAACAACGACGTGCTCGGTAATGTAATATACCCCATGAAGGAGGTGTCTGACATTGATACATTTTTACATAATAAAGAATCAAATCTACTTGGGTCGTACAATTAAGCGCTGCGATGTCGTATCATCTTTGATAAGATCTTCGTTCTCGTCTTCGTTTTCTTCTTTTATAAAATCATCTACACAACATTTTACCAGCAAAAGACATATGCTGCAAATTAGAAACGGGCTGGGGTTTCCCATCCACTAAAATAAGCAAATCGCCAGGTAATGTCAGGTAAGGCTCTTTGCCACGTTCACTAGAGTTCTCCAAGCTCCCACAATGACATCATAGAGAATGTGGTCTTCGCCTCTGCCTTAACAAAAATAACCAATGAAAATCAAAATTTATAACAGCAAGTCAGCAACACATAAACTATCTGCAAAACTGTGATTTTTATGTATAATTGGTTATGCGACATACTTCTCTTTTTTCTTCATTAATTCTGCAATCGTTTCTTTTCCAGATAGCTGATCGTATCACCATCTTTTGTCGCCTCTCTTTTAAAACCGTATAAAACTGATCGACTGGGCGCTTAGATTTTGCAGCTACTGCAAGCTCATCCATTATAAGTAGTAAACCATTTTGATGCGCCATTTATATGAAAAACGTGTCGAATAAAGTTGTCCTCGTAGAGAGTCTTATATAGAGTACTTTTATGTTACACATGGCATGCATGCTTTAGAAAACCTTGGTATCGAAAAAAATCTCATAGTGTTAGGCACACCTGTAATCACTTCTGAAGCGACATGATGCTACTGGATTGATACACATTGTCACCATGAGTGACTATTGTACATATTGCACCTATTGATAACAAAGTTCCCCTACTCACAAATTTTGAAGTAAAGACAACATATACTGCAGATTAAACACAGCTATGACACACAATGCACTGTACGACAACAGGTGCTAGACATGACAGACACTTTACATTAACATATTGATTAGGTAATGTAAGTTGTAACGGCAAGGAGACTATGCATCTACATGATGTTAATTACACGTTTATTCGACACATACATAAACAGACGCCTTCTCACATACTTGCGATGAAATACCGCTTCACGAATGCGCCTGTCAGCCGCATCCATCATAGTCTTGACTTCTCGTAGTTCTGAGTTGCCCCTCTCTTGCAGTGGCACAAGAAAATTAACCATCCTCACGACTATATCTACCTCTTCAACGCTGTTGAGCTCACTATTGAAGTTCTACCTTTCCAGAATCTCAGCTTGGATCTCCTCATACAAAACCTCTATTTGTCTTCTACGACTGAAATCGCAGTCCACACAAATCAACAAATATAATGCAAACTCGTTCCATTCTTCAGACCCACACACGAATTGAAGAGTTCTGATCCTTGGTTGCCAAGACAAATTTTCTCTCCAGGTTTAGTTAAAAAAAAACCTAGCTACCCACAAGTGCTTAAATATGCACGTATGAAATCACATTGGATTCCCTCTATCATTAGGAGCTAAATAAGCCACCAAATGTTGTCATTGTTGTTTCATGATTAGGATGGGTGTACAAGAATACTACGTCAACTTGATATATTGATGCCCTTAAAAGGTGTGTCAAATAATAGTTGCTTAAACAGACATAAGCACAATGCAACAAGTTTGCAACACATCTTTATTCATATGGTAAAGCAGTTTTTTGCTTTTCAGAGACCATAAACTATACGCAGGCAAAAAAATATCATCAGAAATGCAGCTTACCTAAAGACATAAAAAATTCATTATAACCTCTGTTTTATAAAAAATTCACTATAACTTGAAAATTTATTATAACACCTGATGGGTACACGTCGGCATTTTTTAAACATGTTTGGGACATAGTTGGAACGGACATATGCATGACAGTTAAGCAATTTTTTGTGACCGGAAAACTTCTTAAAGACTCTTTAAGAAGTTTTTATGATAGTTATGCATGAGCTCTTGAGTGATAAGAATATTATTTGATATGCGTTTTTCGATTGATTGTCACTAACCACTTCTTTGATACCTGACATGATCCGATTGGTAATAATCTTGTTAATGCACTTATAAAGGACATTAAAACAAGAAATCGGTCGGTATTCATATTAAAAGTATAAGCTAAGTTTTGCCAAAGCATTGTATCTTCAAGGGTAAGAAAGGTAAGTTTGTTACATTATATATTTTACTTTGTGCCTTTTTTGCTATTTATGGAAGTGCAGGGACTGCTTGTGCCAAACTTGGAAACTGAGAAGCTGGTTGACTCTTGGGGCTATATATTCATCTCATTTGTAGCTATTAGGATTATTCGTTTTGTTATTTTTCTCTCTCTCTCACATTGTTATCATCGTCATTGTTGGTACGATCTTTGTTGATTTGTTCAGACGGTTTATGTGTTCATTGATCTTGTTTGTAAGATCCTTGTAACACATCTGGTTGTATTTCTTTCCTTCTTCTTGTATTGTATGTTGATCAAAAAGCTAGGAATCACATTTGAAGTGATTGCCTAACGCAGTTAATAAAAAATAATAAGGGGAGGTTGGTTGAATCATCTTGATTCTTGTTTTTGTTAAAATCGAATATGGTATCAGAGCCTTTGGTTCTTGATATCTGAGTTTTTAAACCGTTTTTATTATCAATCTTGATTAATCTTGTGGTTAATCGTGTTCTATTTGTGGTTAATTACAAGATTTTCATCAATTAAATTTTTTAGGGTTTTAAAAATTTGGGGGTTTTCTGATTCTTGATGATCTGTGGTGTTTAATTGGGTTCTTTTGTGCTTAATCAAGCTCAATTGTATTTCTGGTAAGTTTAATTGAAGAAACCCTAAAATCCAGAAATTAGGGTTTCGTTCAATTTTTGGGGATTTGTTATTTTGTGTTAGTTATTTGTTATAACTAACCTTTTCAGGTTGTTTTTCCGCTGTGCTTGTTGGTTATGGTGAGATCTTCTTGATCTTATTACTTCTTGGTGTTTTTGCTTGTAGCTGCGCGTGTTGTAACACCTCTCTCGCTCTCTCTCTTTTTATTTGTTGTTTTAGAAGGGGTTTTAGGGGTCGAAGGGATTAGTTAGCTTTGGAGGATTGATTCAGTTTTCATTTGTGCTGGTTGGTTGTTGGTTGTTGAGGAGATACAAGGGGTTATTTATGCTTTGTTTGATCTTTGTGTGTTTTCATTATGTCTGTTTCTAAGAAAGGTGACCAGGATGATGATCCTGTTAGTGATACTGAAACTGAAAGTGAAACTGTCATTCATACTAATGACCCTTTGTTTTTACACCCTACTGACACAAATGGGCAGCCCATTGTGAGTGTTAAACTCACTGGTCCTGAAAATTATAAAGTATGGGCTACTGCATTTAAACTTGCATTGCATACTAAGAATAAATTGGGTTTTATTGATGGTACTTGTGAGAAGAATAATGATGATAATGTTTTGGCTGATCAATGGGATAGATGTAATGTTGTGGTCTTATCTTGGCTTCTTGGATGTATCTCTTTTGAGTTATATCAAGGACAAATTTTCTCTAAAAATGCTAAAGATGTGTGGGATGAGTTTAAAGAAACATATGATAAAATAGATGGATCTGTTATCTATAATTTGCACTTTAAAATTTGCTCTCTCACTCAGTCTGGATCTTCTTTGTCTGAGTATTATCATAATTACAATAGTTTATGGAGGCAGTTTGACTCTCTTGTCAATCTTCCTTCTTGTAGTTGTGCTGGTGCTCCTCAAATGAAGAGTCATAATGCTCTTATGAGACTTATGCAGTTTCTTATGGGTCTTGATGACACTTTCAGTGTTGTTAGGAGTCAATTGTTAACTGCGGACCCTTTGCCTGATGTTAAATCTGCTTTTGCTACTTTGTCAAGGGTTGAGTCTCATAAGAATAATCATGTGCATAATGGTAATGATAAGAATACTGCTACTGCTTTTGTAGTTAAACCAAATAATTGGTCTAATATTAGAAATAATCAAGGCAGAGGTTCTAATAGAAACAATAATAAGTTTGTTTGCACTCATTGCAATATGAATAGACATACCATTGACAGATGTTTTGAGCTTAATGGATATCCTCCAGGTTTCAAGAAAAGAAATCCTGGAGGATCTAATGTTGCTAATAATGTTTCTAGTTCTGGTAAAAATGTTGATCAGGGATCTGAGAATTCTCTTCCCTTTACTGCTGATCAAATTAATAGACTTATGGCTTTAATTGGCTCTAAAACTGATACTGGTGATGTGCAGTCTTGTGTTGCAGGTATGGTTTATGGGTCTAATCACATAATTAGTTTTGTTACTTGTAGATTTTTTAACTACAATTCTAATATAAGTACTTATAGTACTTATATTGGATGGATCTTTGACTCTAGAGCATCTCAACACATGACTTTTTCAACAACTCACTAATATGATGTAATTGATGTTTCCAAATTGAACATATCTGTTTCTCACCCTAATGGAACTGTTGAACATGTTAAACATATTGGAAATTATAAGCTTTCTGATAAAATTGTGTTGAAAAATGTGTTAGTTGTTCCAGGCTACAAGGTTAGCCTTATATCTGTTCATAAATTGGCCAAAGATGATAAATTTGTTGTGTCATTTACTGAAGAAAAATGTTTTGTTCAGGATTCTCTTCAAAAGTCCCTTCTGGGGACTGGTAGTAAATGCAATGGTCTATACTTGTTTGACTCAGGTAGGAAATTTGTTAATAGTTCTATAACTACCTGTTTTTTGTCTAAATGTATTTGGCATAATAGACTTGGTCATCCTTCTGACCAAGTTTTGACCATCTTAAAAGATAAAATTCAAATTCAGTCTACTAATGATGTTCAACCTTGTGATGTTTGCCATAAGGCTAAACAGACAAGGGATCCTTTTCCTTTAAGTGAACATAAAACTAAGTCCTTGGGTGATATTGTTCACTTAGATGTTTGGGGTCCTTATAAGATTAAAAGTAGAGATGGCTATAGGTATTTTCTTACTGTGGTTGATGACTATACTAGGGCTGTATGGTTATACATGCTCAAGGGAAAAGATGAAGTGTTTAACAAAATTGTTGAGTTTTATAATCTCATGAAAACTCAGTTTGATATATCTATTAAGATTTTCAGAAGTGATAATGGATCTGAATTTATAAATGATAATTTTGAAAGTTTTGTTAAAAGTAAAGGTATAATACATCAAACTACTTGTGTGTATACTCCACAGCAGAATGGTATAGCAGAAAGGAAACATAGGCACTTGCTTAATGTTGCAAGAGCCCTTATGTTCCAGGGGGGATTACCTTTAAATATGTGGCCTGAATGTGTTCTTACTGCTGTTTATCTTATTAACAGGATTCCTAGCTCAGTTCTTTCTGGAAAAAGTCCTTATGAAATGATTTATAACCTTGAACCTAATATCTCTCATTTCAAAACTTTTGGATGTTTGTGTTTTAGTACTATACTTAATAATATGGATAAGTTTGCTGCTAGGAGTGAAAAGTGTGTTTTTATTGGTTACTCTTTTACAAAAAAAGGTTATAAACTTTTTAGTCTTGAGTCTAAAACTGTTTTGTTTTCTAGGGATGTAAAGTTTTATGAAACTGTGTTCCCTTTCAAAAATGATGGTTGTAAAGATGGTTTCGTTTTTGAAGAACAAGGTATAAGTAGCTTAAATATTTTTGACCTAGTAGCAGACAAGTCTGATGATCCCTATGATGAAGTGAGAGATGTAAACCTAGGAAATAGAGGTAGCATTTCAAATAGATCTGACTTAGCTGATAAAGTGTCTACTGACACTAATTCCATTATTACCAATCACTCTCAGGAGTCAGACTCTATGAGAGATAAGAATCATAGTGTTGGAAGCCAGAGTGATCTAGGCAGTAGTGAGGCTAGTCCTATAGATCAAAATGTTGCCCTAAGTGATGATGATTATGAATCTGAGGGTGAGGAATTTATTGAATTTAATCAACTTTTTCAAAACAGTCCAGAGAGATCTGAGTTAAGAAGGTCAACTAGACCACACAAAGTTCCTGCTAAATTTGATAACTATGTGCTTGATAAAAGGATTAAGTATGATATTAATACTGTTGTGAGTTATACTAATTTGTCTATGCAAAACTTTGTGTTTTCTAATAATCTGAATAAAATTCATGAGCCTAAATCATATGATGAGGCTGCCAAAGACCCTAGATGGGTTGAGGCAATGAATGAAGAGATGGAAGCCCTTAACAGAAATAATACATGGGTTATTGTTGATTTACCTTATGGTAGAAAACCTGTAGCTTGTAAATGGTTGTGGAAAGTTAAATACAAGTCTAGTGGAGATGTTGAAAGGTTTAAGGCCAGAGTAGTGGCTAAAGGATTTAGCCAGAAAGAAGGCATAGATTATGAACAGACATTCTCTCCTGTTGTTAAAATTGTGACTGTTAGATGTCTTCTTTCTGTGGCTGTGCATAACAATTGGCCAGTATATCAATTAGATGTTAATAATGCATTTCTTTATGGAGATTTAGATGAAGAAATTTATATGAATCTTCCTGAAGGATATGGTTTAGATACTAATAAGGTGTGTAAGCTGACTAAATCTTTATATGGGTTAAAACAGGCACCTAGAAAATGGAATGAAAAGCTCACTAGTGTTTTAACTGATAATGGATTTAGTCAAAGTAAAATGATGTGTCATTGTTTACTAAGACTGAGAATGATGCTTTTGTAGCTTTGTTAGTCTATGTGGATGATATCATTATAACTGGAAATAATGATAAAATGATTAATGACTTTAAAAAGTATTTGAGTTTTAAATTCAAAATAAAAGATCTTGGAAAACTCAAATATTTTTTAGGCATTGAAGTTCTTGATACTGACTCTGGTCTATGTCTTAATCAAAGGAAATATTGTCTTGAATTGCTCTCTAAATATGGTATGCTAGCTTGTAAGCCAGCTAAATCTCCTATTCCTGATCCTTCTAAGAAAAAGAAAGTTGTTGTTGATAGTGAAGAGGATGTTATTCTTGATAATAAAACTTGTTATCAGAAAATTGTTGGCAAGTTGATTTATCTTACTCTGACTAGACCTGATATTGCTTATGCAGTACATTGTCTAAGTCAGTTTATGCATGCTCCTTATAAATCACATCTCAAACTTGCTTTTCATGTGCTTAGGTATCTTAAAAATTCACCTGGAACTGGTATATATTTTAAGAAGCATAACTGTTTGAATCTAAATGCTTTTGTTGATCCAGATTGGGCTAAGTGTAAGGTAACTAGAAAATCTGTTACTGGATATACTGTTTACCTTGGTGAAAATCTTGTTTCATGGAAAAGCAAGAAGCAATCTGTGATAGCTAAATCTTCAGCTGAGGCTGAATATAGAGCTATGAACAGTGTTACTTGTGAAATTATGTGGATCCTTAAGATCATGAAAGATCTTAAGGTTGATATTACTCTACCTGTGCCTATCAGCTGTGATAGTAGTTCTGCAATTCAAATTGCAGCTAATCTTGTGTTCCATGAGAGAACAAAACACTTTGAAATAGATTTATACTTCCTTAGAGAAAAAGTTTCTGCAGGTTTGGTTAAAACCTGTAAAATCAAATCTGAAGATAATATAGCTGACTTATTCACTAAGGGATTATCTATCAAAGATCATAAGTGGTTTTGTGAGAAACAGAAGCTTATTGACTTATACCAAAACTCAACTTAAGAGGGGGTATTAAAAGTATAAGCTAAGTTTTGCCAAAGCATTGTATCTTCAAGGGTAAGAAAGGTAAGTTTGTTACATTATATATTTTACTTTGTGCCTTTTTTGCTATTTATGGAAGTGCAGGGACTGCTTGTGCCAAACTTGGAAACTGAGAAGCTGGTTGACTCTTGGGGTTATATATTCATCTAATTTGTAGCTATTAGGATTATTCGTTTTGTTATTTTTCTCTCTCTCACATTGTTATTGATACTAGCTTTTTATTGTGGTGAAAAAGTTCGATTTCTCGGAATCCTCTTGAATTGATCTCAGTTAAAAGTGGAATGATTTGTTCTTGGTGACAAAAAGTGGATTTGGTTTTCTATTCTAAATAAATGAAGTAAATAAAGATTTAAGCCAGAAACAGTAAACCCAAAGCAATTAAATGATAAAGCTGCAAAGATCCTTACTGAAAACGAGTGCTATTCGGAATAAATAGAAAACAATGCTCTATGCGGAAAATTTATCCTATTCGGAAAAATTGCTTTATTCGGAAAATTGGGCTATTCGGAAAAACACCCTTATGCGGAAAGGAAGGTCTATGCGGAATGCTATGCGGAATAAATGCCTTATGCGGAAAAATAATGCTATTCGGAAAAGTGCTCTTATGCGGAAAATAGGCTTATGCGGAAAGTTCGGCTTATGCGGAAAAATTGGTGCTATTCGGAAAATCAACCCTATGCGGAAAATCAACACTGTTCGGAATATTTAAAATATTCCGAGTAAAAGAAAGTTAAAAACTCCATTCGGAATACCCAAAATTCCGAATAAGGCAAATAGAAGTCTCGCCTATTCGGAATATTGGGTTTGTTCGGAAAGAACTGGGAATCAAAGATCAGTTACAGTAACAGCAAAATAGGGACTCGAATTTTACCAAAATCAAACTCAATAATCAAAAAGGTTTTACCAAATCAAACACAAACCATTTAAATACCATAAGTAATAAATGATTACCAATAAAAACACTAAATCAACAACTTTTAAGATCAAACTAGAATCAAAGAAAAACTTAAGAACTTGCAATAAAAATGGAGATGAACAAGATGAATGAAAAGATGGAATAGATTGATTAATGGAAGAGTAACAAGGATAATGATTAAGGGTTACAAGATTGAAAAAGAAAATGAAAAATCATCAAACACCCTAATGGTGTTTGTGATGAAGCTACGAACCAAAAGAACTGGAAAAAGAAAATGAACTAACTCCCTAATTGTGTGAAGGGAGTATCTATTTATACTCCTAGTGGTTGGTTGGTGAGTGGGCTTTCTCCCTTTCTTCTTGTCTTCTCGTCTTTTCAGAAAAGTTGGCGTTTTCGATTCTGATTCGGGATTTGTTGTCGATTAAATCCAACTCGTCTTTTGATTTCTTCGTTATATAGACTTGAGTTTCTTCGACTTATGTAAATCTTCCGTCTTTGGTCCTTTTCTTCGATAAATCTTCGAATAGGCCCAGTGACTTCAAATCTTTTGCATCTCTTGGACAATAGACTTCGTCTTCATCCTTTTTCCTTGATAAAACCCGTGCAATCCCATGTTTTCTTTAATATTCATCCGGTTAGCTCTGAAATCACAATAAACACAAAAACCACGCATAATTCCAAACAAATGATATTAAATACGTGTTTTGGTCTTGTTTTAGCCCGAATTAAGTGGTAAAAGGATGGGTGTTTACACACCTATCAAATCCCCTACACTTAACCATTGCCGTGCCCTCATGCAATGCTTAGTGTTAAAGCAATTTTACATTTTTCTCATAATCAATCAACCTTGGCCTTATTTAAATTCTACTAAATAAGAATCAAATTACTAAGAGAAATAAAAACTTTAAAATAAACAAAAGGATGGAAATAACTTGTAAAGAAATCAAGGACTTACATTAGGGCTTTGGTGTTGCGAAGATTTATCACCCTCAAGTTTCACGTTCCCCAAACTAAGCTTAAAAACGAGATCATTGTTATTATAAGTTAGTAAATCAAACACTTACACACATGGCTTAATTAAATGCTTAAACTCCCTTATTCCTAGTTGTATCTCTTATATTTTATTTTTGTCTTAGAATGATCATGAAGATGCATTTTTGGGACTTATTTCGATAGTTTATTTAGCTGAAAGCAAAGTAGGACGATTTGATCAATAGTTAGCTAAAGGACAAAATCTCTTAAAACTGCTTCTCGGGATATCAAAAAGTTCATATCTTGGCATAACTTGGTTCACGATTTGAGACCTTTCTCGGGCCGATATTTGGCATGTACTTCATACTTCATATCTTCGAGAGACGTTCTTGAGATAATGGTCTTCTCATCATAATAGAGTTTCTTCACTTGGAGACTTTTGAGGGGTACTCCAACTTTGTTGACCACGACTTCATGATTATTTCTTCAATCTCTAATTGGGATTTTGAGATACAACGATCCGCCTCCTTTTCGGACTTGGATCTATTTATCCTCATACCTTGTTAGGGTCTTTTCGGATAGACTTCTCCATGATCTTTATGGGAGTTTATTGCTTTTCGTCGTGAGTCTTGATCCTTCATATAGACTTTAGGAATAATGCTTTTCACATCACTTTGGATCTTCAGCAATAAAATGGAATCCTCATGCCTTGTTAGGGCCTTTTCGGACTCGCCAATCTTCGCGCCCCGCTTCATAAGTTATGCCTTGGCTATGAACTCTTATCATTACCGAGCAACTTTTAAACGATCTTGGGCTAGAAGCTAAGTAACTTTTCAAATCGTAAGACCTTACTTATTGCAGATAAATTATTAGCAAGTGATGGGAGAATAGGCAAATAATTACACCAAGTGAGCTTGCGCAAGAATACCGACTTATAATTGACTCTATCATTTCTCGTCCTCCACAATTTAAAATCTCAAGTAATGAGACTCGTGGACACTTAGCCTAATAAACCAATTAAGGTCTACATGGTTAAGGATACTAGCTAGAATAAACTTGGATAAGTCTATTCGGGTTGAGTCAAAATAAACGCAACGGGCCTAATAGATCAAAGACTTCTAAACTAGATACACCCCTTTATTAATATTTTTTTGACTTTATTGCGGAATATATACATATGAAAGCAACGATAAAAATTTAAAAATTACGACTAAATGGCCAAAGTTAATAAAAAATTTGAAAAATGTTGAAAAAGATGATTTTCCGGTTAAATGAAGGCATTTTCATGGAAAAGTCCACTTAAAACTTCGATAGAAGTCTCCCCTACACTTAAGATAAACATTGTCCTTAATGTTTAAGCATGTGGGAAAAGTCTCCCCTACATTTATGACATTGTGCACGTTGGTTAACTCGAGTTAAGGAAGAGACGACTAAAGTGATCAATTTCAAATGTGAGTATGAAGAAAATTGAATCACGATAGTTGAGAGATAGAACCGGATTTCGGATAACACGGGAGCACGGTTCTTCAAAGATTTCCAAGATTGCAGTTATCCCTGTAAGCACATCACCACACAAACACAAACGACCAAAATAGGTCCTCCCCTACACTTAGGGGGTTAAAGGGATAGATACTCGGGCTGCCTCCCGAGGAGCGCTTGTTTTTGATAACCGAGTCACGAGTCTGACTCGACCCAAAATTAGTTCATGGGGAACGTGGTGAGGGATGGAATCACCTCCTGAGAGGTGTCCTCACCAAAGTACAACTTCACTCGTTGGCCATTCACCTTAAAATTAGGTCCAGTAGGTTGAGTGAGCTCGAGAGTACCATATGGAAAAATTTGGGCAATGGTGAATGGGTCGGACCAACGAGATTTCAGCTTGCCCGAAAAGATTTTCAACCGAGAGTTGAAAAGTAAGACTTTGTCTCCAACATGGAACTCTTGGTTTTTGATCTTGGAGTCGTGAATGAGCTTAGTTCGTTCCTTATAGATCAAAGAATTTTCATAAGCCTCATTACGGAGTTCATTTAGCTCATTGAGTTGGATCTTGCGTAGGTCACCGGCTTTGTTGATATCAAAATTAGCCCACTTCAAGGCCCAGTAAGCCTTGTGCTCCAACTCAATGGGGAGGTGGCACGCTTTCCCGTACACAAGACGATAAGGCGTACAGCCGATCGGGGTCTTGTAAGCAGTACGGAAAGCCCACAAAGCATCATCAAGTTTATCAGCCCATGCGGCACGATGCTCTCCCACAGTTCTTTCAAGAATTCGCTTCAGTCCTCGGTTGGATATTTCAGCCTGGCCATTAGTTTGTGGGTGGTAGGCTGTGGATAGACGATGATTTACACCGTACTTAGCCATGACTCTTGCGAATTGGTCGTTGCAAAAATGAGTCCCACGATCACTAATAATGGCGCGAGGCACACCGAACCTAGCGAATAGAGCTTTCAAAAAGTTACAAACCACCCTTGCATCATTAGTAGGTAAAGCTTTGGCTTCAACCCACTTTGAAATGTAGTCAACGGCTACAAGGATGTATTTGTTTCCTTTAGAGGAAGGGAATGGCCCCATAAAGTCGATACCCCAAACATCAAAAATTTCACACTCTTGAATGAAATTCTGAGGCATCTCGTCTTTATGTGTGATTTTGCCTTGCTTTTGGCAAACATCACATCGCTTAACCATATTGTGAGCATCACGATATATGGAGGGCCAATAAAATCCCGAATCAAACACTTTCTTGGCGGTGTAGTTGGGACCAAAGTGACCACCGGTGGGTCCTTTGTGGCAAGCATCAAGGATTTCAGACGCTGCCGGTCCATCAACACATCGACGGATAATCAGGTCGGCACATTGTTTGAATAGGTAAGGGTCATCCCAAAAGTAAGTCTTAATGTCGGTGAAAAACTTCTTCTTTTGTTGAGACGTCAACCCTTCCTTGAGAATTCCACCCGCCAAGTAGTTTGCAAAGTCCGCAAACCACGGGGTTTCATTCGGCTTCGAGTTTATAGACATTAAGGTCTCCAAGGGAAAAGAATCATTGATTTCTTTGTTCGGATGATCCCCTTGGTAAGGATCCTCAAGTCTGCTGAGATGATCCGCGGCTAAGTTTTCTGCTCCTTTTTTATCGCGGATTTCGATTTTAAATTCCTGGAGCAGCAAAACCCAGCGAAGAAGTATTGGTTTGGAATCTTGCTTTGTCAACAAGTACTTCAGTGCGGAATGATCGGTATACACGATGGTGGTGGAAAGGACAAGATAGGGGCGGAATTTTTCAAAGGCATAGACAACAGCTAAAAGCTCTTTTTCTGTTGTCGTATAATGCAATTGTGCCCCTATCATTGTCTTGCTAGCGTAATGGATCGGTTGGAAGTGTTTGTTCACTCTTTGTCCAAGAACCGCTCCAATAGCAAAATCGATAGCATCGCACATCAACTCAAAGGGAAGCTCCCAATTAGGGGTAACCAAGACGGGTGCCTTAGTAAGCTTATCCTTAAGCGAGTTGAAGGCTTCAAGGCACTCTTTGGAAAAGATAAAAGGAGTATCTTTTTCCAAGAGGTGGGTCATCGGGCGAGCGATTTGAGAAAAATCTTTGATGAATCGACGGTAGAAGCCCGCATGACCCAGGAAACTTCTCACACCCTTCACGGTTGAAGGTGGAGGCAACTTTGCGATAACATCGACTTTAGCACGGTCAACTTCAAGACCGGCTTTCGAGATCTTATGTCCAAGCACGACGCCTTCTTTTACCATGAAATGGCATTTTTCCCAATTTAGAACAAGGCGAGTGTCTTCGCACCTCTTTAGCATACGTTCCAAATTGGCAAGGCAAGAAGAGAAGGAATCCCCGAAGACCGAGAAATCATCCATGAAGACTTCCATGGTTTGTTCAACCATGTCATGGAAGATAGCTAACATACACCTTTGGAAAGTCCCGGGCGCATTACATAAGCCAAAAGGCATTCTTTTGTAAGCAAAAGTGCCATAGGGACAAGTGAATGTAGTCTTCTCTTGATCTTGGGGATCGATGGGTATTTGAAAATAACCCGAGAAACCATCAAGAAAGCAGTAATATTCATTTCCTGCTAAGCGTTCAAGCATTTAGTCCATGAAAGGTAGAGGAAAATGATCCTTTCTCGTGGCATCATTGAGTTTGCGGTAGTCTATACAAACTCTCCACCCAGTAACGAGACGAGTGGGAATCAACTCGTTGTGTTCATTGGGAACAACGGTTATTCCGCCCTTCTTGGGCACACAATGGATTGGACTAACCCATGGTGAATCCGAAATAGGGTATATCATACCCGCATCAAGAAGTTTGAGAACCTCTGTTTTGATGACTTCATGGATTTTTGGATTCACCCTTCGTTGGCTTTGAATTGTGGGCTTAAAGTCGTCCTCCATGAGAATTTTGTGTGTGCAGAAGTGAGGATCAATTCCACGAATATCCGAAATCTTCCAAGCAATAGCCTTCTTATGATCTTTTAACACAGCGACAAGTCGGACTTTCTCTTCATCCTTCAAATCCTTAGCAATGATGACTGGCGACTTCTTCTCTTCTTCGAGGAAAACATACTCAAGATGGGGTGGCAACTCCTTAAGTTCCAAATCCGGAGGATTTTCGACGGGAGGCGTATTCGAAGTCGGAGTCTCGATAGCAATAACAGTGAGAGATGGAGGGGAAGGATTGTCTTCTCTGAGGAGGTTTCCAATGAAACTAAGATCGTCATCCCAATTGGCAGTAGAATCATCATTGTCTTGCTTCACATCTTCCAAGGTGGCTTTCAAATCTTTCCAAAGAAAATCACTTTCTCCAAATAGAGATAGTGATGAGTCGATAGAGGAAACGGTCTCAACATTGGGAAGAGAGGTAGGAATGTTTTTACAAGCATCCTTGAAGTGTTCTTCACAAGCCTCATCAAGAACGTCAATACAATTAACACTCTCGTAAGAATAAGGCTGTTTAGAAAGCTTTCCCATGTTGAAGACTACTTTATCGTCACCCACTCTCATGATAAGCTCACCGGCTTCAACATCAATGAGAGTGCGACCGGTCCTCAAGAATGGACGACCAACAATGAGTGGCACACGGGGGTCCATCTCGTAGTCGACGACAACAAAATCAGCAGGGAAGGTGAATTTGTCGACTCCTACAATTACGTCTTCGGCTATCCCCACTGATAAGCAACCGTACGGTTGGCCAATTCCAAAGTCATTTTGGTGGGGACAAGCTCGGGGAGAGATAATTGCTTCCAAACACTTAGAGGCATAAGATTAATACTGGCACCTAGATCGGCTAGGGCCATGCAATTCTCTACTCCCGGGAAATTGCAAGGGATAAGAAAACGACCCGGATCACCAAGCTTGGTTGGCAATTTCCTTAAGAGCGCTGCAGAGCAGTTCTCATTAAGTTGGGTGTTGGCAATATCGAGGAGCTTTTCCTTGTCGCTCAGAAGATCTTTAAACATTTTGGCATACTTGGGCATGTGAGCGAGAGCCTCAGCGAAGGAGATATTGAAATTCAGTTGTTTGAACATTTTAAGGAAATTCGAAACCTGAATATCATCCTTGCTCTTTTGCTTCTCTTTCCTCAACCTTGAAGGATAAGGTATATTGGAAGAAGATGAAGTCTTAAGGGTAATAGGATCACTCACAACCACGGGTGGAGGAGGGGTAGAAAGAAGAGGTGGATAAATTAGGGAAGGAGAAGGAGGAGGAATAGGAGTAGGCGACTCGTTCTCCTTAGTCACAATCACCGGTGGAGGTATAGGAAGCTCGGGTTCCTTGGTACCTTTCCCACTTCGAGTGGTGATTGCTTTCATCTCCCCTCTTGGATTTGCAACGGTGTTACTCGGAAGAGTACCCGAAGAAGAGGTTGACTACTTTGGAAGAAACTAGCCATCATGTTCCTTAGATCATTAGTTTGGCTATCCAACGTAGTTCTCATATCGGCTCTCAAATCATTTCCTTGCTTGACCAAATCTGCCTTCAAGTTGAGCACCTCTCTCTGAAGATTTCCCACTATCGCATCGTTAGTCCTCATATAAGTTTCCACTTCTTGGTGAAGAGCGGTGGGTTGGTTGGGAGGAGCATTGTATGCAGGTGGTTGGTAAGCAGGTTGTTGGTAGACTTGGTTGTTTCGTTGAGGTGGTTGTTGTTGCTTGTGAGGTGGGATGTATGGTTGTCGAGGTTGTTGTTGTAGTTGAGGAGAGCGATTAAGGTTTTGTTGTTGGTTTGGGTTGGCAGGAGGGAAACCAGGTGGTGAAAGATAGTTGTTGCTGCGGTAGCTTAGCAAGTTACGGTCACCTTGGGGTCTAGCTTGATAAGCAGGTTGTTGATAGGTGCCATATGCTGCATTCACATTCTCAGCAGGGTAATCTTGGGTGGCGGTACAAGTTGTGTAAGAATGAGGACCACCGCATATTTCACAAGGTTGGCTGACAGCGTTCACTTGAGCGTTTTTGGCGTTGTTGCTGTTGTTGTTGCTGACGGTGTGGGTGACAAGCGATTCAAGAAGCGTAGTGATTTTGTCTAATCGCTTGTCGCTGTCATTAGTGCTAGCACTAGCAACATTGGTCCGAACACTCTTGGTTTGCACACGAGATTTATTCTCAATGATGTCCCAAGCAGCATTGGAAGTCTTAGCCAATAAATTACCCCCTGAGGCACTGTTCAGTGAATCTTGGTCACTCATGCTTAAACCATTGTAAAAAGTATTGATTTGATGTACTTTGGTAAAACCATGTTGTGGGCATTTTCGTAAAAGATCTTTAAAACGATCCCAAGATTCACTGAACGACTCATCGTACTTTTGTTCAAAGTTTATAATCTCATTCCGCAAAGCGGTAGTACGAGAGGGTGGAAAAAAGTAATTGATGAACTTTGTTTCCAAATCCGTCCACGAGAGAATACTCTGTGGCGGTTCCTTAGCAAGCCAATGCCGGGCTTGTCCCTCTAAAGAAAAGGGAAAAAGTTGTAACCTTATAACCTCCTGTGGAACTCCATTGAACTTGACCGTGTTGGTGAGTTGAAGAAATCTCTTGATGTGGTCGTGTGGATCATCAATGGTTCGTCCCAAGAATGGCTGAGCGGAGACCATCTGGATAAAGCCTGACTTGAGCTCGAAATTATTGGCGGCAATTGGAGGTATGACAATTGGATCCGTGTTGCCATCTACATGAGCTTGCAATAATTCAATCATCGGGCGATTATCCGGAAGGTGCTCATTATTGTTGTTATTGTTCATGTTGTTGAAAGGCGGATTGTTGTTGTTATTATTGTTGTTCGGAGGTGGTATGTTATTGTTGTTTTGTACACCAGCCATGTCTAAGTTATCGAGAGGCTCGGGCTCTTGATAAGACGTGGATCGAGTGCGCATACACCTGCAAAAGAACGAACAAAGAAAAACAAAGCAAAAATATTTTTGGTTTTTATTGTTTTTTTTTAATTTTTTTGGATTTTTGAAAATTTTATATATATATATATATATTTTTTTTTAGTGTTTTTTTTTTTTGAAAATTTTTATGAAAAAGTAACGTTCACGGGGAACGGATCCCAAAATCCAAGTTCTCACAAAAAACTTTTGATCTTAACGAGAGGAGCCGGCAGCGGCGCCATTTGATACAAGAGATTTTTTTCTATGATGAAAAAGTTCGATTTCTCGGAATCCTCTTGAATTGATCTCAGTTAAAAGTGGAATGATTTGTTCTTGGTGACAAAAAGTGGATTATGTTTTCTATTCTAAATAAATGAAGTAAATAAAGATTTAAGCCAGAAACAGTAAACCCAAAGCAATTAAATGATAAAGCTGCAAAGATCCTTACTGAAAACGAGTGCTATTCGGAATAAATGGAAAACAATGCTCTATGCGGAAAATTTATCCTATTCGGAAAAATTGCTTTATTCGGAAAATTGGGCTATTCGGAAAAACACCCTTATGCGGAAAGGAAGGTCTATGCGGAATGCTATGCGGAATAAATGCCTTATGCGGAAAAATAATGCTATTCGGAAAAGTGCTCTTATGCGGAAAATAGGCTTATGCGGAAAGTTCGGCTTATGCGGAAAAATTGGTGCTATTCGGAAAATCTACCCTATGCGGAAAATCAACACTGTTCGGAATATTTAAAATATTCCGAGTAAAAGAAAGTTAAAAACTCCATTCGGAATACCCAAAATTCCGAATAAGGCAAATAGAAGTCTCGCCTATTCGGAATATTGGGTTTGTTCGGAAAGAACTGGGAATCAAAGATCAGTTACAGTAACAGCAAAATAGGGACTCGAATTTTACCAAAATCAAACTCAATAATCAAAAAGGTTTTACCAAATCAAACACAAACGATTTAAATACCATAAGTAATAAATCCCACCAATAAAAACACTAAATCAACAACTTTTAAGATCAAACTAGAATCAAAGAAAAACTTAAGAACTTGAAATAAAAATGGAGATGAACAAGATGAATGAAAAGATGGAATAGATTGATTAATGGAAGAGTAACAAGGATAATGATTAAGGGTTACAAGATTGAAAAAGAAAATGAAAAATCATCAAACACCCTAATGGTGTTTGTGATGAAGCTACGAACCAAAAGAACTGGAAAAAGAAAATGAACTAACTCCCTAATTGTGTGAAGGGAGTATCTATTTATACTCCTAGTGGTTGGTTGGTGAGTGGGCTTTCTCCCTTTCTTCTTGTCTTCTCGTCTTTTCAGAAAAGTTGACGTTTTCGATTCTGATTCGGGATTTGTTGTCGATTAAATCCAACTCGTCTTTTGATTTCTTCGTTATATAGACTTGAGTTTCTTCGACTTATGTAAATCTTCCGTCTTTGGTCCTTTTCTTCGATAAATCTTCGAATAGGCCCAATGACTTCAAATCTTTTGCATCTCTTGGACAATAGACTTCGTCTTCATCCTTTTTCCTTGATAAAACCCGTGCAATCCCATGTTTTCTTTAATATTCATCCGGTTAGCTCTGAAATCACAATAAACACAAAAACCACGCATAATTCCAAACAAATGATATTAAATACGTGTTTTGGTCTTGTTTTAGCCCGAATTAAGTGGTAAAAGGATGGGTGTTTACACACCTATCAGTTATCATCGCCATTGTTGGTACGATCTTTGTTGATTTGTTCAGACGGTTTATGTGTTCATTGATCTTGTTTGTAAGATCCTTGTAACACATCTGGTTGTATTTCTTTCCTTCTTCTTGTATTGTATGTTGATCAAAAAGCTAGGAATCACATTTGAAGTGATTGCCTAACGCAGTTAATAAAAAATAATAAGGGGAGGTTGGTTGAATCATCTTGATTCTTGTTTTTGTTAAAATCGAATAATTCATTCATGCGACTAGGAGTAGTAACTTTTGGAATAAGGGCAACAAACGTATGGTTTACCTCTTTATTATGTAAAGAACCTTAAACAAGTATACTCACTAAACTAACTTATATGAAAAACTTGTATGTTTAATCTAATTGTTACATGTAAAGAACCTTATGAAAAACCCAAGCAGTACATAGACAACAAACAACATTTTGTTATGAATCCACACATTCAAAATTTGTGGTTGAAGTTATAAAGATGCCACTGCTTTAATTAGTTTCTACCGATGGGGGACAAGCTATTGATATAATTCTTGCAAATCTTGAAGAAACATAAGATTGAGTAGATCGATAACAAGGGAGTCGATTTTGGTTATCTGTTTATTAATGAAGTGTAGAGTTTCTCTATATATCGGTTATCTGTTTACAATTCAAGCATATGCTATGTTTGAGGAGTATCTGTTAGGTGTTGATACAAATATTGTCAAACAATAAAAATTATGCTTATAGTTAGAATGATACTAAAGTTTTTGGTTCATACTTTAAGCTTTTAAACTGAAGTGTTACAAAAAGAGAAGAAGTTCATGCAGATATTAGAATCATGAAATGAAAGTAAGAAAAGAATACCATGGTAACCGAAGAAATACGAGTGTATTCAAGAAGTGGCATTATGGCCACATACCTACGGTTCGATTAGCGACTAAAATATCATTGTAACGAGTATGTATATGATAACACAAACTATAATTGATCAATGGTAAAAAAGCTAGTTTGGAAATTTAAGCAGCATCGCGCATCTAAACACGTTTGGACCAGTTTTTCCCTGCTTGTTCATAAATTTTCTTTTCGCTTATGGTTAAGTAATAAGGCGTTTGGACTCATCTCAGATCTAAAGTTACATCCGGATAAATTTTGCATGTTCTCTTATGTATTTGTTCAGTTTCATGAAAATCACTATTATTTGATCAAATTTGCAACTCCACCCGAATTGTCCTACCTAGAATTACAGGTAATCAGTGGTCACTATTTTGGGCAAGTGGTGGTCATAAGTGAAAAGATCAAGAGAAGCCTGCAAGTACCATGTACACAACAGGTCCAACCAATATACATATAAATGGGTCATTTGAGTTGGGTTTTATCTCAAACGGGTCAAATGTTTGCGTAAAGAAAAAACAAGGTCGAACATTATCACAATAACGTTGTTTTTGTAAAGAATTCAAAAAAATGGACGAAAGTGTTTCAGAAAAAGAGGAATACAACCTGTTCAAGTTAAACATTTATCAATCAAGCTTTGATTTGTATTACCTCAGTACAAACCATTGGACGAGCAAGTACCAAATCATCAGGACTAGGAGTACCATTAGTGATCAGCGTCACGTACCTTAAAGATTGATTTATGTTAAACGCGAAACTGGCAATTACTTTCTCGCTAAAGGGACAATTGTTCAATTTTAGCTTTCTTAACTTTGGGCACCCTTTTAGTAACTCCAAGAGTCCTGTATCAGATTCTCCAATTCCGTATAGAGAGAGAAATCTTAAATTATGACCATACTTGCCAATGTATCGTAAACCCACATCTGTCAATCCACCAGGACAAAGATGGATACATAACCTTTGAAGTTTGCTGCAACCCATTAGCATAGCTCGAACCCCCATTAGCAGGTTACCTTAATGACAGTTTAACTTTCTATTATAACGTTAGTCCTTTATATTAACAGCCATTAACATAAATACTTAAAATTTGATTTTTTTTAAATAAAACATAAAACCTTTAAAAAAATATGTAACTATATATATAAAAACTTTAAAATATTATTATTTTTAAACATGTGTTAGTTAACTATTAAAATTTATATAAAACGTGCTTTATACGGAGTATAACTTAATTTTTTTTACTTTATAAATCTTATTTTTTTTTTGTAGAAAATAATACTATTTTTTTTAATTTAAAATTTTCAAAAGTAAAAATCGTACTTTTTTTTACAAAACGAAACTGAAACTTTTTAAATTCTTTTTTTTACAAAAAGAGCGTACCTTTTTTACAAAATTTTAAACTTTTGTTTCTTTTATTTTATCTAAATTGTTTGTATATATAAAAATTTTTAGAAATATTTTTACGAAATATTTTTTTCCGCAAAGAAAATTTTTTTATGCACTTTTTTTAAAATTTTTTTTGGAACCTTCGGATTTTTTTGCAAAACTAAATGTCATACTTTTGTACCAAAAATATAGAAAGAAAAATAATTTTTTTTGCAAAAAAGAAAATTAATTTTTTTGCAAAAAAAATTATTTCGTTAAATTAAAAAAAAACTATATATACACACAATTTATATAAAAGAAATAAAAATAAAAGTTTTAAATTTTGTAAAATTGTAGGATTTTTTGTAAAAAATAATTTCAAAAATTTCAAATTTTTTTATAAAAAAATACGGCTTTTAGTTTTGAAAAAATTAATCTTTTTTTAAAATAGTATCATTTTTTACAAAAAAAAGGCGAAGGTTCCAAAAACTTTTTACTTTAAAAATTTTATCATTTTGTAAAAAAAGTGCGGTTTTTTCTTTACAAATCTTTTTTTATAAACTTAATTTTTTTCGTACTTTACAAATTTTTTTTTACCTTTTAAATTTCAATAAAAAAATATTTTTGCACATCTCAAAAATGTTAATTCTTTTTCTTCCCATGTTAACACCATCATCAAAACAAATACTAACAGTTTGAACACACAATCCCTTATCTACAATTCGTTAATTCTTTTTCTTCTTTTTTATTTCTACAGATCTTGAGATCCGAAAACCAAAAACCCACAAATCTTACAAATCACAAAAACTACTTATTCATCTCCCGTCTTCAAATCTGGCGTGATCAGATCCACCAACCTTCAAATCCTTGCAAATCACAAAAATCACTCATTCATCTTTGTGTTTACATCAGATTTTCTTTCCTGCTTGTGTCTCGTAATGTCGAGACTTGAAAGAAACAAGATGAGAGTAAAAATAAAAAAGTGAAACCCCAGGTCTCGTGATGTTGATGTTATGGGTTGGTGCGACTACGGGGTATAATCAATCGATAACCCTTAGCACCAATATAATCACATATTCTACACTCGAGTTGGATTTTGAATCTGGAATTTTGTGTTTTCGAAGTTGTGGGTACCGATCTGGGCAAAACGATAAGTAGGTTTTTATGTATATTTGTGTAGATCTTTTCAGGATTTTGGATTTTGGTTATGTTTTGAAGATAGTGATGGTTTGTGTAAGAAGGTTAATTTATGTGTTGTCTGGATATGAATATGATGTTGTTGTGTTGTGATTTTATTTGAACGTGATTTTTTTTATCTGGGTAATTATATGATAAAGATATGTGCTTTTTTTTGGTTGCAGATGATACTAAACGATGAACAACCAACCGTTAATAAAAAGGACTAATATTGTAATAAAAATCTAACTGATGTTAAGTTTACCTGCTAGAGCAAGTCAAACCAGTAACCAGTACATACAATATACGAAATCACAAAGTTTGATGATAATATAGGAAAAAAAGATGGCTACACAGAATGGTAAAAAGTGTCAAGTTAGATGTATTTTTAAGTCATTAGCCCTCAAGTTAAACATTTATCAATCAAGCTTTGATTTGTGTTACCTCAGTACAAACCATTGGACGAGCAAGTACCAAATCATCAGGACTAGGACTCTAGGAGTACCATTAGTGATCAGCGTCACGTACCTTAAAGATTGATTTATGTTAAACGCGAAACTGGCAATTACTTTCTCGCTAAAGAGACAATTGTTCAATTTTAGCTTTCTTAACTTTGGGCACCCTTTTAGTAACTCAAGAGTACTGTATCATATTCTCCAGTTCCGTATAGAGAGACATCTTAAATTATGACCATACTTCCCAATGTATCCTAAACCCACATCTGTCAATCCACCAGGACAAAGATGGATACATAACCTTTGAAGTTTGCTGCAACCCATTAGCATAGCTCGAACCCCCTTGTCTAGTGGTAAATCTGTTATACCGTCTTCCTGATCCAACCATATACGAAAATCACGCAGATTCTTCAAATGAGCTCCTACACACTCGAGAGCTTCATTGAAATACTTAAGAGATTAACGCTTAAACAATCCAAATTAGGACAACCTTGTGCCAGAGCTATGAGTCCCAATTGGGTCACCAGCCCACCATGGCCAAGTTTGCGCAATTTCTTGCAGACTGACCAATAACTTGCAATCCCTCATCACCACATGGATCATCGGTATACAGAACTTCCAAATTGGGACACCTCTCAAACAAGAAACATTGGCTTTCAGGTTCAAGATCTCTATCATAGAGACCCAATTCCCGTAGCTGATTTAAATAAGGGAGTAGAAAAGGGAATGAAGCTTCATGCAACTCCAGAATACCTAATCCACGAATATTCGGGGGGAATTTAAAACCACTATAGTCCAAATCTTCATCAATAATCCCGTAACCAAAATTATCGAGCTTCTTAGCATGCTTAAAGACATTTCTGAAATCACTTACAGATCGTGGATAAATTTCTAGAGATACTAATGACTTGCTACATTTCTTTGCAAGACGTTTAACATCTTTCATATCGTACTTATCAAAGGGCTCAGTGAAATCTAACGACTCCATAACCGTGTTACACAAAGCCAACTCATGTAACCATTTCCCATTTGGCATGTACTCATTTTCTAACGAATTATATTCTAAATGCAAACTTTTCAAATCAATACAATACGTAGCGATATCAATTAAACCATCCTCTGAAAACAGTTTACACCCTAAAATCTCTAAACTCCTTAAATTAGCACCTCGGGTTTTCGCCAAGTGTTTGAGATCAGAAGGAGACACAATCATGTTCCGAATACATAGTGAATTCAAACGCTTAAACTTAACCGCTATCTCTTGACTCCATGGGGTGACTGCAATATTACATTTGTGAGCAGAATAATCTCCATGGGAATAAGACTTGAGTGTTAAGGACTCGAGATTAGGGAACCTATAGCTTAAACGTTCCGGTTTAGGGAGAAAATGCACGTGAACAGTTACGTGTTTACGCGTTAAAGAATTGATATCACGATTTCTCTTGGAGACTAATGAAACAGAATTAAGGTCATCAGTGTCTTGTATGTAAGGCATTACACAATCTAACACTAACTCCAAATTTATTTTTAACTTTTTATTATTAATAAATTCATCCATAGCTTCAAAATAAATGAGAAACTAGAAGAACAAGAATCGAGTCTTACCCACGCCGCTGAAGGATAGTTGGAAAATTTTGATCTAATCTCAAGGATTATAAATATTATATTTACCTAAAAAGGTACTAAGCATAATTTAAGTAATAACTAATGGCCCAACAACCCAATTAGCAGCCCATATCTCCCACATTTATTTAGCGTATTTGTGTTGGGTTTAACCGGTTGTGTTCACGTATGCATGGATAGAGTAACGTTATATGCATGGCTACTTTGGATATTATCCATATTATAGATTAAGTTTGAATTGGTACTATTGTTTGACCTAGTATGATGGGAAGTGGGTTATACCTTTCCTGTTCTTTAGGTACGAGACTTGGTACATTCTTATTTTATGTACCCACGTAGCAGGTTTCTTTAGCTATTTTGTTGCTTCCACTTTGTATTCACAAAGGTTAAATTACGTTAGACAAAATAACAATATAAGGAACCCTAATGCCTAAAAAACCGATCCTAAAGAATGGCGATGATGATGGTCGATGAGCTCGTGGATTGTTTTCGGAAGACTTTCGACAACAATGAGGAGAATTTTTTACATCTGCTTATCTCTAATTCTGCCCGTGTATGTCTCCACTTTCTTTTTTTATATAATAACTTGATTTAAAAGAGTGAAATTTTATATGATTTTAGTGGTTGTTTTTAGGCTTATGGCTTATTTGGTTTTGGGCTTATTGGAAAATTCAAGATTGATTTGTTTTGCCGGATCTGTTTTTTTGATCATCTGTCATCCAAAACCATCTTTACTAGCTGTGTATTACCCTTTTAGGCTCTGGACAGACATGAATCTGAGAGCTCGACTGTACCACCTTACCGTTACATCAATGTTGATCCCGATAAGACCAATAACACGTTGACCATCAGCGACAATGGAGTTGGAATGACCCATGCTGGTGAGTACTAATTTTTTTTTTTAAATGTACTAACTATTAGAATGTTAAATTTTTCATCAGAAGATGATTAAATTACCGTGTGTAAATATGTTTACAGAGGTGCTGAATCTGGCTACCATTGCAACTTCCGGAGCCAAAGTGTTCATGGAAGCTGTTGCAGCTGGTGCTGATCTCGATCCGATTTGGAAATTTGGTCTCGGGTTCTACTTTGCTTTTTTGGTTGCTGACAAAGTTGTGTTCAGAACCAAACACTACAATGATGAGGAGTATGCCTTGGACGTGGACTTGGACTATCAAGACTGTCGATCACCCACAGTAACTAGCGGTTCCCTGGGTCTCTATCGTCCCTCTGGGTCTAAGATGACACTCTACTTAAAAGAGGATAAGCTCGAATACCTTGATGCGCCAAGGCTCAGGGATTTGATCAAGAAGCATCCTATCCGCCATGAAATCGGTCTAGGTATTTCGCTAGCTTCTCAGGTCGAGCTTCCTGCTTTTCCTCCTAATCCGGACAAGAAGAAGATGACGCTCACTGTGGAGACGCATGCTTTGGAAATATTTTGTCACGGTACCAGTTTAAATGGCGATTCAATCGCGTTTTTCACTGAACCGGGTCAACCCGGGTTTTGGTGATTTCATTTTTTTCTGTAATTTAAGAGACAAATTAAGAACTTATGTTAAGGCTAATGTTAGCATTATTTATGTTATCCAAGTGTTCAATTATTATGTAGTTTAGCAATCCTTGATTCTGCCATCAATTGCGATGATGCTATCGCAAATGGCTCGTGTGACCAAAATGTGTTTGGTAGAAATGTGAAACGACGACGTGCTCGGTAATGTAATATACCCCATGAAGGAGGTGTGACATTGATACATTTTTACATAATAAGGAATCAAATCTACTTGGGTCGTACAATTAAGCGCTGCGATGTCGTATCATCTTTGATATGATCTTCGTTCTCGTCTTCGTTTTCGTCTTCGTTTTCTTCTTTTATAAAATCATCTACACAACATTTTACCAGCAAAAGACATATGCTGCAAATTAGAAACGGGCTGGGGTTTCCCATCCACTAAAATAAGCAAATCGCCAGGTAATGTCAGGTAAGGCTCTTTGCCATGTTCACTAAATCGATTTCTCCAAGCTCCCACAATGAATTAATAGAGAATGTGGTCTCCGCCGCTGTCTTTACAAAAATAACCAATGAAAATCAAAATTTATAACAGCAAATCAGCAACACATTAACTATCTGCGTGCAAAACTGTGATTTTTATGTATAATTGGTTATGCGACATACTTCTCTTTTTTCTTCATTGATTCTGCAATCGTTTCTTTTCTAGATCGCTGATCGTATCACCATCTTTTGCCGCCTCTCTTTCAAAACCGTATACAACTGATCGACTGGGCGCTTAGCTTTTGCAGCTACTGCAAGCTCATCCATTATAAGTTGTGAACCATTTTGATGCGCCATTTATATGAGAAAACGTGTCGAATAAAGTTGTCCTCGTAGAGAGTCTTATATAGAGTACTTTTACGTTACACATGGCATATTGGCATGCATGCTTTAAAAAACCTTGGTATCGAAAAAAATCTCATAGTGTTAGGCACACCTGTAATCACTTCTGAATCGACATGATGCTACTGGATTGATACACATGGTCACCATTAGTGACTATTGTACATATTGCACCTATTGATAACATAGTTCCCCTACTCACAAATTTTGGCGTCAAGACAATATATACTGAAGATTAAACACAGCTATGATACACAATGCACTGTACGACAACAGGTGCTAGGCATGACAGACACTTTACATTAACATATTGATTAGGTAATGTAAGTTGTAACGGCAAGGAGACTATGCATCTACATGATGTTAATTACACGTTTATTCGACACATACATAAACAGACGCCTTCTCACATACTTGCGATGAAATACCGCTTCACGAATGCGCCTGTCAGCCGCATCCATCATAGTCTTGACTTCTCGTAGTTCTGAGTTGCCCCTCTCTTGCAGTGGCACAAGAAAATAACCATCCTCACGACTATATCTACCTCTTCAACGCTGTTGAGCTCACTATTGAAGTTCTACCTTTCCAGAATCTCAGCTTGGATCTCCTCATACAAAACCTATATTTGTCTTCTACGACTGAAATCGCAGTCTACACAAATCAACAAATATAATGCAAAGTCGTTCCATTCTTCAGAACCACACACGAATTGAAGAGCTCTAATCGCAGTCTACACAAATCAACAAGAAGTTTTTATGATAGTTATGCATGAGCTCTTGAGTGATAAGAATATTATCTGATATGCGTCATCCTGTAATAAACTGCCGATTAATTGTCACTAACCACTTCTTTAATACATGACATGATCCGATTGGTAATAATCTTGCTATGCACTTATAAAGGACATTACATCAAGAAATCGGTCGGTAGTCATTCACGCGACTAGGAGTAGTAACTTTTGGAATAAGGGCAACAAACGTATGGTTTACCTCTTTAACGTTTGTTGCCCTTATTCCAAAAGTTACTACTCCTAGTCGCGTGAATGGTATGCACAAACGTATGGTTTACCTCTTTATGATGTAAAGAACCTTAAACAAGTATACTCGCTAAACTAACTAAAATGAAAAACTTGGATGTTTAATCTAATTGTTACATGTAAAGAATCTTAAGAAAAGGCTAAACTAACTTATACGAAAAACTTGTATGTTGAATCTAATTGTTACATGTAAAGAACCTTAAGAAAAACCTAATCAGTACATAGACAACAAACATGTTGGACATGTTAATCCCTGAAGACTTGTATTAATATTTCTGCTTTATGTATATTCGTATAACACATGTACTGTATTATTATTATGTATTGTAAATAGTTTAGGGCCAGCCCAAGAAAACAGGAAAGGCTGCAAAGCCCATTAGGGTTAGGCGGTTGACAGTTATTTAACAAACTGTGTCAATCGACATGTCGTTTAACAATAAACAAACACGTCTATTAAGTCTGTTTATATAGTTTTAGATCGTTGTAAACAAAAACAACATTGAATCAATATATTACTGTTTTAGTTAAATCGTGTCTTGTGCAAAATACTTTTCATTCGTTTGTTTCATTCCCACTGCTATACACATATTATCCCACTGCTTTTGTAAACCCATGTCGAATCAAGAATCTCTTCCAGGTTTTAGATGGCATAAAAAGGGCAGACGCCCAACCATACATAATATCTGGTATCAGAGCAAACGCTCTGGGGAAAACCAAGGAAGAGTATCGGATCTGGAATCAATCAGAAGACGAACAAGAAGAGAGAAGGAATACAAAATAAACCGGTGTGTTATGCAGATAACGGAAAGCTGTAAGGAAATGTTGAAGGATAAGTTACTGGAAATTGAGGCGTTTAATTCCTCAATTGATAAAGGCGAGAGGAAGAGCATACGCTGTTTTTATTGTAAAACAATTGGGCATCCAATGAAGTTTTGCCCAACCATGGCGGAAGACAAGAAAAACCACTCACTTGGGAAGACGCAGGCCGAACCAGAAGAAGATGAAGATCAAATCGTCCTCTGTCACATCTGTAAAGGCGAAGGACACATTCAAAGGGATTGTCCCCAGAATCAGCCCGTACCCTACATACTCAAATATCCAGAGTCAATCCATATGCCCACTGACGGAGTTCTCAAGGGATCCGACGAAGGCTCTTGGAACGATTTTTGGTACATCAGTAAGGCCTCCCAAAATCATTACTGCTCTAATCTCAATTTATTTCGTAACATATTTGAAGAATTCTTAGTCAATAAATATGAACCCACTAAGCAATTCTTATTCACTTACGGGATAGGAGAAGTATTACTAGAAAACTCGTTTCAACCCTACTTGATACCCGGGGTTTACTACGCCCCAGAAATCACTCTAAACATCCTTTCGCATGACCTTTTAAGAAAACAAGGTTTTGAATTGATAGAAGAAGGAGATAGGATTAGATTAGAGTATATGTTCAAGAGGATAAAAGGAAACAGTTTGAATCTAGATGCGTTAAAGAAAAAGCAAGACGATTTCTTAGAAAACCACTTTGAGAGCGCGGAGAGAAGCCTAGAAGAAACCAAAGATCATACGGTAGAAACAGAAAATCACTCGTTTCATGACTTTGTTTCATTCTTAGACTTAATAAAAGATGATAAGATAGTTACTTCAGATTGGGGATACTTTAGGGAGCGTTTCATGGCTTATTACATTTGGTTCTATGCCCATTATCTCAAGAAAGAAACACCTAGTCCCCTACCACCGTCCATACTTGGCACAACCGTCCACTTATTTGATCTCTACAAAATAATGGACTGCATGGGTGGATACCTTAGCGTCCAATTCTGTAATGAATTTGGAGCAATTGCTGAAATCTTAGGCCTCAACCGTAAAGATGGAGATGCAATCAAGGATGTGTATACTTCATATTTGGATGTTTTCGTTTCCTACTACAAGACTGCAAGAGTCCCTACGACGAAAGTAGAAGAAGACAAGGATCTTAGCCCTTACCCAACGAACCGAGGTAAGAACGAAGACTCTTCGGCAGGTCTAAAAGGAAAGAAAGCGATTGAACACTTTGGAATAGTGTTGGAAGACGAGGGCCAATATAGCAAGAAGGAACACCATGGATATCATAACAAGTATGCACCACTCTTAAGTTTTGATGATTCAAGTTCAGCGACAAGCGATGACTTCATAGTTATCACTTGATGGAAGGAAGAAAAGGAAGCAAGCCGTATCACAAGCCTTCAGGAATTAAGGGGGAATATGTTGGACATGTTAATCCCTGAAGACTTGTATTAATGTTTCTGCTTTATGTATATTCGTATAACACATGTACTGTATTATTATTATGTATTGTAAACAGTTTAGGGCCAACCCAAGAAAACAGGAAAGGCTGCAAAGCCCATTAGGGTTAGGCGGTTGACAGTTATTTAACAAACTGTGTCAATCGACATGTCGTTTAACAATAAACAGACACGTCTATTAAGTCTGTTTATATAGTTTTAGATCGTTGTAAACAAAAACAACATTGAATCAATATATTACTGTTTTAGTTAAATCGTGTCTTGTGCAAAATACTTTTCATTCGTTTGTTTCATTCCCACTGCTATACACATATTATCCCACTGCTTTTGTAAACCCATGTCGAATCAAGAATCTCTTCCAGGTTTTAGATGGCATAAAAAGGGCAGACGCCCAGCCATACATAATATCTAAACAACATTTTGTTATGAATCCACACATTCAAAATTTGTGGTTGAAGTTATAAAGATGCCATTGCTTTAAGTTTCTACCGATGGGGGACAAGCTATTGATATAATTATTGCAAATCTTGAAGAAACATAAGATTGAGTATATCGATATCAAGGGAGTCGATTTTGGTTATCTGTTTATTAATGAAGTGAAGAGTTTCTATATATATCGGTTATCTGTTTACAAGCATATGCCATGTTTGGGGAGTATTTGTTAGGTGTTGATACAAATATTGTCAAGCAATATAAATTATGCTTATAGTTAGAATGATACTAAAGTTAATGGTTCATACTTTAAGCTTTTAAACTGACGTGTTACAAAAAGAGAAGAAGTTCATGCAGATATTAGAATCATGAAATGAAAGTAAGAAAAGAATACCATGGTAACTGAAGAAATACGAGTGTATTCAAGAAGTGGCATTATGGCCACATACCTACGGTTCGATTAGCGAGTAAAATATCATTGTAACGAGTATGTATATGATAACACAAACTATAATTGATCAATGGTAAAAAAGCTAGTTTGGAAATTTAAGCAGCATCGCGCATCTAAACACGTTTGGACCAGTTTTTCCCTGCTTGTTCATAAATTTTCTTTTCGTTTATGGTTAAGTAATAAGGCGTTTGGACTCCTCTCAGATCTAAAGTTACATCTGGATAAATTTTGTATGTTCTCTTATGTATTTGTTCAGTTTCATGAAAATCACTATTATTTGATCAAATTTGCAGCTCCACCCGAATTGTCCTACCCAGAATTGCAGGTAATCAGTGGTCACTATTTTGGGCAAGTGGTGGTTATAAGTGAAAAGATCAAGAGAAGCCTGCAAGTACCATGTACACAACAGGTCCAACCAATATACATATAAATGGGTCATTTGAGTTGGGTTTTATCTCAAACGGGTCAAATGTTTGCGTAAAGAAAAAACAAGGTCGAACATTATCACAATAACGTTGTTTTTGTAAAGAATTCAAAAAAATGGACGAAAGTGTTTCAGAAAAAGAGGAATACAACCTGTTCAAGTTAAACATTTATCAATCAAGCTTTGATTTGTATTACCTCAGTACAAACCATTGGACGAGCAAGTACCAAATCATCAGGACTAGGAGTACCATTAGTGATCAGCGTCACGTACCTTAAAGATTGATTTATGTTAAACGCGAAACTGGCAATTACTTTCTCGCTAAAGGGACAATTGTTCAATTTTAGCTTTCTTAACTTTGGGCACCCTTTTAGTAACTCCAAGAGTCCTGTATCAGATTCTCCAATTCCGTATAGAGAGAGAAATCTTAAATTATGACCATACTTCCCAATGTATCCTAAACCCACATCTGTCAATCCACCAGGACAAAGATGGATACATAACCTTTGAAGTTTGCTGCAACCCATTAGCATAGCTCGAACCCCCTTGTCTAGTGGTAAATCTGTTATACCGTCTTCCTCCTGATCCAACCATATACGAAAATCACGCAGATTCTTCAAATGAGCTCCTACACATTCGAGAGCTTCATTTGAAATACTTAAGAGATTAACGCTTAAATAATCCAAATTAGGACAACCTTGTGCCAGAGCTATGAGTCCCAACTGAGTCACCCGCCCACCATGGCCAAGTTTGCGCAATTTCTTGCAAAACTGACCAATAACTTGCAATCCCTCATCACCACATGGATCATCGGTATACAGAACTTCCAAATTGGGACACCTCTTAAACAATAAATACTGGCATTCATGTTCAAGATCTCCATCATAGAGACCCAATTCCCGTAGCTGATTTAGATAAGGGAGTAGAAAAGGGAATGAAGCTTCACGCAACTCCAGAATACCTAATCCACGAATATTCGGGGGGAATTTAAAACCACTATAGTCCAAATCTTCATCAATAATCCCGTAACCAAAATTGTTGAGCTTCTTAGCATGCTTAAAGACTTCTCTGACATCACTTAAAGATCGTGGATATATATCTAAAGATACTAACGACTTGCTGCATTTCTTTGCAAGACATGTAACATCTTTCATATCATACTTACCAAAGGGATAATCAAAACCTAACGACTCTATAACCGTGTTACACAAAGCCAACTCATGTAACCATTCCCCATTTGGCATGTAATCATCATCTAGCCTAATATGTTTTAAACGCAAACTTCTCAAATCAATACAATACCTAGCGATATCAATTAAACCATCTTCTGAAAACATTGTACACCCACGAATCTCTTAACTCCTTAAACTACCCCCGCAGGTTGCCGCCAAGAATTTGAGATCAGAAGGAGACACAATCATGTTCCGGATACTGAGTGAACTCAAACGCGTAAACTTAAATATCTCTTGAATCCATGGGGTGACTGGAATACCAGAGTTTCCTGTATAGTAATACTTAAGAGTCAAGGACTCGAGATTAGGGAACCTATAGCTTAAACGTTTCGGGTTAGGGACAAAAGGCACGTGAACAGTTACGTGTTTACGCGTTAAAGAATTGATATCACGATATCTGGTGGAGACTAATGAAACAGAATTAAGATCATCACTGTCTTGTATGTAAGGCATTACACAATCTAATACTAACTCCTCCATATTTTTTTAACAGAAAAAAGACCTAATTCAGAACGAAAGCCTTACGAACGCCGAGTTTTAGAATATGTTTTCTTCGATATCGATCTTATAATATACGTAGTAATAAATATATATATCTTTTGCATTTACATTAATATCCTTGTCACTTTTATAATTATATCAATTTCCTTCTCAAACCATCTTTTATATAATAAAAGAATTAGATTTTTTCAGAATTTTAGTGAAAAATGAAGGTTATAAAAAAATAATTGGATCAATCAAATCACTTGATTTTACAACACATAAGCAAAATCGAGTGATATGATTGGTGAAAAAAAGTCAAAATTGATTTAAATTTAGTCAAAATTAAAAGTTTTGGTAGAGGAATTTAATAAAAACACATAAAGATATATGTGTCCAATTTATGAAAATAAAAACTTAAAAAAGAGGAGGAGATTAATAAAACTTTTTTGGTTGAATTTTAAATAAATAAGATGGACTTAAATATAAACTTATAATTTTTTTTCATATTTTTTAGTAACTTTATAAAATAAACAAAATACCCTCTTAAACTTTATACCATCTATACTTTATATTTTAAAAATACAACATATATGTTATATTAAAAAATAAACGAATAACAAGATTATAAATATTCAAATAAAAACACAAATTATAGTCTATTTTTATTTTGACACTTAATAAAGTCAAGCAATGCAATCTACGTAAATTATTATTTACATGAATGTAGGACCTTCAGATGTGAGATGAAAATAAATAGATGTGATTTTATAAATTACAACAACATATATTTTTCTAAGGTCGTTATGTGTTATTAAACACACAATGTCTAGAAAAGGGTAGCTAACATTTCAGTTAAAAAAAGTCAAATTCTTTGTGAAACAAATATTTATACAAAATATCAACTAAAATTATCACATAATGAAAAATCATGTAAAACTTGGGGTCCATAAGCATCGTAACTATTTAAATATTAAAATTTTAATATTGTTTTATAAAATAATATCAAGCATTACAAAATCATGAATTTATAAATCGTATACGTGTAAAGTTTATGTAAATTGTTGGTTAATCAATAATTATGATATATCTATTTAGAATAAAAACATCGAAAGTAAAACAGTATTAAATTCAAAAAATAAAATTGAAGTAAGTTACATTAATTTACACGGTGCAAACATATAAAGATCATATGTTGTTAATTAATTTAACTATTATTTTTAAGTCCCGTGCGTGTACGAGCATTAAAACTAGTTTTAGTTACATTAATATCCTTCTCAAACTTTTAAATTCCCACAAACATTCCAAAAATCAATTAAATCATAATTATATTAATCTTAAAATTTGAAACTATTATTATCTCTTGTTTTACCATTTAAATTGATTATAATTATATTTTCTACCTATACTTATTGAGTGATAAAAAAACCCGAAAATGTGATTACAAAAGTTTAGATATAAATACGACACATGTTTATTTTTTCATATATACTTTTTAATATCGAGTGATGAAATAACATGTTGATTTTTGGATATATATAAAAAAATATTTGATAAATATGTTTATGTAATAACAAAATGTAACAAAGGATATTAATGTAACTAAAAGAGTTTGAGAAAGATATTGACATGATTAAAAAAGTGAGAAGGACATTAACGTAATTTTCAATTTTGGAAAGTATATGAATGTAAATGTCCCATAAATATATATGCGGGTATATATATATAGGGAAATTACACCGCCTTTGTTGTTTGAGCTGACCAACAAGATTCGACCTTTGATTAACAAACCCCGTTAACTGTACAAATGAGGCGTAACATCATTTCAAATTCATCCATCGATGCTACTTGTCAATAAACGAGATGGAACAAGATGCTTCCTTCAGAATTAAACATCTTTTCTTGGCATGTGCTTCTTCACAGACTTCCAACTAGGGTTAACCTTAATCATCGTGGGATTGACCTTGACTCGGTTGGTGCCCCGTATGCAATGATGATATCGAAACGGAAAATCATGTTTTTGTTAATTGTTCACTTGCGCGTTGCATTTGGAAGGAGGTCTTCTCATGGTGGCAGCTCCCGACGGATACTTCCATTACAAACTTAGACGATTTGTTCTTGTTTCCGGATCGCGTTACCATGGAGTTTAAGCTCAAGCCTTTCTTTGATGTGGTTATAAACACCTATATCTGGTATTTGTGGAGCTACAAGAATAAAGTAATTTTTAAAGTTAAACGGCCTCACAAAAATCTCATCTTCAACGATATTAAGCTTTCGTCTTTTAATTGGATTACTAGTAGAAGCAATAGGAAAGTTTCGTTTAGTTGGTTAGAGTGGTTTAACAATCCATGTAACTCTTTATCATCTCGTTTGTAATTGTTCCTCCTAGCGTCTTGCTAGTTGTTTTATTGAAATGTCGTTCCAAAAAAAACTGTACATAATGAGGCATATTAACAAACCACAGGACTCGCTTGGTTGAACCATGAACCGGTTCGATGATCTGGTTTTGGACGAAAAAATTGATCGAGCTTTTGATTAAAACGTTTTAACCCTGTCTCAGTGATTCGAAGACCTAATTAAAAAACGATTTTAAGGTGTTGTTTAGTTGGGTAAAAATATCCCACTTCTTTAAAAAGTTTTCATATAAAAATAGAAAACTTGTTTAATTAGTTACACATTTTTTCAAAAAAAAATAAAAATAAAAATTCTCGCTTTTCACTTTTACATAGAAAACTAGAAAACATCATTTTACACTTTCATATTTTTCCCTTTTCACACTCTAAAAGTTATGACATTGGTTACTATATGACACACTAGTACAAAATGTGGAATACGTCACACATCCTAATTTTTGAACAGTCGCACTGTCAGATATGTATGTGACAAAACTCACTAGAATCAAATACACAGCCACACTTGAACTCCTTATATGTGACTATTTCGATTTTTCGCTGTCACACATATGAGTATTGATGTGACTAGGCGCAAGTGATAATTTTACTAGGTCCATCTAGCCACGCACAATTTTACACGTGTGACATAATGCAAATTAGTTTGAAGTATCAGCCACACTATACATATGCGTATGTGACAATTATTTGTTACACACTTGAACTATGTGACCACACTTCATGAATTGTCACGTGAGTTAATTATGTATGTGGTTAAATCATATAGCCTCATTTGTCACATATTATTTAAACGTGACTTCGAATTTTTGCTCAATACTTTACCACATATGAATTTTTAGTGTGTGACAACTGAAAAGTAAGTTTGAAACGTTAGTCTCCTATAACTATAAGAGTGGCCAAGAGTCATATCTGGTCACACTAAACCGTCCCACGATCATGTGACTAACTGCTTTACAATACTCACATGATGACACAAATGTGTATCTAAATTATACTTATGGCCACTTTATAATGTGATTATGTGTGACCAGTACATTCAAAACAGTCACATGTGAAATAGTCGCGTCATTATGTTTGAGAGCAAAATGTGATCTCAACCTTTATGTTAGTTACATTCAGTGGTTGTGTGGCAAAATTCATGATGCTATACGTTGATGACGTATAGTCCTTAGTCGGGCTGGATAGTCCGACTCACGGGTACTACCCGCATCCATCAGGAATGGATTGGATACTTGTGCGATGTGCGCACATAGCCCATAAAGCCCGGTAAGCCGCTGTCGCACAAGAGGTTGATTACTTAGCCAAGTCCTCGTCGCAGTGCGACAGGATCAGACCGAATATAACTTATATTATAGTTATATTCGCCTAAGAAAAAGTGATATAAACTTGCCTTAGTTAGATAATGAAGATCAAGCTATTTCGAGTCATTATCTCTTCCTTAGGCCGCAAGAACAGGGAGCCCAGCCTGGACTCTCTCGAGTATATAAGGAACCCCTTCAGTTCCACAAAGGTACGATACACACAATACCCTAAACACTAATATACTCAAACCGATTACTTACTCTCACGTCGGAGTCTAATCTTGGGTCACAAACCCACTGTAAGCCTAACGGTGTCTGTTTAGTGCGCAGGGTCCTAATGCAAGTTTCACTTGGTGCGAGAGCCGGAGTCCACAAGACCCCAAATTAAGCTTAATTTGGGTTAAGCTCGGTCTACCCCAACTTTTGCATCAACAAGTTGGCGCCATCCGTGGGACCCACACTAAGCTCTAACTAATGACGAAAAGCGGTAAGAATGAAGGCTGTCAAGGATCCTCGACGTTAGATGGCCGTATCACATTAGTAAATGTTACCCCTGGATCTGCCAGCGAGGCAAACACCCGAGACGTGAACTATCCCTCAGTTATAAGAACAGGAGGACTGTTCTCAACTCCCCTACTCGCCGCAGGGGAAAAAGACATCGAATGGGAGTCAACTCAGCCTCCTCCCAATAAAAAAAAAAAGAAAGACGCCCCAAGAGGAGAGAGGGGAAGTCATCGCTACAAAGGCACGCATGATGGAGGAGTATGTAGCTCATAACTTACAAGCACTCATCCCTTTGGTGGCAAAACATGAAAAGATGGTAGAGGAATCAAAGCGCGCGAAGCATGCCTCATCCTCAGAAGGCAATCTGTTAGGATCAAGTGATAGTCCGCCCGAAAAACGTATGCGCGCAAGTTATTCCTCGGAGGACCAAATCTTCTCACAACCTTGGAGGAGAGCCAGGAAAAACGCCTTTACGAGGCGCATACAGCATTATGGAGACACCAGAAAGCGCCGCATGCCATCAAGCGTGAAAACTTATGATGGCACAACGGATCCAGAAGACCACTTGAAAGTCTTTAAGTCACAGGCAGGTATCAAACAATGCCCAGAACCCGTATGGTGCAATATGTTTAACTCTACACTTGTAGGGAACGCGCGGACGTGGTTCGATAGGCTCCCACCGCGAACAGCCCAGGGGTACGAAGTGTTGCGAAAGGTGTTCAAAAGAAATTATGTGCAACAAAAAAGGCATGATATGAGTGTTGTATCGCTAGCCAGGGTAAAGCAGAACCAGGGCGAATACTTGGAAGACTTTCTGGAACGTTTCAAGAGCAAATGTCTTCAAATAAAGGACTGTCCAGAAATTTTGAAAGTATCCTGCTTCATGGCGGGCATACGGAACAACGATCTAATAAAGAAGCTTAATGAGAGAACGCCTGAAACCTTCGATGGAATACTAAGACGGGTAAGGTCTTTCATACAAGGAGAATCTGCTGCTTCAGAAGTAACGCGGGGCCCTTATGATTACAGATCTATCCGCACATCCAATGAAGGAGCCAACAAGCAAGGCAGATCTATAGGCCTTGATTACATAGGAAGGAGCAGAGAGGGGCGAGCTTATAACTCAAGGTTTACCCCCTAACGTTAACTCCAAGAGAAATCCTCGTGTCAGAAGGTGCGAGTTTCACAAGACCAACGCCAATGACCACCCCGGTCGAAAAACGCGCCAGTAATAGATATTGTGAATACCACAATGAGAGAGGGCACGCTACGAACGAATGTATTCAGCTACAAAAAGATATCGAGAATAGAGTAAAGAAAGGCGAGCTAAAACACCTTGTCAAGGAAACCACGAAGAATGATAGACAAAAAGCTGCTAGCACGAACATTTACATGGCGGAGTCGTGGCAACGAAGGAGAAGGCAGAGGGTGAGCCAAAAGTTCTCGAAGGGAAAAGACATTTCCTTCCCCACACTCAATGCAAGGAACATCGCAGAAGGCCCGCTAGTTATGGAAATAAGCATTTGTCAGCACAACAATCGTATGTATGTGGATGGAGGTTCATCAGCGGAAATAATGTACGAGCACTGCTTTCTAAAGCTTAGCACAGAAATAAAGAGCCAAATGAAGCCCGCGACTTCCCCGCTCATTGGATTCAGCGGAGAAGCGGTATGGCCTTGGGCCAACTAGAATTAGCAGTAAGAGTGGGAAATGATGAGCACTCGGCAGAGGTTCCAATGAATTTTTTGATAATACGATCTCCATCACAATATAACGGGATTATAGGGCGACCAGCTATACTAGCACTACGAGCGGTACCTTCTACGGCTTACGGTATGATTAAATTCCCAGTTGCTGGAGGGATCGTAACGATATTCAACATGACATTAACGCCTCCAGAAGGCAATGCGATCACAGAACCGCCTAAAATCACAATGGAACCAAAGGTTAACTCACCACCAAATTTGAAGGTAGCAGTACATCTGCAGTACCCGGATCAGGAGATAACGATCGGAAGGACATTATCTGACAAAGGAAAGACAGAAATTTGTCGCCTTTTGAAGGATAATCTGGACGTCTTCGCACTGGAACCCAAATATATGACACGGGTGCCAAGGTCGATAACCGAGCACAAGCTTCAGATCCGTGAAGGATACCCTCCGGTTAGGCAAAAGAAAAGAGGACAGGCCCCAGAGCGCAACAAAGTAATACTGGACGAGGTAAAAAAGCTGGTGGACGCAGGAATCATGAGGGAAGTTTACTATCACGACTGGCTCGCTAACCCGTTAATGGTAAAGAAACATGATGGCAGCTGGCGCATGTGCGTTGATTTCACATACCTCAATAAAGTTTGTCCCCAAGATTCCTACCCACTCCCGGAGATAGATTAGAAGGTGGAATCATTGTGCGGATACCCCTTCAAATGCTTCCTGGACGCATACAAGGGATACCATCAGATACAAATGGCAGAAGAGGATGAGGAAAAGACAGCATTCCATACCAGCCAGGGCGTGTACTGTTATAAAAAAATGTCGTTTGGACTAAAAAACGCAGGGGCCACGTACATAGAGGAAACATTCTCTACCCTCAGAAGGAGAAATTTGGAGGTATATGTCGATGACTTGGTAATTAATAGTCATATGGAGAGCGAGCTTATTCGGGATATAGAGGAAACATTCTCTACCCTCAGAAGGATAAACATGAAGTTAAACCCAAAAAGTGCACTTTTGGGGCGACAGAAGGCATGTTCCTAGGATACATGATTGATCCCAATGGAATTAAACCCTGTCCAGAGAAAACAGACGCGGTCATCCAACTACAGAGCCCAAGGACGAAAAAGGAAGTTCAGTCGCTAAATGGGAAGCTTGCAGGGTTGAACAGGTTCCTGTTCAAGTCAACAGAGAAGTCGCTCCCCTTATTTAAAACACTTAAAAAGTGCATTAAGAAGGGGGACATCAATTAGAAGAAGGAAGCAGAAAAGGCCTTCGAGGAATTAAAAAGCCTCGCTCCCCATGTTAGTCGCGCCACGACCTAAAGAAGAGCTGATAATATATTTATCCGCAACGCATGGAGCGATCAGCGCGGTGCTAATGACAGACAGGGAAAATGTGCAGACATCAGTGTACTTTATAAGCAGAGCGTTACAGAGCTCGGAGCAAAATTACACCCCGATAGAGAAATTAGTACTCGCGCTAGTATTTGCAGCAAAGAGGTTATGCAGATATTTCCAAGCACACCTGATAGTGGTAATAACGGATCAACCCATTAAACAGGTAATCTCAAAACCAGATGTCGCGGGTAGGTTCCAAAAATGGAGTGTTCTACTAGGGGCACACAACATTACCTACAGTCGCGCAATGCCGTAAAAGGACAAATTCTGGCTGATTTTATTATCGAAAAGCCAGAAGAGGGCGCTCATGGGCTAGATCAAGAGGAAGAAGACCAAGCCCCGTGGATCTTGTTCACGGATGGGTCATCTTGCACTGATGGATCAAGCGCGGGACTCATACTCACCAATCCAGAAGGAATGGAGTTCACATACGCATTACGTTTTGAATTAACAACCACAAATAATGAGGCAGAGTATGAAGCGCTGATAGCATGGCTAAGAATCGCGGCAAGAATGGGCGTCCGCAGTCTCGAAGCAAATGTAGATTCTCGGTTGGTGGCGAACCATATACTTGGTGATTATGAAGCAAAAGAGGATAATATGGTGCAGTACTTACAAAAAGCTAAAGCAATGATTGAGGGGTTACATAAGTTCCAGATACGCCAAGTACCCAGGGGGAGAACAAGAAAGCAGATGCACTTAGCAAGATAGCCTCCACCAGTTTTGTGCACTTGTCGAAACAAGTCCTGGTGGAAATCCTCAAGGACAATTCAATCAAAGAGCAAGAGGTCGCGTCAGTCGTAGAGGAAGAAGGCCCTACATGGATGACACCGATTATAGATTATTTGACAAATGACTCACTCCCGCATGACGAAAATGAGTCACGGCGAGTGCGAAGACGTTCGAGGCAATTTGAAGTCAAAAGATGGGATCCTTTACAAGCGATCATTTCTCCAACCATGGTTAAGATGCGTAGGACCACGACAGGCGCAGTATATCATTAGCGAAATCCATGAGGGGTCATGCGGAATGCACGCAGGACCAAGGTCCGTGGTGGCGACAGCATTACGTAGCGGGTACTACTGGCCAACTATGCATACAGACGCGCAAACACTCATTAACAAATGCAATGACTGCCAGGTGCACAGGCCAGCACCGAGGCAACCTCAGGAGGAGCTCACGCCAATTACCTCCCATTGGCCATTCTTTAAATAGGGAATCGATATAGCGGGGCCCTTCCCAGTAGCTGCGGGAGGAATTAAGTTCCTCATAGTCGCGATGGATTACTTCACAAGGTAGATTTAGGCAAAGGCAGTCGCAATGATAACGGGGAATCAGGTGAAAAGGTTCATATGGGACAACATAGTATGCCGTTTCGGACTACCCGGTGAAATAATCTCGGATAATGGAAAGCAGTTCACAGAGAACCCGTTCAAGGATTGGTGCGCGAAGAATAGGATACATCAACGTTTCGCATCGGTCGCCCACCCACAAACGAATAGACTTGTGGAGAGAGCAAACAAGAGTTTGGGGGATGGCATAAAAGCACGGTTGGGGGAGCATAATAAGAAGTGGGTCGATGAGTTGTCGCATGTTTTGTGGGCACATTGCACGATGATCAAGACGACCACAGGGGATACCCCCTTCGCCCTTACATATGGGACAGAAGCAGTCTTTCCAGCTGAGATAGGACTGCAAACACTCCGCACAGCAGAGGTAGACATGGTTACTAACGACGATGAGCTACGATTGAACTTAGACATAATCGAGGAGCGACGAGAGTTAGCAGCAATCCGCGAAGCTAGGTCAAAAGCAAGGATGAAAGGTTACTATGATGCTAGGGTGCGCAAGACCTCCTTCAGACCAGGTGATTTTGTGTATCGCTCAAACGCGACAAGTCGCGCTGAGAATACAGGGAAGCTTGGACCAAAATGGGAAGGACCCTACATAGTGACAGATGCACTTGGAAATGGCGCGTACCGGCTACGCGACATGGATGGTCGTGACCTACAAAGACCTTGGAACATATGCCATCTAAAGAAGTGCTACCTTTAAAGGCGAAACTTCCCAAGTGAATGTATTGTTTTTTCTTTTTATTGTTTGTGTTTTAAATCTTGCAAGTATTAATAAAACAGTCGTGGTCCCTAGCTAGTTCCACGGCGCATTCTAAAAACTTTTTCTTTATGTCATACATACTTTTTTCTTATTATATATTGCCTATTGGCGCACGCGTGTACAACGTTTCCAGGAGAAATAAGAGGAATGAGCCTACCCTACTAATTAGACTCGTCGAGTAAGTGGGATGCACCCCCTTCGACCATGGATCGTGTATCCTTGTTAGGCCCCTTGCTATTAATGACGTCGTAGCAAGTTATGCGGCCAGTAAACTCTGAGACTGTTAAGACACACTTGTGCACACCTAACAATGGGTCAGCCTCACCTGACCGTCCTTATGGTAGTAGCGGTATACCGCACGTAATGAGCTTCTTAAACCCATATGGACCATTTATAAGTATACATTAGCTTATTATGCGAAATTGCACTAGAAACATTAAATAGACTTTCTATAACAAAAGAAGGATAGTGTTTATTACAAATCAAACATTTGTAGATACAAAACATGAACATATGTTTACAAGTCTTTAAGGCGATTGGATTGCAGATGGGTCTCAGAGGAGGATCTCTTTAGTTTTAGCAAAGGAGGGCAGTAAGCAGTAGTGCGGTGATCCTTCACGCTTTTTTCCATCCGATCCAGCAGGCGCGAATCCCTCTCCAGCAATGGCAATGGCAACACAAGGATGGTAGGAGCAAGGTGGGTCGCACCAACGGAAGGCGCTGCTTCTATTTTCAGTAAAGCTTTCTTGGCAGCAGCGCGGCTCTCGTGCGCTGCAAGGACCTCAGATAGTGGCACTTCCTTCTCAATCTTGAAGGGATCAAGGATATCCTTGGGATGTGCGAATAGTGGTACGATCAACTGCTCTATAGATGGATTTTGGTGAAAGTCTGTCAATGCTTCTGCGCCCTCTGCCTTATGGTGCGCCAAGGTGAGGCCCTCCATTACCACTTCAATAGGCACTTCATGATCCTTATCCTCCAAACCAAAGAGGGCAGCGGACATACACTCATTTCTTTCATGGCTGCGGTGAGCTTGGCGTCGGCCTTCGGATCGTAAAAAGGCACCTCTGATAGTTCTTGGTTCAGTAACTTCACCTTGTGTGTAGTCGCCAAACCTCTTGAAGTACCCTCATTGATGGCGGCTATGACAGACTTGGAGAAGGAGGATCGCAAGGTGGGGTCTTCCAAAGCAACCATTGCGGCTAGGCGCAGACCATGGCGCACTAGCCATCGCTTCTCGGTTATCTCCTTCATTAAGCGAGGGTACAACTCCTCATCCAGTTCGATACTCAGTCTCTTCAATTGGCAGCTGAGATCGCTTACATCTTCCTTTACCCTCGCACCCAGAGCATCAACATCAGCAACAAACCTATCCTTCCCCTCCTCAAAGGCCCCCCTAGCAGCAACATTACAAGCTTTTATCTGGCAAAGTTGGGCGCGCTCTTCATCCAGGGCGGCAGATAACCTGTTCCTTTCTTGAGTTAAGGAATGGAGGAGGGTGGCATCTTTTTTTCCTCTCTCGTCTTCTTGGTCTATCTTTTCTTGCATATCGCCGAGAGTGGAGGATTTTTCTTCAGTAACCTGCCTCAACTTTTCCTCTGTCATATGGAGTTTGGCGGACAACCCCAGGTATCTCTTCTTGAGGTGCGATGTCAGCGTCACCTGCTGCGCTCCTAGATAACTTGCCTCATCGGCCAGGACAGTCACTCATCCCTTCAAGCACTACCTTTCGGCCAGGGGGCATGATGTTGTCTAAAAAGCTTGCGCAGTCAAATGCACTTGTGAGGTCGGATGATGCAGGGAGCTCCCAGTGAGGGTCGAAGGTAGGATCCTGGGCGAACGCATCCCCTCCCGCCGATGAAGCCTCTTTGTGGGGGGAGGGTGTCGTCTTGACTTTTGCAGACGATTTTTCTTATTCGTCGTTGATGTATTAGAGTAATGGTTAGACGTACGTTTAAATTATAATCACATGGAGATGCAGCGAAGAATGTATAGTTTACGCTACCATATAGGAGAAAAATGGTTACCTCAGACTGATGGTGGCGGGAGGAGTGTGTGGAGGAGTCTTGGCAAGGTTCTCCTCAAACTCTTCCTCTGTAGTACGCACACCTGTCCAGGAGGGACCAGACCCGGTGCGTGCGGATTTGTGTGGGGATGATGGGGGGCTTCTACATCTTTTTCCTAAGGAGATAATGTCCTCTTCCTCAAACTCAGTCGTGGTTTTTTGGCATCTCTGGTGTACTCATCTGAAGACAGTGAGGAGCTGAGAAATGGTGGTTGTTGTTGTACGGGTGGCTGTTTTTCTAACTGTTGCATTGATGGAGATGACGGTGGTTGGTCAACGCCAGTGCCTTCTCTCCCTTGGGCGATCGATGGCTCCTCAATCTCTAAGTCCATGGTATTCTTATGTGCATGATCACGGAGCGATTCTTCATTTTCTTGTTGAGGGCGAGTCAACAACAGCAAATTTTTGGGAAACGAACCACAAACAATGTCAAGAACATCCATAACCGCGAAAGGAAGCAAACAGAACAAAGGGAAACATATTTTAGTCTTCTAATATGTGATGGTACTTATAGAACGTTATGATGAAGGAGGGAAGGACCACTAACCTACTCTCTCTCTCTGTGGAAGGCTATTACCATGTGCTCGCCATAGATGACTGTGCGGCTTAGGCCAAGAGTGACTAACACACTCTCCCGATAGGGTTTCACGGGAATGCGGTTGTTGTTCAGAGTCTCCGTATCTATGGCGTTTTAAGAGTCGGGGCCAGGTGGGGGTCCTTCCTCACGGTGCCAGGGGTCAAGAATGGAAAGTGGAAGGGAAAGGAAGCGTCATCGACCCAGAAGAATCTGTCGGTCCAATTCCTTAAGAAATCTATCTTTCCATCAAAACATTGCATACCACCCTTTCGCTTAGCAAAAGACACCCAGCCATTGGCTAAATTCCATTGGTAGAATACGCGGAAGAGATATACTGTGGGTTCTATGTCTAGGGTGCGGCAGTTTACTTCGAAGTTCGAAATTTTTGCTGCCCCTATGCAATGTAGTTGGGAGACGTAGGTCTCGTAGTGTATTAATACGCTCAGAAGGAAGCACGACATAGGTATACGTTGGTTTGCGTAATCAAAGTAACGAGTGTACAATCCTATCTTCCCTGTTGGGAACTGACTTATATTATGTTGTGGGTTGGGAACTTCTGGGTGCAGGTAGTCGGGTATGTAGACCTCAGAAGTAAATTGATCTAGTGCTCAATGGTCAAGATTGACGTAATGTCGGTTAGCTGTTTCACCATGGCATTAGGAATACAAAACAGTGGTTGCGCGGATTACCTTAATAAGAGATCTGGTGATGGTGGTAAATGATGGAGGCGTTAATGGTGATTTGAAGGTTTATAGATGGTAAACAGTCAAAAGGAGGCGTGATGATATAGGCTTCCTAAGTTTTACTGTTCATGGTCAGATGTTTGCCACATGTCCCCCACTTGGTAGATCTAACGGTAGAATATGAAGGGGTAACTATGACGTGGCACGCACTTTTTTACCGAGTACCAAGGAGGTTAGGTGAAAGGGGGGATGTTTGTCTTCTTGGCGGGAATGTTTAAAATCTGAGTTTATGCTTGGACTATGCGACTGTTTAGGCTTGATTATAGTCTAGTAGCCGCGGATTGGACCTGAGACCACTAGACTGGGGGGTCATGATGACGTATAGTCCGTAGTCGGGCTGGATAGTCCGACTCACGGGTACTACCCGCATCCATCAGGAATGGATTAGATACTTGTGCGATGTGCGTACATAGCCCACAAAGCCCGGTAAGCCGATGTCATACAAGATTTTGATTACTTAGCCAAGTCCTCGTTGCAGTGCGACAGGATCAGACCAAATATAACTTATATTATAGTTATATTCGCCTAAGGAAAAGGGATATACACTTGCCTTAGTTGGATAATGAAGATCAAGCTATTTCGAGTCATTATCTCTTCTTTAGGCCGCAAGAACAGGGAGCCCAACCTGGACTCTCTCGAGTATATAAGGAACCCCTTCGGTTCCACAAAGGTACGATACACACACTACCCTAAACACTAATATACTCAAACCGATTACTTACTCTTACGTCGGAGTCTAATCGTGGGTCACAAACCCATGGTAAGCCTAACGGTGTCTGTTTAGTGCGAAGGGTCCTAAAGCAAGCTTCACTTGGTGCGAGAGCCGGAGTCCACAAGACCCCAAATTAAGCCTAATTTGGGTTAAGCTCGGTCTACCCCAACTTTTGCATCAACATACGTGGTCACACGAAGTGTTTGTTTACATGGCTAAATTATTGGGATGTTTTGTCATACATTATTTAAGTATCACCAAAATCATGTATATTTGGTTAGATAATATATTTTTGTAAACTAAAACCTATTTATATAAACTAAGTTAATATTATAACTGGATAGTTGTAATCCCATTAAAACCATATACTCACAATCCCATCAATGGTCAAACTCAAATATATGGTTGATGTTATTAGTTTTCACTACTATATGTATGTATGATTTTCATCTAAAACATTGCATATTGTATTACTGCTGTTAAGTTTCATAGATTATAAATGTCTAACTTTGTCGAGGTGACTCCAATAACCGACTACAATGTATATATACAAGATGGTAATGGACAGTTTGGTATGTACTCATGTTTTTAAATTATGCATTCATGTTTATGTGCGATTTATTACATTGGAGAACTGTAAAAATCTTGGTTTTAGTATGAAAACTGCATACTTAATAATTACATTCATGTATTTGCATTAAATCTGTATTAGGCGTGTGACCTTTGATCTTCACTTTCAAGGTGAATAAAATTGAACCATTCCAACAATATCAATCACATATCTGAAAAGTTATTTCAAAATATAGTGTTTGGATTATTTTGCAAAAACAAATGAAGTCTGCAGTCAAAAGATCTACAAGTGAAGCCAACATTGAAAGTTCACCTAAGGTCGACAACAAGTAAGTATGTTTTTAATTAACTTAGTTTGGAACCAATCCAATTTATATATATATGTAATTGCTAATTGATGTACGAAAAACAAGGATAGATAATTGAATCTGTTGATTCCAAAGAATGCCAGACACAATCCTTCCAACTATCGTTGATTCAAAAAGAATACCGATAATCAGGTAAACTCCAACAATCGTTTGATTCAACGAATACCCGATTATTTGGATGAAATCGAACAATAAACCCTAACTTGGATTTAAGTTGATTAACAAAAGACTAAAATTCTGTAATTTTTATTCATAACTCCAAAACTGAATACAATAAACCCCAAGCCTTATTTTTTATAGGATAACTAAACTTGGAGAAAAAGTTAACAAATTATTCTAGAAAAATAAATTAAGAAAACTAAATAAAATACTGACATAAAACTAATCTCCAGCGGACATAAAATAAACCTCCTGCGTCATTTAAGGATGTTGATCCCAAACTTAGATCGATTTAGCTTGTGTAAACGAGATTAAATCAAGTTAAACACGTAGAGAAACTTTGTTGTGTATAAAACAATTTAAGTATTATGCGGAATTAATACTCAAACAAGAACACACAAACAATGTAAACCAAACTTTCACTTGATTGATTAGAACAAACTTGCGTACAATGAAAGTGTTAAAACGTATATGGAAGAGATGTGTGAAAGGGATGTGTCTTATGTCTAACCCTAAGGCCTCCTTTTATAGGTTTAAGGAGCCTTGTACAAAAAGCTAAGATCAACTATTTTAGGAAGAGACACAAGATAAACATACTCAAATAACTTATTGACTAAATCTTTTAAACATTTAAGAATATATTCTAAATTCTTATCTTCATATTTTGTCCACCAGCTTGAAGAATTCATCATTGGCAGATTTAGTCCTTGTCTTTGTGTTAAGATTCTTCTTGTCCACGCCTTGATAATTCTTATCAGCGTCTCACCTGTCAGCGCCTCAATTCTTCTTGTTAGCGTCTGAAATCCCTTTGTCAGCGTCTGAGAGACTTAGCTAATTTTATTCCCAACAATCCTCCCCTAAACTTGATATCTACTCTAGTAATCAAATTTCTGAATAAAATAAAACATACAGAGAGGATTCTTACAAATATACTATATCTTTGAGTATGAATAAACCTCAAAAAGTCAACACTCAAACTTGATCTTAATCATCTTCTGCAATACATCTTATAACATCAAGCTTGTTGAGGTACCTATAGAGTCTTTTGGAGCCTTCTTTATAACTTTTGTCACTCAAATTCAATTACTCCTCCCCTTTTTAAGACTCCTCTCCAAGATTAGTATCAAAGGACGGAACCATGAATATCCTCCATAGCTTCATATCAGCTTCCAAAATAACAAGTCTATTAGTTCAAATAGTGATCCTTGACAATTTGTACCAGTTCTGTATTTTGCTTTTGCAAGCTAATACAGATTTTCGTCAATTCCATTAATGTCAAAGGTTTCATACTGTCCTCATCCTCATTCGGGAAATGAATCCTCAATGTTGATTGATAGGACATGGGGATGGACTTACTGATGATAATACTGCATTGACCTGCATTAAAGCTAGTGCCAATAGTCTCAGCCATCTCCATAACACTATACACCCTTGTGAAAGTGATCTCTGCTGCTACTAGATGTCAATCACTAGGAAAAACATCTCAACGATCATTAGGCTTCCAGATATCCAAAAATTCTTAAAAATGAAAGGGTGATGAAACATTTTGGGACTATAAAGAAGTTTATAAATGACACCAGCTAAGATGTCATAGCATAAAATGGACTTGCGAATGTAAAACTTTATTTAGAACATAAACAAAGGTAATAATCCTAAGGAAATTAACTAGTCTCTAATAAGCAAGAGTGACAAACACTGTTCATGCATACACTCATGCAAAAGCATGATAGACACACATGAACTCTAGATTCCTTTGTTCACAAATGCCCCAAAGAGAAAGTTAACTCATATAAAACCTTTGCAACTCCCCAAGTAACCCAAACATATACCCAAAGTCTCCCAACCGACCAAACCCAAATCTAGGTCAAATGTCTTGGCAGCATACACAGTATATCAACTTTGCATGCTACAGTGCCTCACGAATTAGAAAACTAAATCGTACTCACCAGTGGACACAATCTAGAATTGTGCAAGAGTGCTCTAAGAGTACCCAAAAACCTAGAGGTTTACCTCCCCTTAACAGAAGCATATAAATCATTATATTTGAAGAAGCAAAATTTTATCTCAAGATAGGAATGTAAACACTCCAACCATAATAAATAAAAGTTTGTAATTCTGTATCCATCCAAATGTAGCTCCATTTTCCTGCATAGTTAGACAAAAACCACAAAACACACCAACAGAGGCTACCCTTTCCCACAATAATGGGTAGAGATAACATGTCAGTGGATAAGAATAATAACAATGGAGAGACCAACAATGCATGTTCCTTGAGCATCCACTATCCCAACATCCTTGATCATTAACCTGCTTTTAGATAGTCTGCTCATAAAGAAAACAAATTAGTTTTCTTTGGGAATCCAAGTCTTAGTAGACTTGGATCCATTATGTTGTTCAACAAGAATGGATTTGTTTCTTGTAACAACCCCCTGTTCATCCCTTTTTGCCCTGAGTACCCAATTTGTTCCAATGAGTCCAATAATGACCTTCTCAAGATATTTAAATCTATTGCAAGTCATGGAAATACCATTAAAATTAGAGTTTTGCTCTTGTTTAGGTTTTCAAGTTAAGTGGGATGATGCGTTAGACCCTTGTCCCTTATTAACCAAGTATCTTTGTTTATATGGTCTAAAATAAGGTCTCATACCAAACTTGGAGCTGTCAGTGCTGCATTTGTGCCTGTCAGCGTTGAATTTGTTCCTGTCAGCGCTGAATTTGTTCTTGTCAGCACTGAATTTGTTCTTGTCAGCGCCCAGACTGGGGTTTGCTATAGGAACATACTGCCTGTTTGACCAAGTGTTGGTCTTTTGAAAGGGCCTTTGTCCATGGGTATTAGCTGCCTTAGAGAAGAAAGGAGTTGGTCTAGTAGCATGTGGTCTAGTGTAGACAAAAGGTCTATGGTTGACATCGGATGACCTATTGTCAACGAATGAATTGTATCTACTGACACAATTATAGGCCAAATGAAAAAAGATCCCACATGAGTAAACAAGCCTTTTTGGACACAAACTTAGGCTTAGACTGATAAAACCCTGTCCCATTAACACTTGCTTGGCTTTTGAATGACCTAGGTTTCCTATACATTTCAGCGTATTTAACACTAGGTTGTTTCTTAATTGGGGAGCCAAGATTAACAGCTTTTCCAGTGATGGGATTGGTCACAGTGATAGGTGTAGATACTACTGGACTCTCAATGGGTTTAGGCACAAATGGACTCTCACTAAGCATCCCACCCTTAACAAACAAAGTCGGGTTAGCCTTATTCCATTCTTTTAAGTCAATAACCTTTTGTTGATATTCCTCAACTGGGGAAAGCACTCTAGGTGGAGGAATAAATTCCCCTTCTTGGAGTTCTGGAATACCAGTCCAAGAGAGATCCTTTCTATGGACACCATAGAAGTTCCTAGTAGGTGGTGGAACAGCCACATATTCTTTCAACCCAATCCCAGACATATCCCTAGAATCTCTTTGTTCACTAACACACTTATCAAGGGTTTGTGAAGCTTTATCAAATCTTTGGATTTTAAGATCTACATTATCTTTGTTTTTGATAGCCTCATCTAACTTAGCTTGTAAAACAGCATTGACTCTCTCCATGATGTTTCTAATATGAATACTAGCATTTAAATCATGTTTTAAAATATTGATTTGATCTTTTAGGTCAAGCTCCATTTTCTTATACTCAGCTACAATCTTTTCAGTTTGAGTAAGAGCAAGTTGATAGTTAGACAACTTACATCTTTCATTAACCACATCTTTTGACAATTTTAAAACTTCTTTGTTAAGTTTTTCAGTGTTTAGACGACAACCCTTACTACAAAATGCATCATCATATACCTCATTGTCTGATGAAGATGAGGAGTGTGCCATGAGAGCATAGTGAACATGCTCTTCTTTTTCCTTTTCTGCAACCAAAGCTTTGTTCTCTTCCTCATCCTTAGCCAAGTAGCTCCCATCCCATCCAACACCATCAATTTCTTGCATTGCAACCATGGCTTTGGAATCCTGAGCCATAATGATTTGGCTTGAGGGTTTTCTAGCATTAGATCTTCTGGGAGATCTACATTCTCTTATAAAGTGTCCCATACGATGACAATTGTAACACTCAACCTTGGATTTATCAAATCCAGCAGTGTCCTTGGCATTAAAAGTCATCTTCTTCTTAAATCTTCTATTCCATCTATTTGCCCTTATGCTTGCAAGGGCCATATTCCACTTTATGTCCATCTCCTCCAAATGCTCATCACTAATTTGCTCAAGGTCCTCATATGTAATCACTGAACCATTGGGCAATGAAGTAATGTATGCACACACATTATCTAGATCAATACCAGCAGGCTTAACTCTTGGTGAGTCAACTTTGTATGTGTCAGCGTCTGAATGTGAGGCGTTGACAGGATTTGATCCAGCGTTGACACAAGTTGATCTAGTAACGGGGTGCAGGTATGACTCCTTTTGATCAAATTGACCTTCACTATGTGAGAAGAAGGCCATGTTTCCATTGGTAGACTTGCTTCCATGATCCAAAAGAGTTTCATTCTCCACCAGCCTCAGTTTATTGTAAACATCATCAAAAGTAGAACTTTTGTGAGTGTTATTAGCATTTATAGATCTTGCTTCAATCTTCCATGCATCACCAAGACTTTTAAGAAAGGTGGTGATAATATCAACATCACCAAGCACTGTTCCCATGAAGGACGGCTTGCTTGTAATGTCAAGAAGTCTGCTTCTCACACTACTTATCTTTTCACTGGGTTGAGCTTTAAAAACAGCATACTCATGCAAGAGTTGCTTCTTTTTCTCTTGTACAGTATCAGCATTACCACCATAAGCAACTTCAAGAGCTACCCAAAGATCTTTTGCAGACTTATAGCTTCTATATTTGTGCTGATTTTCTTGTCCCAAAGAGAGTTTCAGAATGTTTAGGATTTTCATGTCACTCCTTCTCTTTATTATGTCCTCAGTTGATACAGCTCTACCATCTTCAGGTTTTTCTTTTCGATCCTCTTCAGTAGAGCCTTGAACATTTATTCTTTGTAAGATGGCAGCTGCAATCTTTTGAGCTTTATTGAATGTGTTTCCCTATTCAATAATTTCCCATAGGGTGTAGTCATGGATTTATAGATACTGTTCAAAGTTAAACTTCCACAGCTCAAAATTGTTTGGGTCTAGCATGGGAATCTTGATGTTGGGGGTTGAGGAGGAGGAGGAGTTTACTTCTGGGGTAGACATGATGTTTTTAGGGTTTTGTGAAAATTAGGGTTTTTGGCGATTTAGGGTTCTTGTGTTCTTTAGATCAAAGTTTCTCAACAAGCTCTTATACCACTTGTTGATCCCAAACTTAGATCGATTTAGCTTGTGTAAACGAGATTAAATCAAGTTAAACACGTAGAGAAACTTTGTTGTGTATAAAACAATTTAAGTATTATGCGGAATTAATACTCAAACAAGAACACACAAACAATGTAAACCAAACTTTCACTTGATTGATTAGAACAAACTTGCGTACAATGAAAGTGTTAAAACGTATATGGAAGAGATGTGTGAAAGGGATGGGTCTTATGTCTAACCCTAAGGCCTCCTTGTATAGGTTTAAGGAGCCTTGTACAAAAAGCTAAGATCAACTATTTTAGGAAGAGACACAAGATAAACATACTCAAATAACTTATTGACTAAATCTTTTAAACATTTAAGAATATATTCTGAATTCTTATCTTCATATTTTGTCCACCAGCTTGAAGAATTCATCATTGGCAGATTTAGTCCTTGTCTTTGTGTTAAGATTCTTCTTGTCAACGCATTGATAATTCTTATCAGCGTCTCACCTGTCAGCGCCTCAATTCTTCTTGTTAGCGTCTGAAATCCCTTTGTCAGTGTCTGAGAGACTTAGCTAATTTTATTCCCAACAAAGGAAACTAAATAAAATGTAGACACAAACATAATCTTCAGTAGACATAAAATAATGCTCCCACATCATTCTCCCCTTCTTTGAAAAGACTCGACCTCGAGTCTTGATTGTCCTAAGACCGAACGCATCGACCATGATAGTTTGGATAATTGTATAACAAAGATTATTAGACACAATTACACTGTCTTCAATGTTGTCTTGTTCTCCACCAAATTCTTTTTTCTCAATGACATATTCATAAACTAAACTGTTGATTCACAAAGAATACCAGAAACAACTCTTCCAACAATCGTTGATTCAAACGAATGCCCGATTATTAGGGTGAAAATTGAACAATAAACCCTAATCTGGATTCAAGTCAATTCACAAAAGTTACAAGTCTGTGTTTTTTATTCATATCTCAATAATATATTCAATATATATCTGTATCATAAACTATCATCGACTCTTCTTCATATTCATCAAATATAGGAGGTCCATCATAATCATCACTAGTCGCACCATAATCTTCCCATTCATCAGAAGATGAACCATCACTCTCAGAAAATGGATATTCTAACATCTTAATCAGGAACTTCGGCTCTGATACCAACTGATGTAGCGAAAAACAAGGATAGATAATTGAATCTGTTGATTCCAAAGAATGCCAGACACAATCCTTCCAACTATCGTTGATTCAAAAAGAATATCGATAATCAGGTAACCTCCAGTAATCGTTGATTCAACGAATACCCGATTATTTGGATGAAATCGAACAATAAACCCTAACTTGGATTTAAGTTGATTAACAAAAGACTAAAAGTCTATAATTTTTATTCATAACTCCAAAACTGAATACAATAAACCCCAAGCCTCATTTTTTTTAGGATAACTAAACTTGGAGAAAAAGTTAACAAATTATTCTAGAAAAATAAATTAAGAAAACTAAATAAAAAACTGACATAAAACTAATCTCCAGCAGACATAAAATAAACCTCCTGCGTCATTTAAGGAAACTAAATAAAATGTAGACACAAACATAATCTTCAGTAGACATAAAATAATGCTCCTACATCACTAATTAATAAGTATATGTGTATCAGGAAACAAAGAAGGGAAGACGAACATGATGGTGCCACGAACAAAATTGTTGACGCTGATAATCAAGTGAATATGAGTGCAGATAAAACAAAGAATGTTAGACATTGGGTTTGGGATGATGTTCTTGATGAATGTTACTACCCCTTCAAGCTGAATATCAAAAAGCTTGGGAAAAGGAGATTGAAGAAGAGGATAGGGTTGAAGCAGATCGAAAACAACGTGAAGATGAGTTGAGAGAACATCGTGAAGCTGAGTTTAGAGAAAGGAGTGAAGCTGAGTTGAGAGAACAGCGTGAAGCTGAGTTGAGAGAAGCTGATGCAGTTGGTAGTCCATATGAAGAAGAATATCTGTATGAGCCTGGGGAAGAAGATTATGAAGTAGACGATATAGAGAATATTGATTATGATAACCTGCATTTAGCTTTTAGTGGTGAGAAATCACCTAAATTGTGATTTTTAATTTGAAATTACATCACCTTTATGATGTTTAGGGTATTTATGTTATGTTTAATGAATGCAATTTTTGTTTTCAGTTCAAACTAATTCATATAATACTGATTTCAACAAGAACAAAGTTAGAAAAGTAAAAACTTATCTGAACTCAATAACTAGACAATCAACTTCAATCACAGCATATGTCCTCACAAATATGTATCCATAAACTGCAACCAACAGAATGCATAATTGAAAATAGCCTATACCTAAAACATCTATTAGTCCAACTACCTGAATCCAGAATAAGACCGCATAGATAAACATCAAAAACAAAAAAAATATTCATAACATTATCTCTGCTACTGAGCATTATAACAACCTATTGATTCACTATGCGGGGTCAAACACATACTTAAATAACAAAAATCTTACTATTCATACGAGTACCTAGCACGTATCTTACCCAAGTGATTACTTACAGCTATAAATTATGCCATCTTCATAGGCTGCATTTGAATAGAAGTACACAACACCAAAAATTGATAGAAGCATTTGTTAAAAGGAGACCACAGTAAATAAATCATGTTGAGAACACACAGAAATATAGCATAACTAATTAAAACGGATGCACAAACTATTGATTAAATTTTAATTGATCTGATCTAAAAAATTAGGATGTTCCCTTATAAAAAGTTAACATGACATATATAGATCGATTACAGTTTCGGTGTCTTTACAAGATCAAATGCTACATGTAACTCGTCATAATCCCAAGCCTCTTTTTCCTCGGCTTCCTTGCCATAATCTGCCTCCGGTTCGTATGGATCATCTTCTTCAAGTCTTCGTATAGAAGCAATTTCTTTCAAATGCTATTCCATCCGTCATAATATGCCACTGGTTCGTACGGATCCTCTTCTTCAAGTCTTTGTATAGCAGCAATTTCTTTAAAATGAGATTCCACGATCCGTTTCTTAGCCGCTTCTATCCTCCTCTATTAAAAAAGATGGATTGAAGTTCAGCTTAACCGGAGCATCCACTCAGAACGTACCTGAATAATTCACCTAGAAATACAGCATGTTTGCTCTTGAAGGTATATATCCCCATGATTCCCCCTTTCTTGTGAACGTCGTCTTCTTGCCCATTAATGGAATCCAAAATAGCATATATAGATGCACCAGCAATTTTTAGTTTATCCTTTTTATGTACGTACGTCTTACTTGCCCTTCACATTCGTTTTTTCATGGGTATCAATAGTATCAACTAAATCATCCAGTTTGGTCTTTAATGAGCGACCCTTTTTTTCCGTTGACTGATCAAAGTTTCTACTTCCCACTTCTCACTTTTGACGCATCTTTGGGTAGCAAATGTTCCGGGTCATCACTCTGAATATACTCTCACTTTCACTATGAATTTAGTATCTGAATATAATCCATACTTGGATCAATCCGGATACTCAATGCATGAATGTGTCCACACATAGACGAACCCAGATACTCAAACTAAAAAAGAGTACTCAGGTACTGAAAATGAAACTAAAAGTGAGAGTATTCAAAATGATGACTCGGACCATTTGCTACCCCTAGAAGCACCAAAAGTGGGGACTGGGAACGAAAAACTTTGACCAATTAACAAAAAATAAAAGAGTCGCTAAGTAAAGACATAAATGGTTTATTTAATTGATGCTATTGATACCAATGAAAAAGCGAATGCGATGGGCAAAGTAAAAGGTCCGTACATATTTAGGATAAACTAAAAAATGTTGGTGCATCTATAGATGCTATATTGGATTCCATTATTGGGCAAGAAGTTGACGTTCACAAGAAAGGGGGAATCATGGCGATATCTACCTTGAAGAGGAAATGGGCTGTATTTCTAGGTGTATGAGAACCATGATAATAAAACAACACATTATGTGAAAATGATTTTCAGTTCAAACTAATTCATACAATGACGATTCCAACAATAAAAAAACTGAAAAAAGTATAAACTTATCTGAACTCAATATCCACAATATATTAATCCGAAAATTAGCATAAATCGACATAGCATATTGTCTATGCTGAGCCATCTGAATAACCTCTTTTGCAGCTTCAATAATACCCTGCAAACACAAGAATTTATCATTATGATGGTCCAACTTAATACCCTGCAGCTACAAGAAAATTATATTATTACCCTTATACATCCAACCAACCAACCATTATTTAACCAACTAAAATAGTTCTTACTATTTAGCATTGCGTCACACTAATTTTACATGTTGAACCTGGGTTGTATCTAAGAATCTCGGAGGCATATGACCACCACATTCCATAATGATCCTCTAAACAACTCTCATACTGATTTAAACCTTTCATCTTGCCCCTCCTAGCCTAACATATATTATTTTTTTACACTTAGGAAAGTACTATCATTTTGCATCTAATATGCCCACAACCTGAATGAACAAGTCCTTTCAGTCTTGCATTCACAACATTTAGCATGTATTAAAAGGTTTAGTGTCACTCGTACTAAAATAAGTTAACCATTTAACCAAAACTTGACAAGGCTATCATTAAAAAAATAATTAACCACCTAACAAACATCAACACATAAATCAGGATGTTAAGCTTCAAACTTTTAACAAAAAACACACATCCCAACTGAATCAAACTACACTAAACCCAAACACACATTTATTAATTTAAATTGAGAAACCCTAATTTTACACTACAAAAAATTGGGGAAAAACAAAAACCCATTAATAAAAACCCTAATTTAATCTAAAGAAAACTATATTAACGAAAGTATAATTGTTAACCTATCAGTGACGAGGATGTACGCACCATGTTGTTCAAGAAACACATCAAGATGAAACAACACACCAATATGAAACATCCTTAAATAATACAGCAAGTTAAATTGTTAACCCATGAATATTGGTTGAATTGTTTTAAATGGAATGATTTAGTTTGGGTAAAAAACATGAAGGATAAGGATAAGGATATTAATATAATTATTATTAATATTAACGTTATTATATAGGGACAAGAGCAAACTGTGTTGGTGTGAAAATGGAAGGTCGTGGGTTCGAGCCCATACCTTGTTTTTTGTTTTGTTTTTTAAAATACAATAATCCCTAATAAGCAATTAGCTTATTAGGCTGTTTTTATAATCAATAAAAACAATTTAAAACACATACACAATCACATATCACCAAGAACAAGTAAAATAAAATGGTTGAAAAAAGGCTAAAACAAAGTTGTTTTGCTAATTTTGGGCTTATAGTTAAGCTGACAAAAAGGTTTTAAACCACCTAGTAAACCTAAAACAGAGAAAGTATCTATATTACCTTATAATGTTCTCATCTCAAAAGTTGAAAAATGTTTTCCAACATTTCCTAATTTAGTTTATTAACAAAACCCTGAAATGTTGAAATTGTAAAACAAAAAGGAAAGGATATATTTTGATTTGCTATGTATATTAATTTAGCCTTTTCCTTTGCCAGTAGTATCTCTACTCTCTACTACTTATAATATATATTTGCAAAAACCTTGAATGTTGAAAAACTGTTATTTTTAAAAATGTTGAAACTAATTTAGGCATTGTTGAAAACTTAATTGCTAATTGTTAAAAAGCTATAAAACCGTGTATCTTTACTACATAACATTATTAGCTGTAATGGTTGAACAAATGATGAAAATATTATATTGTCTAAGGATGGAATGAAATGTATATAGTTAAGGAAACTAATGAATATATACTATGTATAATACATCATTAGTTGTATATAGTTAAGGAAACTAATGAAACTGAAAATTTATGGTGGAAGCTAACCATCTCTATATAAAAAGCACGTTGATATACACGCAAATTTCAAAACCACACATTCAAAATTCTCTCTATCCCAAATCACACAAAAACATACTTTTGTTGTTGCCGGTTTCATGCTATCAATCCGTGGATTCTACCATCTCTTCGATGCTACAGAGTCCCTCGATGCTGCCATTTATCCTTTGTTGTCGGTGACTGGTATGTGACGACGGAGATAGATGTGTGACGATGGGGATGGTGGTGGTAGTTAACGAGATCTATGATTATGAATACGACATCTTTGAGTTATAAGTTTTTAGATCTTTAATAGTTCTTTTGATGTAATTTGTTAATGATGTTTTTTTTGAGGATGAGGTTCAGGCTGCATATGACTGCTATGGATCGTGAAATTTTTGTTGCCATATATGTGTTGAAATATATTTTTATAAGTAGACATGTTTTATGTATTTCATATATTATTCTTGAAGTCAATGATATTTTTTTATATATTTTTAAGGGTTTTCATAGTGTATATTTTGGTGGTTGTTTGGTGTTTTGAAGTCTATTTTAATGCATGCAGACATGCAGTGGTAGACGGGCATATGATAGACGTTCACCGAGAATATGATTGTATGTCTTGTTTGTATGGTCTTTTTTATCATGATGTGTTTGCTTTTTTAAGATCTAACCGTAGATCTGAGAAGCTAATTCTGAATTTGTGTTCCTTAGTATTTTAATGACATTTTGAGAAAATGCCCTCTGAGCTTTTGAAGCCGTTTGCGACTCTTTGCCATCTTATTAATTTGAACATGAAATTTTTTGTATGTTGAGATAATTTTCTATTTTTTATTAGACGTTTGGTATTAGATCTTTAAGATTTATAATTTAGATATATTATAAATTTTAGTGGAGTTTTTGTCAACACATGATTCGAACTATTACAAGTGTGCAATGGTATAGTGCTATCCACTTGTCGCCCTTAATACTACATGTGAGCAATTATATTTTTTGTATGAATACCAACTTAAAAGAGGCTGATGACTTTTTGTTTTAATAATAAAGCTAAAAGTCATTTGTTGTCTAAACCGATGGTATAAGCATAATTATATACGTATGTATGATTCGCAAAAAAAAACAGAATATTGACGGATTGCTTGATTTAGTTCTGCTAAAGTCTCTTACAATGTCTTACTACTTATCTTCCTACTCACATCAAATTAAAACACGTGTAATCCACTAATTCTCTTTCTTAATTACATCTATCTATGCTCCTATATTATATTATAAGCAGTTCACCATCAATGTTGGAAAATGATGTATTTTGAGAATTGAAGAAAGTTGAAACTATGTAAGGAATGTTTGAACACTTAAATAAAAAAAAGTTTGAAACTACACGATGAAAATTTAGAATATGGTTGAAAAACTTTAATATGGAAACTATATCGTGCTATACGAATGAAAACTTTCACAAATCACAAAACTGTAATACATCCCACGTATCTTGATGTATATTCGACTGAATAAAATCTCACGACTTTTTACCTTTCTTCAAATGAATTGAAATGGAAATTAAGACATTTAATTCGTGGGATACTTTTAGAAAGAAATTAATTTAGACGTGTAACTTTATTTGCCTTTCCAAACTTAGAGTGTTTAGATTTGTCATGTGCATACATTTTTCGAAATTATTTTTCTAATATACAAGAAAAACCATTGTAGTTAATTTCTTCATTAATTATTGTTTCTTATATAAACACGCTCTAATTAATAATTCAACATCAATGCCTAAATTACATGGCAAATCTATCAATGAATTGGCATTATATAAAGACTCTGGTAGCTAGCCATCCATATATCATTCCATCTTTATACTTCAATTACCGATACCAATGCCAAGGTTTGAAACTGTAAGCCATTGTGAACCATGACATGGTATTTTGAGTCATGATATTGGTTAGAGATGAAGCTATTTTGAAGCTTAAGCTTAAGGTTAAATGAAATTTAGATTAGAGATGAATAGCTTCTTTTATTTAACCTTTGGCTTAAGCTTCAAAATAGCTTCTTTCATTTAATCATATATGTTTCCTTAGTGCATCAAGATTTAGGACTTGAGGGGTTAACAACATACCTCTTTATTGCCAACTCATATATTTATCTCAACAACAAATAATACATATATATATATGTCATAAAAAATATCATCTCATCAAAGATGGTAATAAAAGTTTAAAAATTACACACTTGTGAAACTTAAGTGATTAAACCTCATCCAAAAAAGTATAGATGACTAAACTGGAACACTATCATTTCGTTAGTTTTTTATATGCTCACTCATTTGTTTCTTTATAGAGTATAATTAACTTAATAAGCCATTGAATTTTGGTTATACGTATGTTTTAGTTACACCACCTTCAATGAAACAATTAACTTTAATATGAAACGAGTATTCGTAACTAGCGAAAACGTGACAATCCAAATATGAAATATGAGACATTTATTCCTAGCGAAAAATGACAAACTAGACGTTTATTCTTACTCCCAATCCTATCCACATTAATTCAACCAAAACATATAAACCATAACTCCTTTCCGTTATAAAATCTCGTTACTATTCACGTTTTACTTTTTAAATGTTACACGAAACAATTACTACTATTACACATATCGTTAATCACATGTCGCTAGAAACTTCCGCCGCTATGCGCGGGTATTCGTCTAGTATATTATAAACTACCTAAAAATCAGAAATGAAATCTTACAACCTATTCTAACCTAAACTAAAGCTGCTGATGCAAACCCTTAAGTCCTATTAAGGTTTTTGACTGAGCTTATGAGACTGTCCCAAACACCCTTTAGGCTTTGGCTAAGCAAGTTTCATTAAGGTGCAATTAATCAGTGGGTGATATTTGATGTAAACACAATCAACACACGCTTTACACACGTACCAATGATGATTGCACATTCTAGGAACTTCAAAAAATTAATTACATGCATGAATGTGCATTGGCTGTAGGCAATGTAGGTTGCCTCTTCATATTCTACCCTTAGATTATATAAACAAGGATTATCTAATGGAATTAATAAAAAAACCGGATAACAAAAAACTAATTACATACACATACAATTTTGATAATCTCAAATATGGCTTCATCATCCAAAAGAACTTCTGCTGCTGCTTGATTTGAAGATACCAGTTGTGCCATTGGAAATAAGTTTGTAACTACATTTTTTTTCTTAATTTTGTATTATTGTTATGAATTAGTACTAACTGCAGGTACAATATCATCTTACAGGAAACCTTGTGTGGAGAGAACAAAAGTTAAAGCAGATGAAGATGGAAACTTCCCTATTGTTGCTCCTTATTATGATCCTTATGACGAATACAGTTACTACGTTGAGGAAGCTCTCGAACAGTGACAGTGGAAGATTGAAGTTGAAGAAAAAGCCCAGCTCGAACAACAGCACCATAGGGAGGAAGTAGCTTCAAAAAGAAGGACACAAGAGGAGCAAGAACAGCGCGAGAGGGAGGAAGTTGCTTCCTTTAGAAGGAGGCAATAGGAACAGCGCCAGAGGGATGAAGCTTATAGGAGGCAATTGGAGGAAGAAGATCAAATAATTGATGATGATGTTTATGACTCTAAGCATGAAAATAAAGAAGAAGAAGCTGAGTTCAGAGAGTCTTATGATTTCGATGAACTTTATTTGTCTTTTGATCCTCAAAAATCTCCCAAGTGGGATTAATCAGAAAAACTGAATGAATGTTTTTATTTATAAACTTTAATCCTTAATTTTATTGAATTGAATTATGTTTCTTAAGTTTTCATATTGTGTTTTTTATGTTGCTTAATTCGTTTCACATTTTTTCATTTTCAGTATGATTAATAATTATGCACAATGTTTGAACTAGAATAAGCAAACATCATATTAATTCCTGGATAAATACTATCTGTGAAGAATGGACTAGCAGTGGTTACCTTATTACCATTGTTAGTGTTGTTTCCCTTGAAGCTTTCAATTTTAGGATTTATAATTTTGTAGCCTATATCTGTGTTTTAATCCAGTTTTTGTTAGCTTATTGTTTGCACATTATAGCATATTATCCTCCCACAAGCCAACTGCTTGTGGGAGTAGTAGTAATTGTCCACGAATAAATAAAATTAAAAAAAAATTCTAAAAAGTATCAAGCCTAGCTCGAACCCGTGACCTATCAGATAGGGGTTTGGGGTTTTACTAGTGTGCTAGTACTCTTTATTTGTTTAAGAGTCATTCCTTTATATATTCAAAAAAAAATTTCCTCTTTGTTTAAATAATCCGTGACTTAATAAGTCGTTTCTAGCTTATTGAGATAAGCAGGGATCTTTTATTTATTTTTCTAAGAAACTTCACATTATTTAGGACTTTTCGTGTTAATTTTAGATTTTTCCCTCTAAATTTAATAACTTCTAATTATTTTTCTTTTATGTTTTAATTGAAGTCATTTAAAAATAAGAAATTAGTTTTTGTACACGAGATATGAGTCGATCGAGTAGCGTTTCATATTATATGAGTTGATAGGGTATCATTTCATATGATATGAGTCAATCGGGTATCGTTGTACAAGATATGAGTCAATATGGTATCGTTGTATACCATATAAATGGAAAGGGTGTCGTTTCACATGGTATGAGTCGATAGCGTATCGTTTTACAAGATATGAGTCGATAGGATATCGTTGTACAAGATATGAGTCGATCGGGTATCGTTTTACATGAAATGAGTCGATCGGGTATCGTTTCACATAATATGGGTTGATCGGGTATCGTTTTACAAGATATGAGTCGATCGGGTATCGTTTCAAATGATATGAGTCGATCGAGTATCGTTTCACATGATATGAGTCGATCGGGTATCGTTATACAAGATATGAGCTGATATGGTATCGTTGTATACCATATAAATCGAAAGGGTATCGTTTAACATTATATGAGTCGATAGGGTATCGTTTTACAAGATATGAATCGATAGGGTATCGTTTTACAAGAAATGAGTCGATCGGGTATCGTTTCACTTGATATGAGTCGATCGGGTATTGTTTTACAAGATATGAGTCGATCAGGTATCGTTTCACATGATATGAGTCGATAGGGTATTGTTTCACTTGATATGAGTCGATCGGGTATCATTGTACAAGATATGAGTCGATATGGTATCGTTGTTTACCATATAATTCGAAAGGGTATCGTTTCACATGATATGAGTCGATAGGGTATCGTTTTACAAGATATGAGTCGATAGGGTACCGTTGTACAAGATATGAGTCGATAGGGTATCGTTTTACAAGATATGAGTCGCGGGTAGCGTTTCATATTATATGAGTCGATAGGGTATCGTTTCACATGATATGAGTCGATAGGGTATTGTTTCACATTATATGAGTCGATCGGGTATCGTTGTACAAGATATGAGTCGATATGGTATTGTTGTTTACCATATAAATCGAAAGGGTATCGTTTCACATGATATGAGTCGATAGGTTATCATTTTACAAGATATGAGTCGATAGGGTATCGTTGTACAAGATATGAGTCGATAGGGTATCGTTTTACAAGATATGAGTCGATTAGGTATCATTTCATATTATATGAGTCGATAGAGTATCGTTTCACATGATATAAGTCGAGAGGGTATCCTTTCACGGATAGCTGAAAAATACAGTTTTTGATAGTATACACCTAGAAATACAGTCGGTTTGCTCTTGAAGGTATATATACCCATGATAACCCCTTTCTTGTGAACGTCGTCTTCTTGCCCATTAATGGAATCCAAAATAGCATATATAGATGCACCAACAGTTTTTGTTTATCCTTTTTATGTACGGACCTCTTACTTGCCCTTCACATTCGCTTTTTCATGGGTATCAATAGTATCAACTAAATCATCCAGTTTGGTCTTTAATGAGCGACCCTTGTTTTTCGTTGACTGGTCAAAGTTTCTACTTCCCACTTCTCACTTTTGACGCATCTTTGGGTAGCAAATATTCCGGGTCATCACTCTGAATATACTCTCACTTTCACTATGAATTTAGTATCTGAACATAATCCACACTTGGATCAATCCGGATACTCAATGCATGAATGTGTCCACACATAGACGAATCCAGATACTCAAACTGAAAAAGAGTACTTAGGTACGGAAAATAAAACCAAAAGTGAGAGTATTCAAAATGATGACTCGGACCATTTCCTACCCCTAGAAGCACCAAAAGTGGGAACTGGGAACGAAAAAATTTGACTAATTAACTGAAAATAAAAGAGTCGCTAAGTAAAGACAAAAATAGTTTATTTAATTGATGATATTGATACCAATGAAAAAGCAAATGCGATGGGAAAAGTAAGAGGTCCGTACATATTTAGGATAAACTAAAAAATGTTGGTGCATCTATAGATGCTATATTGGATTCCATTATTGGGCAAGAAGTTGACGTTCCGAAGAAAGGGGGAATCATGGCGATATCTACCTTGAAGAGGAAACGGGCTGTATCTCTAGGTGTATGAGAACCATGATAATAAAACAACACATTCTGTGAAAATGATTTTACGTTCAAACTAATTCATACAATGACGATTCCAACAATAAAAAACTGAGAAATATAAACTTATGAACTCAATATCCAGAATAGATTCTTCCAAAAATTAGCATAAATCGACATAGCATATTGTCTATGCTCAGCCATCTGAATAACCTCTTTTGCAGCTTCAATAATACCCTGCAAACACAAGAATTTATCATTATGATGGTCCAACTTAATACCCTGCAGCTACAAGAAAATTATATTATTACCCTTATACATCCAACCAACCAACCATTATTTAACCAGCTAAAATAGTTCTTACTATCTAGCATTGCATCACACTAATCTTACATGTTGAACCTGGGTTGTATCTAAGAATCTCATAGGCATATGACCACCACATTCCATAATGATCCTCTAAACAACTCTCATACTGATTTAAACCTTTCATCTTGCCCCTCCTAGCCTGACATATATTATTTGTTTACACTTAGGAAAGTACTATCATTTTGCATCTAATATGCCCACAACCTGAACGAACAAGTCCTTTCAGTCTTGCCTTTACAACATTTAGCATGTATTAAAAGATTTAGTGTCACTCGTACTAAAATAAATTAACCATTTAACTAAAACTTGACAAGGCTATCACTAAAAAAATAATTAACCACCTAACAAACATCAACACATAAATCGGGATGTTAAGCTTCAAGTTTTTAACAAAAAACACACATCCCAACTAAATCAAACTACACTAAACCCAAACACACATTTATTAATTTAAATTGAGAAACCGTAATTTTATACTACACAAAACTGGGGAAAAACAAAAACCCATTTATAAAAACCCTAATTTAATCTAAAGAAAACTATATTAACAAAAGTATAATTGTTAACCTATCAGTGGCGATGATGTACGCACCATGTTGTTCAAGAAACACAGCAAGATGAAACAATACACCAATATGAAACATCCTTAAATAATACAACAAATTGAATTGTTAACACATGAGTATTGGTTGAATTACTTTAAATGCAATGATTTGGTTTGGGTGAAAAACATGAAGGATAAGGATAAGGATGTTAATATGATTATTATTAATATTAACATTATTATATAGGGACAAGAGCAAACTGTGTTGGTGTGAAAATGGAAGGTCCGCGGGTTCGAGTCCAATACCTTGTTTTTTGTTTTGTTTTTTAAAATACAATAATCCCTAATAAGCAATTGGCTTATTGGGCTGTTTGTATAATCAATAAAAACAATTTAAAACACATACACAATCACATATCACCAAGAACAAGTAAAATGAAATGGTTAAAAATAGGCTAAAACAAAGTTGTTTTGCTAATTTTGGGGTTATAATTAAGATAACAAAAAGGTTTTAAACCACCTAGTAAACCTAAAACAGAGAAAGTATATATTATAAACTACCTAAAAATCAGAAATCAAATCTTACAACCTATTCTAACCTAAACTAAAGCTGCTGATGCAAACCCTTAAGTCCTATTAAGGTTTTTGACTGAGCTTATGAGACTGTCCCAAACACCCTTTAGGCTTTGGCTAAGCAAGTTTCATTAAGGTGCAATTAATCAGTGGGTGACATTTGATGTAAACACAAGCAACACACAGGTTACACACGTACCAATGATGATTGCACATTCTAGGAACTTTAAAAAATTAATTCATGAATGTGCATTGGTTGTAGGCAATGTAGGTTTCCTCTTCATATTCTACCCTTAGGTTATATAAACAAGGATTATCTAATGAAATTAATAAAAAAACCAGATAACAAAAATCTAATTACATACACATACAATTTTGATAATCTCAAATATGGCTTCATCATCCAAAAGAACTTATGTTGTTGCTGGATTTGAAGATACCAGTTGTGCCATTGGAAACAAGTTTGTAACTGCATTTTTTTTCTTAATTTTGTATTATTGTTATGAATTAGTACTAACTGCAGGCACACTATCATGTTACATGAAACCTTGTGTGGAGAGAACAAAAGTTACAGCAGATGAAGATGGAAACTTCCCTATTGTTTCTCCTTATTATGATCTTTATGACGAATACAGTTACTACGTTGAGGAAGCTCTCGAACAGTGATAGTAGAAGATTGAAGCTGAAGAAAAATCCCGGCTCGAACAACAGCGCCATAGGGAGGAAGTAGCTTTAAAAAGAAGGAGACAAGAGGAGCAAGAACAGCGCGAGAGGGAGGAAGTTGCTTCCTTTAGAAGGAGGCAAGAGGAACAGAGCCAGAGGGATGAAGCTTATAGGAGGCAATTGGAGGAAGAAGATCAAATAATTGATGATGATGTTTACGACTCTAAGCATGGAAATGAAGAAGAAGAAGCTGAGTTCAGAGAGTCTTATGATTACGATGAACTTCATTTGTCTTTTGATCCTGAAAAATCTCGCAAGTGGGATTAATCAGAAAAACTGAATGAATGTTTTTATTTATAAACTTTAATCCTTAATTTTATTGAATTGAATTATGTTTCCTAAGTTTTCATCTTTTGTTTTTTTTGTTGCTTAATTCGTTTCACAATTTTTTCATTTTCAGTATGATTAATAATTATGCACAATTTTTGAACTAGAATAAGCAAACATCATATTAATTCCTGGATAAATACTATCTGTGAAGAATGAACTAGCAGTGGTTACCTTATTACCACTGTTAGTGTTGTTTCCTTTGAAGCTTTCAATTTTAGGATTTATAATTTTGTAGTCTATATTTGTGCTTTAATCTGGTTTTATTGTTTGCACATTTATAGCATATTATTCTCCCACAAGCCAACTGCTTGTGGGAGTAGTAGTAATTGTCCAAGAATAAATAAAATTAAATAAAATTCTAAAAAGTATCAAGCCTGGCTCGAACCCGTGACCTATCAGATAGGGGTTCGGGGTTTTACCAGTATGCTAGTACTCTTTATTTGTTTAAGAGTCATTCTATTATATATTTAATAGTTTTTTGTTTCCTCTTTGTTTAAATTATCCGTGACTAATAAGTGTGAAACCACTTATCCTTTTACCATTTAAAACAAATAAAAACGACACCAAAACGTGTAATTAATATCGTAAATGTAGGAATTATGTGTGGTTTGTGTTTTTGTTGTGTTTTAGGACCAAAAGATGAAAAGGAAGAAAACACGGGCTTTTAAGAAGAGTAAGCGCACAGTCACCCAAATAGTTGAATCTATTACATCTGATGTTCGGCTAAAGCTTCTGTCGTGCAACTTTAAGAAGTCCAAGGAGAGTGAGAAGTATGCTCGTCTTTGGGAGTTACCTGATTCTATTTTTCTTGATCTATGATAGTTAGTGTTTATTGTTTATGCACTATTAGGTGGTTTTTTCCTATTAGTGTTATTGGCTTTGTAATTGTCAGGTAAAATGGATGGTTTGTCATTCATTTTAGGCTGTTCGAGCATGTGCTCGAGGTTAATGTGACACTCAGTCACATTCCATTGTACTCATTGGTTTTTTTGGGATCTAATATATTTTACCGGGGAGTGACCCCTTTACTCAAAAAAACAAAAGACGAAGTCAAAAGATCAAAAGTGCAAAAAGAACGGAAGTCAATGGGCCTATTATGAAGATTTAATGAATAAAAGGACCAAAGACAGAAGTTTATCAAGTCGAAGAACCAAATTTAATAAAAGAAGAAATTAAAAGTCGGTTCATTTTATTTATCGATAAATCCCGAGACAAAGTCGAGAAGGACGAATTAACTAAAAAACGAGAAGACAAGAAGAGAGAAGAAAGCATCACACCAAACACTCCTCCACTATATAAAGACTTTTATTTTTTATTTTTCAATTATTAGATTAGATTAGATTAGATTAGTTTAGGAGTAAGAGTATGTGTAATTTTAATCTTCCTTGTCTTTAATTTTCTTTAATCCTCCATTGTTGAATCCTGAATCTTTATATTTTAATTAAGTTTTTCTATTAATCTCATCCTTCCTTTCTTGTTTGATTTAATTTTTATAGCTTATTGTGCTTATTGCTTATTTTATGATTTGCTTATTTTGATTAAGTGGGTTTTATAGTTTTAGTTATTATTTTAGATCTTACTGATTTGGCTGATTTGGTGTTTGTTAGATTTTAATTTGTGTTTAGTTTGGCTTATTTTCTACATTAATTTTGCTTAAGTTTGGATTATTTTTGGTTCCCTGTTTTTAGGATCGGATCTGTTATTTTTTTACTCGAGTTTCAGAAAAGGGTTTTACCCATTTATCCGAAAACCATCTACTGTCATTTATCCGAAAATACTTTTATGAATTTTTTCCGAATATAAGTCTTTTATCCGAATAGCTTTTAGTTTTAATTTATCCGAAGATTTTATTTTATCCAAAGATTTTTATTTTATCCGAAGATTTTATTTTTATCCGAAGATTTACATTTATCCGAAATCTGTGGTTTTTATCCGAAAACAAAGTGAATTTTATCCCAAAATATTTAACACAGTTTATCCGAAAACTTTGTTTGACCATAAATTCCGAAATTGCGTTAGTTTTCTCCCGCCAAAATGAAATTATCTGAAGATCCTATGTTATTCCGAATATGGCATTTTAGCCATTATACATTTCCCTCCATTTTGTTGGTTCCACATGAGCCAACATTTTCCCCCACTTTGCACATTTAGTTAATTTGTTCCGTAAGTCGATTTAGTTTTATCCGAAAGTCGTTTTTATTTTTATTCTGAAAGTCAGATATTTTAGTTTTATTTTTCCATTAATTTTAGTATTAGTATTTTATCCGAAAGTTTTAGTTTTAATTTTTATTAAGTGCCCGTTTTAATATTTGTCTCGTTTCTTCATTATTTGTCATTTATCTTTAATTTATGTTTTAATACTTTTCGCATTTACTTTTTAAGTAGAAATAGATAACCATATTTTCCTTTTATTAACCAAAAACGACTGAGTCACACGTTAAACCCTTTTTCAATTCGAATCGAGTCGTGAGAGAAGCGAACATAATTAAAATTCAGTTATTAGTGACTTAATAAGTAATTCTAGCTTATTGAGATAAGCAGGGATCTTCTATTTATTTTTCCTAGAAACTTCACATTATTTAGGACTTTTCGTGTTAATTTTAGATTTTTCCCTCTAAATTTAATAACTTCTAGTTATTTTTCTTTTATGTTTTTATTTAAGTCATTTAAAAATAAGAAATTAGTTTTTGTACACGAGATATGAGTCGACCGGGTAGCGTTTTATATTATATGAGTCGATAGGGTATCGTTTCATATGATATGAGTCGATCGGGTATCGTTGTACAAGATATGAGTCGATATGGTATCGTTGTATACCATATAAATGGAAAGGGTGTCGTTTCACATGGTATGAGTCGATAGGGTATCGTTTTACAAGATATGAGTCGATAGGATATCATTGTACAAGATATGAGTCGATCGGGTATCATTTCACATGAAATGACTCGATCGGGTATCGTTTCACATTATATGAGTTGATCGAGTATCGTTTTACAAGATATGAGTCGATCGGGTATCGTTTCACATGATATGAGTCGATCGGGTATCGTTTCACATGACATGAGTCGATCGGGTATCGTTGTACAAGATATGAGTCGATATGGTATCGTTGTATACCATATAAATCGAAAGGGTATCGTTTCACATGATATGAGTCGATAGGGTATCGTTTTACAAGATATGAGTCGATAGGGTATCGTTTTACAAGAAATGAGTCCATCGGGTATCGTTTCACATGATATGAGTCGATCGGGTGTTGTTTTACAAGATATGAGTCGATCGGGTATCGTTTCACATGATATGAGTCGAAAGGGTATTTTTTCACATGATATGAGTCGATCGGGTATCATTGTACAAGATGTGAGTCGATATGGTATCGTTGTTTACCATATAAATCGAAAAGGTATCGTTTCACATGATATGAGTCGATAGGGTATCGTTTTTCAAGATATGAGTCGATAGGGTATCGTTGTACAAGATATGAGTCGATAGGATATCGTTTTACAAGATATGAGTCGATCGGGTAGTGTTTCATATTATATGAGTCGATAAGGTATCGTTTCACATGATATGAGTCGATAGGGTATTGTTTCACATGATATGAGTCGATCGGGTATCGTTGTACAAGATATGAGTCGATATGGTATCGTTGTTTACCATATAAATCGAAAGGGTATCGTTTCACATGATATGAGTCGATAGGGTATCATTTTACAAGATATGAGTCGATAGGGTATCGTTGTACAAGATATGAGTCAATAGGGTATCGTTTTACAAGATATGAGTCGATCGGGTATCGTTTCATATTATATGAGTCAATAGGGTATCGTTTCACATGATATGAGTCGATAGGGTATCGTTTTACAAGACATGATTCAATCGGGTAGCGTTTCATATTATATGAGTCGATAGGGTATCGTTTCATATGATATGAGTCGATCTGGTATCGTTGTATACGATATAAATCGAAAGGGTGTCGTTTCACATGGTATGAGTCGATAGGGTATCGTTTTACGAGATATGAGTCGATAGGATATCGTTGTACAAGATATGAGTCGATCGGGTAGCGTTTCACATGATATGAGTCGATAGGGTATCGTTTTACAAGATATGAGTCGATAGGGTATCGTTTCACATGATATGAGCCGATCGGGTAGCGTTTCACATGATATGTGTCGATAGGGTATCGTTTCACATGATATGAGTCGATCGGGTATCGTTGTACAAGATATGAGTCGATATGGTATCATTGTATACCATATAAATCGAAAGGGTATCGTTTCACATGATATGAGTCAATCGGGTATTGTTTTACAAGATATGAGTCGATAGGGTATCGTTGTTCACAATATGAGTCGATCGGGTATCCTTTCACATGATATGAGTCGATAGGGTATCATTACACACGATAGTACACGGATACACACGATATTAGACACATTATATTCGTTCATTTTTTTATGATTGATTGCTTATGTTCATTTAAGGTTCTTTTAGTTACTTAATGAACGATCTTACAATGTATATATAGTACATTTTTTATATAGTTACAAAATTTTAAAAATATTTCTTTTGTTAAAATTTCTAAGTTCTAACCCAAATTATCATCCCGCCTGATATTTCACTTTAGGCCGCCTAACATTTTCACCAAAATTTAAACTCTCTGGGATCTATCCACATTTTTTTACACACTTAGATCTATTCATAAAAAACCACCACCCTAGATTCAATTTCAAACCTTTTACCGGCACACCACTAGCATCTCATTCATCAAAGCAGTGACACGAGGGAGCATAATCAATTAGGTAACTAACTTTAGTTATTTGTGTGTCAGCATAGTGTTGAATCGTGAATAAAAGTTTTGATGAACTATGGTGATTTAGGGCATGTTTGTTTCTAAGGGTGTTATCGGGTCGGGTTATCTGGTCTTATTAGGTCGGGTTTTTAGGTTTGCTTGTCGTGTGGTGCCTCATTCAATCAAGCTTGCGCTAGAAAACACAATCATTGATTGGTTATTGCTCCATCAGGTATGAGAACATTGAGTTTTATTGTATTTTTAGAAATTAAGTAATGACACAGAATATCAAATGCAAAATTGAATTTTTTATTGATGCTTTTTTATACTGCAACTTGGATAAAGTTCGAGACTTCATAAAAAGTGTCTACGTAGATAAGGAGTTTTTCTCATTAAAGGCGTCCGAAAAACCTTCTAGAGATACGCTGGTAGTATGCTTAACCAGTTCCATACAGACTTCAAACAGATATGTGTTAATTACCGTACTAACTTTTACAGTTTTACCAATCGTCATTTCAGAACAACAGAAACAATGAGGATGTACGAGACGAGCTAGTTCATATCATTCTTACTCTCAGAGTCAACCATATGATTGTCAATACGAAGAACGTGTTATGGTAAACAAGCTCCTGCACTTACTAAAAAACCTGGCTCAGACAGAGGAATGTTCAGGTTTCTGAGTACAAGTCGTCTTAGTGATCACGTGCAAGAGGAAAGGATTGTGAATGTAGGGTCTAATCATCGAGCTTCAGATTATTTAGTGAGTAAGGGACTGCTTTATTTGAATTCTTCAGAAAATGAAACTGAAATTTATCTTAACTTAAAATGAACTAATATATTGTTGGATAAAGTACTTACTCCTTAATGTCTATGACATGATGTTAGTGATCAAATAATTTTGGTAATTCTGGCTTTGTGCCGTCAAGTAACTAATATATATGTACTCTCTTATTCTAGAACTTTGTTGTAAAACTTTCAGAATTTAGGTTGGTGAAATCTAGCCCTAAAATAGGGGATTCACATGTTAGCACACAGCTTATTGGAACCTTGGGTTATAGACACCCAGTGTATGCTGCAAAAGGTATGTTTATAACAATGTAGAATGAGGATGACGGGGCTTTAAGTGGTGTACCCCTGACTGCAATGTGCTATGATATGGAAGCACAATCACTCGTATCAGGAGAGATCAAAGTGTAACAGTAAGTTATATGCTATCAGATTGTAGGAGTAGGTTACGTTTCAGTTAGACTTGCATTTTTTGATGTATGATATCTTATGTTGCAGGTAATTTCTAAGCTTAAAGCTGAGTCATATGCCACGGAGAGCAGATTTCTGGCATTACATACAGGTTAATTTCTTAAGAGAGATCTAATTAATTAAGATCGAAGATGGGCCAAAAGTGGCAAAGAGATTGCTAGATGCATACTTTGATTTATTCCCATAATTAATCAAATGAATAAGAAGTTGTTGCTTGATTTCTGTAGCATGTTCCTCGAGTCAATGAAGAAATACCTTTGTTAGATGAAGCAACCTTAGATCATCAGAGGCTACTTGACATGTACAAGGAAAAATTATAATTCGTAAATGTTTATTATATCTCATGCAGCATGTATACATCCATCTCCCAATTTTTCCACTAATAGTCTATTAGTATCATGACGTTTTGAGATTCTATTTCTTTTACATGCTACAATTGTACCAGTTAGTAGAGTCTAAACTTGAATAAAGTTGTATTTCATTTCCGAGTTTTGAGCTCTGTTGGATCAATCATCTAGCTTTTTTTTATTTTCTTGTTCAAGTTTATAACTAGGTGAACAACATGAAATTTTATCAGTGACATGAATTGAGTGAGTTACCATGCTAATTATGTTGCTGACTCGCTGTTGGACTTTATGCTCCCCGAGTGCAGGCCCATACATGCTAGGGGACCACCTAATTACGGACATAAACCTAGTCTTCATCCTACTGCATATCCAATGCCTCGGTCTATTCCACCTTATCATCTCGTGGAGTACATGGACTTATGTTGTCACAATTGCTTTCGCTTTCGTTGTTTGCACATACGAAATTCATATATTGTCAACAAGAGCAATGCAGGAAGTAATTAAACTTATTATTTGTTTACTTAAGATCAATTATCACCTTATTGTTTGTTTATTTGTATTAAAATTAGGCAGTAGTTTAGAACGTATAAGTCTTTTATCTGGTCCTTGTACAATAAGTGTACACATGACACTTCGTTGACGAGTTTATACTAAGATCTAATGGTAGCAATAATCTTTTTCAATTTTCCCTTATTTGTAGAAAGTGTCAAAAAGGATAAAAGGAAATATGCTTAGAAAGCCATAAGTGAAATTGCCAAATAGGAGTGTAGCTCATATGGTAGAGCGCTCACATTACATGCCAGAGGCACGGGGTTCGATTCCCCGCACTTCCTTATTAATACTGTTGGTCACTGTTTTCTTAGTTTGCCGTGTCACTAAATAATACAGAACGCCACACAAACTTAAAATTTCATGTGACCATTTGGAAACTATAGTCACACAAACACATATTTGATTGATCTAAACAAGTATACGGTCACACTTCTTAACACCATTAGCCACTTTATGATTCATTGTAGGTGACAAAATAAACCCAAAGCCAATGGTATACGTGACTAAACATTACAGAACGTCACATAATAATAAACTGTATGTGGCTATTTGATATTAATAGTCATACAAAACACACTTTAGATTGAACTAGACAAGCATACGTCCACATATTTTAACACTATTAGCCACTTTAAGATTCATTGTATGTGACAAAATTCCCCCAAAATACACGCTATGTGTGACTAAACATAATAAAACGTCACATAATCTTAAACATCATGTGGCTATTGGATAATAATAGTCACACAAAATACACATTCATTTGACTTTCAACAACATATAACAAATTTTAAGCCACTTTTGTGTGATTAAACATTACACAACGTCACACAATCGTAAACTTCATGTGGCTATTGGATAACAATAGTCACATAAAACACACATTCATTTGATTTTAAAAAGCATATGGTGACTTTTATTAGCACTTTAAGCCACTTTTGATTAAATTTTTTGTGACAAACTCCAAAAGAAAGATATAACGTAGGTGACTAAATCATCTGAAACGCCACATTTTTATATACTCGTGTGGTCAAAATACATGGAATAGTCACATAAAATACGCATTTACTTGAATAACTCATTTAACATGTCACATATATCATCTATTTATGTGACAAAACTACAAACAATAGTTACTTTTAAAAAACATCCCTGTGACTATAAAGTATTTACAGTCACACATACTAATTAATCCAACAAAACTTCTACCAAATTTGTCACACGTAACCGGCTTCTGGTCACTCATTTTTGCACAATAGGCCACTAATTCACAGCGACACCATAGGGAACCCCGTATGGTTGTGCGACTTATAGTCACAAGGGCCCCAAAAAATGTGTGTGGTGAAAGACATATAGTCACGCATTTCAAGGGTGACATATAGCATTTTTTGTACTAGTGACATTTTCTTACTAAATTAAATATGATAAAAGTAAGTATTAAAGGGGCGCTAAAAGTATTTTCTATCAATTTTTACTAAAAAGTGTCACCAAAGTTATTTTTATTAACTCCTACTCTTAATAAAAAAAAAGTAAGTAATTAGGGGGCGCTAAAAGTTTAAAGAGTAAGCAAAAGTAGGCAAAAGAGTAAACAAAAGTGCAAAACTTTTAATAACTCTTTTTTAGTATGCAAAAGTAAGCAAGAGTTGTGGGTTTCTTTTGCCTACATTTATATATTTAGTGTTTTAATAAAAAAAATTATAATGACTTAAATAATTATAAATCTTATTAGAAAGCAACACTTTTAGTAAGTAAATGTCATTTAATTTGTCATTTTGAAAAAAATATAAGTCTATCTAAATAAGTTTTCAAAATTTTCAACTCATTCTCTAGAGAAAAAAATCATATTTCCTTTTTTGATAATTTAGAAACAGAAATATATAAAAATTCTTCCACAACTAATCCCTCAAAGGTTGTTTAGTTGCGGAAAAATTTTCACGCTTTTCTGTTTTTAGGTTTGTAGAGAAAGTAATGATTTCATGCTCTAGGAAAGAGTTGAAAATTTTGAAAACTTGTTTACATTGAGTTGCAGTTTAAAAAAAATGAAGAAGTGTTTACATGGAAACGAAAAAATTGAAAAAACTTAAATTGTATTTTCTACTTTTCAATGTAAAAATGAAGAATGGAATTTTCTTTTTTATGAAAAATATTGAGAAAAATGCAACTAAAAATGTAAATTATATTTTCTACATTTCAACTAAACAACCAAATTGCTTTTTCCTTGCTCTTTTCTATTCGTCTCACCACTCTTTTTTTTAACTCTTTTAAGTTCCTTTTTTAGCATGCAATCAAGAAAACCATAACATAGTAATGAGTATGAATATGCATCAACGAGTAAATATCACTGAACGCATATAATGACACGACTAAAGTTGATCAATGGTAGAAAAAAGTTGGTTTCGAAGTTTAAACAGTGAATAATAGCATCATATGCTACTTGAGTTTCCCTAGTTGTAATTAACTCCAATGACCCCTCGAAGACCCTTTCGTCCCTACAAGGAGCATCAAAGTTAACATGATATGTTGTACAAGAAATGTCTCATAATCAAATGAAAATGAAGGGTTTTGACACACCAATCAAAGATGTAATTACCATCAATCTGGCCAGTCTCGAAGAGTTTTTTACTGATACAAGTGCAGAGGCAAATACCACATGAATCAGAGTTTTTCCCTTGACCACTCAGAAATCCCCTCTTCGTTGATACAGTTTAAGGAAGTGTTAGAAAAACGAGGACAATGTCATTAATTTTTAATGTTTACCTGCAGCTGGATATTGAGTCGTGCATCAACCAGAATTCCAATAGAACTAGTATCGGATAGTGCTTGGTTGACTCGAGTCCGATCAGGAGGGGCGAAGAAGCTTCGTGAATATTCTTACTTGGTATACCTGGAAACTCTGGAAGTCTAAAAGTATTCCTAAATGTACCTACCTCGTGTCACTGCAAAAGAACGACAGAGCTTACGTCCAAGCATCTATGCAGCAACAGCACTAATCGACTATATAAAGGGAACAAGGCATCGTCAATATTTTTATTGATCTTACCTTTGATCATTGATGTACTACCTTTCTTCAATTCGTGTGATTAAGGAACATGTTGTCTTATGGGTGTTATCTTGGTGATTGATCCCAAAGAACGAGCTTTCTTATTCATTAGCAATTTTGAAACCACAGGGATCAATGACTTGGGGGCTGGATCTTTTTTATGAGGTGTAATCTCATTGACGCTGTGATCGTTATCGTTCTTGTTGGATCTCCGTTTACTCCATAACGTTAAATTATTGATGACTAATTTGGTATGACTGGGTATATAGTGGGTATTTCGATATAGTTGAGGAAATTAGGGTAGATCCTTGGATATATTCTGTTTGGCTTAATATTCAACATCTATTTTTGTGCTTAATCTTTCTGCTATTATGTTATCTAATTTAATTTAATTGAGGATCGACGAGATCCTTAAGAGTGATTTCATCTGTGCGGATTAGAGTTTGCTTTTGTGCTTTTTAGGGTTCCATTCACTTGTTTTGTATTGTGTTTCTTTATTTCTTAGATGGGTAGTTTTTGTTCAAAAGAAGATGATGTCCCTAAGATATCCACATCAATTTTTGTCGCGAATTTTCTAGAGTCCTTCTCTGCTAAAGATTTATTTCATACATGCAAGGTTTATGGACATGCGGTAGATTCATTTATTCCGATTAAGAAGCCTACTGGAGGCAAAAAAATCGGATTTGTCTGCTTTATTAATGTCTTCAATGTGGATCGATTGGTAAATAACTTATGCGCAATTTGGGTGGGTAGTCTTAAATTGCATGCCAATGTAGCAAGATTTCAGCGTACTCCTTTGAATGCTAACACATCGCAGGAAAAAAGAGGGGTAATAAGTAGTAAAACATTCGCAAGGTTCCTCGTGTTGTTGCGAGGCATACGACTAGTAATAGATTGTTCGTCAATGTTTTGAAAAGTAACAAAGAAATAGAGATGGAATCCATACAGTCCATCGTGTTGGATGAAGATTGTCTCAACAAGATGGATTTATCTTTATCGTTAATCGTAAGGGTGAAAGAATTTGTTGCATTATCTAACATAAAAAGTGTTTTTGATAATGAAGGTTTTGCTTATATCTCCATTCATTTCTTGGGGGAACTCTAGATCATGTTGGGCTTTTCCAATAACATCGCTAGAGATGCTTTTAAAGATAGCACGGGGTAGCGACTTGGTTGTCGATGCTACAACAAGCAACAAAGGATTTTTCCACCGATGGAAGAATCGTTTGGGTAGAAGTTGAAGGGGTTCCACTAAAATTATGGACTAACAACACATTCAAAAATATCACAAACAAATGGGGTCACCTCTTGAACTTTGGCGATTTTGAAGATGAATGTTATTATTTGAAAAGAATTAGCATTTCCACAAAGATGCAATCTAATATGTATGAGAGTTTTAAGGTGATTTTTCAAAGGAAAGTGTTTTGTGTCAGGGCTAAAGAAGTTTCAGGGTCCTGATTTCATAGAGGAATCAGATGATGAGAGTACATTTGAATAAGGGTTACAAGACATGGAAGGGAGCCTACCAAAAAATAATGATATTGACAACGTGAGTGAACCAAATGTCGTTGCAGAAACTATCTTCACTGAATCGGAGGGCCTTAGTGGTTTGAAATCATCAGATCCATTTAGTATCTATGATATGTTAAATAAGGAGAAACCACAAGATCACACGAAGTCTCCAGGTAGTAGTAATAGTCGAGAGCACCCACCAGGGTACACACCTAAAGAAGGTGAGCAAGAATCAGACCAGGCATAGAACAACATTCATGTGCCACTTGAGGATAATCAGGAGAATAAAGAAAACAATAGCACTTGTAGTGAATCAAAAGCCAAAAGCACAAACTCGGGTAACTCAGATCACTTTAAAACTTCTTAAATGCGGAAAACAGATGCATCTATATTGAATTGTATGGAGGAATTGGTAAAAGTAGGTCAAGCTATGGGTTATAACATGGAGGGTTGTGAGAATGACATCATGAATATCATTGAATCACAAGGAGGTGAACTGTACATCAAAGAATTTTATGTCTTTAAACATTCAAGGCCTCGCCCAAAAGGCTAAAAACGATTGGTTAGGGAGCTACGTGTAAAACATAGAGTTAACTTTTTGGTGCTAAAAGAAACTAAAATAGAGAGCATGGAGACGTTCACGGTTAAATCATGTTGGGGTAATTTTTCTTTTGATTTTGTTCATAGTGATTCGGTTAAGAATTTCGGAGGAATTCTTTGTACTTGGGATCTTAATTGTTTCTGCAAGCGGAGTTCTACTATATATGATTACTTTGTTATAGTTCGCGGTGTCTGGAGGAAAACTAATATAGATATCCTTTTTGTGGTTGTCTATGCTCCCCATGATAAAAATGATAAACGAATGCTTTGGGATTATTTGTCTACTGTAGCGAAAAATTGGAAAGGAGAAGTGATTATGATCGGGGATTTTAATAAGGTGCGGCTTCAATCGGACAAATTTGGTTCGGTGTTTCATGCTCGTGATGCGAAGATATTTAATTCATTTATGTTTATCGTTGGGCTGGTGGAGGTTCCTTTAGGTGGAAGTTCGTATACACGGTGTCATAAATTAGCGAAAAAATGAGCAAGTTGGACCGTTTTCTTATTTCATAGAGTATGGGGAATTCATACCCTAATATCACCGCCATTACTTTAGATCATTACCTATCAGATCATAGACCGATCTTGCTTGGAGAATTAATGATGGATTATGGACCGAGTCCTTTTTTATTATATCATTAATGGATAGAAGCTGATGGGTTTCGGAAGTTCATCAAGGACACATGGAGACTTGCACCAGGTGATTGCCATAATGATATGCGGAATCTGACGAAGAAACTTCAGTTAATCAAAGTTAAAATTCGGGAATGGAATGATGATCATATTCAAAAGTCGAGGGCAGATATGAAGCAGTTACAGGACGAGCTAAGTAAACTTGACATGGAGATTGAAAAGGTAATAGTACCATGATATCATTTCAAGAAGAATGGAGATCATTAACTCCATGTATAACATCAACAAGAATTAGGCTACAGCATCATTGCAAAAGGCTAAGCTAAAGTCGGTCGTCGAAGGGGACGAGAAATCTCATGTTTTCTACGGCTTACTCAATAAAAGGAGAAAGCAAATGAGCATTAGAGGGGTCATGAAGAAAGGCGTGTAGGTAGATAATCCGGACTTAGTGAAGGATGAATTTCTAAAACATTTTCGAGATAGATTCACACGGCCAGATGTTAATCATATATCTTTATATATGGATTTCCCTAATTCTATTAGCCACAATCAATAGGAGGAGTTGGAGGCCGACGTTACTCCCGAGGAAATTAAGCGGGAAGTTTGGGATTGCGGTGTCGACAAGTCTCCGGGCCCGGATGGGTTCACGTTTGGATTCTATCGGCAATTTTGGGGTCTTGTGGAAAAGGACGTGATCTCAGCTGTGAAGCATTTCTTCAATCATGGGGAATTTTCAAATGGGTGTAATTCTTCTATTATTGCACTTATCCCTAAAATTCCTAATGGCAACATGATGAAAGATTTCAGACCGATTAGTCTTATTGGAAGCGTATACAAAATTATTATTAAAATTTTGGCTAATAGGCTCGTGCCTGTGTTAGGCGATCTTGGTCATGAAGCTCAATCTGCAATTGTACCGGGGAGACAAATTATCGATGGCCCTTTCATCCTTAATAAAATTATGCAATGGTATTCTTCTAAGAAGAAACAAGCTCTCATTTTTAAGGTGGATTTCGAGAAAGCATATGATTTAATCATGTGGGATTTCTTGGATGAGGTCCTAGAAAAGTTGGGCTTTGGTAGAAAATGGCGCCTTTGGATTCAAAGTTTTCTCAAGTTGTCAAAAGGTTCCATCCTCATTAATGGCAGCCCTACCACGGAGTTTAATTCTTCAAAGGACTTAAACAAGGTGATTCACTTTCTCCTTTTCTCTTTAATCTAATCATGGAAACTTTACATATATCTTTTGAACGTATAGTGGACATGGGTATGTTCACGGGGATTAAACTAAACAATTCATTGGATATATCACACATGTTTTTTTGCGTTTGACGCAGTATTTGTTGGCAAGTGGTGTGATAGAAATATGGATACCCTCACTAATGTTTTGGAGTGTTTCCGTCGAGCCTCCGGACTCAAAATCAATATGAGAAAAAGTAAAATCATAGGGGTACATGTAGAGGATAGTAAGATTAATCAAACAACAACCAAAGTAGGATGCATGATCCTTCTCGCTCCATTCAAATATTTGGGAACTAAAGTTGGCGGTACTATGCACTGGATAAAAGCTTTGTAGGAGGTAATCGATAAGGTAAAGGATCGATTGTCAAAATGGAAAATGAAAGTTCTATCCATAGGAGGTAGACGCACGTTATCGAAGTCAGTCCTCGGCTCGATACCAATATTTGTGAAAGAGCAATGAGGTCTCGGTGTGGCGAGCCTTTATGCTCTTAATCGAGCTCTTATGTTAAAATATGTGTGGAGATTCTTTGCAAACCATGATTCTCTCTGGACGAGAGTCGTTAAAGCCATTCATGAGGAAGACGATAAAATTGGTAAGGATATATGTCGTGGTCACCGCTCAACTTGGTTGACCATTGTTAACAAAATTAAAATCATCAAAGAGCACGGGGTAGACTTTTTGAGTTCCTAAAATTAAAACCATGATTCCCTCTGGACGAGAGTCGTTAAAGCCATTCATGAGGAAGACGATAAAATTGGAAAGGATATATGTCGTGGTCACCGCTCAACTTGGTTGACCATTGTTAACAAAATTAAAATCATCAAAGAGCACGGGGTAGACTTTTTGAGTTCATAAAATTATAAGTAGGAGATGGCAGGTCTACTCAGTTTTGGAAAGATAGATGGTGTGAAGCAGGTATACTGAAAGACTAATATCCTAGAGTATATGCCATTGAAACACGCACAGATGTGAATATTCGTTCCAAATTGGAGGCTCCTAGCTTGGAGACTTCTATATGTGGTAATGTGAGGGGAGGAGCGGAGCAAGTGCAGCTTCATGCGGTCTTAGAAACTATGGGTAATATCACTTTAACTCCACATGCAGATAGATATACATGGTCGCTGAGTAATGATGGGATGTATTATGTGGCTTCTTTGAGAAAGAAGATTGATATCACTCGTTCGTCTACTGTGGCGTCAAGGACAAGGTGGGTCAAGTACATCCCGATCAAAGCTAACAAACTGGCATGGAAAATTAAGCTCAATGCATTACCAACTAGGTTTAATCTTTCTCGTCGTGGTATTGACATTGGCTCCCTTACGTGCCCAGTTTGTGACGAAGGAACCGAAACATCTACACAATTATTTTTTAGATGCCCAATGGTGGATCAGTTTTACAAGAAAATCGTGCGTTGGTGGAACGTTTCATATGAGGGTTTCACGTATTATGAAGATTGGCTAGGTTGGTTGGTTCTGATACGTCTAACGGTTAATCTTAAAGCAATGTTGGAAAGAGTATTTTACGTCACGTGGTGGTTTACTTGGGGGTTCTGGAATAAAACTCTCTTTGATAGTCAAAGTCCGTCGAAGGCGGTTTTGTTCGATAACATAGTCTTTAGTTCATTTACTTGGTGTAATTCTATCTATAAATCTACGTTCACTTGGAACGATTAGCTTAAAAATCCGTACCCTATTATTGTATATTTCTAGCATCTTGCTAATTGTTTTTGTTTAATAAAATCGTCGTTAAAAAAAGGAACAAGGCATGAGTAGAAAGTATGGGGAAGTGACTTTGTTCTCCTCATCCTTTTTGTGGTATATATTCCCGACCAAATTATGCATCAACAAATATATAAGCTAATACGGTATTCTATGTTGAAATTCGACATTAGACTTGACGAAGTTAGGGTCGGCACGTGCCCCCTCCTAAAAATGTGTGCGTATTTTTTTCTTATTTAGATGGCTAGGTACCCTGATTTTTCAATCTCGCCACTCTGACGTGGCCGTTCGCCACTACATCCAGCCTTCTCGCCTAACACACTCTCGCCACACAGACGATGAGATAGAAACTCAAAAAAAACTGGCCCACTTGAAAAACTAGTCGTTGTCCAACGTTTTAATTTAAACTTGTGTATCTAAATTTTTATATCATTTAATTTTTATAAATACCCCTTTCTCCATCCATTAATCTCACATATTCAAAACATTAAAAAAGACTTCATCTCGAAAACATGAGTGATTCATTTTGCTCAGGTAACATATCCAATCTTGATGATATGGATGATTTTTGATTATGCACATCATCAATTCTAGAAAAAAAATCGAGACCATAGTATTAGAAAGGTCATTGTCCAGAGCTACTTGAACACCTTCCAACTTAACCCTCCAAGCATTTACATTATCATTTCTCTTATTTAGCCATCTCATGTACTTTATATTTCTGAGCTTATTCAAGCCTAAACATTGCAAAACCCTTAACCTCAAGATTTCAATTTTCCTTAACTACTTTTCTATACTCCTTGTTATCAACTAGAAAATTCATAAACCGAAAAGACTTATACTTGAACATGTTAACCTTAGGAATACACAAGATAGTAGGACTGTGATCAAAGGATATATACTGCATAAAATTAGCATAACTAGCAGGATATAAGTCTATGAAGAACTTATTCGCCATTACCCTATCCAACTTTTTGAAGACACCATACTTAGTATTTCTCATTCTTTGAACCCATATGTAGAACATACCACACATATAATATCCTTCATTCTTATTTGCTCAACATAGTCAACAAAATCCCGCCTTTCATCAAACTTAATGTAAACACCACTATAGTTCTCATTAGGCTTCAGAATAACATTAAAATCCCCCATCATAACCCAGGGACTAGCCTCAACCACTATATTATGCTCCACAAGATTCTTCCATAATTGAACTTTAGGAGTAAGATAGTTCTCCCCATATACCACTGAAACATAAAATTTCAATTTATCCTTAATAAAAGTAACCAAAAAATGCATTACCTGATTGCTCTAAGATAAGAATTTAGCCGTAACAGCATTAGCATCCCACCCTACTTCAGCTACCGCAGTATTAGAAATTGATAGAAAAGCATAAGAATAAATTTGTTGTTTAGTTTCTTTATTTTGTGGTATCTTTTATTTAGTTTTCTTATTTTGTGTTTTTTAGGAATAATATTGATATCTTTTTCCCGAAGTTTAGTTTTCCTATAAAAATTAGGACTTGAGTTTATTGTATGGGATTATTATTGAGATATGAATAGAAATATATGACTTTTTAGTCTTTTGTTAATTAACTTCAATCCGGGTTAGGGTTTATTGTTTGATTTTCAACCTAGTAATCAGTATTCGTGTGAATCAACGATTGTTGGAAGAGTTGTTTCTTGTATTCTTTGGAATCAACATATTTAATTATTTATCTTTCTTTTTTGCTACATCATTTGGTATCAGAGCCAAAGTTCCTTATCAAGATGTTTCCAAAGAGAAATGAAAGGGAAGAGTTAGAATATTCGTTCTTTAAGGGAGATGATTCACATTCTGATGAATGAACAAATTATTGCATTAGGAGAGTAATGATTATGAAGGATCTCCAATAATTGATTTTGATCAATATGAAGAAGAATCAACGCCAGTTTATGATACCGATCTTGAAAATGTCATTAAGGAGAACGAAAGATTTTTTTAGGAAGGAGGATTTGGCGATAAAGAAGACAACATCGAATACGTTGTAGTTGTGGCTAATGATCTTTGTTCTTTAATGATCCAAACTATATTAAGTGTTGATTATTTAAAACTCGTTGTTTTAAACCCTCGTGAGTTAATTTGGTTGAAAAAAGTAAACGGGTGGATGTTAGTATCTTGATTGAAAAGAATATATATCAAGAAGCCGCACCCATGGTTGGTGAGTTTGGTTTTAAGACAATCAAGGTTTGAGGTCGATTCATTATAAATAAAGGGATTTTGATACAAGGGATACAAATTTGGATGTTGCGAGTACAAAGGACGAGGGAGACAAACTCGGGGATGAGTTTTTTGAAGTAAAGGAAGAATGATGAAGGAGCATTAGAATAAACTTGTTATTAAGTTTCTTTATTGTGTGGTATTGATGACGTATAGTCCCCAGCCGGGTCAGGAACCTGGCCCACGGGTACTACCCGTATTCGGCCCATCACAGATGGGTGGGAATAATGTCATTTGAGCTTATGGGCTTGGATGAACAGTAACCGCACACACGTGTGCGGCCCAAGGCCCGGCATGGCCGGTACAGGGTTAGACAGAATCATATTATGTCTATGATTAGGATTTACCCCAATGAAGAGGATATTCACTCACCATAGTTAGAAGATAACAATCAATCTAATTCTGGTGCTTATCCTTTCCTTGGGGCCGAAGTATCAGTGACAGCCCATTAGGGTTTCACTACCTATAAAAGAAACCCCCAAGGGTTCCACAAAGGTATTACGTTCTATACTCTCAACTCACTCGACTCCTATAAACCCTAACTGATTACTTACTCTCACGCCGGAGTCTAATCGTGGGAAACATTCCCACGGTAAGTCTAACGCGTGTTGTTTAGTGTGCAGGATACCAACCATACAGTTCACTTGGTGCAGGAGCCGGAGCCCAGCCTACCCGAATTAAGCCTAATTCGGGTCAAGCAAGGATCACCCAACTTTTGCATCAACAAGTTGGCGCCATCCGTGGGACCCATTACACTAAGCTAGAGCAAAATCTCATCTTGAACTCTCAATGACGAAGGGGCATCCGCAAGCTAATCCCAGGAACATAAATCCTAGAAATCGGAAGTCCCGAGGGGAAGGGATACTCATCCCCAATCAATCCCCTAGCCGTCCAACGGGCGGACAAAACAACTGTAGCGGTTTTCAGTCTATGGGAGTGACGAGCACGATCTCCATGACTCCTCCACCTACTTCGACCCTGGACAACCCTGACCCAGGGAGTGCGCCCAATCCCCCTAACAAGGAGCCGCGTAGACCGTCGATAGAGGAAGAAGTAGAAGTCCAACCACTCAGCGAGGAAGATCTCACTCGAGTTCTCACGCGGAACTTTGATAGGATCATCCCAGGGATTGCATCAAGGTTGAATCTAGGAAGGAACCTCCAATCTAGACTCAACTTTCGCAATGCCGGACCAAGCACCTCTTCCTAAAATCAGAGGAAAAGGAAGACCCGACCTCAGGAGCGGAGCCTCTTCGAGGAAACTCCCCAACCTAGGAATCTGTTTGAGCGCATAGGAGATCGCCTTATGAAGGAACTAACGCAGTCTCGGGAAGGAGGAGAGAAGTCTGACGGTTCACCCGAGCGACCAGATCTGGAACTGACCAGAGCCACTCGCCGCACAAGTGTGTGGGATAGGATGAACACGGGGAAGAAGGCTCCTGGCTCTTCTCAAAAGAGCGGTCCTTACCCAAGAGATGGGGCACCACCTCCTTCTCCAGATCCATCAGGAGAGGACTCGGATGACCATCCGCCCAAGCGTCACCGACCTAGGCGTACCCCTCCACCACCACCAAACAATGATGAGTATTATGGTGGACCCTATTATCGAGAGGCAGAAGCGGAGGATCTTTCCCGTCCGTGGTGTGACCCGTGGGAAGACCCTAGACTCACCCGTCTATAGGCGGATCCCAGGGAAGATCCTTTTACTCTCCGCATACGGAATTACTCCGAGGACACAAAACGTTGCATGTCGGCGTGTGTCAAGACTTATGATGGAACTGGTGATCCGGATGATCACCTCAAAATATTTGATACGCAGGCTAAAATCGAGCGATGGCCCATGCCTATATGGTCCAAATGTTTAATTCAACCTTGATCGGCAATGCTCGTGACTGGTTTGAGGGACTCCCTCCGCGAAGTATTGATAGCTTCACTGAACTACGCACTGCGTTCAAGAATAATTATACTCAGTGGAATAAGTATAATAGGGATCCGGTCTCATTGGCAACTGTCAAGCAACGGCCGGGGGAGTCTACAGAAGCTTTCACTGAACGCTTCAACGATGAGTGCACACGCAAAAAAACAATGCCGGAACTCCTGAAAATTTCCGACTACATGCATGCCATAACAGACAGGGAATTAATCAGGCGTCTCAATGACAAGCGTCCGGAGAGGTATAAGGGTCAGAAACTTCATAGAGGGAGAAACAGCGGTTGCCGCGGCCTACCCTTCAAAAGGAAACGGCTACCGATCGAACAACCAGTCCAGGAGACAGTCGGGCGGTCAAAGCAACCAGAACAATAGTAGGGGCTTAGATTACAAGAGCCAAAACAAAGGAGGACGGCCGGACGATAAGTTTACCTCTCTAAAGATGTCCTACCGGGAGATCTTGCTGACAGAAGGGGCAAATTTTCCGAGGCCTCCCCCAATGACGACTCTGTTGGACCGTCGCCAAGAAAATCGTTTCTGCGAGTTCCATAACGACAAGGGCCATGGCGCGGAGGAGTGTATCCAGCTCAAGAATCATATTGAGTCACTGATCAAATCAGGTAAACTCAAGCATTTGGTTAAGGATTGGAAGGATGGAAAAGACAACAAGAAGTATGACAAGAAGGATCCCCAAAAGGAAAAACCTTCGACCATATACATGATCCAATCCAGACAACGCCGCACGAGGCATAAAATTGGTCAAAAATTTTCACGCGCCAGGGAAATCTCAATCCCTCCCATCACAGCAAGCGATGTGATTGATGCGCCTCTCACTATTGAGATAAGCATTGGAACACACAATGTTCGGCGCATGTATGTGGATGGAGGGTCATCAGCAGAAGTACTGTACGAACACTGTTTTGTGCAGTTACGACCAGAAATAAGAAGCCAATTGGTACCGGCTACGGCGCCGCTCATTGGTTTTAGTGGAGACACCATCTGGCCGATAGGGCAACTGCGTCTGCTTGTAACCATTGGGAATGAGGAACACTCCACCACTGCGTGGATGAAATTTATGGTGATACGCTCACATTCTCCATACAATGGGATCATAGGCAGACCAGGTATTCTGGCCATACATGCGGTACCTTCCACGGCACACGGAATGATCAAGTTCCCTGTGGAAGGAGGAATCGTCACCATTTACAACACAATCGTACCAGCATCCGAGTGTCATACCGTGACAACACCGGTTCCGCCCGTTCCACCCAAGGATGGATCACCACCTCCCAATTGGAGGGTGGTAATCCATCCTGATTATCCGGAACAGGAGGTATCCATAGGAGGAACGCTCTCGGATAGCGGCAAGAGGGCCATGTGCTCTCTCTTAAAAGCAAATTTAGACATATTCGCATTGGAGCCAAAGCACATGACAGGTGTACCACGCGCGATAGCAGAACATAAGCTCCAGATCCGCCAGGGGTATCAACCCGTCAAGCAAAAGAAGCGCGGCCAGGCACCTGAACGCAGCCGAGTGATACTGGATGAAGTACGGAAGCTAGTGGACGCGGTTATCATGCGCGAGGTATACTACCACGAGTGGTTATCCAATCCAGTCATGGTCAAAAAACATGACGGAAGCTGGCGCATGTGTGTGGATTTCACGGATCTGAACAAAGCCTGTCCACAGGATTGTTACCTGTTACCGGAGATTGACTGGAAGGTGGAATCTCTATGTGGATATCCCTTTAAGTGCTTCCTAGACGCATATAAAGGATACCACCAGATCCAGATGGCGGAGGAGGACGCAAAGAAGACGGCTTTCCATACTAGTCAAGGCGTATATTGTTATACGAAAATGCCGTTTGTACTAAAGAATGCCAGTGCTACATACCAGCGGCTTGTGGACAAGGCCTTTGACTCACAGATAGGCCGCAACCTGGAAGTCTATGTGGATGACTTAGTCATAAAAAGTCATACGGAGGATTCACTTCTCCGGGATGTCCAAGAGACATTCGACACACTGAGGAGGATTGATATGAAGCTAAATCTAAAGAAATGCACGTTTGGGGCAACGGAGGGAATGTTCCTTGGATATATGATTGATCCAAATGGCATCAAACCTTGCCCAGAGAAAACGGACGCAGTAATACAGCTACCATCCCTTCAGACACGGAAAGAGGTACAATCCTTAAATGGGAAGCTGGCCGGTCTAAATAGGTTCTTATCAAAGTCCGTAGAGAAGTCACTACCCCTATTTAAAACACTCAAGAAGTGCATTAGGAAGGGAGACTTCCGGTGGACAAAGGAAGCCGAGGAAGCCTTTGGTCAACTCAAGCAACACCTTGCATCTCTCCCTATGCTAGTAGCTCCCCGGCCAAAGGAGGAGCTCATTATGTATCTCTCAGCCACACATGGAGCAATAAGTGCGGTACTCATGACGGATAGGGATACGGTACAAACTCCGGTCTACTTCATAAGTAGAACATTACAAGGGCCGGAGTTGAATTACTCCTCTATGGAAAAATTTGTTTTGGCACTAGTGTTTGCTACAAAACGGTTGCACCTATACTTTCAGGCGCACCCAATTGTAGTCATTACTGACCAACCAATAAAACAAGTCATCTCTAGACCGGATGTGGCAGGAAGGCTACAAAAATGGAGCATTCTATTGGGGGAGCATAATATATCTTATAGGCCAAGGACGGCTGTTAAAGGCCAAATCTTGGCAGATTTCTTGATAGAGAAGCCGGATGAGGAAGGACCAATCGTAAAACAAGACGAGACTCCAGCAGAACCATGGGTGTTATTTACGGACGGATCTTCTTGTACGGATGGGTCAGGAGCTGGTCTCATCCTCACAAATCCGGATGGAATGGAGTTTACGTACGCCCTCCGCTTTGAGTTCACAACCACCAACAACGAGGCGGAATATGAAGCATTAATTGCGGGTTTAAAAATCACCGCTATAATGGGAGTCCGCAACCTTGAGGCCTACGTGGACTCACGGCTTGTCGCGAACCACATTCTAGGTGGATATGTGGCTAAGGAGGATAACATGGTCCGATACTTGGAGAAAGTCAAGTCACTCATCGCGACTTTCAGCAAGTTTTCTATCAAGCAGGTACCAAGAGGTGAGAACAAGAAGGCGGACGCTCTTAGCAAGATCGCATCCACAAGCTTCACCCACTTGTCCAAGCAAGTCTTGGTTGAAATACTCAAGTAACAGAAGGGGAGGTCGCTACTATAGTTGAGGATGGACCTACATGGATGACCCCGATCATCAACTATTTGACTAGTGAAACCCTTCCGGACGATGAAAAAGCGGCGCGGCGCATCAGAAGAAAGTCGCAGCACTTCGAACTTCGAGAAGGTATCCTCTATAAGCGCTCTTTCTTACAGCCGTGGTTGCGGTGTGTTGGACCACGTCAGGTCACTTATGTAATCAGTAAGATACATGAAGGGTTATGCGGCATGCATGCAGGTCCACGATCCGTGGTAGCTCGAGCCCTACGTACAGGATATTATTGGCCTACCATGCATAGGGACGCACGCGACATGATTCGCAAGTGTAGTGATTGCCAAGTGCATAGACCAGTGCCGCGACATCCGCAGCAGGAGCTTACACCTATTACATCCCCATGGCCATTCTATAAGTGGGGAATCGACATCGCAGGACCATTTCATGTAGCTGCGGGGGGAGTTAAGTTCTTGATTGTCGCAATGGACTACTTTACACGATGGATAGAGGCCAAGGCAGTCAAATCCATCACAGGCAAACAAGTTAAAAAGTTTGTTTGGGAGAACATTGTGTGCCGTTTTGGCTTACCAGGAGAAATCATCTCGGACAATGGTAAACAGTTCGCGGATAATCCATTCAAGGACTGGTGCGCATCATTGAATATCAAACGGCGCTTCGCGTCTGTTAAGCACCCGCAGACAAATGGCCTTGTGGAACGAGCAAATAGAAGCTTGGGAAACGGCATCAAGGCATGCCTGGAGGAACGAAGTGCCAAATGGGTGGATGAGCTACCACATGTTCTATGGGCGCATAGGACTATGATCAAAACAGCCAACGGGGACACTCCATTTGCATTGGCCTACGGCACTGAAGCTGTTATACCAGCAGAAATCGGAATGCCTACCATCCGCACAGCGGAGGTTAATGTTGTCACGAACGACGAGCAACTGCGAATCAACCTGGATTTGTTGGCAGAAAAAAGGGAGATAGCAGCCATCAATGAGGCTAAGTCCAAGGCTAAAATGAAGGCTTATTATGACGCCAAGGTTAAAGGTGTTTCTTTTCGACCGGGAGATTATGTCTATCGTGCTAACGAAGCGAGCCGAGCGGAGAATACAGGGAAGCTGGGCCCTAAATGGGAAGGACCGTATGAGGTCACGGAAGCCTTAGGACGAGGCGCGTACAAGTTACGTGACATGGATGGCCGCGATCTGGAACGCACATGGAACATCTCCAATCTCAAAAGGTGTTATCTTTGAAAGCTACGGCTTCCGCATGGATACTTCGCTACACTTGGCTTTAATGAAGATCCATGTACTCTATCTGTTTTGTCTCTTATGTTTTTTCTAGATTCCTTTTTTGTTTTAAGACTTCCCATTCTTGTTCAAACAAAAAATGTAAACGTTCTAATAAAATGCCGTGGTGCCTAGCTATCTCCACGGCTTGTTTTGTGCAAATTATTTTTCTTAGGATTTTGTTAGTCATGTGAATTTTAGTTGTTGTTATAATATGCCATGCCTCATTCATATGCATTCATTCAATCACCGTACATGTACTATACGCCTCCAGGCGGGGTAAGAGGATTAAGTGAACCTACTAATTCAACTTGTCGCGTAAGAGGGATGCAACCCCAGCGGCGCGGATCATGTATCCTTACTAGACACCTTACTCACAAGACGTTGTGGTAAGTTTCCGTATGCCGTACTCACGCAGTACTTTGCATAGTAAAGACGCACGTCGCATGTCTAGTAAATTATAGACTTGAATGTATTTTCTCTTTTGTGTAAGACGTGACATGTCATGCAGTATCGGTAGTCGATATTTAACAAAATAAAAATACACAAGTTTCCAAATCATAACAAAATGGTCGTGGACTTACATACAAAAGACAGTTATTTCACACATCAGCCTTAGCCGTGTACATGCACGGACGAATAAAAGCTACAAATGTTTACAAGATAAATTACAACGGAGGTAGGAATTCCCCTATGTCCTTCTTCCCTTCTTCAATCAGAGCACGGAGGGCCTCCCCGCGAGCGTCCTTTCCATCCTGCGCCTTGATCGCAGTCGCATCCAACGCCTCAGCAAGCAGTTTTTCACCTTTCATTACTTTCGACACGGAGTCGTAAGTAGGCAAGGTCAGTTGGATGGGATCCGCAGTGAGCTTGGACATTACCATCTCGTTCGGAGCATATTTAAGCGCCTCAAGCTCGTCCAAAAAGGGGTGTTGGATTTCAGCGAGTGCATCCATTGATGCGGTCATCTTGTCCGCAGTTGAGGGGTTATGGTAGGGTTGCTGGGTAATATCTTCGTTCTTCCCTATCAGTTCTGCAGCCTGGACCAAGCCCTCATGCCTACCACGGTCAATCCCATCCGACACGACCCCGGCGAAGGCTTGCAGCAGGTACGGAGCCTCCATAACCCTGCTTACGGCAAGGCGCATTCCTTGTCCAATCATCCACCTACGCCCAGCTATGGCAGATAGAAAAGGCGGACACATCCTTTCAGCACAATCTTTGGCCATTTTGCTTAGCTCCTCCTCAGCTGTTGCGGCTTGCTCGTCCAAATTGGCCCGCACTTGTGCTAGCTCATCCTTCAGCGCATCGCGCTCCTGTGCGATGTTGAATGCTTGTACGGTTACAGCTTTGGTAGAGGCTTCGGCTGCGGACACCTGCATATGGAACTTAGAGTTACCACAAGGATAATATGTTTTTCTTGGGTCGCCAAAAAAAAGGATAAAAAATATATATAATATTCTTGTTGAAAGCATACCTTCTCGTTAGATGCGGCTACGAGGGTCTCGAGCTCGGCAATGCGTTTTTCTCGGTTGTTGGCATGATGGGCTTGCTCCTTTACTGTAGCCTCGGTCGTACCCAACGCCGTTTGCAATGAAGCAATGGCTTTCTCATTATTCACAACCATTGCTTCCCGACGAGCTATCCTTTTGTCTGCCCGCTTCACATTCGCCAGGGCCTTGATCAGGCGGCGTCTTAAAGCGTCACCCACCGTCACTTGATGAGCGGACGACACATCAAACTGCTCCAACAAGGATTCATGATCCAGCTCGTCTAAGTCTTGTGCAAGGGCTGGAGGGGTAATATGCTCGATAAATTCCGAACACTCAGACTCCGCCTCCAACCTTGTTTAACTAGAGAGATTCCAGGCTAGGCGCAGGCTATTTTCTGGTCCTTCGGGGAGTGGCTCCTTGGCGTGTGTCGCAGCAGGGGATGGGGGTCTGATTGATGTTGTGGGGGAAGGATTCCTCTCCACCTCTTCCTCTTGAGCTACAGTCGACGGATCTGCCCTGTTATTGACATATGCAACTTGTGTTTAGGCATTCTATATTTCACAAGCAAAAAGACAAGACTGAAAGACGGGGGGTGCTTACGTGGTACCAGTCGCAGGTTCTGGGGCGGTAGGAGCTACGGCACTCACGGGGGTAGCTCGCCAGACTTGCTCATCCATATGCGGTGTGGGGTTGGCCTGGGCCGTCGCAGTACCACTTCCCTCTTGGTACTGCGGATGGTCTTTCCTTAGTTTCTTCGGGGGAGCATTCGAGGCCCCCGCCTCCTCCCCTATAGTCTTTGCCACCCTCCTGGTGGTCTTTCTCTTTCTGGATGTGGGCTTGGCGGACCTAGAGGCTTGAGTGTTGTCTTCATCCTCAAGGTTGAGGAAACCACTTTCATCTTCCTGGTGCGTCACGGCGCCCTCCAACAGCAGCTCTCCACCATCTTCATTATGGAAATCCAAAGGGGATTTCTCAATGATGAGTCCTCTTCATCTGATCTTTGCTCGGAAGTTTCTTCGAGTGGAATGGTACGGTCTGCGGTCGCATCAAGAAGGGGGAGTTCATTCTCCTTCAATGGGCGGAATCCTTCAGGCACCTTCATGGGGTCGACCTGGCGCAATAATCCGTGTAGATTCATTTCTGCGGACATTTATAAATACACGGTCAGTAAGGTCCTACAATACGAATGACGTTTATCGCATTTACAAAGTATAAAGTAAACCTACCCTGTCCACGCTCCGTCAGAAAGCACGGATATAAGTTCTCCCTCCCATAATAACGACGGCTTAATCCTACTAAGCACAGAAAATGTTCCGGCAACCCCTTATGGAATTCTGTGCGGTGGGTATCTAGTATTTTTAGGTCTCTGCTGCTATAGTCTTTGGATTTGGGCGGAGAATCTTTGGGTACCCTGGTTCTAAGGACGAAGGGAGTGGGGAATACTTTTTCATCCACAAAAAAGTAATGGTCGTACCAGTTCTTAAGGGAGTCTAAGGGCTTTCTATACGTCATGGGGGCATTCCCGGATCGTTTTTTAAACGATAACCACCCATTCACTAGTTGGGGGGAGTAAAACGCCCTAAAGAGGTTCACGGTTGGAGTTACGTCGCATGTATGGCATGTAATTTCAAATTGATTGATTTTACACGCCCCTATACAGTGGAGCTGGGTTATGTGGAAATCATAGTATAAAAGCAGATCTACCAGGAATTTAGACAGGGGGATACGGTAGTTGGCCGAGTCAAATAGGCGTGTGTACACGCCTATCTTTCCCTTTGGTGCATCCGTAATTGCCTCACCTTCATCTGGATAGGTGAGGTGTACGCTTTCGGGAATGTAGTACTTCGACAAAAAGTCTATGTATTTTTCCGCAGACATCACGTTCAGGAAATCCGTGATAAGAGGGTTGTCCTTTACCATGTTTTATAAAAAGGGTTTGTAAGGCGTGATGATCTAACCTGCGGCGGAGGAAATCCGTGGAATAGAAGGCAAAAGTTTGGAGGATGGAGCTTGGAAATAACAATGGCGGAAAAGAGTATGAACTGTGTGTGTAACAAACACACACACCAACTCTTATATAGGGTTGCCTCGATTTCCGAGGTAACGTGGATGTTTGACACGTGTAGGCCACTACGCCTATCAAACGGATAGGATTTCTGACACTTCTGAAACGTCAGAAGGGACCCACGGGTCACTTCTTAGCAGTTTTACGTGGCTCAATGGTGGGCATTAATGGTGCACTTTGTGCAGAAGTGCGGCTGACCAGTTGACTACCATTAATGCATTTATTCTTGTGTCGGGATATGCGGTCTTACGTAAGACAATATTCAATGCTACATTTAATTTGTCTCGGCCGTTACGTGCGGCTGAGGTTCTATTGGAATAACATTCCTAGACAGGCAGCCACGTGCGTCCAATACAAAATCTTTAATATTTATCATTCCCTAGGTCTTTCTTGGTATGTTCGGAAAGCATCTTGATAGTCTAGAGGTTACGCCTACGGCTGTAACAACTAGACTGGGGGGACATGATGACGTATAGTCCCCAGCCGGGTCAGGAACCTGGCCCACGGGTACTACCCGTATTCGGCCCATCACAGATGGGTGGGAATAATGTCATTTGAGCTTATGGGCTTGGATGAACAGTAACCGCACACACGTGTGCGCCCCACGGCCCGGCATGGCCGGTACAGGGTTAGACAGAATCATATTCTGTCTATGATTAGGATTTACCCCCAATGAAGAGGATATTCACTCACCATAGTTAGAAGATAACAATCAATCTAATTCTGGTGCTTATCCTTTCCTTGGGGCCGAAGTATCAGTGACAACCCATTAGGGTTTCACTGCCTATAAAAGGAACCCCCAAGGGTTCCACAAAGGTATTACGTTCTATACTCTCAACTCACTCGACTCCTATAAACCCTAACCGATTACTTACTCTCACGCCGGAGTCTAATCGTGGGAAACATTCCCACGGTAAGTCTAACGCGTGTTGTTTAGTGTGCAAGATCCCAACCATACAGTTCACTTGGTGCAGGAGTCGGAGCCCAGCCTACCCGAATTAAGCCTAATTCGGGTCAAGCAAGGATCACCCAACTTTTGCATCAACAGGTATCGTTTATTTAGTTTTCTTATTTTGTGTTTTCTAGGAATAATATTGTTATCTTCTTACTCGAGTTTAGTTTTTCTATAAAATTAGGACTTGGGTTTATTGTATGAGATTATTATTGAGATATGAATAAAAATATATGACTTTTTAGTCTTCTGTTAATTGACTTAAATCCATGTTAGGGTCTGTTGTTCGATTTTCAACCTAATAATCGATATTCGTGTGAATCAACGATTGTTAGAAGAGTTGTTTCTGGTATTTTTTAGAGTCAACAGATTCAATTATTTATCTTTATTTTTCGCTACATCAGAAACCCATGGCCAACCGCTAAACACTTCATCACAAACTTTGTTAACAAATTTCTTTCTCAACTGAGTCTTAATAATTCCCATAAACACAGTACCATTATCCTTAATAAAGCTCTTCATTTCAGTCTTTCTAAGGGTATTACCAATCCCTTTGACATTTCATGTAGCTATTTTTGTTCTCATTTAAATAGGCGGGGTGGAGTAGATATACCCTGCAACTGGTTTAAATCAGTATCCATAACATTAAAGGGAATATTACTTGCTATGAACTGAGCACTAGCATTCAAAATTTTAGCAAATCTTTCTAATTGTCATTCTTGACTAATTCCACAGTTAACGTAAAAGCTTCATCACCAACAAAAGAGTTGTAAAATTCGATTTTATCCTCAGACATAGAGTCCAACTCAAAAATTGTAAATCCTGTTTGGTTTTAACAAATAATTCCACTTAAGCATACAGCTTCCTCAGCTCCAAAACCTTAATCCTTTCTAATTCATCATTATAAACTTCCTCATACACGTCTTAAAAAGCTTAATCTTCGATAATCCCATCTCAATCATAACCACCCTAAATCTTTGATCAGCAATACTTTTTACCTCCATAAAAATCATTTTATTACTATGGTTAATATTCTTGTCAAGAAAATCAATTTTAGACCTAAGCTCGCTAACAGAAGTTTTTTTAGTAACCACTCACGGGTGGCCTAGTAGCAAAAGGGTTTGTGGCTATCACTCTAAAGTGTGTGATGTCTCAAGTTCAATTCCTGCTAGGTACAAACAACCTTGAAGTGGTCACGCCAACCTCCTGAAAAGGGAGGGCTTTACCTGGTTTGAGTCTGTGTGGCGGTGGGCTCAAACCCCGTGAATTAGTCGGCCGATGAGTCAGAAATCACGGTTATCAAAAAAAAAAACTCTTGATCTTCTTGATAAAATAACTTCTTAATTCTTCATTCCATTGACAAGAAATACACCATTACAACGAGAATTAAATCATCTTTCTACCGAGAGACACATGTATATACTTTCGACGAACTTTTTTTTCTGAGAAAATCATATATGATTCATATCACGGATCATATATGATTTTTCATAATTATATATGATTCTTGATATGAATCATATATGATTTTCTCAGAAAAAAAAGTTCTAAAGTATACAAAGTTGCCGCTCGATAGAAAGATGATTTAATTCTCATCACGATGATATGTTTCATTTTGCGTAACGATTAACGGTTTGTAAGATATTTAATTTTTGAAAAATATATTTTTTTTGTTTGATAAAAAATGAATAATTATGATTGATTAGTTAAGTTTATGCTAAAAAGAAGATACATGTTCAACTTTTCTCAATATATGTGTTACACTTGAAATATGAGTATATGACAACAATATCTAACCTAACGCACCATCCGAAATCAGGCTAATTCTAAACTACTAAACACTGTATTTGGATCGGATAATGGGCTGGGCCTTTACCAACTTACAAGCAAATTATTGTAAGGACGTTCATGAGTTGTTATGACATTTATTTGTTTTCTTAGGTTAGAAAATAAATGATGATTACCAATTTTTGAAAGATAATTAAGTTTTTAACATTATAACCAAAAAATGTTTAGTGATTGTAGGATATAATTATAAGACTTGTGTTGTGATGATATCTCATGTTGTATGAGAAGCTTCTTAATCAAGTTTTGTTTGGTCAGCGGCGAAGCTAGATTTTTTAGTTTAAGGTGGCTAATTATGTTTAAAGCAAAAGTTTAAAGTGTTGGAAAAGCTGAATGTATAAAATAGTAGAAAAAAAAGATTGTAATACATATAAATAATAAATGAAATAGATTTATTAAGGAGACTTAGGCTGGTGAGAGGTGGAGGTATCTCACGAGCGAGTTGCCTAAACTCGCGAGTGGGTACCATTCCCCTCAAGAAACTCGCGCACGAGTTAGTGCCACAAAGAAAAAAAACAGGGCACTCTCACCTGGGTGAGTTTAACTTTGGTGGGCCCAAATGTTTTATATTTTTTGAGTTATATTTATTATTAGGTGTTTTTTTGTGAGTGGTGTGTTTTTAAATAATAAAAAAATAGGTATGATAGTAAGTTGTAGTGAGTTTGGGTGAGTGACATTACCTCCTCTGAGGAATTTGAGTGAGTTTATTAAAAAGCTGATATACTGTTGACGTGACGGTGAGTAGGTTTCTTACCACTCCCACACCACTCCCGCCAGCCTTAGAATCCATTAGTCCCTCTACTAACTCCGTCTTTATGTTCAATTAAAGCAAGATAAATTTGTAAGTCAATGTCCATTATTTTTTGAAACTCACATTGCCATTAACGTATAATCCGGCATCATATCCTTTACTTTTTGATATTCTATACATGTAAAAGATATTTGGTCAATCGCAATTACAAGTAATTACCATTTAGGATGCACCTAACGTAAAGTGACTAGTCTTTATCTGTGTCTCAAGTCAACCAAAACAATCAAACGCGCACGAATTATCTGTTCCTGATCCCCGGTCGCCGCAATACATATGTGTTCTAAGCAGGGTTCTAAATAGCGCGCTATAACGCGCTTTATAGCGGGTTATAGCATGAAGCGTGACCTCCACGTTACGAAACAGACTAAGGCGGCGTCTTAAAGCGTAGCATGCTAAAAAGCGTCATAAAGCGTGATATAACGCGCTATAGCGCGTAACGTGACGCTTTTTTCGAATCTTTTTGCTGATATACAAGAATTTTGCTCGTTTACTAATTTTTGGCTATTTAGTTGACTTGGGCTTAGTAATTTTACTATGGAAATAAATCCTTGAGTAACTAATAGCCGGTTTTGTTTTCAACTAAACTTAAAATATTGCTCCATTTTATAAAATCGCTATATAAATACTACTCCCTCCGTCCCATATTAATAGTCCACCGAACAAAAACACGCATATTAATAAAAACATCACTTTTTCAATTTTCTCTCTCTTATTTTTTACACAATGACAATTTTGTCCTTAACCATTTAATTTACAACTTCTTTATTGTTTGTAATAATACCCTCAAGTGAGGGTAATATAGTAAACTTAATCTACATTTCTTATCTATTTTTGGACTGGACTATTAATTTGGGACGTCCCAAAATAGTAGCATAGACTATTAATATGGGACGGAGGTAGTAATTTATAAATATTTTATGCCGTTATATGTCACGCTTCAGAAAACGTCATATCTTCGTTATAGCTTCTGTAACTTGTAGCTTGACAATAACGTAACGCCACGCTTCACGTTATTTACAACCTTGATTCTAAGCCTTCTCTTTAATGAATGCCATAAAAGTTTACAGCTTACATGTGTCGAACAAAGATACGTACGTTATAGATTCCATTTGTAACACCTAAGCGGCGAATAGTCTTGCAATAGTCGCAAACTATCTTTTTCCAGATTCAAATCTTACGATATAAATTACCGGTATAAATATGTACATTAAGTAAAAATACTTGATTCGTAGCGAGGGACGGATTTTTCTTTTTTGTTTATTTCACAAAAAAAATGATTTGGCAACTTTAACATACTACATTAGATTTTTATTTATTTCAACAGCGAATGACATAATGTTAGATTTTATAGCCCATAATTTTAACTTTTCCATTCCACCTGCCTAACTTTTGCATCAATATAAGGTAGGGAAGCACGGTATCGTTCTCGTCCCAAATCCGTTCCGAATTAGTGGTATCGATTATTTCCTGAGCATGAATTTATGGTACCAGTAGCGTACCGAACCGGATTCGGGTATCGGTACCGGTACGGGAATCGGTACCGGTACCGGGAAATCGAGATTTTCCCGTTCTTTTTCGAGAATTTCTCGATTTGGCACCGGTCACGTCCTAAATTAGTGGTCCCGGATTTTTTTCATCTTATTTCGTAGTCACGGTATTATACCGAACAGGATTCGAAAATCGATACAGTTCCAGAAATGGTTCGGATTCAATTTAAAATTTAGGTCGAAATACTCATCCTGATATAAGGATATCAAGTGGATAACCACCAGAAAATTGACATCCTAAGACATTAATTTTAGTTAAATATTCTAGCGTTCATATTACCATTTTGGTACATTTTTTCCTTAACCATGACCTACAAGGTAGTTGTGATAAATAAGCTAACCGACACAAATGATTCATGCTTAGGCTGACGCTAAGGTGTGACCACAAGCCAACTAGCCACAAATCCTAGCTTTGATATGATATCGACCAAAATCAGTCCACGAATCTCATACTGCAGAACATATCTCACGACCCCGAGTTTGAAAAACAGCGTTTAGAAAAGAAAAACATCACACTGGTGAAGTCAGAAAATTTGGCTCAGAAGTCAAACTTTAATACTTCCTCCGTCTCATATTAAGAGTCTACCTTACTATTTTTGGACGTCCCATATTAATAGTCCAGTCCAAAAATAGATAAGAAATATGGATTAAATTTACAATATTACCCTCACTTGAAGATATTATTACAAATAAAGAAATTGTAAATTAAATGATTGAGGGTAAAATTGTTATTGTGTAAAAAGTAAGAGAGAAACCTGAAAAAGTGATGTTTTTATTAATCTGCGTGTTTTTAGTCGGTGGACTATTATTATGGGACGGAGGAAGTAATTTTTTATGGGAAATAATAACAGCAGCCCTTAGGGTTGTCAATAACAACTTTTCTACATAATATGTTATATTTAGAGTTAACTGCTTTTTTGGTCCTCTTGGTTTGTTCTCGTTTTCACTTTTAGTCCAAAAACTCAAATAGTTTCGATTTTGACCTAAAAGGTAAATTTTTCTCCACTTTTGGCCCATTTTCGTTCATTCTGTCAGTTTAACCCATTTGACCGTATCAAATGACTAAAATACCCTCATTCTCATACTGTGAAGTTACTAAATTTCCCTCCTATTTATTATTACTAGGATTTGTGCCCGCGCTCCGCTGCGGGCGCTTTTGGCACCGTTTTCAGAAAACGCTGCTGAAGGCGTACATTTCTCGTGTCTAGCAGGCTGTTGCAAAAGTGTATGTATATGCAGATTGTTATTAGAAAACTTTGAACAGTATGCAGGTTCAGATACAAATTTGATACAACCAGGTGTCTTTCTAGCCCAACCTAGCATCATTTACATATCTACTATAACCTTACTACGCAACAGATTATACCTCAAATTTAAAGAAATCCCCAGCACATGTTCCCTAACAAATCAACCCCAAGCAACTTAGTTTCCATTTGCTAGTCCTCATTTTGGTATCATAGTAAATGAATATTTATCAGTTACAAATGAAATTTTCCTCGCCTTTCTATATGTTCTTATCCATAAAAATGGCTATCCCTAGACGACTTTTAACGCTAATACAAAAGATCCACGGTTTTTTATAGATTACTACTACACTTATGATCTCCTAATCTAAAAACTCATACCGTCTAGGATTTTTATCATATTGCTAAATGTAATACCATTAACAAAAAAGATTGTAAGAAACCGACCTTTAACTTTTAAGACACCGAGCGTCGTCCTTTTGTTGAAGGTGTCGATGTAATTTTCACTTCATCTGGATGATTACCTGAACCCAGGCTTCCAGACGTATCTTCGTCTGACCCACTGTTCTCTGCAAGTAGACTTTAGACTTTATTAACGGGACCCTGTCAGCTAGTGGACTCTTTGCATAACTGCTGCTCCTTTCAAGTCTCAATGACGCTAGCTCGCCCCTTAAGGTTCTGAGCTCTTCGGCTGAAACCAATGCATCCCAATCTTCTTCTGTGTTGGTTGTGGTCGTTCTTGAGCTACCATGAGATGCACTGTTGAGGTCCTTAAGTGGTTTAGGTAGGTCAGGTATGCTACTGCCAGAAGAAGCTGCAGCACGAACCTGTGTAATGAAGAGGACTTGAACTACTACACGCAATGGGAGCTCTCGTTTTGAACAACATGTATGCATGCCTCCACTAATAGTTTCTTATAGTCCATTAGTCTGCATATTTTCTTCCGCTCGTTCTTGCTGATCCCAGGGTGTGCCTGCACAAAAAAGAGGCATCAAGAATGTTGTACTTGACAGCTAGGTAATGCAGTAATGGCATTAGCATGATGTGGTTTTGAAAAGAGGCAACGTATAGCAACCAAACAGCCCTTTTAAAAGAGTTTTTTTTAAAGGCATTTTTTCTGCATGAAATTTCAGCAACAAAAAAACGCATCAGAAACAGTTTTTTATGCATGACAATAGCAACCAAATTACCAATTTTCTAAATTAGAAACAGCAACAAAAAGACCATTTTTCAGCACGAAAATTAAGCAACCAAACACGCCTTTAAAACATTTACAATGCACAAAAAACAGCAACCAAAAGGCCATTTCAGCACGTAATTTAAGGATCGATAATTATTCAAATATTCGCTTAAAAAATTCATGTTCCTAAATAGGCCTTTAAAGACCATTTTCTTATTTGGTTACGGGCTATTGAAGCCGGAACAAACACCCGTAGAAACATATATGCTGTAAACATAAGCCGAAAAACAGCTAAATCGTAAGAGGGCTATATAAGGCAAAACAAACACCCTTGAGCCAGCCATACATTAAAAAAATCGTAACACGTAAGAAAAAAAATGTTTACATACCGAAAGTTTTTTGATGCGTTGCCAATGCACGTACCATTGACTCTTTTGAATGATCATGTGGCTCAGAAAAGTGTCTAAAGCACTCGTATTCATCATCGCCCAGTTGAAGTATGGTACACAAAGGAAGGGACTTCGCACACATCATCAAGCACGCACATAGTGCATAAGAAACCGACTATTTATTTTAAGGCTCAGATCCGCTTGTGCGGGAACCACTCGGAACATCCGCCATGACTACACCGACAATGAAAGTGTAGCCGCCCGATCAAGACATGGGAGCCCGTAAACTGTGGCTCACAAAAAGCAGAAGCGAAAGGTAATTTTTTAACCATGGTCGGCTCAGACAGAAACCCTTCAGGAAAGACCGGATACACACGCCATGGCTGCAACCTCGAAAGGTTGCCCGCCAAGTTACGTGCAATCTCAGGGTTAACCCGGGCAATTCGAGGTCATCATAGCCTAGACAATTGCACAGTCCAACGGGTAAATAATCACGTGCCCTAATCACAAATGTACCGATAATAACCGCAATAATCTGTGTACAAAAACTGCAAGAATCCGTACAATCCCAGGTTTAGGCCGACTCGATCAGGTCATCACAGCCTGAACAACTATACATTCCAACAAAACCCGACGCGGCTGCAAATCCAAATAGTTGCCACGCCTAGCGACGGGTTATGCCAAATATATCAAACAATCAAAACGCCCATGAACAACCATACTAATTGCATACTGCAAATACTCCAAATGTAGAATCATTAGTATCCAAGAAAAGCGAGGACGTTCCCAATTCCCAGTGGATATTATTATATCCTTAATAAAGAAGGGGAATTACGTTTCCCTATGACCAGTATCCAGCCCACTCACAAACGAAATAAAAAATATTGTACTCCCCTCTTAAAAGATATTGTACTCCCCTCACAGCCTAAACTCTCCTCACAGCCTGAACAACTATACATTCCAACAAAACCCATCGCGGCTGCAAATCCAAATAATTGCCAAGCCTAGCAACGGCTTTCCTCGCCAAGATAATAAAGGCTGCCATATATTATTGTTGCAAGCGAGGCGCCTATTCTAATAATCTCCCCGGCCGACCCATTCATGGATTTCCATATTGTCTTTCACTTCATGATGAGGCTCAGATTAAAGGTTCATATTAAAAAGTGGACATCGGGCATGGCTGCAAAATTAATTATTTGCCTCGCCAGTACACGGACGTCGCAACTCTAATAAAACTTGTTTTTATTCATCAATGGATAGGTTAAATAATGAAGCACGAAATAAACCTCCCACTCTATTATTAAAGCTATAAATTAAAGGTACCAACTGAGATAAGTAATTATTATCAAAATACCTTCCAAAGAGATCAGTTCAAGAAACAGGGAAGATCATCCCAAAGAGGGCAGATGATCCAAAGATCGATCATCCCAAAGATTGATCATCACAAAGATCAAAGATCACACCAAAGAGGGCATATATCAAATATCGATCACCTCAATGATCAATGACCGAAATATCGAGAGAGAGAAATATAAAACGGTATGTGTGATAATAATAGAGTTTCCACCAATAATTTTCTCCTCCAATCTGAACCGCAAGATCCTTTTGTGTACCACAAACCCAAAACGGAAAATTGGTGCACCCATAATCAACGGATGAGGCCCATTCTTAACCCTCCAACCCAAATCAACGGCCATGGTCATCTTTCATGAGATCAAATTGGCAACGTGGGAAAAATCGCCTTTTTTAATAGATCTACAGTAGCAGTTTGAGCGAGAGATAGTGTGAGATATGTGTGTGTATTGTGGGGTGATTATAAAATTGTTTTTGTTGTGAGGGGGGCACTGTTCATTGGGAACCGTGCTTCCCCTCTTTTATTAAGGATATAATTGTTATAAATTTTTTATCCATATCACATTATAGATATTTTAATCCACATCATTTACGAATCTCAGTATCCTCATATCTTCCATCTCAATTTACAAATTCACACGCTTCAATCTTAACAATCCTAAGTCAAAATCACACATCCACACACAAACTTAGTAAACACATAAAAATATCCCAAATCAATAAACCTAACTATCAAAATCCAGATTCAATCCAAAGCACGAAGAACATCTTAAACCCACATCGCTAACTCTGCCACTTTCAGATCCATGTTTTTAACAGTTGAGGGGATGGTGATGTTTGTGTTTTATGGTGGGAGGCGGTGGAGTGGTCGTGGCCGACGATGGGTATTGGTAGCCGGTGGTGATCGGAAAGAAAGGATTAAGATCTATGAGTTATTTTTTGATAATGGAAATATGGTTTGAGTGATTTTTTTGGTAATGATTTTTTGTTTAGATCTAGGATCTGGTAATGGTGCTGACATTGTTAAGGATTTATTTGCCTGTGTGTTAGTTTTTGTGATTTTTGATATAGAGATGTATATCCGAAAATATGAGGAAAAAAATAGTGTGCTGGTAACGGTGCTGATTTTTTTTTCTAAGAACTGATAGTAATAATAAATTTGGTTGTAATTTGTTTTTGATATGAGAGAAAATGAAAAATAAATGTTTAAGAAGTAAATAATAAAGAAAAAGATAGAGTTTGAGTTAGTGGGACACATAGTTTTTTTTAAAGTATAACGAAAAGACAATAATACCCTTTTAATTGACGGTCAAATGAGTCAAACTGGCGGAGCTAACAGAAATGGACCAAAAGTGAAGATAAAGTTTACTTTTTATGTCAAAATCGAAACTATTTGACTTTTTGGACCAAAAGTGAAAACCAGACCAAACCACGAGGACCAAAAATGCAGTTAACTCTTATATTTAAGACATGTTTTGAAACATGCTCCGTATTTTTCGCTAATATAACTAATAAAAAATGTGAATTGAATTTGTGTGTGCGAAATTATAGAAAGTTGTTAGTGATTTGAATGAATCTATTTGGACATTTTACATTGTCTTAAAATAAAGTTTTGAAAATAAGTTGTTAACAACTGTCCTAAGAACAGTCGTTAGCAAAACCCATTTTTTATAAACTACACTACTAAATGATTTTTAGGGGATCAATTTATTAGAAAAACTCAGATATTTTCGAAAATTTACACTACAATTTTTTCACTCGGAGGTCAAATGACCCTTTGACGTCCGCCCCTGCACGAAAATCTTGTGCCTAACGAGCTTTTAATCAAAAAAACGTCCACTGGATGATCTTAAGACACTTATATTCTTCGCCCCGATTTAGCTATTTGGATAAGTAAAGGTTCTATATTTATTATGATAAAGATGACAACAAAATCAACATAAAACATATCTTTAAGGTGTCAAGGTTAATTAATTTACAATCACATAAGTTCCACTTCCAGCTGATTAACACTCTTAAGATTAATCATTTACAAAATAGAAAACTTTATAGAAGCTTCTTGTGCTTAACTTTTTTTGTTTTAATATTTTAACACATAAACATGTCAAAAATGCTTTTATCAACATACTAAAGGGTATAGGTGGACTTATATGAGAGTCGAGTATGACACGGACTACACTTTATTTTGAATCACGAAAAATAAATATCTTATAAAATACGTTTTTTCTTGACATACGCAACATATAATTTTACCAATTTTACCTAATACGAGACAACTTTAATACCAATATTCATAAAAAAAAATTGTGCAACGAGTCCGCCTTTGCTAAAGGTTAGAGCATCAGTCAAAACCCGGACTGAACCAGCCAAGACCAGACTCGACCAAAACCAAAATGGTTCAAAACAGCTACCGGATCAAGATCCAGACCGGTTTTATTAGACATAATCAACTAACTTTTATAAAACCGAATCAAATCGACCGAACAAAACCCAAATCTTACGAAATAAGACCGAATTATATTTGATCATTTGATTCAGTTGGCCTAAAACCAAATATGACAAAAACCATGAACCACAGATCAAACTGAAACACGTTCGGTTAGGCTGGTCTCTCTCACTCGGTTTTCTGGTTTTCCGATTTGATCCGATCGATGATCGGAAATGCTCACCCCTACATACAACTACACAAGTATCCAACCAACAGAAACCAAACATAGAAAACAAGACATCATCAATCATAGCCCATGGACAATAAAATTATAAACAAGTCACCACTAGTTGATTGAATGGTTCCACTTCACTACAACTATCTTGACTTTTTCCACAAAAGTGGATTCTCAAATCTTTATGATAATATTCTGGATAACAAAAATATACAAATTCCTATTTCCCTACAAATTAAAAAATCATACATTTTTCACTTTTCCTTAAAATTAAATTTCATGATTTCAAAGGCCAAAAAGAAGCTTCTGGTACTTGTTCCAGACAATACATGACACGTGCCTCATCTCTCTCTTGCACGTGCCAATCTTAAACCAAACACTTTTCATTGCCTCATCCTCCACGTAGATTCATGATTATCTACGCTACTACTACCGTTTTCATTTTGATCCAACGGCTCGGATTTTAAGTCCGAGCCTGGCTGTTGAAGCTGCAGCTCGTTGTATTGTTCTGTAGCTGCAGCTTCACCGGATCCCGCTTCTTTTAGCCTTTTCGTCGCGCCTATTGGCACGCCGAATAACCTAGGACTCAGACTCATCTCGTCTGAGTCCGTTCCTTCTAAACCGTTTCTACCGTTGCTATTGTTATTACTATTACCGTCAGCGTTAAGGGAGTTAGCTATACACTCTTCTGCTAACCGCTTTAACGGTAACAAATCTAACGGTTTCAAGGCGGTTGTTGGAGTCGGTTGTGAGGGTTGTGAAGGTTGTGAGGTGCTACCTTCGGATGGCTTGTCCGTCGCGTAGCTTGACATCATAACATAAATATTCGAACATAGATTCTTCATTTGGCTAAGCTCTTTATTAAGCTGAACATTTTCTCTTCGTAATCGCTCGTTTTCGCCTGCTAGCTCAGCGTTAGTTCCACCGTTAGAAAAATCCCGTGGTAAACTACCTGTACCACCCCCGCCACGAGACGAGTTAGACGATATGACTTGCTCTTCGCCTGATTCGCTTGGAGAGACCATTCGAGGAGGTGGAGATGTTACAGCAGCCACCGGAACGGCCGCAGGAGGTGGCACGGCTTGTGGTGTAACTGGTGGCTGAGCTGGTGCTGTAGCTGACAATTTACGGCGTTGTATATCGCACAATAGCCGTTTTTCACCTCTGCGAAAACAGTCGTTTGAGAACTCCCAACGATCTGGCACAACTTTCCTAAATCCCTAAAAATTAAATACACAATTAGATACAAATTATAACAACAGTACACCATGTATTTATAAGAAAAAAAATAACTTTCAGATAGATCACAAACAATCAGATATGTCTTGCGTGGTTTTCAGCTTATGTCTCGTAAGCTTGTTTTCGAGCTTATTTTGGACCTTTTCAGCTTGTCAAACTTATCGTCAAAACAAGCTTCTTTGAGAAGTTTCAAAATAAGCCACACAAGATGAGCTTATAAAGCATAAACCAAAAACAACATAATCTATAAGCCCGTTATACAAGATTATACAAAAAAAACCCCTTATTCGGGTGTTTGTTTCTGCTTTTACAGCTTATGTTCAACAAGCTCATTTTTTGTGGCTGATATTAAAACTTCCCGGATTGCACCAGTTCCTTATGTAATACTAGTACTAATAAACTTGCCAAAAGTTCCAAAATAAGCCACAAAAATTAGCAAAATTAATTTTCGTATTGCAAGAATTAGCTTATGTAACATAAGCCCAAAACCAAATAAGCCAAAACCCAGCTTATATATAGCCTAAACAATAACTAATCTTTCTGACATGAGCCCTTACATCATTAAACCAAATTAACTCAATTAATCAAAACAAGTACAAGTAATAAACAGAGACTTACATAGGTATTAAGTTGACGAACAAAGCTGGAGAAATTATTATGCTTAAAATACTTAGGCAACAAATCCTTAGCAAACTCAGTCGGATTCCAAACAATAAACGTAGATCCATCCTCGTTCCATGAGATAATATCATCAATAGCTTTATCATCCACAAGCTGATACGTCTTGGTCAAAAAAGGCGTCGGCAAAGATCTAGATGCCGCCGGGTCAGACTCCACAGGGGGAAGAGGAGGAACCATAGCTGCTGAACCACAACATAACAACAACAATAAATCAAATCAAGAAATATACATATACATATATACATATAATCTAAAAATGAAGAAATGAACTAATACAAATTGTTGACGATTTTTTAATACCTATGAAATGAGAATGAGGGGTTGTGAATGCATGTAGATCTAGAAGGTTCGTATTTTATGAGGAGAGGGGAAAAATAAAAGAAAAGATTATGTAGGAAAGAAGGGACTGGAAGGTACGTAAAGGAAAAGGGATATAGATTAGTGTTATTTCCAGAAGTTTCTTAATAGGTGTCAAGTGGTTGGCGGCTTAGATTAAAACGCATTGTGATCATCAATTCAATATCCCACAAATACATATCAATTCAATATCCCACAAATACATGTAATACATAGTTACATACATTGTCTAGTTTGGTCGGCAGGTTTTCCAATAGAAAAAGGTAAAAGTTATTTTGTAAAATTGATTTTTTTAAGAAATTATTCATTCACCTTTTATCTATAGCTATAACTAATCTAAGATTTAATCAAAAAAATTTATTATATAGACTTTTAGGGTATTTATGTTTTAGTCCTTTTCAAAAATACACAAATTTTTAATGGAAAAAAAAAAAAATTCTTTCAGCGGCAAAAAAGTTTTTGTTTTTTTTTTCGAGCGAAATTTTTATTTTTTTTCGAGCAGAAATTTTTATTTTTTTTTAGAGCGGCAAAAAAAATACACAGTTACCACCGAAATATTATCTGATCATAATTATTAAAAATTGACTCTTATATCTAGATATAGTTTATATATATCCATATATACTTTTTATATATCCATATATACTTTGTATGGGGTGGGGTTATTAAACAAAAATTCTTATAATAAAAAGGGTAGGGTGAAATCCTAGCCCTTGGATCAAATCAATGTACATTACACACAAAAATTAAAAAAAAGCGGTGTCATTTCTATAATTACTCGAAACTTGAGGGTAGATTCTGTAATGTCTTCCTTTCTTTGCTCCAAAATCAAAACCCGGTCATATTCTCACACAACCATACTCTCTCTCCTAAAAACACACACACAAACCACCTGGGTAACTAATTTTTTCATATGTCAAATCTATATTTCAATATCATCAAATCTACAGGTTCTATCGAACCAAATCAACAGTATCAATTGCATCAAAACTACAAGTTCTATCTCATCATATGTACAGGTTCTATCGCAAAAAATTTGATAATTTATGAATAAAATTTGTTGCTAGATCAATTTTTTGGTTTTTACTAATGTTATTTTATAGTTAGATTAAAACTTATAGTATGTTTTCTTCTAGATCTGAAAAATGTAAAAGAAAATAGGTAGAAAATGTGTTTGGAAAAGTTACATATAATGTGTTTGACAAAATGTCTCAATTAGACTTTGTGACTATGATGGAGTAGAAAATTAACTCTAATGTTGTAGAAACTAAAATGTAATGCAGCAGGTTAGTTACAATGTTCATATGCATGATTTAGTGTAATTCTGGCTTGCCGTTGTTAATGAAGTGTTCACGTGTTTATTACTTTGATGTGGTTGGAATGAAATGTAATGCTTTGTTCATAGGAATGATTTAGTATAAATGTGGATGTCCTTTGTAACAAAATTGATTATATTTTACTGATACGCTTTTTATATGGTAAAAATGAACTGTAATGCAGTAGGTTAATTACATTGTTCATAGGTACGCTTTAGTTTAAATGTGGCTTGTTGTGTATAGAGAAATTGAATGTGTTTGCCTCCTTATGCCTCCTTATGTGGTAGAAAATGTAATGTAATGCAGTAGGTTATTAGCATTATTCATAGGCATGATATAGTGTAACCGTGGTTTGTCGTGTTTAATGAAATTGATCATGTTTGATGCTCTTGCCTTTGATGTGGTAGAAAATAAGTTATAATGCAGTAGGTTACTTACATTATTCATAGGCATGATTCAGTGTAACTGTAGGTTGTCTTTTTTTAACAAAATTGATTGTGTTTGCTTGCTTGTGTCTTTAATGTGGTACAAAATGCAAAGTAATGCAGTAGGCTACTTATGTTGTTCATAAACATAATTTAGTGTAACCATGGCTTGACGTTTTTACCGAAATCGATTGGGGTTACTACTTTTGGCCTGTGATGTGGTAGAAAATGAACTGTGATGTAGTAGGTTAGTTATGTTGTTCTTAGGCATGGTATTATATAACTATGGCTTGCTATTTGCTTGCTTATGTATTAATGTGGTAGAAAAATTATTGAAATGCAGTAGATTACTTAAGTTGTACATAGGCATGGTTTAGTGTAAATGCGCCTTACTTTTTTTTAGTGAAATTGACTGTGTTTGCTTGCTTTTGCCTTTGATGTGGTAGAAAATGCATTGAAGTGTAATAGGGTACTTACCTTTTTCATAAGCATGATTTAGTGTAAATGTGTCCTGTCATTTTTAATGGATTGATTGTGCTTGCTTGCATACGCCTTGATTTCGTAGAAAATTCATTGAAATGCAGTAGGTTACGTAGGTTGTACATCAGCATGGCTTAGTTTATATGTAGCCTGCTTTTTTTAGTGAGTCTGGTTGTGTTTACTTGGTTATGCCTTTGATTTGGTAGAAAATGCATTGAAATGCAGTAGGTTACTTACATTGTCCATAGGCATGATTTAGTATAAATGTGGCCGATCGTTTTGTCGCATTGAATCTGTTTGCACTATGTTGCTTAGGTTGTACATGGGGATGGTTTAGTGTAAATGCGCCTTTCCTTTTTCAGTGAACTTAAATGTGTGTGCGTGCTTATGCCTTTGATATGGTATAAAATGCATTGAAATGTAGTAGGTTACTTACCTTGTTCATAGGCATGATTTAGTGTAAATGTGGTATAAAATGCATTGAAATGTAGTAGGTTACTTACCTTGTTCATAGGCATGATTTAGTGTAAATGTGTTATGTTGTTTTTAATGTATTGATTATGTTTTTTTGCTTATGCCTTGATTTGGTAGAAATTTCATAGAAATGCAGTAGGTTACTTAGGTTGTAAATAGGCATGGTTTAGTGTAAACGCATCCTGCCTTTTTAGTGAAATTGGTTGTGTATGTATGGTTATGCCTTTGATGTGGTAGAAAATGCATTAAAATACAGTAGGTTACTTACCTTGTGCATATGAATGATTTAGTGTAAATGTGTCTTGTCGTTTTTAATGAACTGATAATGTTTTCTTGTTTATGCCTTGATTTGGTAGAAAATTAATTGAAATGCAGTACGTTACTTAGGTTGTACATATGGATGGTTTAGCGTAAATGTTGTCTGGCCTTTTTAGTGAAATTGGTTGTGTTTTCTTGGTTATGACTTTGATGTGGTAGAAAATGCATTTGGGTTGTGGGTGCGTTTGTGTTTTCTAGCAGATATATCAATTTTGAAAAGAAAAATCTCTCATATTATAATTTAGCCATGCTTTTAATGTATTAACACAATTATGCTTTAAATCATCTCCATTACACTAGCAATGTTGTAAAATGTAACCTATAATGCTGTAAAAACTAAACATGAATGCTGTAGAAACTAAACTATAATGTTGAAGAAAGTACTTGAATTTATAGTAATACAGGTTAACTATAGTTGAGTTTACTGCATTATAGTGAAAAATTATTGTATCAAAAGAATCTTTTTTTGCACATAGATGTATTATTGAAAGAATCTTGTGTTGAAGTGGCAGATAAAGAACTCTCAACGTGAAGGACTTGTGGTGTATGTGGAAATAAGGAATGAGATAGTTCAAGAACATGTACAAAGGAACTGCAGCATCCAAGAAACCCAAGCTACAAGCTGCTCCACCTAGAAGATATACGTTAAGATCATATACACCAATAGCCAATCTATGAACATTTTTTCTTATATTTTTCAGTTTTTACCAACATTTTCAATTGTAAAAAGATAGTTTCAAATATTGATCATAAATACAAAGTTTCTTTTTGTTCACTTTTTGTTAGTTCATTATGGTTTATATTCCTAGTGCGTAATGGTTTATATTCCTAGTGCATAATAGTTTTATTCGTAGTGCATTATTTTTTATTCATAATACATTATAGTTTATATTTCTTTTTCATAATGTTTTAATTTGGAGTGTAAAATTTTCTTTGCTCATTTTTCTTAGTGCATTATAGTGATATGCCTAGTGCATCTTACTATTTTCATTGTTTAACTTAGTCTTAATGATGTTTGACTTTTGTGTAAAATGAATGCGTGTGCATGAATAACTTTGTAATATGCTAGAATTTGAACGGAGATGCATTATGGTGTATGGAGATGTTCACAGACATAATTTAGGATGAGTTATTTTTGAATTTCTTGAAACAATGAATGAGTTTGCCTGCATATCTTTGTGATGTGCTAGATAATGAATCGTGATGCACTGAAAATCTGGATGCGTGATTTATTCCTAGTTAATCACATTGTATAAATCTACTGCATCACAATATATATATATATATATATATATATATATATATATATATATATATATATATATATATATATATATATATATATATATATATATATATATATATATATATATATATATATATATATATATATATATATATATATATATATATATATATATATATATATATACTAGTTGCGTAACCCGCCCAACGGGCGGGTTCGATTCGTAAATCTTTTGTAAAAGTACGTTTTTGTGTTACTTATATCTATTGGTAGTTGGACTCGTTTTTGTTAAATGAAAACTAAAAGGAAACTAATCTTTGTTATCATTTAGGCCTTGGCCCACCCAACGGACTTGTTTAGTCCGTTGTTAATTTTATTTGTATAAACATAGATAGTTTGTTCCAGTATACTTTTTTGTACAATTCAATTGGACATATAACTCTCAGTGTGAGAATAATGTTTTTGGTTTTATTATTCATTAAATATATAAAATCTTCATAATCAAACTCAGTTTTTAACTACTTTGGCACAAAATTGTATTTTAAATATTCTTATAGCGATGATATGTTACTGATTGAAAACACAAAAAATATATATACATTAATACATGCAATATTTTTTTGTTAAGTAAACTAACGCTAGTGAACTTATCTTTTAATGTATTTTCTCTAATGTAAGGTAAGGTTTTTATGTATACACGTATTTCGAGGTAGTTAATGGCCATTATAACATACTTCAACAAAATTGATTCATTTGGTAGACAAAAAATAAATAAAGTAATTGTAGGTGATTTTATGCAATACTTTTGATCCAGTTTCCGCAAAAACACACACATCCACATGATCATATTGAAGTTAAATATGAAATATACTATTTCATACTTGATGAATAATTTACATGGCCAAATAAGCTATTAAGCGTCAACTACTAAATGCCGCCACAACATCAAGACACCATCATTTTACAAAATCATTATTATAAACCAAGATTTGTGTTATTTAATTTAGATAAGAATTATACATTTTGTTAAGGTGTATGACCATAAGTCATTTCACTTGTTTTTTATTTGAGAATTCATTACTCCGGAGACTTAGGGCCGTTTGGTATCATGGGTTCACCCCAAAAACTAAGATTTTGCTAGATAACAATTGTTTAGATGAAAAAGAGAAGAGTATGGGCCGACATAAAAACCCAAATAGTAACATATTAGAAAAGGGGGGCGGGGTATTAAAGATTAGAAAAACATACTGTTGCGATTTGAAGTTTTATGACGTGGGATTAGTATGTCCATTTATTTGGTTGACTTTGCACAAATGGTTAGATTACTACTTTTTATCTGATTATTATATATAATTATTTTATTTTTCTTTATTAATTCACAAATTATATCTTATCAAAATCTAAACACTTTACTTTATAAACTCACACCCTAAGTAAACTCCGGCTTTAAACCAAATGGACCCTTAATCAGTAAGATCAGCACTTATACTTGGGCTCAAACTAATAAGTAGAAGCAACTTATTCTTCCTTACAATACACTCTGACTTTTTTATATACAAAGCCTTGATCCTACTTTAACTAATATAATCACTTTCGGTAGAGCTATTTTTCTCTAATTAGCTCAACAATTAGGTTCGAATTATAGTATAGGGGTATATGTAAATAGCGAGGTCTATGTGGGTCTCGGTGGTGAGTAAGTCATGTGAATTTGAGTGATGAGTGAGCGAGTATTCCACGGGTAGTATTAAACCAAATAATGCAGGCCTCTAGATGAAAACAATCCATAATAACAATCTATAAACAATCAGATAGAAAACAAATCCCAAAAAAACTATACCACAATAAAAAAATGCATATATATTAGAAAATCATTTTTGTTAAAAAGAGCGTAATCTTTGATAATGTTACCTTTGCTCACCCAATGGACGGGCTCAGTTCCATGTTAATCTTTGAAAGTACACAAATGTTAATAACATATTTTTAAGTTATAAGAGTATTTGATAGCTTAATCAAGTTTTCTTATTCGGCTCTTTTAGAATTTGGACTAATCCTGATCACTGAGACAATGAGATTATCATGTGTTTGTATATGCATTTCTATATTAGTTAGTTAAAAAATGAAAGACTAACATAGTTTCTACGAAGGCTCCATTAACTTTTTTTACATTTTTCATTTTCAATACAAACCTAATATGATTGATATTCCAATATTCAGTATATGGTAAGTTTGTAATGATTATAAATGCAAATGTATAGTTCCAGATATATACCAAGTACAGCATAGTAACATTCGAATAAAAAACAATTTTTTTATAATAGATGAAATCAATAAATTGATAACTTTAAAAATGCAAGAACTGTCAACCCATGGCATTATAAAATGCACGACAACAAATATAGTCCTAATAAATAGAATACTTGTAATAAAACACAGCGGTGTTTGTTGCTTATGAAAGGGTTAATACCATAACCAATGTTTTAAAACCCGACCTTTATTAATTGACTCGGTCAAGCTACCGGGTCACGGTTTAACCGAGATTCAATCTGGTTTTCGGTCAAAATCAACGTCCTCATTCGATCGAGTCACGGTTCAACCGGGTTAGCCGGTCGAGTCAACCTGGTTTTAAAACACTGACCACAACACGATTAATTTATGCAAACAATTTAAATAAACTGCTTAATTAGTAGCTCATTTAAGAACAAATACTGTGCTATAGTTATTTATTGTAAAGATTAGCCAAAAATCAACTCACGACCTATTCCATCATAGTGTTTATTATGTTTATGATAAGAACAAAATATTAGCTTGTTATAAAATAGAACATGCATAATCTCATCTGTTTACACACACCGAAATACCAATGGGCCAAATATTGGTCAAATATGGCCGAAGAGTTTATAATAGGTGGGGTGCGCGCGCGGTGTTTTGGTTTCGTTAGCTGGATCGTATAGACAATACAAACATGGAACGACAACGGAGAGCAGTTATGGAATTCGTAACACATGCATTCATTGAGCCTTTCGGTTTGCGTAGCAGTTACAATTAAAAACATATTTAATATAAGGTTCGAAGAGTTTGTAGATACGACAACATACAAAATCCCTCTCGATTAGTAGGAAACAAACTTTAAATTACAGGCTAAACTGACTAAAAATAGCAGCCAAAGTTGTCTCGACATTATGGGCAAAAGCGGACAATATTTATAGCATCTACCAAAGAGATGTAAGATATCGTAGGCATGCACATTGTTAAATTCGAGTGTGTCGCCACCACTTCCACCACTTCTTCCTTGTTTCCTTAATATGTAGCGCATATACAGAAGAGCTAAACCTATAAGAACATCATACTTAAATTTAGTTAACTCCTATTGAAGTATGGAAGAAATAATATGATTGCATCAAGCCTTGTTTCACTCTAAAATAACATTTTCTACATGAAACATCAAGACATAAGCGCACCCATAAAGAGTAAAGCGTCATCATGGCCTGAACTATCGACGAATAGACAAGCGTCATCAAGTCGTTTCATCCATGATTTTGCAACTTCCCATTTAATATCCCTGTGACATAGAATATATAAATAATTAGTTACAGTTTATTATTTATTGTATAGATGAATCTAACATACCAGTTTAGGTGTTTTCTATGCAAATTTTAAACATAGAAATTTCTAAACATAGTAGCCAACATAAAATTAGAGTATCATAAAAACAATCCAGACATGTATTAGACTAATTTTGGAGTTATATTGCCATAGATTATGTAACTTTCATTCAGCCGGTATGTTTCGACCCGTAGGACAGCCCGTTCATTTTTATCATAACAAATAAAGAGAAAGCTGCCATCTTTCCATTATTAAGTGTTCAAGTAACATACGCTGGCCATAAATGTGGCGTAGTACGTGTAAAAAAGGTGTCAATTTTAATGCTTATAATCGCCTGAATAATTGATAAGAAGAAATAGACTATATTTTAAGTTTGCGAATGAAAAAGAAGATATAAATTGCTAAATTGAATCGGGCTAAAAGAGAACACGGATATGATTTGCAATAGTTTTACACTAACCATCCTTACACATGAAATTCCACAAAATATAATGGGGCATTTACATATACCCCCATATAAACTCCATAAAGGCTGTAACTCATAATCCTAACTGATAGAAGCTTACTTTATGGAACTATCTGGTTAACGCAACTAAAGATCCTAATTGATGGTAAAGGTTACTCAACTGAACCTTAATTGGTGGAAATTTCCATAATTCAACACACACTGATATGCAATATGAATATAGCGACTAACAGCAAAGAAAACACTATTACCTTGTTTTGCAGGCCGTGTGCATGAATCTCATCAATATACTTCACCACAGAAAGAAGTCAGTCTTTGTTACCATCATCAATCTCGAATAGGGATTGATATAAGCCCTCGTCGTAAATTCCAAAGAAGAAAAAAACATGTATAATTAGGAAAGTGATAATGAAACTACCTGTTGGGCTGAATCTTGGTCATATAGAGCATCTTCGCTAGCTTATTTCATCACGTCTTTGTTTTGCATATCTCACACCACAAATAAAAAAATTTCGACACTTCTATATCCTTTCTCCTCACAAACGAAATTTTCTATATGACGTCTTGTAAGCCAGGTCATCTCTATTCTCTGGAAATAATTACAAAAGCGGCAGTTATCATAAGAAGAAACTCTAAATATCACCATGTTTTATATTAAATCTAAAATTTAACCTTTAGTGTCAAAGATACTTTAACCTAAACCTGTATATAACTCAATTGCATGACTATTTAACTATTTCTTACATATTCTAGCCACTGGACATATTCTAATGTCATCAGATTTATATTTTACTTGAAAAGGTCCGATTTAGCATGTGCCAAGACGAATGGTATTTGGAAATTGTTCTAACCTCCAAACAATGTGGTCGAGTGAGTTTCGAATATTTTACCATCGAATCCAGGAAATGCTCACACCTAGGCAATGACTCTACACTCCCATCTGCACCAGTCTTTAAAGAATACTTTAAAATATGATGTACTGCTACGTGAACCATTATCCTTGTCTAAAAGCGTGATTTTGAAATGTTTAGAAACAAAGGAAAGAGGTCCAGCAGTATACACCCTTTCTTTCATCATATGCATAACGCCGCTTCCTGAGATGAGAGTCCCTGTAAATGTCACATGAGCTAGCTTTAAGGATTTTACATTGAAGGAGCAAACTTATATATTTTGTAAAAGAAACTACATCAATGTACCTGCAATCCCGCATATATATAATTTGCACTCACCCGTAATAACTTCTTGCATTGCTGCATTCTCACAACATTTCTCCAACATCTCGGATACAATCGTGTGCAGCTTATCCGATACATATTGCATCTGTCCTGCCTCCATGTTCGTCATAAATACTAAAGATCCCTTGATTTAGTAACCACAAATTTCACCATTTAACTTCCTACCAGATATCACTTCAAAAATGTCAAATTTGACTTTTGAAGTTATTGGGAACCCAAAGTTCATAGGACCAAATAAGAGTTTCTATATTCAAAAACAGGGTAAATACCTGCAACAATATGTGTAGAATGAACGGCCTAAATTTCAGAATCGATTATATTGAGTACCTAAAGAGCAAATCGACATCAGGTTCACGTGCATCTAAATCCTACTTTATTGAAAAAAACTATACATACCTCTTTGTTCGTCGAATCCATCACCAGGTTCTCAATGTTCATAAGCGGGGCCACCAGGTACCTACAGAAAGCCTATAATGTTATCAGGCACAAAGTTATAGATGACGAAACCTTTATAACTTATTGCTAATTGTGTAATGGTTAGGAAAAAAAGGTTTCTTACTGCACATGACACGATAGTTTTTAAATAATTTAGTCAAATTATACATTGTTAGAGTCGATGACCTGCTGATATTCAAACTGTTCAAATCCTTGGGTCTGACTTAATAATACAGTACAAAACAAAGCCTCACAATACATAAATACATAAATTTCAAATACTAAGTATAAAGATAAACGCTATAGATATAGTTTTATGTATCGCATACATAGTTTTATGTATCGGCATATAAATGATATTATTATGCATATCATTCTTACTTTGGTGTAGGTATATCCATCAGATAACTTGTTTGTTGATGATTCAAGTCCTATGTTTTATGGTGGTGATTTATGCAGTTGGGTAGAAGTTGCAATATCTTGGTTGGCTGGAGAAACAACCAGAATTAAGCAGTTGGGCTGCCCAATTATGAGATTAGACAAACCTTTACATATATAACCAAACACACAACCATATTTTTAGACAACTAATTACCTTCTCAATGTAGGAACACACCATAGCATTTATCTCCTGCACAATGTTTTTAGATTGATCCTGTGCACAGGGGCGCTGCAAGTGCAGATATAACAGAAGTGTGAAATATTGAAGAAATTCAAAACAAAAAGTCCATAATATTTTTGACTCAAAACAACTACTATGGTAAGACTAAGAAGATCGATTAATGTTAGGTTCACAACTGTCATAAATAGTATAATTACAAGTGACTTATTGTAAGCAAAAATATATACGCATAATAGATACAAGGGATAATATCTTACCAAGAGGAGAATAGATGCTGAGATATACAGGTCTTGATGAAATTAGACTATTTTTCCCGTCTCTGGATGAGTCTTGTCAGCAATCTCCTTCCTAATAGCAGTTGCACAAAAACAACCATAATAAATCATAAGTTGTCCTAAGCGAGATGGAAAAGGGTACTTTGGAAAAGCAAATCGACAGTAGAGACATCAATATGCAAGATATTAACTTCAAAGCAAACAATGTAAGTTCCAAAAAGAACTTCAGTGCTTCATGTTCCGAGCTTAATCAATTATCCTTTTCAATAAGAGACTTTACAGAACGACATAGCTTTACATAAGTTGTTCAATTCAGCCTTGAGTGATCCACGCAACCTGCGATACTCAAATATTTGCAAACAAAGCTATATTATGCGAAGATAAATAAGTAAAAGGTATGATTAATATGCCATATAATTATTAGTAGATACAAAACTCACTGAATGAATGAATGATACTAAGAAGAGAATCTTGATATTAGGCTTTGTGAATAGCACAGTGAAAGAATGGCACACCGAATGAATGATATTGAGGATCCTGATACTATAACACATTCTAGTTGTCTGTATAGAGGATTATGAAGGGGAGAGGGTTTGTCGATCAAAGAGATATGAATGGAATATGAATCGAATATATCGAATGGGTGAAAGATATATAGAGATCTACTTTACAAAATAATATTCCGAATCATATGGTTTCTAAAATAAATTATATATAACCAAAGAGCCAATGAGAAAATGCCATGTAGGATATGACATGGCACCTATTTATTTTCCTATGTCAAACTTAGCCCCATATATATATTATAGATATATATATATATATATATATATATATATATATATATATATATATATATATATATATATATATATATATATATATATATATATATATATATATATATATATATATATATATATATATATATATATATATATATATATATATATATATATATATATATATATATATATATATATATATATATATATATATATATATATATATATATATATATATATATATATATATATATGTTGTATTACGATGTTATTTTACATCATATGGAGGCCCTAAACAGTAACACTATGATGCATTAAACAATAAAACAAAAGCTACTGAAGATAAAAAGTATGATGTATTAAAATACAACCTACAAAAACATATACATACACTGTGATGTACTACATAAAAAGTCACAAATGAAAAAGAAGATATAAAAATATATTATGCACAATACAAAATTACCAAGCTCTACACATTTCTTTTTATTTTCAAAATTATTTCTTAGTCTAGTCAACTTCACAAAAATCTATCAACAAACTCAACATGATCAGATCATCGACTGAACTTCTGGTGGGACGCGTATCATGGGATGTGTCTTGGCTGGATTACATCGTCTAAGTCTGGTTATGAGTCATGTACTGCCCTTGTTCATTCTTAACACATAAAAGATGAGCCAACAAGTAGACCATAAACCTCATAGTGCTTACAGCTACATTCAACTTTCATTACAAATCCACAAAAATCAACCTGCAAAAAAATTAATAGAAAATCATTAAGCGTGACAATACAAAAACCTACTGCATGACAGTACAAAACCTACTGCATGCTAGTATAAAATCTACTTTATGGCAATAAAAACGTATTGCATAAAAGTTACCGCATGAATGTAGTGCTTACATCTACATTCAACTTCCACTACAAATTTACAAAAATCAACGTAAAAAACAATTTAACAGGAAATCAATAAACATGAAAATACAAATCCTACTGCATGACTGTACAAAACCTACTGCATGATATTACAAAACGTATTGCATTACAAAATCTACTGTATAGATGTAGTGCTTACAACTACATTTAACTTCCATTACAAATTTACAAAACTCAACATGCCAAAAAGTTTAACTAGATCATTAAGTATGACAATACAAAACATACTACATGATTGTACAAAACCTACTACAAAAAGACCTACTGCATGACAGTACAATATCTACTCCACGACAGTATAAAGCCAACCACATTACAAAGTATACTGCATTACAATACAAAACCTACTGCATTACAGTACAAAACCTACTACATGACACTTTGATGTACAAAAATTTATTAATTATGCAATAGCTTTACTAAAAACTATATACATATACGAGCCATTCCAGCCTAAAATGACTCAATGCTTTAGAGGGTTTATACTGCATTACATATATAAATATACTACATCACAAATATAAATCTACTACATTACTATTATAAATTTACTACATCAAAATGTAATGGTAATAATCCAGTAATCATTAATAATGTTGGATTGTTACGACTTCATAAACAACTGGTGCATCACAAATACAAACCTAGTGCATAATAATAAGAACCTAGTGCATTACAGTTATAGAATATGATGTACACATTTTATCTAACACTTGGTGTACATGATTTATATACACGTTTTTATCTAGTTTATATGATCAGATGTTCACAATCATGCATTAAATTACAAACTAAACTTACTCTATCATGATAAGTCATTAAACAATTATGATAAGGCTAGACTCATTGTACTACATAAACAACAAACAAACAATCTACAGCCTTCGAATTAGATACTTACCGTAAAATACAACTGATGATGAACTACACTCGTTATCTATTGACGATTTAGTAAACATCTTCTAAACAATGGTTAACAATTGATCTTCCAAAATAGCAATGATGATAAACTCAGATTACCGATTGATTAATCGTGATAACTATGGTGATAATGAACTATGGCTAAAGATGGTGGGAAAGGTGGTGAATATGGTGGTTAACGGTGGTTTAGGTTTGGAGAGTACGGTGGTGGTTAACGGTGGTACACAGAGGAAATAACCATGTGTGAAAAAAAAACGAACAATAATGCACCAGTGTGTGAAAAAATAGTTTATATAAGGATTTGTAAGAAATTTACATAAATAACCCTAAGGTTTAGGGTAAGACGAAAATACTCCTGGACTTATTAAAATAAAAAGTGGGGCTAGTGGGACACGTGGCGGCCTGTGGTTCCATCTTATCTATTTTATTATAAAATCTTTTTTATTTTACCCCTTCTATGTATCTAGATATACTTTATATATATCGGATCATAATTATTAAATTGACCTTTATATCTGAATATAAAGTGACATTAAAAAGTTAAAAATGTTATATCTGGATATACTTTATATATATATCCAGGTATACTTTATGTATATCTATATATACTTTACATATATCCAGATAAACTTTCTATATATCTAGATATACTTTGTATATATATCTAGATATACTTTATATATATCTGATCATAATTATTAAATTAACTCTTATATCTGGATATAAAATGATATTAAAAAGGTTAAAAATGTATATCTAGATATACTTAATATATATCTAGATATACTTTATATATATCTGGATATAAATAAGAAAATATGATATTTTGCAGTTTATTCCTTGAATAGTTTTGGTTATTTGTAATTCAGTCCCTCCGTTTTTTTTCCTAAGATCTGGTCTTGACTAATGGATAGCTAGGATTAGTCCTTTGGTTTCCATGAAAATACTAGTTTGTATAATAAACCAACTCATAGAAAAATACACAAAGATTCATATTTTACGAATCTTTGTGTACTTTTCTGTGAAACCTTATATGTTAAAGACCTTCTAAGCATGTGTCCCTAAAGTAAAAGATAGAAAAATCTTTCCAATAATCATCCTTTGTGTTTCTCATGATTCTAGTTTTATGATGGTTTTTCGTCTTAGTTGTCGAAATGATGACCGATTGATCGGTCGCGGTCGATCAATTTTAGATGACCGGGTTCGCTTTTTTATGAATGTCAGAAAACACGTTCAGTTTTTTATTCAGACCGAGAAAATTTGTTCTTTTTCCATTTAAAATAGAAGTTGTGGTTGATCGACGATCATTTAAACTGAAAGTTAGTGTGCGTTAGTTTCTGATTTACTTATTTTTGTTAGGTTTTTTTTAACCGCAACCACTTTACTACGTGTATTTAGTTAAGTGTTTCATCTTACATAGAAAAAACTGATTTGTTGTTCAGGTTAAAAAACCAAAAAATCGACAAACTGAGCCGAACCGCTAAATTCGAAACCAAAACCGTAAAAGCCAGCTCATCACTGGTCGGTTTCAATTTTTTTCCTTTTAGAAATCCGCGGTTAATCGAACCGTGCATATTATAGATGTTTCTTTTTTGCTAAATATTCAAATAATCGCTCAAGTATTGACCATCTTATTGCATTATTTTTTTTATAAAAACTTTTTAGCTCCTAATATAAGCATATGTAATAATTTGTGTGTAAATATTACTAGTAATCGTAATATATAAAACAAAATAACTTTTATACGATTAAATTCGATTATATTACTTTTATATATCATTTATCTACTCGATGTCATTTGATTATACTAAAATGACATATTATGTTCTAGACCAACTATTCTTTATGCGGTTAAATTCATTTAAACATAATAAAATGGTTAACCGCGAATCGAACCGGTGGTAACCGCTCATTTCGGGTACCCGCATATCCGGTTATCCGCTTAGTGCGGTTCGGTTTCGGGTAGTTAAATTAATTACACGCCCTACGACGAATACTTAAAATCTTCCAACTAACCGAACCGAACCGACCGTGAACACCCTTAACCAACGGTCACTGTTACTATCTGCCTAAACGTACCAATTATTCTTATAAAGATGGTGGTAATAATGATCAATTGATTGTCACGTCAACTTCTTCCTATCGGCCAGCATTATCGTTAATAAACTAATAACAAAACAAACACAATCACCCAACTATACTCCACTTAACACATAAGTATATATATCACTAAACACTGACTCACACATAATATGAAAGAAAAACATTTGAGCGACTAGACAACTTACTCGTGCTTCAAACCTATATGTGCTCCAAACCGATATATAGTGTGTCGTTAAAGTCGGGTGTAGCAATGAATGCACGTCCTGAGGATGTCACATATCACTTAAGCCGCATTCTTGTGGTATAATTACCTATAAATTAAAAATGTAATGAAAAACAGAATATGGTTGTCGAAATAGATTGGAGTTCAAGTTGGGATCAGAGTTTATATTATAAGTCGAAAGTGTAACTTTATATCTATATAAGGTTGTTTGATCAATTAGTTTAAGTTGAACTTTATTAGTTAAATCACATAAAAATATATTATATTATATTTAAATATATTAATATATAACTGTTTTAAGAAGGAGTATGGAATATTTTAATAATATTGCATGGTTTTGGCGGGAAAACATGACTTACTGGATCCTCCACGTATAAGGCTTTGGCATAACTTTTTTTATTCATTTGTTTTCTTATACGTGGTTTCTACCTATCATTGGGGTACGTGGCTTTCACATAACGTTTTGGATATACATGTTTACTATTTTCACTTCTCTCTCTCATTGTTTGCATCACCTCTGTGTCTCTCTCTGTTAGGAACCATCGTCGTCCCAAATCTGTGGTTACCGTTGTGTGTTGGCAAATGGTTTTGGCCGTCGTCGTTTGTAACACTCACAGGATGTGTATGCTAAACTAATATAAGCTATAATTGTTATCCCCAACCTTCGATTGAGGTTGTGGGATGGAGATCGTTGCCCCCAATCATTGACGGGTTGGTGACGATCTGTGATGGCAATTTGTTTTTATCTGTATCGTTGCCCCCCAATTTTTATTGGGTTGGTAACGATGATTCACATTTTTATTAGGTTCACAGGCCTGACCCAAGGGGGGTGTTATGAGTGTAATGGGGATTAACTTGGCGATGCAGACTTCTTTTTATTATTCTCGCTTTCGTATATTTATTAGGTTCGCAGGCCTGACCCAGAAAGGGGCGTACTTTTATATTAGTTAAGCATTCACACTTTGTGAGTGTTATGAATGGTAGTTGTAATTTGTTCGCATTGAAACTGAAAGATGTTTTCAGGTTATGACGAACAATAACGGCCAAGGACGAACTTGAGTCCACCCGTATCTTGGTGGGGCAGCCTGTTGCGGCTGCAGCCATGGCGGGTGTGTCCGATTTCTTCCACAATGTGCCTTGCCTGAGGGTACTTGAGAACGATCGTGTCGTGGCCGAGCAGCCTGTTACGGCTGCAGCCATGACAGATGTGTGTGCTCTATTTGATTCAGCAGGTCTATGGGTTTGGTACGTGTACAAATACTAATAGAAAATGATTTCCATTTCGCTATTGATTTTTGGGATTTTATAGTCAGATTGATACAGTGTTGGCTTCGTGTGTTGTTTGTTGTTATGAGGTAGGCTTTTATTGACGCTTGGAAATTCAACATCTTACATTCAGATAGATTTGGTGTTCGTTTCATTTACGTTTCGCTGATATGAAATTGTTTTTTGGTTAGGCAGTAAAGTAGACGGTATTCGTTTTGTTTGGCGGTGATGATGATAATTAAGCGTTCCTAAGTGAAAGCCATTGGAACTCGGATTATGTGTCGCCTGGCAGGGCAATTTTTCACGCTTGCAGCCACGGTGACCATGTTCTCATATCCGATCGCTTACGTGTCTGAGCTTGAAAATAAAAAAACTCCATAATTTTCTGTGTTTTCTACGTTGCACATATTCAATTTCATTTGCAGAAGGACCACGTCTAGAAGGGACTTCCAAGGTTTTCATTGGCATTTGCATTTTGTTAACTGTGTTGCTGTCAAAACTGCTATACTTGTTGATTTGCTGTTATAGGAGCGTTTGGTTTTAGAGTTAAGCTGTTACCAGGGTGTATCCTGTTCACTGTTCCTCCCCCCATGATTATTAGTAAGCTTTTCTTTACTACCAATATGGTTGATATATATAATAAGTGATGCAAAAATATTATGGAAACTGGTAAATCGTAATACTTTCGCTTATATGTTTGCGCAACTAAAATTAGTAATTTGAAGTCATCTACATGAGACCTTATGTGTAAACATATTAAGAACTTAAAATTGGCACACTAAGAAATTACATACCATGTTTAATGATTTACTACAGGTTAGTAGAAATGACTAACATGCGGGTACAATTGTCTTTATGTGAATCTTGAATTAAAAGTTCATTTTTGGGATTTGATCCTCAGAAAACTATCAAAACATCAGCAGATATAAACATATAGTATTGCTTACCTTTTTGCATCCTTCTAATATGTTCACAAAAATATTCATTGTGTATAAAAAATACTTGCTATTAGACTATTGGCTATTACTATTAAGCCAATTTTGTTCGGACACCCTAGCATAAATATATTGATATAAAATACGGCAAGTGTTGAGGGGGTAAATCAACCTGGTCATGGATATGTAATTTTAGACTAGATGTGCTTGCGCGTATTTGCAAAAATTGTCTAGAGGCAAATAGTTAATGATGTGGCTATTTGACCCGGTCGTTAAACCGGTAACTAGATGACTCGATCGGGTTGACTTTTTAAACCTAAGTCTACAAAAAAGTAGCCGAACACAGGCTTTTGACAGAAGAATTATGTCAACACACCATCTGTTTTTTAAAAACTTAGATAATCTGCATTATATGACACACTCTACCTAGCATTGAAAACATATAATCTTTAAAAACACATAACCTGCTTTTCAAAACAATTATATTATAACAGTGTGTACCTGGCTTTGAAAACGCATAATCCTTTTTCAGAACACAATCCCAAAACCCCTTACACGCTTTATGTATTTCTGATAATTTTTGTTTACAGGTGATGATCGCCCCTACTGTTGGCCGTCGGAGAAAGTATGATGGTCGTGTCCCTAGGAGCAGGCGGCAACAGATGTTATATCGTGGTTCATATTTAGCTGGCATCCAGCCTCCACAAGCCTGTTCTACCGACGATGCAAATGGTAATTATTTTGTTTGCTATGCCCTTTATCTGGATTCAAATTTGTTTAACTCTGAATAATGGTCTCAACAGTTTTCATTTTCTTATTCACCTTGCAGGGGTTACATCGGCTTATGTTGATTTGGGTCACTGTACATGTAGGTGCGAATATTGTGGTGGCTAAAAAACTAGAGCAGCACCATGTGTTAGGTCTGTGAAAGTATTTCGTAAAAGTTATCTGCCTCATCTAACACAAAAACATATTACGCCTGTTTAGGTCTCTTGCGTTGGACAATACGTACTACAGACACAAAAAACCCCGCAGCGAAGCGCGGGTTAGCCCACCTTGTTTATAACTTTCTCGTGTTAATTTTTTATTATTTTAAAATGAACTTAAGTAATTTGAATAGGATAAGATGATATAAATCGCTTTTAGTAGTTTTAAAGATATGTAAATTTATCATACTATCTTATAATGCATTTTGTACTTTTATTTTTATAATAATTGAAATTTTAACTTATAATACTATATAATATTATTTCTACAAGTAAAAGAAGCATCTTATATTTATAAAGATTGAGTCCGCTAAAATTAAATATGGAAAATTCAAAAGTTAAAAACATTTTCTAACGTTTTTTTATAAAGAACTAAAAAAGTCATATTGTAAATGAAATTACGTTTATGATAATCTTTAATATGATATTTATGGTCAAGTAACTAAAAGAACTTCTTAAGCCATTATATAAGTAGTTGTATTACGACTTTTGCGGCAGACTACGGATTGTCTTTTGCAACATTTGCATGCCATTTATTTTTTGTTTATATGTATTATTATACTTGATAAGACACATTTTGAAGACTCCTAACTTATGTTTTAGTTTTAGTTTTGCCTTTAATTTATAATGGTTTTCTTATTTCTTTGATTTTGTTATCATGTGCAGGAACTACAGAAACCGCAAATGATCGTGCATGGTCACTTATGTGGAACTAAAGGTCTAACTTATTTGTTTTTCTCTTTGTTTCTTGCATTGTTATAGCTAAGATATTGTTTCGATACATATTTTATGTGGTTATAATAAGCTATTACATTGTGTTGTCTTAAATTTCAATAGTTGGTAAAGATGAATATCTTATGTTAAAAAGTCAAATACGATGACCTCTACCTAATAATCGTGAACAATTTTTGTGGGTTGCTATTCTAATTAGTTGTTGTGCAATTTATTTTTACATATCTTTGATGAAGATCATTTTTATTGATACATTAAAAGCCGATATGATAATCATAAAGAATTTTTATGAGGAATGAAAGCTAAAGTCTTGGGAACATTTGTGTGTGTATGGAATAAGGGTATAACCCCTTTTAATTATAAACATTATATTTAGTATGCATGATTATTTTGATGGTAATCAAACACGATTTTTTTATTAATTATAGGTTTGCAAATATAATATATGCAACTTGCATCTAGTAATAGATTAGAATTGTAGTAGCAAAAGTTTTGAAAAAAAAAACAATTTTATATAATGCATAAAATATTAGTTCTCATAAAATGAGACTCACTATTACAAAAAAGTTTAGAAAAAATAACATGCCATTTTAGAAAACATGAGGAATTATTCAGACATGGATTGTTATATCGATGTATTTAGTTAATTTTTCAAAAAGAAACATGTGTTAACATCATGATTTACTAAAATATCTATAGTAGTTTACATGAGTGATTAATTACTAAATGCTAAATATTTTCCTAAACAACTTATGGATTATATAAATAGAATGAGACTCGAATTAAACCATTTGACACAGTGTAAAGACGTACCAACACTTTTGGCCCGAGTTGAGATTTTTTATGTTTGAAATTCATTTTGAATAATGTATAACATGTTTATATTGCATGAGAATAGTTTCATGTGGTATTAGAGATAACAAACTGGTGCGGGTAATGCCTGCTAAAAGATTTACACCAAAGTCTTCATACAAAGTTGGAAAGTCGTTCAAAAAGCACAAATCAGTTTGATGTATTTAAGCTATTTAGCTTCATTTGTTAGCTCATTTCGTGCATTATTACGTCCTAAACACTTACGCAAGTAAATTCATGACATAGCTGGGGCATCGCCCGAGTCTGAAAGCCTCGTGTATAATAAAAGTAGAAAACTTATAATATGTTACATTAAAATTTATAATTAATTACATTAAATTTTATAATAAAAACACTCCCTCACCTCATTTTACAATTAAAATAGCACATAATACAAGTAGTAAAACATCTTACAAATATAATTAATAGTATATTAATAATTACAACAATACAAATATAATTAAAACCACACAATTAAAATACCGTACTTACAAATATATGTGTATAATGTACAATGCTTGCAAACATGACTAAAACATTAAACATACAAACACAATTAATACTCATATTTAAAACACCTCATTATATGAATTTCTAATTATAACTACACATTTTACAAGTATAAGAAATCATAAAAACTCTTCAATAAAATTTTCAAACTTCATTTTTCATAAAAAAATATCTTTTTAATATATTAACAAAATACACAATCGAAATTGAATTACACAATTTCATTATTTAAAAATACATATATTTATATTATATGTACAATTAACCAATAAAACACACACTTTTTAATGTTATCCTTAAAACACATCTTAAATACATTAAACAAACTAATAATATTATTTTTTAAAAACACCCATAAAATACGAAGTACATGTAGTTATGCACATTATGTAAACTAATAACAAATACAAATAGGGGTGTCAAAAAAACCGACCCGACCTGAACCCAACCCGAGTATATTTGGGTCGAGTTACTCATGTACAAATTCTTCGGGTTAATCGGGCCAACCCGACTAACCCGAATTAGAAATCGAACAGGTATCGAGCAATTTATTTTTGTGTGACTCGGGTTTGGGTCAACTCGATTGACCCGAGTAAGTTTTTTAATTTAAATTATATGTAATTTATATTTAAAAAGGGTAAAAAAAAGTTTTTGTTTTACCCAATTCCGTTGACCCGCATTGACCGACCCGAGTAGACCCGACACGAATAGACACGAATAGGCACGAACCCTTGTAACCCGAGTTCAAATCGGGTCAGGTTTGGGTAACTTATTTTTAGTCTTGACCCGACTTGGACTCGACCCGATTAACTTGAACACGACCAACCCGACCCGATTAACCCGAACCCGACCAACCCGACCCGATTCCCACCCCTAGACACAAAGTTTATAAAATTATATGCTAATTTATATAGTTTTGAAAATCAAATTGGACCATAGATTCAAGCAGGAACAATAGTGGCCACCCGGTTCGGATGTCAAATAAAATTCGTTCGAAAAAGCTATTTACTCGATTACTGACATTTCTAAAACACCCCTAACAGAGGGACAAATAGTCAATCTTGAAAGAACTTATTGTCAACCTCTTTCATATATGAATCTATCTCATGTAGAAGGGAAGAACTTGTATCAGTATCTCAATTTCGAGAAATAGTATCTTTTTGTTACCATTTTTGTTAATGCTTGCATTTTTCGGTCTCGCTTAGTTTTGATTACGACAATATGTAAAAACAAGCATTTACGAAAACAACGAAAAACAAATTCTTGAGTTCAAGTATTTTTCATTTTACCCATTTTCACTTAAGGTATGGATAAACAAGTACTAACCTTAATCAAGTGATCAAGTGATTTAATCTTTTCTTAAAACTCACTTTTTATTAAGTGTGACAAGTTTTTCTTAAACTTTCTTTTTAAGAAAATATTTTATTAAATTAATTATTTCATATTCTTAGTTGGTTAAGAATATCCTTTCAGGATATTTTTTATATCCAGATAAGACCTCCACCACTAAAGGACAAAAAGGAGCGGAGTCTAGTCCGGCGGTACCTTAGCGCCTAGGCGGTACCTTATCGATAAGGTACCGCGGGCAGATATAGCCGTTGGCTCCTTTGTCCTATAAATAGTGGACCATTCTCAGCTTTTCACCTCACCTCTTTTGCACATTTATTTCCAGATTCAAACCCCTTCTTTAATCACTCAAATCTTTGATCATTTGTTTGATTATTACTTGTTTAAGAAGTGAATCTTGTTCTTCCATCCCTTCCTCTCCAAGTGCAAAGAGAAGAACACTATCCTAGTGAAGTGTTGAGTCCATCACCAAAGATCCATTGAAGATCTAATTTTATACACTTGTAGTTGTGTCATAGTTGTGAAGATCCAAGTAGTTGTGTCTATTTGGAAGTTGTGTATGTACTAAGTATAGTTGTGTAGATTGGTCCTCGCTACGATTAGGGCTCGACTTTTAGCTTAGAGTCGGAAATTGGTTAAGTGACGTGTACGGTTTTCTCCACCATAAGGAGCTTGTTGTGTAGTGAACTCTCGAGTAAGGAGTACTCGAGGAGTGGAGTAGGAACGAGGAGTGAGCTTCGTTGCCGAACCACTATAAATCCTTGGTGTTCGGTTTGATCTTTCTTTACCCTTAACTCTTTACATTCTTTATTCTTTATGCATATACATGTGTTAGTATTAGATTAGCTACACTATCATTCTTTATTCTTTGTTGATATATTTTTGTTAGTATTAGTTTAGTTACACTATCATTGTTCATATTGTGCATAAGAAGATTTCACATATTTCCTCAAGCCTAAGTTTTTGAAAAAGGATTTTTGGAAACCACATTTTAACAAGTAAATATAAGAAATTCAACCCCCCCTTCTAGTTTCTACAATTGGTATCAGAGCGGGTTGCTCAAGAATTTTTAAAGTATATTGTATTTTAAAACTTGAATCGATCTATGGATTCCAACAAGTACCTAGAAGGGCAATCTATGCAAAGATCACCACTTTTTGAAACCGATAGTTTTATTTATTGGAAAAATAGATTTGAAACTTATGTGAAATCAAAAGATTTAGATCTTTGGCATGTTATTACCAATGGTGATTTTTTACCCTTTAAATTTAATGAAGTTTCTAAAACAAAAGAATTGGTCACTTTTGACAAAGCTAATGACGATACTAAAAAGAAACTTTCAAAAAATAATGAGGCTAAAATGGTGATTTATAATGCTTTGCCTAAGAAAGAGTATGAAAGAAGTTTTATGTGTGAAACTGCTAAAGATATTTGGAACACTCTTTTAGTAACCCACCAAGGTAATAGCCAAGTCAAAGAAAGCAAAATCGATCTTCTTGTCCAACAATATGAACAATTTATCATCTTAGAAGATGAAACTATTGATAGTGCATTTGCTAGGTTTAACACCATTATTACTAGTCTAAAAGCACTTGATGAAGGTTTTTCTAGCAAGAACAATGTTAGGAAGTTTCTAAGGGCCTTACATCCAAAGTGGAGAGCAAAAGTCACGGCGATTGAAGAGTCGAAAGATCTCTCAACTTTATCACTCGATGAACTCATAGGAAACTTTAAGGTTCATGAGATGATAATTTTGAAGGACTCGGAATTAGTGAAAACCAAGAGTGAAAGGAAATCTCTTGCACTTAAAGCCAAGAAGGCACAAAGTGACCATGATAGTTCCTCGGAAAGCGATGACGAGGAGTATGCATTGGCGGTGAGAGATTTCAAGAAGTTCTTCAAGAGACGAGGCCAACACGTTAGGCAACCCAACTATGACAAGAAACCATTGTCAAAGAATCGGTTTGTCAAGAACGAAAAAGGTGATAGGAATTGCTTTAGATGTGGTGATCCAAATCACTTCATTGGTGATTTTCCAAAGCCCGCTCGTGATAAGAACCACACGGCATCGTTAGTGGCGCTTGGAGCGATAGCGGTGAAGATGATGATGACAACCCCAAAGAGGAGAAATATCTTATGGCTCACACTTCTAAAGAGGTACATTCCGAAACCGAATATTATAGCAATGATAGTTCCACTTTAGATGATATTGAATTTGAAGGCAAATATGATAGCTTACACAAACTTAGTCTTCAATTCATAGAAAAGAATAAAACCTTAAAATCAACCAAAACTAAGCTTGAAAATGAGATCAATGAACTTAGGGAGAAATTGGCTAAACTTGAGAAAAACAAAGAGGTTGATTTAGGTTGCTTAAGTTGTGAGAAACTTAGATTAGAGAATGAATATCTCAAGAGCACCTCCATTAAATTAGAAAAGTTTATGAAAGGTACTAGTGCTCTTGATGATATGTTAAACAAACAAGTTCATTCTAAGGAAAGACTTGGTCTAGGTTTTAACTCAAATGAAGCCTCAACTAGTGAACCAAAACAAGTCAGGTTTTCACAAAAAACGCCCACTGGACGCGGTTCCAAATTGTATGGCGCGGTTCCTTATCACTATGGAACTGCCGCCATAGATAAGGTACCGCGGCCAGAAGATGAATTTTGTGAAACCTAAACTTTCTGAAAAGTCTAAGTTAGATGAAAAACTAAAGCATCTTACTGTTAATAAGGTAAAATTACCCATACTTGACGACAATGCTATTGGTAAGTTCTACAAGCCATTAAGTAAACCTCTCATAGGAAATAGAAGTTTATCTAGACTATCATCTACTCCACCTAGAGTACGGAATGAGTCTAAGCCTAGAAGTAGAACGACAACGCCTAGAAGAGATAATCAAAACAACTCACGACCTAGAAGTAAAACTCCAACACCTAGAAGGAATAATAATAACTCTAAACCTAGATCAAATACACCTAGGAGAAATAATTAACAACAAAATGGTTACATGAATTACTACCCTCCTCCATTTTGTTCTCCATGGGGAATCCCCTCCTCATTCATGCCTCCCAACCAAATGCAAGGGATGTTTGGAACTAACAATTTTGGACCCATGAGATATTGGGGACCAAATGTTTGATCTTGTGTGTTGTTACCTAGATATGCTTGGGAATTGATTTGGAGCCCGATGAGTGGATTAAGGATAGTGGATGTTCTAAACACATGACGGGTAATCGAAGTTTGTTCTCGCATTACAAAGCATATGATGGAGGTAACGTCACATTCGCTAGTAGTCTACGTGGTAATATCATTGGCAAAGGTACGGTTTCTCTTGACTCCATGACCATTGAAAATGTTGAGCACGTAGACAACTTAGGATTTAACCTTTTAAGTATAGGTCAAATTTGTGATAATAAGTGTAAGGTCATCTTTTCGGAACATGACAGTGAAATCGTAAAAGATGGAAAAGTCATTGGAAAAGGTGTTAGAAAGCATGGGCTTTATGTCATGAAGGTTAATAAGAAGTCAAAAGACAACATATGTCTTGCGACTATAGATGATAGTTCTACTCTTTGGCATAGGAGATTAGGTCACGCTAATATGCGTTTAATTCAATCTTTAGTCTCTAAGGAGTTGGTAAGACACCTCCCCAAGATTAAGTTTGATAGTCACTTTTGTGATGCTTGCAAAGTTGGAAAGCAAGTTCACTCAAGTCACAAAGCCAAGAATTTGGTTTCGACCTCTCGGTGCTTAGAGCTCCTACATATGGATCTCTTTGGACCTTCCGTCATACGGAGTTATGGAGGTAACCTTTATACCCTAGTTATAGTTGATGACTATTCTAGATTCACTTGGACTAGATTTTTGGCATCTAAGAATGAAGCTTTCGATCACTTCGAAATCTTTAGTCGAAGAATTCAAAATCAAATAGGATGTTCAATTGTTTCTATTAGGACGGATCATGGTAGGGAATTTGATAATGAAGTGCAATTTGGTGCCTTTTGTGAAGCTCATGGTATTACCCATAACTTCTCGGCTCCTCGCACTCCACAATCAAATGGGGTAGTTGAAAGGAAGAATAGGACTCTCCAAGAGATGAGTAGGACGATGTTAAACGAGCAATCTTTTCCTCAAAAGTTTTGGTGCAATGCCGTAGACACATCGACTTATATTCTCAACCGAATTCTTATTCGACCTTTCCTAGGAAAGACCCCCTATGAGATTCTTAAAGGTAAGAAACCCTCATTAGAATACTTTAGGGTGTTTGGAAGCAAGTGCTTTATCCTCAACACCAAAGACTACCTTACCAAGTTTGACCCAAAGTCTTACAAATGTATCCTTTTAGGTTATTCCCAAACTAGTAAAGCCTACATAGTCCTAAATAGAACCACGGGGGTTATTGAAGAATCACTCAACGTAACCTTTGATGAAACCCCTCCTTCACCCAAGACACCACCATTGGTTGATGATGACTTGGATGAATTAGAAGTAGTTAAAGCCAAAGAGGTTAGAAAAATAGGAGTTGAAGACCTTGGTGTTGAAAAGGAAGTAAACATTAAGGAGTCTAGGGGTCATACTCTCAATAATGTCATTGGTGACTTAAATCAAAGGACCCTAAGATCTCAAGTCCAAAACCAAAGCAACTTCTTTTGTTTTGTCTCCTTGATTGAACCAAAGAATGTTAAAGAAGCTTTGACGGATGAGAGTTGGGTCATTGCAATGCAAGAAGAATTGAATCAATTCGTTGCCAATGATGTTTGGGAACTTGTTCCTCCACCTAGAAGTTCTACCATTATAGAAACCAAATGGGTATTTAGGAATAAGATAGATGAGAATGGTATTGTGTCTCGTAACAAGGCTAGACTTGTAGCTCAAGGCTATAATCAACAAGAAGGGATTGATTATGACGAGACATATGCACCGGTAGCTAGATTAGAATTAGGGGTGGAAACGAGCCGAGCCGAGCTCGAGCTCGCCAAGGCTCGAGCTCGGCTCGTTTAAGTTTTACAAAGATCGAGCTCGAGCTCGGCTCGTTTCGAGCCTTATTATTTAGGCTCGGGCTCGGCTCGTGGTTTGATAGAAAAGCTCGGGCTCGGCTCGAGCTCGGCTCGTTTATACGAGTTTGCAATGTAAACATAAAATTTGGCTCGAGCTCAGCTTGTAATATACCTAAATTAGGCTCGTTAATAAGATTGTTATCAAGCTCGTTAAGAAGCTCGTATATAAAACATTAGGCTCGTTTAGGCTCGCGAGCCCAAACGAGCTTTGTACGTAAAGCTCGGGCTCGAGCTCGTTTAGTAAACGAGTTGCAACTTAGGCTCGAGCTCGGGCTCGAGCTCGTTTAGGCTTGGCTGGTTCGAGATTTTTACCGATCCGATCCCGAGCTTTTCACGAGCAGCTCGGCTCGTTTCCACCCCTAATTAGAATCAATTAGAATCCTTTTAGCCTACGCTTGTGCCTTAGATTTTAAGCTTCAACAAATGGATGTAAAGAGTGCATTTCTTAACGGTTTGATCAATGAGGAGGTATATGTGGCTCAGCCTCCCGGCTTCATTGATTTTGAGAAACCGGACCATGTTTACAAGCTTAAGAAAGCACTTTATGGACTCAAACAAGAACCCAAAGCTTGGTATGATAGACTTAAAGCGTTTCTTGCTAAACATGAGTATACCGTGGGAATGGTAGATGATAACTCGATTTTACTCAGGTTACAAAGTTAAAGTTATGTTCATTGATGTGTGTCTAATCGAATTGATCTTAGTTCTCTATGTGACTCAGTTTTATTTTGGTGGAACAAATATTTTTGGTCGGTTTTTAAATTTAAAAATGCAAAGACTTAAAAGTAAATGTCGTTAAAGTAAAGGGCAAGTATTGAATCTAAGTCTAATTAAAACTAAATGTGCGATATTTAAAAAACGTGACGGTAGGTAAAATAATTAAATGACTAAAAATTAAAAGCGTGACGGAAATTAAAATTAGACAAGTATTAAAAACATAAACTAAAAATTTAACAAGACAAAATAAGAGAAAACAACCTCCAATCGGAATATATTCCGATCAACCACAATCGGGATATAGACTTACCTTAGATCGGAAAGTGAATAACCAACCCCCTGATCGGAATGTAAATTAGAGTACCCAATCGGAATGCTGTCACCCTGTCAGATCGGAATACCCACGTTACCTTGATCGGAAAGTTGTTTACTTACCTTGATCGGAATAATGGATAGGACCTTGGTCGGAATGATGTTAAGTACCCAATCGGAATATTTGTCACCCCCCTATCGGAATACCAACATGCACCTCAATCAGAATGTTGTACTGAACACCAATCGGAATACTGTCACTTGCACACCAATCGGAATATCCAACCAACCTCCAATCGGAATACCAAAGTCTTCCCCAATCGGAATAATGAAACCCTTTTCAGATTGGTACCGATCGGAATACAAAACCCTTTTCCGATTGTCACGATCGGAAAACGGGGAAAAGTTCACGAAATAAGCTACACAAATAAGCTATTGTTCTAATAAGCACTAGACTAAATCCTAAGGTGGAACCGTGTGAAAATAAGCTAACAAACTGAAAGTTAACAACTTTTAAACACGAAAAAGATAAACTTTTAAGAAAAACAACTTTTTATATAAAAGTAACTTGTGTAAAAACTATATAAACTTGAAAATAAATCAAATAAGCTATGAAAATAAGAGATTTAAAACAATCAAAAGCATAAAAATCAAACCTTTAACAAATCAACAAGTTAAAAACGTGTAAATCAAAGAAAGGTAGAAGAAGATTAACAAGATAAAGTAAAGGTGCAAGTAATTAAAAGAAACACTTACTTGAAAATTAAAGGTAATTAAAGGTGCAAAACATGTATTTAAAGGTGCAAGTAATTAAAGGTGCATAAATGAAAGTGGAAGAATGGTTTGTCAAGCCACCAACAAAATGAAAAGTGATTAGCTAATGACTATATATAGGGGATTAGGGAGGAGGTTAGAGGAAGCTTCCTCCTCTCCTTCCTTTCTTCCTTAATTGCATGCTTAGGTCCCTCCTCTTCTTTAATCTTTTTGTTAATTGCGCCATTAGTCCTTAAGCCTTCAAATCTTCTTTAATCTTGGACTTTAACGACTTTTGGCTCGGGATTTCTTTGGATTCGTCTTTTAATTCTTCAATAAATAAGACTTGAGTTCCTCGGCTTTAAGTGAACTTCCGTCTTTTGACTCTTTCTTCGATAAATCTTCAGAATTGGTCTTGGACTTCCGTTCTTTTTGCACTCTTGACTTCTTGACTTCGTCTTTTCATCTTTTTCTTTAATAAAAGTCCGCAAATGCCCGTGAATTCCCGTGTTTCCTCCACTTTTCACCTTTTCGTCCTAAATTACAACAAAAACACAAACCACGCATAATTCCGACATAAAAGACGTAAAATACACGTTTTGGTCCGGTCATTATTGTAATTAAGTGGTAGAAAAGATAGGTGTTTACACACCTATCAAATCCCCTACACTTGACCATTGCAATGTCCTCATGCAATGCATTAGTTACAAAGCAAGATTACACTTTTCATCATAATCAATCCACGTTGGCCTTTATTAAAGAGATAGAAAATTAAAGACATTCAAAATAAAGAAATCAAAAGCATACCTTTGGTTTTGAAAATGTCATGAATAATCATCATCCTCAACTTTTCACTTTCTCCAAACCAAGCTTAAAAACGAGATCATTGTTATTATAAGTTAGTAGACTAACACGAACTCATGTGGGCCAATTATTCACTTAGACTCCATTATTCCTATGGGTATCTCTTATATTTTATTATTTGTCTTAAATGAGCACGAAGATGCATTGTTTGACTTATTTAGATAATTATTAAGTCTGAAAATAAAGTGCACGATTTAATCAATAGTTAGCTAAAGGACCAAATCTTTTAAAACTGCTTCTCGGGATATCAAAAAGTTCATATCTTGGCATAACTTGGTTCGCGATTTGAGACCTTTCTCGGGCCGATATTTGGCAGCGACTTCATACTTCAAATCTTGAGAGACGTTCATGAAATAATGGTCTTCTCTTCATAATTGGAATTTCTTCACTTGAAGTTTTGAGAGATTCATACTTGGACCACGACTTCTTCATTTTTCTCCAATCATTATTTTGGACTTTGATATACAACGATCCGCCTCCTTTATTGACTTGGATCTATTTATCCTCATACCTTGCTAGGGTCTTTTCGGATACATTTCTCCATGACTTTTGGGGAGTTTTTGCTTTACGTCGTGTGTCTCGATCCTTCATATTGATTTTCGATAAATGATTCTTCACATCACTTTGGATCTTTAGCAACAAAACATAGCCCTCATGCCTTGTTAGGGCCTTTTCGGACTCGCCAATCTTCGCGCCCCGCTTCATAAGTTATGCCTTGGCTATGAACTCTCGTCATTACCGAGCAACTTTTAAACGATCTGGGGCTAGAAGCTAAGTAACTTTTCAAATCGTACAACCTTATTTATTAGCAGATAATTTATTAAGCAAGTGATTGTTGGGAATAAATTATGGGTCAGTTCACTAGACGCTGATAAGAAGAAGTCAAGCGCTGATAGGATGACATTGGACGCTGACAGCCAAGCGTTGACATTTGAAGAAGTCAACGCTGACAGCCTTGAAGATTAGCACTGATGGAATATATCTTCATACGAATCATTTTGTTTATTTGTTTCTTTATTTGTGTATGGTAAAGATAAGCTCGACATTGTATTTTCTATTATTATCTTTACCTAGAATAGTTGATTCGTAGCTTATTGTACAAGACTTCTTAATCTATAAAAGAAGATCTTTTAGGTTAAAGTTAATTATCAGTTTTCATAAGTTTTCACAAGTTAAACCTCTTTCATTGTAATCAAGTTCGATCATTCTAATACAAGTGAAAGTTTGTTTAACATCTTTGTGTTTTAGATTAAGTGTTAATTCCGCATAACACTTAGTTACTTTATTCATAAGCAAAGGTTTCTCTACGTGTATTACTTGATCTAATCTCGTATACACAAAGCTTAATCGATCTAAGTTTGGGATCAACAAGTGGTATCAGAGCTTGTTGAGAAACTTTTGATCTTTAAGTAACGCAAGAACCCTAAAACACCAAAAACCCTAAAAACCCTAAACCCTAAAAACATCATGTCTGGCACAAATCAGCCTTCTGCTTTGCTACAAAACAACTCCACAAACCCTAGTATCAAAATTCCCATGTTTGATGCCAGGAACTTCGAGCTTTGGAAGTCTAACTTTGAGCAATACATAGCCATCCATGACTACACTCTTTGGGAGATTGTTGAATATGGGAACACATTCAACAAAGCTCAAAAGATTGCCAATGCTATTGCCACAAGGATAGCTCTTCCTAATTGTCCTGAAGCTGATAAGAAGGAAAAGCCTGAAGATGGAAGAGCTGTATCTGCTGAAGATGTAGCCAAGAAAAGGGTGGACATGAAAATCTTGAACATCATGAAACACGCCTTAGGTCATGAGAATCAGCACAAGTACAAACGCTTTGAATCTGCAAAAGAGCTTTGGGAAGCTCTTGAAGTAGCACATGGTGGCAATGCTGACACAAAAGAAGAAAAGAAGAAGCAACTCATGCATGAGTATGTTGTCTTCAAGGCTCAACCCAATGAGAATCTCAGCAGTGTGAGAAGTAGACTGCTTGATATCACAAGTCAACTTTCCTTCATGGGAACACAGATTGATGACCCTGACTTGAATGCTACTTTTCTCAAAAGTCTTGGTGATGTATGGAAGATTGAGACAAGATCCATTCTTGTCAATAACACCCACAAGACCTCCAGGTTTGATGACATCTTCAACAAACTAAGACTGTTGGAGAATGAATGGCTTTTGGAGAGTGATAATAAATCTTCCAGTAGCAACATGGCCTTCTTCTCACAAAGTGAAGGCCAATTTGATTCCATGAACTCCTATGGACATCCAGTCACTGGATCTCAATGTGTCAACGCTGGATCACAGTCTGTCAGCGCTGGATCATATCCTGTCAACGCTTTATACTCAAGCGCTGACACACATAACTTTGGCGCTGATAGAATTAAACCTGTTGGTTTAGATCTAGATACTGTGTGTGCATTCATTGCTTCTTTGCCCAGTGATTCAAGGATTACATATGAAGATCTTGAGCAGATAAGTGATGAGCAATTGGAAGAGATGGACATCAAGTGGACTATGGCTCTTATAAGTTTAAGAGCAAACAGGTTTAATAAAAGGTTCAAGAAGAAGATGACCTTTGATGCTAAGGATGTCGCTGGATTTGACAAATCCAAAGTTGAGTGCTACAATTGTCATCGGATGGGGCACTTTATGAGGGAATGTAGATCTCTAAGAAGATCTGATGCTGGTAAGCCTTCAAGCCAAATGGTTAAGAGCCAAGATTCCAAGGCCATGGTTGCTGTTCAACAAATTGATGGTGTTGGAGGATGGGACTGGAGCTGGAACTTTATGGCTAAGGATGAGGAAGAGGACAGAGCTTTGGTTGCTGAAGTTAAAGAAGAGCATGTTGAATATGCTCTCATGGCACACTCCTCCTCTTCATCAGACAATGAGGTATATGATGATGCTTTCTGTTCTAAGGGTTGTCGTTTAAATACTGAAAAACTAAATCAAGAGATAGTAAAATTATTAGATGAGGCAAGTACTGAAAGATGCAAAGTATCTAATTATCAAATTGCTCTTACCCAAACAGAAAAGACAGTAGCTGAGTATAAGAAAATGGAGTTTGATTTAAAGGATCAAATAAATATCTTAAAACATGAGTTACATCAAATTAAAGATATTCAAGATATCACAAACAGGGTTAATCTTGATTTGATAGCTCAGTTAGATGAGGCTAACAAAAATAAAGATAATGTGAGTCTTAAAATCCAGAGATTTGACAAGGCCACACAATCCCTAGGAGAGTGTGTTAGTAAACAAAGAGACTCTAAGGACATGAGTGGGATTGGGATGAAAGATTATACTGGTGTTCCACCACCAGCTGGGGATTTCTATGGTGTCCAATCAAAGGACTTATCTTGGACTGGCTTGCCAGAACTCCAAGAGAAGGAATTCATTCCTCCACCTAGAGTGACTTCCCCAGTTGAGGAATACCAACAAAAACTGACTGACCTAGATGAGTGGAAGAAAGCTAACCACACTTTGTTTGTTAAGGGAGGGTTGTTGTGTGAAAGTCCAAATGAGCCCACACCAATCAAGAGCCATGATCCTACACCTATTAAAATCACACACCCTACCACTGGCAAAGTTGTTGACCTTGGCCCACAAACTGTTAGAAAACCTAGTGTTAAGTATGCAGAGATGTATAGGAATACTAGGTCACCAAAAAGCCAAGTTAGTAACCATGGAACAGGCTTTTTTGCTTCTAGACCTAAGACTATGTCTAGAAAAGCTTGTTACTCATGTGGTAGCTTTTCACATTTGGCATACAAATGTGTCAACGCTTCCAATGTCAACGCTGATAGGAACCATTTCAGCGCTGACAAAAGTCAACATAGGTCAAACACTGTCAGACCCAATACCTTTGTGAACAAAAGTTCACAAGTTGTTAGACCAGCCCCATTCTTTTCTAGAGGGTCTAACACACAAGGCCTAAGACCTTTCCAAAAGTCAAACACTTGGTCCAATAGGCAATGGGTTCCTGTAGCAAACCCTAGGTTTAACGCTGATAAAGGCAATCGGGGCGCTGACAAGAACAATTTCAGCGCTGACAGACACACTGCCAAACCTAGGTATTTGCAACCACAGGGAAATAGGCCTAAAGCTTCTACTAGCTTAACATGGAGACCAAAACAAGACCAAAACCCTAATTCTACTGGTCTTTTTATGAGATGCAACAGGTTTCATTATATTTTAAAGGCCATGTCCATACCAGTTGGGGTTAACTGGGAATTTCATTTAAAAAGGGATGAAAATGGGGTTGTTATGAGAACCAAGTCTGTTCTTGTTGAACAACCAGATGAATCCAAGTCTTCCAAGGCTTGGGTTCCCAAAGAAAACTAATGTGTTTTCTTTATGTGCAGGGCATTCAGAAGAAGATCAATGATTATGGATATTGGGATAGTGGATGCTCAAGGCACATGACAGGAAAGGAAGACTATCTGACAAACTTCACTCCTATTCAAGATGGTGATAAGGTATACTTTGGAGGGGGCTATGGCACCATCACAGGAAAAGGAACCCTTATTACCAATAATCTACGTTTTGAGAATGTCTTCCTGGTAAAAGAACTGGATTATAATTTGTTTAGTGTATCACAAGTGTGTGATAACAAAAATAAGGTTCTTTTCACAGATACTGAGTGCTTGGTGTTAAGCAAAGATTACAAGCTCCCTGAGGAGAAATACATAGAATTTAGAACACCAAGGCATAAAGACATATATAATGTGAATCTTAATGGAATTAGGATGAATAATAAAATGATGTCATGTTTTTATGCTAAAGCCTCAGTAGATGAAAGTAATCTTTGGCACAGGAGGTTAGGGCACATAAACTTTAAAAATATCAATAGACTTGTGAGACTTGGTTTAGTTGATGGTTTGCCTGAAAAGGCTTTCCACAATGACCACTCTTGTGTTGCATGTCTTAAGGGCAAGCAGCACAAGGTCTCATTCAAATCTAAACAGGTGCACTCTAGTTCTAAACCACTTCACTTATTGCATATGGACCTCTTTGGTCCAACTAATATAGAAAGTTTGAAGGGTAAATCATATTGTTTTGTTATCACTGATGATTTTTCCAGGTTTACATGGACTTTCTTTTTAGCCAAGAAAAGTGAAACTGCCCAAAGTCTGATTAATTTCATTACCCAGATTGAGAAGAAGAATGGTAATGAGGTCAAAATTATTAGAAGTGACAATGGGGGTGAGTTTAGAAATCAGTTGTTAGATGATTTTTGTGCCAAGAAAGGGATTACTAGGCAGTTTAGCATAGCTAGAACCCCACAGCAAAATGGGGTTGCTGAAAGGAAGAATAGAACCCTAATTGAAGCAGCCAGAACCATGTTGGCTGATGCCCACTTTCCTATAGCCTTTTGGGCTGAAGCTGTTAACACAGCTTGTTATGTTCAAAATAGGGCATTGGTCAACAAAATACATAATAAGACACCTTATGAGTTACTTTGGGGAAGGAAGCCAAATATTGGCTTTCTCAAGCCTTTTGGTTGTCATGTAGTTGTTTTAGAAACTAGTGATGCCCTAGGTAAATTTGATACAAAAGGTGATGAAGGCTACTTCATGGGTTATTCAGTGCAGAGCAAAGGATATAGGATTTACGTTAAAAAGGAAAAACGTATACTTGAAAAAGTGCATGTTAGGTTTTTAGAGAGTAAACCTAGTGATCCTGAAAGTGGTCCAAATTGGTTGTTTGACTTGGAACCTTTATCTAGAGCTTTAAATTATATGCCTGTTACTGATCCAGACATTGTGAAGGTAACTTTAAGTGTTTTGGAAAAGAGAATTGGTAATGTTTCAGGTATACAGGTTGCTAAGAAGGATGGACCACCAGCAGTTGAATCATCTCCCACACAAGAATATGTTACACTTCCTATATGGACAGATGAGTATTATGCTGCTGCTGCTGCTGCTAGAAAAGATAATGGTGGTGTCCAAATACCACCAAATACAAACATGCATGGATCTTCAGGCACTGACAAAGGGAAATCAAGCGCTGACAAGAGCAATTCAGACGCTGATGGATCAGACGCTGACAACAACAGTTCAAGCGTTGTTAGCCCAAGCGCTGACAAACAAGGTTCAGACTTTGATGACACCTTTGCACACCTTTTCTCTTCCCATTTTGAACAAGGTGGACCTTCTAATGTCCATGAAGAGATTTCTGTTGATCAAAGAGAGTCTGATGAAGAGGATATTGGCAACATGGAGCGTGAAGTTGAGGACACCAGACTTTTTAAAGGAGGAGTTCTCACTTCCACACAAAAGGATCACCCCTCATCTCAGATCATTGGTGATGTTATGGCTCCAGTTCAGACAAGAAGATCCCATCAAAGTCTTGGTGGATTTATTGCCAATATACACAAGAAGGTTGATACCCCTCTTGTACAAGCATGTTTGTTTGCATGTTTTCTGTCACAAGAAGAACCCAAGAAGATTTTTGATGCTCTCAAAGAACCTAGTTGGGTGGAAGCAATGCAGGATGAGCTTCACCAATTTGCTATACAGGATGTTTGGGAGCTGGTTGATTGTCCTAGATATGTGAGACCAATTGGGACAAGATGGGTTCTAAGGAACAAGAAAGATGAAAGGGGTATTGTGGTCAGAAACAAGGCACGTTTGGTAGCTCAAGGATATACACAAGAGGAAGGTATAGATTATGAAGAAGTTTTTGCTCCAGTTGCAAGAATTGAAGCTATAAGAATTTTTCTAGCTTATGCCTCTTGTATGAACTTCACTGTTTATCAAATGGATGTGAAGAGTGCTTTCCTCTATGGAACAATTGTTGAGGAGGTATACGTTATGCAACCTCCTGATTTTGAAGATCCTGAGAATCCAGACAAGGTTTATAGAGTGAAGAAAGCTATGTATGGACTTCATCAGGCCCCAAGAGCATGGTATGGTACATTGTCCACTTACTTGGTGGAAAATGGTTTTAAAAGGGGCACCATAGATCAGACATTGTTCACAAAGAAGAAAGGTAAGGATGTCTTACTTGTCCAGGTCTATGTTGATGATATCATTTTTGGATCCACAAATCCAAAGATGAGTGAAGACTTTTCCAAGCTTATGACAGATAAATTCAAGATGAGTGCAATGGGTGAGATGAACTTCTTTCTAGGCTTACAAGTTCAGTAGAAAGAAGATGGTATCTTCATCTCTCAAGACAAATATGTAGCTGAAATCTTGAAGAAATATGGTTTTTCTCCACATGAAAAGGATGCTTCCACTCCTATGGATAGGGAACACCCTTGGGGGAAAATTGGAGCTGGAAAGGATGTGGATGTTAGGCACTATAGATCAATGATTGGTTCATTGATGTATCTTACAGCCTCAAGACCTGACATCATGTTTGCTGTGTGTGCTTGTGCATGCCATCAAGTGACTCCCAAAGAATGTCACCTTTTTGCTGTGAAAAGAATTTTTAGGTACCTAAGATGCTATCCAGATCTTGGCTTATGGTACCCAAAAGATTCTCCATTGGAGCTTATTGCATATTCAGACAGTGACTATGGTGGTGACAAGTTTGATAGGAAATCCACAACTGGTGGTTGTCAATTTCTTGGGAGTAGATTAATATCTTGGCAATGCAAGAAACAAACAGTGGTGGCAAACTCTACAACTGAAGCAGAATATGTTGCAGCAGCTGCTTGTTATGGACAAGTCTTATGGATTCAGAACCAGCTGTTGGATTATGGGTATAATTTCATGCATACCAAGATTTTTGTAGACAATAACAGTACTTTATGCATTATTAAAAATCCTGTACATCATTCTAAAACCAAACACATAGAAATTAGACATCATTTTATAAGAGATTGCTTTGAGAAAGGTTTAATACAACCAGATAGGGTAGCCACAGAGGATAATGTGGCTGATTTATTAACTAAACCTTTTGATGCTGGAAGATTTCAATATTTGGTAACAAATATTGGAATGGTTAATCTCACTTAATATGTGTTTTGGAACCTTTTTGTAAAAGTATGTACAGGATAATGCATTGTTATTGGTCTTTGTGATGATTTAGATTTTTCCACTTTATTTTTCTAACACTGACAAAGGTAAATGTAACGCTGATAAGTGTTATTTTGCCGTTGTTAGAGATATTATTGTCTAACGCTGACAAGAGTTCCTTCAACGCTGATAAGTGTTGTCGGGGCGCTGTCAGCAACAAATGTTAGTTTTGTGGTTTTCAATCTAAATGTGTAGGTGGTGGTAGCTTTATGCCATTGGATACAGAGTTGCTTATGGATCTTTGAAGAGCTATTTGGACATGTTTTTGTTTATGGATGATGGTTGGAATATTTATATTCCTATCTTGACATAAATTTTTAATGTTCATATATATTTTAAGGAACTCATGTATCATAGTTTAAGGGGAGGTTTAAGGAACCTTTAGGACTTTTGGGTATTCTTATAGTACTCTCATCATAATTCTAGATTGTGTCCACAGGTGAGTATGGGTTAGTTTTACTAAACCATGAGGCACTGTAGCATGCAAAGTTGACAAACTATGCATGCTGCCAAGACATTTTTGGCCTAGAATTGGTTGTGGTCTGATGGGAGACTTGGGAATATCTTTGTTATGGGTTTACCTGGGAGTTACAAAGAATTTTATGAAATAGCTTTGTTGGTAAGTATTTTGGTTAGCAAGGGACACTAGAGGACATTTGTGTCTATCTTGCTTAAGCAAGTGTGCATAAATGGACAGTGCTTGCCGCCCAGTAATTATTATCAACTTGTAAGATATTTCCCTTAGGATAAATTACTTTGTTAAGGTCTTTTTCTTTTTAAATATTTTTTTTATTTTTCAGACGCTGACAAGTTTTTCTCCAAACGCTGTTACGTCCAATCGTGACGCTGACAAGGCTTTAGGCAAACGCTGACAAGAAAATATAGCCGTTGGGCGCTGATGGGCTATTTTTGACCGTTGACACCTAGTGGGCCCTACCCAGTTGTTATTTTTGACTAATCTTTGGCCGTAATTTTGGGGAGTTGTTACTTTTAATTAATGCATGAGATAAGTTATATTTGATTTAATATTTTCATCATTGCTCTTTGAATATAACTGCCTCATTTTTTACCAATCCAAATCATGCATCTCTCCTATAAATTTGGCTAAACTTTTTGTTCTGGGTATTCATATTTTCTTGTCTAACATTTTTCTCCTAGATTTTTCCCATATCACATAACCTAAACAGATTTAAACATGGCACCAAAGTTCAACTCAACCAATCTGACATTGGAGTTCAAGAGCCAACATAATATGGTCGCTTACTTGGCTGATGATAATGATTTGTTCCCTCAGTATTCACAAATGGTGGCATTTTTAAATGCATCCTCTATAAGGTATGCACTTTCTCATGTACCATTGGTCCCTGTCGCACACATTAGACAGTTTTGGAATAATGCTAGTTCCACAACAGCTAATGGAGTGACCACATTAACATCTACTGTTCATGGAAGAACATGGGTGGTCACTGAAGCCTTGGTTCGCTAAGCTTTGCGTCTTGATGACGCTGATGGTGTGACTACCCTTGCCGTTGCAACAATAGAACAAGGTCTTAGGGAATTGGGTTATCCTATTCCTGCTGGTAAATCTTTAAATAAATATCATAAGCAGGAATTTCCCTCTGACTGGAAATATTTGATACATGTCCTTCTTCAATGCTTAAGTCCAAAATGTACTGCTTTTAATGAAATAAACAGGTCAATTGCCAGTGCTTTGGTTTGTATGTCACGTGGGCTTAAGTATAATTTTTCAAAAATGATTTTTGAAGGGATGTGTAAAAATAAGGGAAGTAAAATGACTTTGTCTTACCCAAGATTTTTGCAAATGGTGTTTGATTTACAAGAATATTGTACTAGGGATCATGACACTTTTTATGAGATCCCTAAGCAAAAGAAAACCATTTTTGACAAGATGAGCTCCACAAACAGATCCATACCTCTCCCCCAAGCCATGCTTGAAGTAATTCAGGCTGCTCAACCACAACCAGACCCTGCACCCCAACTTGAGCCTATCCATGAACCATTACCTTCACCTGATCACATGGACGTTGACCAACCCAATGTCAACGCTGACACTCAAAATGTTGGCGTTGACACAGCCAATCTCAACGCTGATGACATCCCTGAACAATCCCAAACACCCCTTAACCAACCAACACCCACACAACCTACTTCATCTTCCACCCCCTTACAATCTAGGTTGAATAAACGCCAAAGGACTACTGGAGTGTTCTCCTCTAGTGGTCCTAGCCTTGTAGCAGAGAGAACCACCTCCACAAGTGTGGCTGGTGCCATGGATGAGGCTGGGGCTATTGACACAGGCTTAGAAGCTGGTCAAGACAGTCCCAACATCATTAAGACCTCATCCATGCCCTATGATTCTATTTTGGGAGGTCAAATCCCCATTCTAGCTGAGGGCAGATTGGAACCTATGACATTGACTGAATTTACGGCTGCTGTCATTAGCTTGCAAAAGCAAAATGTCAGCCTTGTACAAATTGTCAACACTCAGGGCCGCGAACTACAAGTATTGAGGGAGCGGGTAACTGTTTTGGAGAATCCAAGTAGCAGGAGTAGAATGGAGGAATCTTCCAAAGGGGAGGATGAAGAGGATGAGCTGATTCATACAGCTAGTGAGAAGAGTTCACAATTTAGTGAATCTTTAAATGTTGCTGAAGCACTTACCAACTTGAAGAAGCACCCAATTATTGATACATCCAAGGTAACTCCTTTGAACTTGGAAGGATCTTTCACAGCAACAATGGGCGCTGATACAGGTTTGGACGCTGACACATCCAGCGCTGACAAAGGTAATCGGGGCGCTGATAAAGGTAACTTGAACGCTGACAAAGTTGCAGGTGGTGTTGATGTATTCCAGTCATCAGCAATCATCAAAGATGTGTCCACACAGGTTTCTTCTTCTACCTTACCTATTATTGATCCAAAAGACAAGGGTAAGGGGATTATGGTTGAAGAAGATGTTCCAAAGAAAGATGCAGCACAAATTGCATTTGATGAACAGTTGGCTGCACAACTTTTGGAAAGAGATTTGAAGAGGAGTGGTAGATCACCATTTGTTGCCACTTCTGAGAGTGAGGAAGAGAGTGGTGATGAAAAAGAAGGAGATAGCTCAGATTCAAGTGTTCAAATTATTGAAGATCCAGAAAGACTTGAATATGGGGATGAGTTAGCAAAAGAAAGATTGAGTGATTTGAAGAATCAGATTGATTGGGACCTTCCAGAAATCACCAGAATGTACCATGCTTGGGAAGACAAAGTAATGGACAACCCAGGGATGAGTTTATCAGATCAAATTTGGGGGTTGGAAATTCTTCTCAGGGTACAAGATGACATAAAGGTGATTTTGAGGTTTAATGCACAAGAGGTCAAGACTTGGCTTAAAAGAGATAGAAGACAGTTGTACTATAAGTTGCTTAGATGCCATCAACCTAGATGGACATACAAGAAGTTGCTGGCTTTATCTTTTGAGGAGCTAGAGTATAGGGCACATCCTATTTGGAGGAATGTGCAAGAACAAAATGTCTTACAGTTTCTTTCAGAAGAAAGGAAACAAGAGCTTGCTGAGGAAATGCAGATTCAAAAGGAGATGAGGATTGCTCAAAGACCAGTGAAGAAAGGAGATCCTCTCCAATTTCCTAAAGATATGGATGTGTATTATCCAACTGAAACTGTCATAAGGAAGCATCTCAAGCTTTCTCCATTGGAAGCTTCAGATTTGGTTAATGTAGTACCTCTAGATGACAGAAATCCAATCATAAGTTTTGATGAAGATGAGTGTGGATTTTGGAAGATTGGCAGGTTTGGAAAGGAGGTACATACTTTCACTTCTATTATTTCTATCTTTGCAAGCATAGACAGAGAAGACTTGGTACATCTATGGAGATTAATAGAGGCCAAGTATACAGCTGAAGCACCTACTTCAGCAAATGGAATAAGACTATGGCACACATTTTTGACTTTGTGTGGTCCAAGGGAAGCAGATCCTGCCATATGGAAGGATCTTGAAGATGATCTCAGTAATCTTCATTGGAGGCTTTATTCTACTTGTGGTGTATTTCATTTGAGCTCTACAAAGTTTTCAGAGTATCTACTTGTGGATGCTAACTATTTCTTGTCCAAAGAAGTATTGGAGAAGATGAAGGAGACACCCTTGGAGATTGATTATACTAGTGACGTGGCCAAAGACTTGATTAGATATGTTTATCACCAACATAAGAAGTTTTTGTAAGATTCCTCCTAAGCCTTAAGTTTTTATTCAGAAACTTGATCATTGGAATAGATATCAAGTTTAGGGGAGGATTGTTGGGAATAAATTATGGGTCAGTTCACTAGACGCTGATAAGAAGAAGTCAAGCGCTGATAGGATGACATTGGACGCTGACAGCCAAGCGTTGACATTTGAAGAAGTCAACGCTGACAGCCTTGAAGATTAGCACTGATGGAATATATCTTCATACGAATCATTTTGTTTATTTGTTTCTTTATTTGTGTATGGTAAAGATAAGCTCGACATTGTATTTTCTATTATTATCTTTACCTAGAATAGTTGATTCGTAGCTTATTGTACAAGACTTCTTAATCTATAAAAGAAGATCTTTTAGGTTAAAGTTAATTATCAGTTTTCATAAGTTTTCACAAGTTAAACCTCTTTCATTGTAATCAAGTTCGATCATTCTAATACAAGTGAAAGTTTGTTTAACATCTTTGTGTTTTAGATTAAGTGTTAATTCCGCATAACACTTAGTTACTTTATTCATAAGCAAAGGTTTCTCTACGTGTATTACTTGATCTAATCTCGTATACACAAAGCTTAATCGATCTAAGTTTGGGATCAACAAGTGATGGGAGAATAGGCTTATAATTAACTCACATAAATTCACGAAAGAATACCGAACTTATAATTGGCTCTATCATCTCTCGTTCTCCACAGTTTAAAATCTCAAGTAATGAGACTCGTGGATACTTAGCCTATTAAATCAAAGTTTTGGGTTTTCGAGCCGCCTATAGGATCTTGCAAATTCTTAGACTTTTTCAAGTTTAGAAATCGCATTTTAAAGTTCCCTTGATAAACGACTCTCTAGGATCAATTATAGGATCTTGCGAAAAGTTCTTGTTCTTAACCCGTGAGGGTTAAGACTTTCGCTTTTTATAGCTCCCTATATAAAAGCCTAGCAAAACTTGACTTAAACATGTTAAGGATACTAGCTAGAGTAAACTCGGGTTGAGTCAAAAGATTCACAACGCTTGAAAATTAAAACCACTTATTAAACATTTATTCTAGCAAAGAAAGAAAATAACTATACAAAGGTAAAAACTAATAGGCCAAAATAGATCAAAAATTTTGAAAAATGTCGAAAAATTGATTTTCCGGTTAAAATGAGGACAAATACAAGGAAAAGACCACTTAACTTCGATAGAAGTCCCCCCTACACTTAAGATAAACATTGTCCTCAATGTTTAAGCATGTGGGAGTAAACTCCCCTACACTTAGGACATTGTGCACGTTGTTTAAATCTTGCTAAGGAAAAGACAACTAAAGAGATTCCTATTTTAATATTGAGAAAATATAAAATAGTGAATCGAAAAGAGTTTAGGATAGAACCGGGAAGAAGTAGAACACGGAATCACGGGTCGTCAAGAATCATTAAGAGTGGATCATTGAAGCTCGAATCCCTAATTAAGAAGTGAGGAGAGGAAATAGCAATCCAAAGGGGTCCCCCCTACACTTATGGTAAAGAAAGTGGAAAGGTAGATGCATGGGTTGCCTCCCAAGAAGCGCTTGGTTTTTGTTTACCGAGTCGTTAGCTTGACTCGACCTTGATCATCAACGGAAGAAGCATGAAATATATCCACCAGGATCAAAGACATAGTTTTCATCCATCAATAAGCACGAGCTTAAGGCGAATAAGGCAAGCCAAAAGAGAAATGGCAGGGTTCCCTTAAGCAGTGATGAAGTACAGTAGAAGCAAGGATGAAGTGGTGCAAGCAGATGTCCATACGTTCCAAAGATATTTCCTTTTATTTCATCAGGTGGATACTGAGATGGCTTAAAAACTTCAATACCGGGATCGAACACCTTTTCCTTCAGGGGAAAATAGCACTCCGGCTCAGCCGAGTGTGAAGAAGATCCGCAAAGAAGCACAACCTCGTCCTCAGGAGTGGGACAAAGAGGTGTCAAATCATACGTGCAACGGATTTTGGTGTCAACCGGTTTCTTCTCCTTTGACAAAATGCTCTTCAAATCCAAAGTAGGATCAAGACGATAATCTTAAAAATCCAAAGGAGGAGCATCACTCTCATGAGGGAAGTATGTGTTGAGAAATTCAGAGAAATCTTCATCAAATGAATAATCGTCCAAAGTAGGATCGAGTGATGGCGGAGGATCTTCAGCATGTGAAGAATCGCTCGAGAGAGTATCAGCCTCATCAAAATCATCGAAAGTGGGCAGCTCGGGATACTCAGAAGTACAATCAAAATCATCCGAGTCTGAGCTAGAATCATCATCATCATAAGCATCAAAGACCGGTTGAGAATCATAAATGGGAAAAGCGTCCAAAGTAGAGTGAGAATCATCCACATTATCTTCAAAGAGTGGATTATCAGTGGAAGACTCGAATAGAGGATTGTCATAGACGGTAAAGTCATCGAGCACATTAATCATATTCACTGATTCTCGGCCTCCAAAGGATTTGCCTGTAAGCTTCCCCATTTTGAAAACTTGTGCATCATCCCCGACTCTTAAGATTAACTCACCTTCGGCAACATCCACTAAAGCTCGTCCGGTTCTCAAGAATGGCCGACCAAGTATTAAAGGAATACGAGGGTCCATTTCATAATCAACTACGACAAAATCGACCGGGAAGGTAAATGTGCCAACTTTAATGAACACGTCTTCGGCTATACCAACAGGGTAAGCGAGAGTGCGATTTGCAAGTTCAAGAGTCATCTTTGTTGGAGTGAGGTCGGGCAATGATAGTGTTTTCCAAACACTCAATGGCATCAAATTAATACTGGCCCTGAGATCAGCAAGGGCAGTAAATTCTTCAGTTTTGTTGAACACGCAAGGCAACACAAAACGACCGGGATCTCCAAGCTTTTCCGGAAGTTCTTTAAGAATAACTGCAGAGCAGTTTTCATTTAAGCGTGTGTTGGCGAGTTCCATCAGCTTCTCCTTCTTGTTAAGCAATTCCTTAAATGCTTTAACAAATTTGGGCATGTGGACAAGTGCTTCAAGAAAGCTAATGTTGAAGTTCATTTGAGAAATCATCTTGATATAGCTAGTTACTTGAGCGTCCTCCTTGTTTAGCATTTTGTTCTTGCCCAAGCGAGAGGGATAAGGGATATTAGGTTTGGGTGGTGAGGGTGCAGATGTGGTAGGTAACGGTTGAGATGTTGAAGGGTCATTGGCGGGAACTTCATCACGTCGAGGCGGAGACGGTAATGGTGCACTAATACTAGGTGTAGGAGGAGTAGGGATACATGGTGGTGGAGTTGGTGGTCTTACGATGGTGACTCCACTACGAGTAGTAATAGCACTCACATTGGCTCGCGGATTAGTGACGGTGTTTGAAGGTAGAGAACTTGAAGTAGAAGGTTGAGCGGCGGGCAAAAAACTAGCAAGCATATTCTTCAAATCATTGGTTTGACTGCTGAAGGAGGATTGAATGTTATCTCGAAGCTCGGATCTAATCTCATTTCCTTGCTTTGTGATATCACCTTTCAGATTGATAATTTGGCTCTGCAAGTTCTTGATTTGCTCACCTTGGGTTCTCATGATGGCCTCAACATCGGGATTAATGGGTGGGGTTTGTTGAGTGGGTGGGTGATAAGGATTAGAAGCTCGTGGTGGGATTTGGTTGCTTCTAGTGTAGTTGTTGGCGGGGTTTTGGTTTTGAGGAGAAAAACCGGGTGAAAGGTAGTTGTTGGAACGATAGCTCAGCAGATTTCTATCCCCTTGTTGTCTAGCTTGGTAATTTTCCGGTGAATAATTACCGTAAGCTGCATACACATTTTCCGGATTTCCTTGTGTCGAAGGACAATCGGTGTATGAGTGAGGACCGCCGCATGTTTCACAAAGAGTAGCAACAGCTTTAACTTGTTGTTGTTGTTGGTTTGAAGCCAAGAGTTGCATACTTCTGCTCATTTCAGTCAGCACACGGGTGAGTTCGGTCATATCAGGGTTTGCTAAGCTAGAAGAAACATTGACTCTCGTGTTGTTTCTAGAAGAAGCAGAGGAATCCCAGTTTTTGTGGTGAGTAGTCATGTTCTCAATAAGCTCTCTACACTCCTCGGGTCTCCTTTTCATGAATGTGCCACCGGCGGCTGCATTAATCGTATCACGATCTCGAAAAGTCAAACCGTTGTAGAAAGTATCGATCAAGGTGACCGGAAGCATGTTGTGGTTTGGACAACGGTCTATCAAGACATTATATCTCTCCCATGCATCAAAAAGAGATTCATCGGGATCTTGCATGAAACCGCTGATCTGATTGCGAAGGCTTGTAACCATGGATGGTGGAAAGTAGCGCGACAAAAAGCGTTGAGTCATGTCATCCCAAGTGTGAATAGAATTCTTCGGGAGACGATCAAACCATTTCTCGGCATGATGTAATAGAGTGTGTGGAAAGAGTTGTAGGCGAAGCTCATCCATAGTGGCCCCAGCCAACTTCATGCTTTGGGTGATTGTAATGAACTTGTCGAGGTGTTTGTTGGCATCATCATCAGGCAATCCTCTAAATGGGTTTGTTTGTACTTGCTGAATCATGTGGTGCTTCAACGAAAACTCAGGAGCGTTGATTTGCATCGGTGCAATCGGTCCTCCTCGTCCAAACATGGTTGGTTGACAAAGTTCCTCCATGGTCCGAAGATCGGGCTGTGGAAGAGCATTGTTGTTATTATTATTATTGAGGTGCGGTGGCATGTTGTTGTTGTTGACACCTGCCATATCTAAATCTTCTTGAGGCTCGGGCTCTTGATAATTAGAAGATCTAGTACGCATACACCTGAAAATGCAAAAGAAAACAAAACCAAACACAAAGACAATATATATACACAAGAAAGATAAAATCTTTTTGGATTTTTGAAATTTTTAATTTTTATGTATTTTTATCAATTTTTTAATTTTTATGATTTTTTGAATTTTTTATGCAAGAAAAATAACGCTCACAAGTGAACGGATCCCAAAAAGCAACGTGTCTCTCACAGAAAACCGTCAATCTTAACGAAAAGAGCCGGCAGCGGCGCCATTTGATAACTCGATTTTACTCAGGTTACAAAGTTAAAGTTATGTTCATTGATGTGTGTCTAATCGAATTGATCTTAGTTCTCTATGTGACTCAGTTTTATTTTGGTGGAACAAATATTTTTGGTCGGTTTTTAAATTTAAAAATGCAAAGACTTAAAAGTAAATGTCGTTAAAGTAAAGGGCAAGTATTGAATCTAAGTCTAATTAAAACTAAATGTGCGATATTTAAAAAACGTGACGGTAGGTAAAATAATTAAATGACTAAAAATTAAAAGCGTGACGGAAATTAAAATTAGACAAGTATTAAAAACATAAACTAAAAATTTAACAAGACAAAATAAGAGAAAACAACCTCCAATCGGAATATATTCCGATCAACCACAATCGGGATATAGACTTACCTTAGATCGGAAAGTGAATAACCAACCCCCTGATCGGAATGTAAATTAGAGTACCCAATCGGAATGCTGTCACCCTGTCAGATCGGAATACCCACGTTACCTTGATCGGAAAGTTGTTTACTTACCTTGATCGGAATAATGGATAGGACCTTGGTCGGAATGATGTTAAGTACCCAATCGGAATATTTGTCACCCCCCTATCGGAATACCAACATGCACCTCAACCGGAATGTTGTACTGAACACCAATCGGAATACTGTCACTTGCACACCAATCGGAATATCCAACCAACCTCCAATCGGAATACCAAAGTCTTCCCCAATCGGAATAATGAAACCCTTTTCAGATTGGTACCGATCGGAATACAAAACCCTTTTCCGATTGTCACGATCGGAAAACGGGGAAAAGTTCACGAAATAAGCTACACAAATAAGCTATTGTTCGAATAAGCACTAGACTAAATCCTAAGGTGGAACCGTGTGAAAATAAGCTAACAAACTGAAAGTTAACAACTTTTAAACACGAAAAAGATAAACTTTTAAGAAAAACAACTTTTTATATAAAAATAACTTGTGTAAAAACTATATAAACTTGAAAATAAATCAAATAAGCTATGAAAATAAGAGATTTAAAACAATCAAAAGCATAAAAATCAAACCTTTAACAAATCAACAAGTTAAAAACGTGTAAATCAAAGAAAGGTAGAAGAAGATTAACAAGATAAAGTAAAGGTGCAAGTAATTAAAAGAAACACTTACTTGAAAATTAAAGGTAATTAAAGGTGCAAAACATGTATTTAAAGGTGCAAGTAATTAAAGGTGCATAAATGAAAGTGGAAGAATGGTTTGTCAAGCCACCAACAAAATGAAAAGTGATTAGCTAATGACTATATATAGGGGATTAGGGAGGAGGTTAGAGGAAGCTTCCTCCTCTCCTTCCTTTCTTCCTTAATTGCATGCTTAGGTCCCTCCTCTTCTTTAATCTTTTTGTTAATTGTGCCATTAGTCCTTAAGCCTTCAAATCTTCTTTAATCTTGGACTTTAACGACTTTTGGCTCGGGATTTCTTTGGATTCGTCTTTTAATTCTTCAATAAATAAGACTTGAGTTCATCGGCTTTAAGTGAACTTCCGTCTTTTGACTCTTTCTTCGATAAATCTTCAGAATTGGTCTTGGACTTCCGTTCTTTTTGCACTCTTGACTTCTTGACTTCGTCTTTTCATCTTTTTCTTTAATAAAAGTCCGCAAATGCCCGTGAATTCCCGTGTTTCCTCCACTTTTCACCTTTTCGTCCTAAATTACAACAAAAACACAAACCACGCATAATTCCGACATAAAAGACGTAAAATACACGTTTTGGTCCGGTCATTATTGTAATTAAGTGGTAGAAAAGATGGGTGTTTACACACCTATCAGTAGACAATACACTCTTTACAAAGAAGAGAGGTCCTCACCTCATAATCGTACAAATATATGTTGATGACATTATATTTGGCTCAACTTGTCAAGAATTGTGTGATGACTTTGCCAAAATCATACATGATGAGTTTGAAATGAGTATGATGGGAGAACTTAAATTCTTTTTAGGACTCCAAATTAAACAAATGGACGATGGTATTTTCTTTAGTCAATCTAAGTACGCTAAAGAAATGCTAAAGAAATTTGGATTAGAAGAATCTAGACCAATGAAGACCCCTATGGCCTCAGATACTAAACTCACCGTAGATGATGATTGTGAGTCGGTAGACAACACCAAATATAGAGGTATGATTGGTAGTTTGTTGTACCTAACGACAAGTCAACCGGATATCATGTTTAGTGTTTGCCTTTGTGCTCGCTTCCAAGAGGCTCCCAAAACCTCTCACCTTGAAGCGGTTAAGCGTATCTTCCGATACATTAAAGGCACTATACATTTAGGATTATGGTATCCTAAAGGGACCGGTGTAGAAACCATTGTCTACGCGGACTCGGATCATGCGGGAGACTATGTGGACCGGAAAAGCACTAGTGGAGTTTGTACCTTCATTGGTTGTTGTTTAACTTCTTGGTTCTCCAAGAAACAAACCGCTCTTGCGATATCCACCACGGAAGCCGAGTATGTGAGTGCCGGAAAAGCATGCCAACAAGCTCTATGGATGAAGCAAGCGCTTGTTGATTACGGGATTTCTCTTGATGATGTTCCCATCATGTGCGATAATAAAGGCGCTATAGACCTAAGCAAGAATCCCGTGCAACATTCGCGAACCAAACACATAGAAATTAGACACCATTTCCTTAGGGATAATGTTTAAAAGGGGAACATTACTATTGAAAAGGTGCCCTCCGAGGACAACTTAGCCGATATCTTCACTAAGCCACTTAAGAGGGAACCTTTTAATTACTTGCGTCTAGGTCAAGGATTAATGGAACATCTTGCTTAAATTCTTTTCTTCTTGTGTTTTTTCTTTTACCACTTTGAGTCCTTGAGTCTTTTAAACTCCTTTTGAAAAATCTTCTCCTCTCCTTTTCAAAATTCTCAAAGTCTCTTTCGAAAATGGTTGAGAAATTCGTTTGACATTGTTAATTCAATCTAAAAACGATTTTTCATAGATTCTCGCTATTAATCTAGAGCTTACATATTTCATATGTATGATTCTCTCAAACATAGCAAGAACAAGATAGAATCATGGAGGATCATTGTGTCATGACTTAAGGTCTTGTCTTACACACCTCCTACATCGATTTTTTAATCCATGTATTTTGGTCAAATCTCTATTTGGTAAGTTTGCATATGTTTTCTTTGTCTATCTTTGCTTTTAAGCATATCCCTATGATAAGTTAGACTAGAAAAATAAGATTTGCTGAAAAATCTTCCTCCAATCACCAAAGCCTGCTTATGCAGGCGGTTCCATATGTGAACCGCAGTACCTTATTGATAAGGTACCGCCACCCTAGATAAGGAACCGCCTACAGTGGCCTTCCTTTTTCGGGTTTTTGTCTGAAACTCCAGATTTGCTCCAACATTTTTGAGAATCTTTGTTTCAAACCCTTTGACCACCCCAAAATACCCTAAGCCTTCCCTATTTAAACCGTAAGCATTTTGCATTACTTCACATCCAAAATGTCTTATTCTCCCAATGAAAGCCTTGAATCTCCTCCATTTTCTCCAATTGCTTTCAATCCAAACCCACCCAAGAACACACTTAATCACATGTCTCCTACCAAGAATGTTGATTGTGGAACATCTTTTGTTCCACCACCACCCTTTAGTGTTCTTCCTCCTTCTCATGATAATGCCATGCACCATGGAACATATTGTCATTGTTGTCAGTATCAACATCTTGCTATGGCACACATCTATGAGGAGTTGAGCTACATCAAGAGTCTCTTAATCAAGCCTCCTCTTCACTTTGATTATGAGATCTCTAACAAGCCACCACCACCACCCTCCGCTATTACCTTGTCTTTCATATAAGCATTGGTTGCTTATCCACAAGACACCAAATTCTAGCAAATCTTAGAATTCTAGAATAACTAGGATTCGATTTATGCTTTTGGCTTGTTTCTTTTTCCATACTTCTTTGTATGATGTTCTTTTAGTAACCTATCTTGGATATTTGTCTTTGAGTTTTCTTCTCTTTTAAATTTTTTTATGTGACGTATTGCTATATATTGTTGGTTGTTTCTTTTGTTCAACTAACCCTTCTATGTACCTTGTCACCATATCTCGATTCCTCGGTGCCCCAAGCTAGGGGGAGTAAGCACCAAGTGGGAGTCTTTGCAAAGTCCGTTTCTTCAACACCGGCTTACGTAACCTTTTTGCTTTGATAAAGGGGGAGAAATGAATAAACTCGTCTTCGAAAATCTTGTTTTTGTGTGATTGAGTTTATGTATTGTCGGAATCAAAAAGGGGGAGATTGTTAATGCAATAATGACTAAAAACGTTACTTGCATTTTTCGGTCTCGCTTAGTTTTGATTACGACAATATGTAAAAACAAGCATTTACGAAAACAACGAAAAACGAATTCTTGAGTTCAAGTATTTTTCATTTTACCCATTTTCACTTAAGGTATGGATAAACAAGTACTAACCTTAATCAAGTGATCAAGTGATTTAATCTTTTCTTAAAACTCACTTTTTATTAAGTGTGACAAGATTTTATTAAACTTTCTTTTTAAGAAAATGTTTTATTAAATTAATTATTTGAAATTTGAAAATGGCATATTCTTATTTGGTTAAGAATATCCTTTCAGGATATTTTTTATATCCAGATAAGACCTCCACCACTAAAGGACAAAAAAGAGCGGAGTCTAGTCCGGCGGTACCTTAGCGCCTAGGCGGTACCTTATTGATAAGGTACCGCGGGCTAAGATAAGGTACCGCGGGCAGATATAGCCGTTGGCTCCTTTGTCCTATAAATAGTGGACCATTCTCAGCTTTTCACCTCACCTCTTTTGCACATTTATTTCCAGATTCAAACCCCTTCTTTAATCACTCAAATCTTTGATCATTTGTTTGATTATTACTTGTTTAAGAAGTGAATCTTGTTCTTCCATCCCTTCCTCTCCAAGTGCAAAGAGAACAACACTATCCTAGTGAAGTGTTGAGTCCACCACCAAAGATCCATTGAATATCTAATTTTATACACTTGTAGTTGTGTCATAGTTGTGAAGATCCAAGTAGTTGTGTCTATTTGGAAGTTGTGTATGTACTAAGTATAGTTGTGTAGATTGGTCCTAGCTACGATTAGGGCTCGACTTTTAGCTTAGAGTCGGAAATTGGTTAAGCGACGTGTACGGTTTTCTCCACCATAAGGAGCTTGTTGTGTAGTGAACTCTCGAGTAAGGAGTACTCGAGGAGTGGAGTAGGAACGAGGAGTGAGCTTCGTTGTCGAACCACTATAAATCCTTGGTGTTCGGTTTGATCTTTCTTTACCCTTAACTCTTTACATTCTTTATTCTTTATGCATATACATGTGTTAGTATTAGATTAGCTACACTATCATTCTTTATTCTTTGTGGATATATTTTTGTTAGTATTAGTTTAGTTACACTATCATTGTTCATATTGTGCATAAGAAGATTTCACATATTTCCTCAAGCCTAAGTTTTTGAAAAAGGATTTTTGGAAACCACATTTTAACAAGTAAATATAAGAAACTATTCAACCCCCCCCTTCTAGTTTCTACAATTTTCATAAGAATAAATACCAATTCAAACATGGGTTTGATTCACACTCCATGTTCTAAAAAATATTTACCATCCGAAAAGAGGAAAAACGGAGTCTTTGTCTAACGACCCGGAGAAATTTGTCCGAAAATTATAAAAATAAATGAACCGGACCTGATCGACATTATTTTCAAACTGGTTAATCATATAGTACATGCCGCCGCATCGCGCAAATACCCTACTAGTAGCTTATAAAAACATTAGTAAACTTGTGTAATAAATAGATCTTATTTTATAAATTAGGTATTTGAAGTACTTATGCCTTCATAAGTCTCAACAAGCCCAATAATATATATAACTATTAGAAAAAAAAATAGTTATTCTAAATAGAAATCAATTAAAAAAATTTTAATTTCTTAATCACCGTTATAGTTGTGTTTTGCATTTTCCTTCAAATTAAAATGGCAATAGTCTTTACTCTTTAGCACTTAATGCTATTATGTTAAAAAAAAATTGTGTTTTTAAGATTTTTTAGGAGAGCAGTGGAAAGTAAAAGAGAGTAAATTACACCAAATTTACTCTCCAAATCTTCTTTATAAATTGTAGGGGTGTGCACGGTTCGGTTTGAGTCGGTTTTTGGCTAAAACCGAAACCGAACCGACATATTCGGTTTTAAAAATACCAAAAACCGCAACCGTTCGGTTTTGGGCGGTTCGGTTTTTTCGGTTTGTAATCGGTTTCGGTTCGGTTTTTCGGTTTTTTCGGTTTTAAAACCGTTTATATTTGGGTACGTCCGGTTTAGTTAAATAACTTGTTTTGCGTGTAAATAATTTTTTTTTTATTTTCAATCTAAGCCTAAAAATGTTTATCTCAAATTTCTAATCTATAATTACACATATATTTTTAAGATAAACACACATGCAAATAAACATGCGTACAAACGATTACTGTCACATATGTAATTATATATTGTCAACTAAGCACAAATATACATCAAACACGCGTATAAACAATGAAATAAATATATTACTCCTATTTCCCTAAAAAAACGAATATTAATTTATAATTTTGATATATTACTTATTTGTTTATATTATATTATATTTATATTTTTTATATAATAAAATGATCCGGTTCGGTTCGGTTTTTACGGTTTGGTTTTCGGATGAAAACCGAAACCGAACCGATACTTTTCGGTTTTTGAAAACGTAGAAACCGAACCATCGGTTTTTATATTCAGTCGGTTTTTTCGGTTTTTCGGTTCGGTTTCGGTTTTTTCGGTTTTTTTTTGCTCACCCTTAATAAATTGAGATAAAATGCAATGAAGTTGGTTTTTAAAGGTTTTTTTTTGTTTATTTTCACATTTTTTTAACTGAGGAATATAATATAAAAATTTATTTCATATTTTTCTCCTATTTACTTCTTTTATTTTTTCACTCTCCATTTCTTTTCTTTCTTTTTTATACTCGAGAACAAAACGTAAGTATCTTTTGAACAACGCAAAATGATCGTTTATTACCCGATTCACTAACTCTGTCTGGAGCGGTTGTTTATGTCATTAAAGTATAAACATAAATCTGCTAAAAGATCATCCCTTTACCTTATTATAAAGAGCTTTAATAACATAAGACAAAATTAAGAGGATTTCGTACATTTTGAGCATCAAGTTTTAACAAGACCAATTTAAATTAGTAATCTTTTGCTAATTCATATCACTATAAACCAAGGTTTTAAATAACACGTTATAGTGATGCTATAACGAGGTTAACACGTGAGGCGTGTTCTTTACGTTATGAAACAGAATAAAACGTTATTTTAACTAGCATGTTCAAAGCGGCCTCCATTTTCTAAATACCGTGCTAAAAAATGACATAAAGTACAATATAGCCTGACATTTTTTTTGAATCTTTTTATTGATTTACTGGATTCGGCCACATAAATCATTCAATATATATATATATATTAATTTATTAATATTTTATGTCGCTACATATCACGTTTTAAAAAACGCCGCAACTTTGATATATCTTTTGAAGCTTGAGGTTTGACAATGATGCTACGCCACTTTTCATTCTATTTACAACTTTAACTATAACATTGTCTTGTAGCTAGGTAGGTTCGTCGGCTCGGTTTATGGGCTTCTGGATTGTATGATTCGAGTATATCAGGGCGAAGTCAAAAATTTATTTCGGGGTGAGCCAAAAATAATTTAAAGAATCGCTAACAAGTGTTCAAATTATCATGACGTATAACTGTATATGTAAAAATGTTGTAATAAAATTATTTATTTAACATTATAAATTGACCAAATATTAATATATCGTTAAACCAAGCTTTAAATTACACTACATATACATCATTTTATAATTTTATAGATGAGTCATGGCCACCCTACTTTTCATGTGGCTACACCTTAGGAGTACATTGATTTAAAAAAATAATAAGTTAAAATCAAAACAAAGCCGAACCGTTTAGAAAACAAATAAAATCAATGCATCAAATTAGTATTAAAATTCAGTTTGGTTTTAGTTAAAAAAAAAACAAATTTACATAAAGTTTTTTAAATCAAAATATCTTACAAAATGCTCAAATATTAAAAATCTAAAAGGGGTCTTCAAAGAAAATTGAAAGGCAAGAGTTCTTTTTTATATTATTTTAGAGAACATGAGCACTACATATGGTCCCATGACAATCTTGAATATATCCGTAAAGATAATGGGATAAATGTACTTTTGTGATATGTGGCAACGTCCGTAGACTCGTGGAACAGAATAAATTCAATAATGTGCAACTCACGAGAGGCCATCATACATAAACATAAATTAGTAATTTTAAAAGTAAAACGAGTTAATTTGCAAACTTAACAAATTGTTGATGTATAAATGTATTGCAATTAGGTAATGTAGAAAATAAAGCAACTAAAATAAATTTTTAAATGTTAATTTTCTATTACACACAACTAACCTCCTAATGTGCGAATATAGTCAAAAAAATCAATATAATACAACTAGTTTTCAATCGAGTGCTAGTGATACTATATAAAATTGTCTTAATTAGGTTAATCCAGCTATCTCACTACAAAATACTCTCAAACTCATAGAACGATTAATAGAGATTGATAAAGACAATATAAGTTATGAAGATGACTTGATAACAGAACAAGATTGAAAACTAAAGAATGTGAGTATGTGTATGAAATATAACAAAACGGCTGAGATGAATGAATGAAACCCTAACCATAAGCTTATATTATATACTGAGTAGTAGTCCCTAGACTTTCCTTGTTTACAACTCTGGTCATCCTTTCTTTACTTTCTCTATTTCCACTTTGATCCTTTTACATTTGGTTTGACTTGTTTCAGCCCTTATACTTTCAACACCCTCCTTCAAACCTAATGTTAGACTGCTCTTGATATCGGCATACCCAGAAAGCTTACCTACAAACATATCAAAAAAACCCAACTTTCCACGCAAAAACCTGTGTTGACCAATACCCAAGCACTTAGTAAACAAATCTGCAACTTGCACATCAGAACCTTAACAGGTCTTATCACACCAACATAAATTTTTCTCTAAGAAAATGCACATCTATTTCAAAGTGTTTAGACCTCTCATGAAACACAAGATTAGCTGCCAATTGTATAGCTAATGAGTTATCACAAAATACCTCAACATGAAACATATAAGGCAAGTTAATACTATACAAAAAATTAGTCAACCATATCATCTCACAAGTAGCAGAAGTCATGCTTCTATACTCAGCTTCAGTAGAGCTTTTAGAAACAATAGCTTGTTTCTTACTTTTCCAAGATATAAGAGTCTTACCCAAAAACACACAAAAACCAGTCATAGATTTCCTAGTCTTAGGACATTTAGCCCAGTCGGCATCAGAGAAAACACTAAGACTAAGATCAGAAGTTTTATCAAACTAAATATAAGACCGGGAGATCCCTTAAGATATATAAAACCCTATGAGCAGCCTTCATATGAGACTGCATATGACTATGCATATGGTGACTCAGACAATAAACAACATAACTAATATCTGGTCTAGTATTAGTCAGGTAAATCAGCTTACCTACCAGTTATTAATAGCCAGTAATATAATCAGATACTTATCATCATTAGACTTATGACAGCTCAAAACAAAATTCTTAGATAAAGGAATTGTAAGTTTATAGACTATAATTTAATAGTCGTGTGTTAGGATCGAACTCGAGATTGCGGGATTGCACACAATACGTAAAGAGTTAATTTATTTAATAAATATATTTATATCTTTATTAAATTAAATCGAGCAATAACTTTAACCATCGTTAAATTTAAGAGTTAAGGACTTAACGGTTAAAACGTGGAATAAACTATAAGAGAAAAGAAAAGTCCGGAAACCCCTACAGGTTGGGCTTAGCCGGCGGTGGACAAAAGAAAGAAGGAAAAGGATTTGTTTCCTAATTAGTGTTAAACTTGGATTACAAGTTTAATCACACTATATAAACAAACCTAACACTTCATTATGTTTTACTCCATCTTTTTTCTCTCTTTCTTTCCTGCTATCAATACCAAAGGCAAACACCTTTTTTAGGGTTCCTTTTAACCTTTGGTTTTGATTTCTTAATCAAGTCCTATCCCCTCTCTAGGGTTGTTGGGTTGATTTTCCACTAAACGTTTTAAGCTCGTTTTTGACGTACTAGTATTACGGTTAGCTCGTTGCATTACGTGTGTACAAGAACGTGATACAATCTCATTATAGACTGAATCTTGGATCGATTAACAAAACGGTAAGGGGTTAATCATTGATCCTCATAAAACCTAATTTGATGAATCGTTCTTGTTCGTTGGAATTGCTTTGCAAAAGGTACGTAACCCTAAATTGATTAATTATGAATGTGTTATTATTATGATCTTGTTAAATCGCTTCCGCTATTACGTGCTTTGATCCTTGCTTATGTTATTATAATTGTTATGAACTTCATAAACCTTCAGTGGCATCGAGAGCTGTTTTAACATGTTATAATTATCGAGATCTAAAGCTTTTTTAACTAATAATTGTTTTGAGTTAAAATTACATGTTTTTTAGGAAAAGAAAATTTAGGGTTTTGTTTTGAACGTTTTTTTAAATCCGATTATAAAAAAAAGATTAAGTTTTTTTTTTGTTGGTTTTTATTTTTTTTAAGTCGATTATAAAAAAAATATTTTTTTTGTGAAACCCTAAAATTGTATGTTTTGATCTTTAGATAATTACATGATTAATTGTTATGTCATGTATTTAAGGTTACAATCCATAGAGATTTAACTAATTTGTTAAGTTATTTGGATGAAACTTTGATGAATTGCATGATTAATTGTTATGTTATGTAAATTAATGTTTCGATCCGTAGAGATTTAATTGTTAAGTTATGTGGGAGATCCGTGATGAACATGCATGTTTTTCTTGGATCATATGATTTTATGTGGTAATTGTTATGTGTGTGCTACTTGTTTTATTTGATTCAATAAATCTAAAATTAGGGAAGACTTTTATATGAATATAAAAACCTAGATTTGATGTTTTATTAAATAAATCGTATGCATGTGGCTATTTGATTTATTTATTACACATATAAATTGTTATTATGTGTTTATGATTTAATTTTTTTTGTATCTTACTGTTTTCATGCGTTTTCTTTATGTTGTAAACAAGGGTAATTTTTCTAAGAAAAATAATAATCATATCAAGATTAATGAATTGTTTTGAGATCTAAATTACATAGTATTGCGTTGATTGGAATTGCAATAATAATTTAACGGCCTACTCAATTTGACAAACTATAAAGTGGGTATAACGAGTTGCTGGTCATGTACCCGACTAAAGAAGGAGGTTATGCAATTGTCGCTGACCAAATTCCCGGCTTCCCTGTGCGTCGAATTGGAATTACCTACGATTATTATTTGCATTATTCCTTAAGGTTGATTTAACCGCAAATTCATACCCGAATCACAATGAATAAGGTTATTGCTTTGTGCTTAACCGTGTTCTAGAATAAGTACGGTGTGAATTTAGTTGTGGGAAAAATCTTTAATTGGTTTAACCAATGCCTCAACCTAATGTATGGCGAAATTTTAATCTCACCAAATAGTTTACTAAAGTTTTATTAAACTAATGCTATGGAGATGTATGCATTCTTCTCCATACATGATTTTGACATCGAAATTTATACCCTAAATTTAAGTCATATGCCATCTAACTGACGAACACTTGAAGTTATAATTATCGTCATATGAGATTCTGGACGATGTTGTAATGGAAAGAAAACTTTCATGACTGAATGAGATTGCACATGAATGGTTTTACGTTCTTTAGATTAGTCGACCTAATTAAGTTAGTTAGCGAGATCTAGAAACTTAAGGCATAAGAGGGGATGAAACATGTTTACAATGCAAGATATTTTTTTGGCAATGTAAGTCCCTAAAGAATCTAGAAATTGCAAATTGTTTTGTCAATTATTGTTCGACAAGTTACCATCTTGAATACTTTTATTGCTAGCAGACCAACTGATGTGATGAAATTATGTCAATTTGGATTCTAGTTTTCAGGGAAACATTATGGTTATATGAAGATTACCGGGGTAATTTTATTTTCTTGAATGGTATTATCGAAAATACTGAAATTGAATTTTGTAAATTCTTTTACAATGTATTAATGCAACGTTACACCGTAAACAAGGTTTATTCATTTATTTATCTACAAACTGTATGGTTGAGGATATAGTCAATTTACAATGAAAAGATAAACCTAAACTCTTTTCCATGAGTGAAGAAGGAGTAATAAGGATTTTAAAAATGTCTAATTCTAAATACATAACTCATAGCATAGTTAAGAAAAGTGCTTATTTTGGGTTATTAAATTTTAAGAATGATTACCGCTAATTGGTTAAAAGGCAAACTAACATAATTTGTCTAGTAGTTGTGCTTTGACCATTTATAGGCACTACATACCATTGTGGGGTTGGTAGACCTATTAAGGAAGAAATTGCATGCCAAATATTTCAAGTTAAAAATCAATTGATGGATAAGTCATCATTTACGAAGTAGAGTACAATCTTAAACACTACAAGTAATTGTTACGAATTTGTTTTTCAAACGAGTAAGAAAGTAAATAACACACTAATATGTTCCACCGATTATGAACATCTACAATGTTGTATTACTGATTTTGAGTCTATTAAAACATTCTCTAATTCAATGAGAGTTACAAGCTTTGTTGTCTTGGTAATAACCCATGTTATCTTTAGTATGTCCTAAGATAATTACTTCCGAATTTTTGACACTAAAATCTTTAAAGGATAGTCATGTATTGATTCTTGTTGATTAAGTGGTTATATATCTACTTGTAAAAGCTAATATATATGACACAATCATATTTTGTATAGACGAACGTTAGACGTGATGTTTATCTAATATATGAGGTTGTTCCATGCACAAGTGAGATAAATGAACATTGTGTGCAAGAAACAACTCATAAAGATATGATTCGCTTGACTGCAAGATAAGAGACTAACAATCTAATTAATATTAGATGAAAGTTAGATCATGTGTGAATATGATTAAAAGACTACTTAAGAGTATATATATCATTCACATTAAGAAACACTTTTTGTTTTGATTTAGTCATGTGAAAGCTTGGACTAAGTTGTAAATACAAGGGTAAAATATCCATATGTCGTGAGATCGGGCGTGGATTATTTTGTAGTTTCTTAAGATGGAGTATTCCTGGAATGACATAAATACATAGAGTAATCTTATACTACTAAAGTAAAATATTTATGTATTAATGGAACTATATAAATAGACATAGTAGTGAATAACTTGAAAAGATTGTTGAAACCTAGTGGTGTTCATGATTACTTTAGTTATACATGTTTATGATTTATTGTATAAAGTCACAAACATAAAGTCTTGAAAGACGTATAATATAAAGTAAGACGTTAATGTATTGTCTCTATTTCACTAAAGACATATACATGAAGTCATGGTCAAATGACTTTAAACATATAATGGAATTATAACTTTTATGTTTTAAAGACATGAAAATGAAGTGACTTTGTGTTAGAAGTACTTGAGTTATAAAGCATGCAAAATGGTTAGGAAATCTATTATACCATTAAGATGGTTTAGTTGGTATATAGGTAAGCCGAAAGATATATATTTATCTTAAATATTGTTAGAATGACTTACAATATTAACCATAATGAAATACAACATTGTGATGGTATGTTCATTAGGAGAATCGAGCTCTCAATATGATGGTGATGATTGATTCAAGATAACTATATATTCCTTTCTTCCAAAAGATATCAAGGTTAGAAAGTTGAGTATGACTTGAGCTAAGAAGATTAATAAGATGCCATTATATATGAAAAGTGATGAATCATGTTATATCTTAAATGAAGTTCGGATTTTGCTAAACTACTTATGAAGTGGGTTGTTTAGAAAATAAAGAGTTAGGAACTTTCATTGGGTTTTGTAATGTCCTAATAGATAACGTTGGAGTTTTGATCTTGAAAGATATAATTACAAGATACATAATCTTCTATACACTAGTAATTATCATGAGGTAGGCGTGTAAATGCTAACTCTCATGATAAAGGAATTTAAGTCATAGGTCCGCAAGGATATCTCGGATATACGAGTAATATGCTGAGAATTATGAGTTATAAATAATCGTTATGATTTGTTACCAAAATATTGTCTTACGGTAAACTACTCATACGATGAATGTTATAAATGTTGTGCAAACAAGATAATCAATTTTAGATTTGGTTTATCTTAAATAGTTTGAATAGAAATTGAAGATGAGTTTTGTCAAAGAAAGGAAAAAACGCCCATAGTGGTGGTTGAAATCCTTGTGTCAAAATTATATGAACAAGATTGTACACATATTTACTCTATGTATTATGAATAGATTATTAATCACACTTAAGTAATTAACTGTGATTGAGTATTCTTTTCTAAAACGCATTAAATGTATAAAGATTTTGGTGGTCATATTATAATTGACAAATTGAGTATATATGAACTTTTTCTTGATTGACTACTTGAGCAAGGACTTAAGTAATCGAAAGGAGTTTATTAATTTAAAAATAAATCTTTGGAAAGTACAAAGTGCAATTATCCATGAATGGGTATATGCAGGCATCTAGGAGATTATTCTTATGTTTAAATTAAAAATCCAAGATTAGATTTGGAATTAAAATAAGATAATTTCTGAGTATCCTAAAAGCTAGTGGGAGTATTATGATTATTTTCTTAAATTATATGTGTCTATGTAAGAAAGTAAGTTTTCATTCAAATTAATTATTGATTTGGTTTAGATTTGAAGTGAACTTTTTCTTTGAAGAGTTAGAAAATAAGATATACATAACCTTGAAAACAAAATAAATTTATTTATTTATAAGGTGGAAATACAACATAATATGCCGTGTAGTAAGTTTATATGGATATTTAGAATATGAAGAAATCTGAATCTGTTTTAAGAATTTTCATGTGTATCACGTTGTATTCATATCATGCTTAAAATGAAAGATGATTTGAATATATTAATCTATTTGAAAGTTATTAAATAACTTGTGTAATGAATATTATGAAGGAATATGTTTGGATATAGAATAACATCCTTGTCTTGCATCAACTTCCATATTCTATAGATGAATAATTTGTCAATAGTTGTGCAAATTATCGTAGCCAACAAACTTGGCTGTTTGGTTGGAATCAAACATTATATAATAGATATTATAGGTAACGTATTTATATCTTTGAATGACAAGTTATCAAACTTGAAAAGATATAATTGAGGTAACACTCAATATTAATCATGGTATCCTTGGAGATAACATGTTAATTAAAGTTGCATTATACATTAAAGAATTAGAATACTTTGAACTTCAAATGTTGTTTTGGAAGTTTAGTATAATAAATTGGTGACCAAGGATGTTTCACAATTTTGGTATTATGTGACAATATCAAACTATTTGAATGCACATGTACAAGAGCTTCAATGAATTGAATTCTTGAAGAAAGTATTCTCAAAATTCTAATAGGTCAAGACTGGTTGTTTTTATGCTTTGTCAAACAAGTATGAATGTCATTACTAGAGGCTTGATGCATGTATCAGTTTTATGCATTGATCTATTTTAGTATTTGGATAAGGAATGTTAGACAATTATTATAATGAAATAAATTACTTGGTAAGTTTATTTCTAATATATTGTATCATATATTTACATGTTTAATCCATGAATAATTTGATTATCCTAAATGTCCGTTGTCGATTAATAATATGGGAGTATTATTAAAATAAGACAAATCAATATAGTGATAGAGTATACTTGAAAGTATATTGATCAATTTTGGATGATATTCGATGATTCGAGTATTAGACTTATCCCAACTATATGATTATACTTTATGGATCTTTGTCATCAAGTAAATCATAAATAGTTATCCTCAGACCTGAGATACCAGGATACTGTCATGGATCTAGTGCATTTCTGTGGAATAATCTAACGCTAAACAAAACTGGTAACTATAAGGGTTATTTTCAGAAGTGTTGCAAAATTTAAAAGTTTTGCTTGTAGTCAATATGGAATTTGTTTCCTTCAAATTTATTTTGAAGTTTAATACAGCTGGGCCCCTCGTGGGATTAGTAAGATGTTTGTATGGCCGTACTCAAAGTCTTTCTAAACTATGTTTAGAAGTTTTGGTAATCTTGCTTGAATCCGATGAACGAGAAACAAAATGGTTAATGAAAGGAATGACTAAGATCCATATCCTTATTAACGTTGTATTAGAAATGAAAGGATAATAATAATGATGAATCATTAAAAGTTTTTATCCAAGGAACCTTACTCGAGATCGTGCTAGAGGCATCGGCGTGTAACTAGACGCTAACCGATGTGATCACACTCTTTAAAATATGTCCAAGTGGGAGCTGTAAGTTTATGGAATATAATTTAATAGTTGTGTGTTAGGATCGAACTCGGGATTATGGGATTGCACACAATACGTAAAGAGTTAATTTATTTAATAAATATATTTATATGTTTATTAAATTAAATCGAGCAATAACTTTAACCGTCGTTAAATTTAAGAGTTAAAGACTTAACGGTTAAAACGTGGAATAAACTAGAAGAGAAAAGAAAAGTCTGGAACCCCATATAGGTTGGGCTTAGCCGGCGGTGGACAAAAGAAAGAAGGAAAATGATTTGTTTCCTAATTAGTGTTAAACTTGGATTACAAGTTTAATCACACTATCTAAACAAACCTAACCCTTCATTATATTTTACTCCATCTTTTTTCTCTCTTTCTTTCCTGCGATCAACACCAAAGACAAACACCTTTTTTAGGGTTCCTTTTAACCTTTGGTTTTGATTTCTTAATCAAGTCCTAGCCCCTCTCTAGTGTTGTTGGTTTGATTTTCCACCAAACGTTTTAAGCTCGTTTTTGACGTACTAGTATTACGGTTAGCTCGTTGCATTACGTGTGTACAAGAACGTGATACAGTCTCATTATAGATTGAATCTTGGATCGATTAACAAAATGGTAAGGGGTTAATCATTGATCCTCATAAACCTTAATATGATGAATCGTTCTTGTTCGTTGGAATTTCTTTGCGAAAGGTACGTAACTCTAATTCGATTAATTATGAATGTGTTATTATTATGATCTTGTTAAATCGCTTCCGCTGTTACGTGCTTTGATCCTTGATTATGTTATTATAATTGTTCCGAACTTCATAAACCTTCAGGAATATTAACAGGTCTAGAAGCTAATAAACCATACTCAGGAATTAATTCCATACAATACTTCCTCTGAGTCATACATAGCCCTTTATCATTTCTCAATACTTAAATACCTAAAAGTGTTGGGTCCAATTATTAAGTTGATAAGTCAAAACACAACAAAATAAGAAGACAAGGACTACTTTTGCCAAAGTTACAAACAACAAGCCGTTGGAGTCTTTTTATTACTTTAGCTTTCTTTGTAAGCTATGTTTTCTAGTATATAAAGAAAACATAGGACGTAGGTTTTATATATATCATTCATTCACAATGTAAACCTAAAGTGTGTGTCGCACTAGACGTGGGATTCAATGTATACACGTCTAGTGGATGTTTGTTATTAATATAATGAACATCCCATTTGTTTTAATTCGTGTCTTTATGTGTCTAAACACCTTGTCATGATCATTGTTCTTTTCCGCTATGTTATCATATGAACGATGATCAAACCTAGATATATGGTTCATAACCATTGAGCCCAACGATCTATAGGTTCCACAATTGGTATCAGAGCCTAAGGCTCTAGATATCTAGGTACGACGAGGTGTTCGTGTATGGTGAAGAGAAGAAAAATTCGTATTGAATTTTTCTGGACGTTTTTGTGTGCGCAGCAGTATTCAGAAGGTCATAACTTTTGATCTAACCGTTGGATCGTCACGAAATTTTAGATGTGTGTTCTACATACATAGATCTAAACATCCACCGGAGGGATTGTCGAGTTTTATCCCCAGGCAAAAGTTATTAAGCGTCGAAGTTGGCAGCAGAGGTGATTTTCAGTTTTTCTGTTTTCACATAAAATCATGAACTAGGGTTCCTCAAACCCTAGATCTATTTAAAAGCAGGAAGAATTGATGTTTTTGGCTGTTATAACGTGTGAAGATTCACGATCTAAGGTTAATGTATAAACCCTAATTAGGGTTTCAATGCTTAAAGTTCCAAACCCTAGATCACTGTTACAGACGTGAAGGTTGATTCGATCTTTGTTACAGACATAAATTAAACTTGCATTCACATGGATCTTGAATTCTGATTGGTTTTTAACCATGTGTGCACACGGTTGCTTGATTTTGATTGGAGGAATAGAAGAGCATTCACATAATCTCCTAAAAACCAGTAACGTGAAGATCTGTGAACAAAACCCTAATGTTCGAATCTAATACATGCGCATCCACGGTTATTAATGTGAGGGTCGTTCCTCATTGGTTGATAGATTCTGTTCACACGATCTATCAATTCCTATTGGTGGATATATTGCATTCACACGGTCAAGGTGCAAACCCTAATTTGTTATAATGTTCGAATCCACTACATGCATGTCCATGATGTTACCGTGAGCCTTCATTCCCATTGGTTAATTGTTTTGTGTTCACACGAGGTATCGATGCTGATTGGAGGAAAACATTACATTCACACGGTTTGTAAACTGCTCAGCGATTCAAGTTTTGTGTTCACATGGACCTTCAATTCCTATTGGTTGAAGTCTAGCATGTTCACACGGTTTGATATGTTCACACGGTTATAAGCGTTTTTGTTTAATACAAGTTTTAAACATCAACGTTGATGTTTGAAATCTAAACACTGACAGATTTAAATGAGACGCTGACAAGTGAAAGAATGAACGCTGACAGGAATTTATGGTTGGCGCTGACGTGTGTAATTCAAGCGCTGACAGGAAGAGTTTCGACGCTGACAGGAATAAGTCAACACTGTTAGGTTGACAGTGTTGTCCGATATATGTACTTCAACGCTGACACGTATTGTCCGATATTGGACAATACATCTGACCAAGATATTGGACAGAAGAGATATTGGACAACACATGGATAGCTGCTGTTTGAGAAAAACTGGTACGTTTTTAAGCACACAAAAAGAAGGGAAAGACACACAAAGGTACATGGAATCTCCGTTTAATTCAGAATATCATGATGATATTTATGGCTCGGATATATTGAAAGGGATTAATGATTTTAAAGTAAGTTAGCAATTATTCAAGGGATTTGATGGATATTTTAAACTATGTAATCGGGATAGCCTTGCGAAAGAGTTATCCATATAGGACTTTTACATATGGTATGACAATGTTATTTCATTCAAATTCATCATGAAGAAGTGTTAGCTTAAGGGGAAGAATTCTTATGGAAAGTTTGATGATTGAAGAAGATTTTCGCGAGTTTGTGTTCTATCATATCTTAAAGTCATGCACTTCCAGCCACTGACTTTAAAGGTAACTTGTTCGTGCTTACATAGTTGGTGACGAAGACTTGTCATAAACACTTGAAGGAGTTACATTATCGTGCTCAGTGTCTCACAAAGGATGAGAATATTGACAAGGGATCGAGGTCTACTTATATTTTTCTTCAGGTATAAGTTCTTCATCACATGGATAAACAAGACATGGAACATAGGTTTGTGGTATTCTACTTCTGCATCAAGACTACTTTATTTATTTTTCTTCAGAATCATTACATAGAGCTATTTTTGGAGAATCTACAAGATTGCATACTTTCACATATTCCCTATTGATGTGTCAAAAAGGGGAAGAATATGTGCTATACTTAAGGGGAAGCTTCTTGAAGATCATGTACTAAATACAAAGGATTCATGCTTAAGAAAAGTGTTTTGACATCATCAACTAGGGGAAGATTGTTGGGTCCAATTATTAAGTTGATAAGTCAAAACACAACAAAATAAGAAGACAAGGACTACTTTTGCCAAAGTTACAAACAACAAGCCGTTGGAGTCTTTTTATTACTTTAGCTTTCTTTGTAAGCTATGTTTTCTAGTATATAAAGAAAACATAGGACGTAGGTTTTATATATATCATTCATTCACAATGTAAACCTAAAGTGTGTGTCGCACTAGACGTGGGATTCAATGTATACACGTCTAGTGGATGTTTGTTATTAATATAATGAACATCCCATTTGTTTTAATTCGTGTCTTTATGTGTCTAAACACCTTGTCATGATCATTGTTCTTTTCCGCTATGTTATCATATGAACGATGATCAAACCTAGATATATGGTTCATAACCATTGAGCCCAACGATCTATAGGTTCCACAAAAAGATATTTGAGCCCACCCAAATCTTTAATAAGAAACTTAGTTTTCAAAAATTGTTTAAGACTATTAATCTCTTTCTCATTATTACAATTTTTAACCAATGTTTTAAAACCCGGTTTTTTATTGACCCGATAGAATTACCGGTTCACCGGGTTACCGGTTCAACCGGTTGAACCACCGGGTCAAACCGGTTTTATGTCAAAAGAAAAAATTACTTACATTTCTAAGGGTGTATTGAGAAACATGTACCTCATTACGATAAGAAATATGTACGAAAATAACAAACTACTGAAGAAATATTATTTGATTTTTTAGATATATTTAACAATATTAACAATGTCTCTACTTTGTTAATGAAAATGACCATTCACATTACCTCGAGACTTGCTTCAGTGCAGCTTTAACTCAATGGTCAACTGGTCATCACTTATCTTCCCAAAGTCCCACACCAACCATTGCATTATGTTTTTTTAAGCTAGAACTCACAACCAAAAATCACAAACACAAAACCTTATTTACATCTACCAGCCATCATCTTTTTTTTTATGATTTATCAAAAACAAAAACTCACATACCAGATATACCACATAGAAGAAATCTCATTTACATCCACCACTCATATCTTCAACAAAGAAAAGTTATCCTCACACTCACTTATAGTTCATTTACACCTCGATTTTGTCCAAATACATCATCTAATGTTAATCCTTCTATGTTTTTTCTTTTGATATGCTTGAACCGGCCGGTTTCCGGTCCGACGGTTCGACCCGGGTCAACCAATACCCGGCGGTTCAATCCGGCCCGATTTAAGTAAAAACCCGGCTCACAACGGACCGGTCATCACTCCGGTTCCTGGTTGAACCGACCAGGTCAAACCGGTTTTTAAAACATTGGTTTTAACAATGTCACCCACATACACAAGCAAAGCAACAAAAAAATCACCTTGATCTTTAACATATAAAGAATAGTCAAACTTGCTTTGCTCAAAGCCATGCTCAGCGAAAGCATCAGTAAGCTTAGCATTCTACTGCCTTGGGGCTTGCTTAAGACCATACAAAGACTTATTCAACTTACATACCTTAGACTTACTATTATATCCTTCAGGAAAAGTCATATAACCCTCAATAAGATCACCATACAAGAAGGCATTATTAACATCTAATTGATACAAAGGCCAATTTTTAATAACAATACTCATTAAGCATCTAAAAGTAACCATTTTGACTATAGGACTAAAGGTCTCATCATAGTCAAAACCCTCCTTCTGAGTAAACCCTCTAGCCACAAGTCTAGCCTTATACCTTTCAACATCACCAAAAGATTTATACTTAGTCTTCCATAACCACTTACTACTAACAACTTTCCTTCCAATAGGAAGATCACATTCAGTTCAAGTTATTCCTATTTAAAGCTTCAATTTCATTATTCATTGTATCAACCCAATTAGGACCAGACAAAGCCTCAACAAGATAGACATGTTCAACAAATTCATTCAAAGTGACAATATAACATAGATTACTACCATTCAACTAAGAACAATCAACATACTTATGGATACCATAACTCACATTAGAATTAAGCACATAATCATTAAACTTAAAATGAATCCTAACTTCTCTACTAGACCTTCTTATTTCATGTGTCTACACATCATCGTGACTATGAGTTGGACTAGAAAGGATATTATTAACATTGCCCTCATACCAGTCTTGGTTATGCTCATCAATGTGGGTTACAGAATGTCTACTACTATGACTGTAACCTTGAGGATATGAAGGTTGACCGGTCTTAGAGTGTGACAAACTACCCTCCTCATTTGATGCACCTTTCCCGTCATCACATGAACTTAAGATATGATAATTGTAAAAAAACTGCAAGTGATCAGCTTCACTTGTTCTCCCAACGTCAGTTGACTCGCAAGTTTGCTTAAAAGGAAAAATATTTTCGTAATAGTTTACATCCTTAAAAAGAAGACATTTATAGTATCCATATTCAACAACTTGTAAGCCTTTTTAGTAGAAGAATATCTGATAAGAACATATTTTTCAGACCTAAAAGACAACTTATCACGATTATTTAAAACAGTTGAAAACACACAAACAACAAAAAGACCTTAAATAAGAATGATTAGGTTTTCTATTATTGACAAACTCAAAAGGAGATTTGGTCTTTAAGACATATGATAAGAGCCTATTAATAAGATAAACAACACTAAGAACACAATCAGACCAAAACCTAAGAGAAATTCCCCCTGAAACATAACTCCTTGCTACATTAAGCAAGTGTCGATGTTTCCTCTCAGCAATCTCATTTTTCTGAGGTGTATGGGCACAAGAAGTTTAATGAATAATCCCAAATCATTAAACATATTACTCATTCTTTTATTAACAAATTCAGTTCCATTGTCAGACCTGACAGTTATGAGTTTAACTTTATACTGATTATGAATCATGTTAATATATGAAAAAAAACATTTCAAAAACTTCATCCTTGGTTTTAACTAGATATACCCATACAACTCTAAAATAGTCATCAAAAATGTTCAAAAAATATCTAAACTATTCTCTATTGTGAACGCTGTAAGGACCCCACAAGTTCAGATGAACAAGCTTACCAAGATACTTGGACTTGTGATCAGACAAGAGAAAGGGTTCCCTATTTTGTTTTGCCCTGTGGCAGACTTCACAAACAGACACAGAAGTATTATTAGAAATATTCAAATCATGTTTAAGCACAGATAGGACTTGATTAGCAGGATGTTCAAGCTTATCATGCCAAACCAATTTAGAAGCATGAAAGGCTAAAACCACATTAGACATACCTACATTGTTATTCTTATTAGTGTCAAACACATATAGGCCATCAGATTCATTACCAGTCCCCAAGACAGTCTCCTTTTTTCAGGTCCTGAATATAACATTTATTCTCATCAAAACCAACAAACAATTTACTATCCCTAATGAGCTTATTAACAGATAATAAACTCAGGTAGTAACCAAGGACAACCAAAGCATCATACAACATCACATTACTAGTCAGATTTAAATGACTTATAGTGGCCAAAGTCCCATTAAAATGTCCAACAATTATTATAAGATCAGAAATATCAATAACATTAACCATTCCAATAGTAGAAACAGTTAAGTGTTGATTAACACCAAAATCAATAATCGGTCCCATAGTTATAGTCTAAACACTAAGCCTATAATTAGCAAAGAAATATTTAGAAAAATTAACATTTAACCACACATTACAATTTAAGAATGAAGCTCTACCTTTCATATTGGCATGAATACTCCCATAAGGTTTGTCATTGATCATATTAAGCAATTTTTGCATCTGTTCAGGAGTAAAACCAGAAGACATACTAGAAGAGGACTGCTTATCATTAGATTTAACATCCACATTAGAACTATAAGTTTGCTTATTAAAGACATTGTTCATCTTAAACCCAAGAGAAAACCCAACACATTTATACTATAACATCTATCAACAGTGTGACCTATTTTCCCATAACATTTACAATTCAAGTTACGATTAGGCCCTCCATTAAAAAAGTTAGCATTACCATTAATATTAGAACCTATGTTAAAAAATTTTCCATTATTAAAAGGTTTCTTACTATTATTGAACCCAGACTTAACAACAAAAGAAGAAACAATAAGCTTAGAATCAGTACCACCAGAGTGCTCAAGATTCCATATATGGGACTCCTCTTTAGATACAATGAAATATGCATCTTTGACCTAAATGATATAATCCTTAGTCAAAAGTGCACTCCTAACAAGCGGATAACAATCATCCAACCCTATTAGAAATTGCATCAGCTTCATAAGCTGCTAATGTAGAACTAACTTAGTACTAGCAACACAAGTACATGGAAAGAACAAGAACATTTAGGCAAATTAGTCAAAGCATCAACTTCTTTCCAAAGAGTCTCCAGTCCATGATAATAATCAGCAATAGAAGTACCACCTTGTTTCACATTATTAACTTTTTGAAGCAGACTAAAAATCACATATCCATCAACCTTATCATAAGTGCTATCAAGTTCATTCCATATAGAAGCAACATTATCAGTATACACAAGACCCATATAAACATCTTGAGAGACATAATTCATAATCCAAGTATGCACAATATCATTACATCTACCCCATTGGGGTAGTTAACACATCACTAGTTGCATAAGACTCTTTCAAACAAGAAGTATCAACAAAACTAAACTTATTCCTAGAATGTAAAACAAGTTTCATAGCACTTGACGAAATCGTATGATTATCAGTACCAATCAACTTAAAAGAAATAAGAGTAGTAGTAGTATTATCATTAGTTTGAACATGTTAAGGATGACCACCATCCAAATTATTAATAGAAATAGGAGGATTGATACCACTGGTAGACATACTAACAAACAGACAAAACAATCAACAAATAACAAGAATAGAAAATCTCACAACAAGAACACACAAAACAAATAGAGATAGAAACAATAACCAAGAAAGAACAATAAATACAAAGAAACAAAAGATTGAAACCCCTGGCTTATCACGTATCAGTGGGAAGAGTAGGTATTCACACTTCTCAAAGGGAAGAGGTTCAAGATGTTACTCACTGAGTTTACGGTGCAATTACCAGAGACAATAATCAACAAGAACAAGAAAAACTTACAGAGCTTGCTATACCTAGCAGAAATAATCACATGTGTTCTTGATTAAAATCAAGAAACACAAGAGTTCATATAATTGAGCCCATAATCACTCAAATAAAAAAACCCCAAAAATTGAAATTAGGGTTTTAGAAACCCTAACTCAAAAATCACCAGATCTTTCAATAACCAACAATTCCTAACATGATCGTTAAGAATCAACAATAAAATCACCAAAACACACCAAGAAATCAAAAACCCCCAAATCTTGATCTAAAAAACCTAGATCAAAATCATTATCAAGAACCATGATTCAGAGAACCTGTCTTTGATACCATGTAATCAAGATCAATAACAATAAATCTACACACAATCAACCTCCCCATGTGCAATATAATCGAAGAATCAATACAATACAACTAGTCCTCAATCGAGTGTAGCGATACAAATACAAATTTTTTCTAACTAGGTTGATCCATCTATCTCCCTATAAAATACTCTCAAACTCACAAGACGATAATAAATATTGATCAAGACAATAAAAGTTCTCAAGATGGATAACTTGATAACAGAGCAAGATAACGAAAGAATGTGTATGTGTGTGTATAGAATATACCAAAACGGCTGAGATGAGTGAATGAAACCCCATCCTTAAGCTCATTATATACTGAGCTTATGTTCATTAGTATCCCTTAGAATTTCCTTGTTTGCAACTCTAGTCCCTCATTTCTTTACTTTCTTTATTTTCACTTTGAGTCGTTTACATTTGGTTTGACTTGTTCCAACCCTTGTACTTCTAACACCTATACTAAATCATGGAGTTGTTAATTGTTAGTTGTTATGATAATATCACCGGACGTAATAACCAGTAAGGAATTGGACAACGTGTTATCCATGCGTGATGTCATGGAATACCACCACCTTCACGCATGACTTGGTTGTCTGCAGATTAATTTGTTTTTTTTTTCTTTCACAAAGGTGTGAAAGTATGTTGTAAGTATATTTGTGTATAAGTATGATACATTTTTTGTAGCGATCGTAATAATTTTATTACACCAATTCGATGATGATATCGATAATAAAAGAGTTTGATATGCCATTACCTTAAAATGAAATAAAATAAATTTATTTTAATATTTTAGTTTCATATAAATCTCGTGCACGCACGGGTCTTACAAATAAATTAAATATATATAAACTTTTAGTTTATACGTATAAAAATCATCGTGCTTAATATTTTGTAATTGTGATATTAGTACAAGTAATAATTATGTATATAGTTTTATATAAAAAAATCATATATATTATATATATTTGAGTGCTTAAATAAAATTCATATGTTTTTTAATGTATAAAAATTAAACGGTATAAAATTGCGAGTGGTATTTATTTATTTTTGCTAAAGTTATTGAAAATTATGAAAAATTATAAGTTTTACTTAAAATCATTTAATTTATTTATAATTTAATCATTAAAGTTTTATTAATCACCTTATCTTTTTAAGTTTTTGTTTTTTATAAATTTGACCCCTGTATTTTTATGTTTTTTTTCTTTATCAAATTTCAACATTAAATTTTTCTAAGCTTTTATCAAATAAAAGAAGTTTTAGGTTTCTTTTTAGAAAAACAGAAATAGAAAGTAATAAATTAAAGAAATATGTTTTAGTAACTTAATCCGTATGCTTAAAAAGAGGTATAATCACATGATTGAGATAAATGATAAAATAAAAGACAAAAAGGATAAAAGAAAAAAAATATGAAATATCAAACCACTTGCATTTAACCAGTCATAATCATAAGATAACTCTATTTTTAAATCTTCTTTCTTACGTTCATAGGTCAACACATTTCTTATTAAGAAAATAACTTTTCTTGAATACAAAATCATTATCTATCGTTTTGTTTTATTAAATAAAAGACTAGTTAATGTCAGTTTTAAATAGCAAAAACTACAAATTACAGTTTATGTAAATACATACCATTAATGCGATTAAAACAATACTTAGAAAATCAAGTTAAACCAAAAAGTAAATCAAACGTGTGGGTTTTATTTTAAGCTTGATGGTTTATGACATTAATAACAATTATATAATCATAACAAAGATCAAAGCACGTTATAGCGGAAACGATTTACCAAGATCATAATAACACAATTATAATTAATCGATTAGGGTTACATACCTTTATCCTAGCAAAGATCCACAAGATCACCGACGAATCACCAATTAGGGTTTGTGAAGTATAATACCAAGATATAGTTTAAAGCAAAACTATATTACGCTCTTGTACACACGTAATGCAACGGGCTAACCGTGAGTCTAGCACTTGCAAACCGGAACTTCAACGCTTGTGGAATTTGAGCAAAATCGAAAACCAAAGAAAACCCTTGTGGGTTTGTGGCTTGCGATCGCAAGAAGAGAAGGGAGAAGGGATTGTGGAAAAATAATGAGGGCATTATGTGTTTATACAGGTTTAGCAAAACTTGATTTCCAAGTTAAACACAAATTAGGAAACAAAATTGTTTCCCTTTGCCCCCCCCCCTAGCCGACGGTCGGTTATCACCCAAGGGGTGTTTCCGGAACTTTTCCGCTTTCCTTTTTCTACTATAATACCATAATGGTTATTTAACCTTAACTCTTAATTTATTTAACCATCGTTTAGTTAAGTTCGGTTTGATTTTATAAATATATATAAAATATATTTAATAAATAAAATTAACCCTTTACGTATTGTGTGCAATCCCGTAATCCTGAGGTTGATCCTATCACACGACTATTAATTTTATGTCCATAAACTTTCAGCTTCCACTTGGACAAAACTGAATATCGTGATTACATTGACTAGCGTCTAGTAACACTAGCAATGTCACTAGCACAACTCGAGTAAGGTCTCCTGGCAAAACCTTTTAAATGATTCATCATTTATTATTATCCTTTCATTTCAAATACAACGTTAATAGGATATGGATCTCAGTCATTCCTTCATTAACCATTCTGTTTCTCGTTTACGGATATAGCAAGATTACCAAAACACATTTGGGTGTGGCCACACAAACATCTTACTACTCCCACGAGGGGCCCAACTGTATTATACTTCAAAATAATTTGAAGGAAACCAATCTCATTTTGACTACAAGCGAAACTTACGAACTTTGCAACACTTCTGAAAATAACCCTTATAACTACCAGTTACGTTTAGCATTAGGTTATCTCACAGAAATACACTACATTCTATTCAGTTTCCTGGTATCTCAGGTCTAAGGATAACTATTTATGATTTACTTAAGATGAAGATCCATAAAGTAAAATCATATAGTTGGGATAAGTCCAATATTTAATCCATCAAATATCATCCAAAATTGACCAATATATTTTCAAGTATACTCTGTCACTATTTTGATTTGTCTTAGTTTAAAAATATTCCCATATTATTAATCGACAACGGACGTTTAGAACATAACTATTATTCATGGATTAAAACATGTAAAATAGGATACAAAATCAAATAACAGAAAATAAACGAAACTCTATCTTTATTTCATCAATTCAATAATGTCTAACATCCTTTATCCAAATACTAATCAACAGATTTATTGCATGAATTCGCTAGCTAGTTGCAGCCTAATCGCTTTGGCGTGCTTAACTACCTTTGGTCTAGGCAAAGCCTTAGTAAAAGGATCAACTACGTTATCATCTGTGTAAACTTTTATTAATTTTATTTCATGAGCTTCCACTTGTTCTCGTACGTAATGATATCTACGTTTAAAGTGTCTGGCGCCTTTCATGACTCCAGAGTCATTGGCGAATATTATTGTAGCAGAATTGTCGCAATATATATCAATAGGTTCTTTAATTGAAGGCATCACTCCAAGATCTTCAATAAACTTCCTAATCCATACAGCTTCCATTGCAGCTTCTGAAGCAGCCATGTACTCAGATTGAGTCGCATGCATAGCAATGGTTGTCTGCTTCTTGCTCTTCCAGTCAACTGCTCCTCCATTGATGACAAACACGTAACCCGTCTGAGACTTCGTATCTTCTTTATCACATTTCCAGGACACATCACATAAACCTGTAACTTTCAGTTCTATGTCTAGTTTACCCCCAAATACTAAAAGCATATCTTTCGTATTCCTTAGATACTTTAGAATATGTTTAACAACAGTCTAGTGAAGCTTCCCTGGATTATGTTGGTATCTACTGACCAAGTTCTGAGCAAACACCACATCAGGCCTTGTGCATCTTACAACATACATAATAGATCCTACAGCCGAAGCATAAGGCACCTTCTGCATGTAAGCCACCTCTTCGGGTGTTAATGCATCTAACTCATGACTTAATTCATGCTTAACTTCCATAGGTTGAAAACCTTTCTTGGAATTATGCATGCTATACTTATTCAATATCTTATCAATATAAGCATCTTGACTAAGACCAATTAACCGTCTTTTCCTATCTCAATAGATTTTAATTCCCAGAATATATGCAGCATCTCCCAAATCCTTCATAGAATTACATTTACCCAGATAATCCTTAACTTCCTTAAGTCTTGGAATGTTACTTCCCATGATTAATATGTCATCGACATATAAAATTAGGAACACTACATCACTCCCACTAGCTTTGTGATATACACATGGCTCATCTCGATTTTGAATAAATCTTAACTTTTTGATTTCTTCATCAAATCGTTTATTTCATTGACGTGATGCTTGCTTCAAACCATAAATAGATCTTTGAAGTTTGCACACGCGTTTTGGATATTTATGATCAACATACCCATCAGGTTATTGCATATAGATTTCCTCATCTAAGCGACCGTTCAAGAAGGCAATTTTAACATCCATTTGCCATATCTCATAGTCATAGTATGCTGCTATAGCTATGAGAATCCTAATAGCTCGTAAGTCTGCTACAGGAGAAAATGTATCCTCAAAGTCTATGCCAAAAGTTTGAGTATAACCTTTAGCTACTAAACGTGCTTTGTAGGATTGTACCTCACCATCCACGTCAATTTTCTTCTTGAAAATCCACCTATTTTTCACTACTTTAGCATTTTTAGGTGCATCAACAAGAATCCAAACATCGTTGACTTTCATGGATTTCATTTCCTCATTTATCGCAACTATCCATTTTAAATTTTCTGGATCAAGCATTGCGGATTGATAGTTAGCAGGTTCACCAAGATCCCTGTGACAACCGCGGTTTTGAGGTTCGTCACTTAGTTTTATTTTGTGCTAGTTACGTGTCTTTATGTGTTTATGTGCTAATTGGTGTGTATAGATTGTGGTTTGGATATCGTTTCCGGTACGGGGTACCTTGTGAGTGAAACGATGTGTGATGATTTCATGTTCATGAGCTCACATGGTAGTGACTATGAAATGAGATGGTGTTATTTAGTGGTTTACTATACATATATGTATTATAGAAAATCGTATTTTTACGGTTTAAGGTTTAGCATTTAGAGGTCTCGGGTAAGGTGTTTAGTCATGTGAGTATTTTTCAGGATGGTTTTAAGTCATTTAGGACATAGTTATAAATTTTATTTCAAAATTTAAGATTTTTTTTAAAACTATATATTTTACGTCTTTTACGGTAAACGCGTAAAAAATGACTAGTTTTACGGTTTTGGAAGTTTTAGGAGCTGAAATAAATTAAGGTAAATTAAGATATTGTTAATAACATAATATTAAACAATAAAAAAAAACAAAAAAAACTAAAGGGAAGTCGGTTTAGGGCCGAATAAAGAAAAACTAAAGGAAAAAAAGGAAAGTTGGGTTTGGGTTGGACTAGGATTCACCCACACCCTATATATTGATTTATTCACAACCAAAATTCATTATTTTTTTCTCCTGGAGACAAAGAAAATTCGTGGGTTTCAACAAAAATTAGGGTTCTTCATAAAATTTTGGGGGTTTTCATAAATCAAAGGTAAATCTTCAAATCCCTTTTCAATTTAATTGTTTTTGATGTTTTTATAATCAACGTATGATGGATTTAGGGTTTATTCTAAATTAAAAACCTGAGTTTTTATGATTAACAATGATTAGAATAATTAGGGCTTATGATTAGACATGATGAGGGTAATTAATTTGGTTAATTATGTTAAACCCGTTTTTAAACACTGGGCAAAATTTTTGGGTGATTGTTTTGATCATATAGGGAGTTATACAAACTCTTATTTTGCGATCCAAGTACCCCTGGAAAGGTAATTGAAGTGGCTTTCAAATGCAAGAAACGAGAACTAAATTGGAGATGGGGAAGTGGGTCAAAAACAAGTTACAACAGTCGGAGGTCAAAACAGTTTTGAAATCAGCCTGTTTTCTTTTTAAATTTTGGGTTGTTTGGGGTACTTAGGGTTGCATTGGGACTTTCAAACGAACATGGGAGTTGGTTTATATATTATAGAAAGTATCTGCATTGGGGCTAAGAATGTGGGTTAGGGTAAGACCCCCTAATCATAATAAACTTTTTGTATGTTTAAAATCAGTAAAATCCGGATAGACGAAAGTATATATATATATATATATCGGGGCCTTAACAGTAGCTTTAAGGTTGGGGCAAATGGGAGGTGTTAGCTAACATATGTAAGGGCATATGGTTTTCTTCTACAAAGGTCATGGGTATGTTTAGGTGGTCGTTTGGCTTATAGTTTGGAGACCTAAAAGTTGGGACTGTTTTGTGTAAAATATGAACGGGATAGTTATCAAACTTAACCAAGTAAAGGACTTGTTAGGGAAGGGTAATGGGTGTTTAGAGCATATTTATGGGGATCACTTATGGGAGAAGGCTAGATGTCCATCATAGGTTGATGAGCCGTCTTAGTGTTTGGTTTATGTTTTGATTGTGTGCTTTTGTTTGTTAGCTTTTTGCTAATGCGCGGATTTTTGGAGAAGCTCAATCAGGTGAGTTTCATAGTCCCATGTCTACTAATGATTTTGACTTCCAGATGGGATGGAAGAGACACTGTCTTGTTTTTATAAATTATGTTGTGAATGTTTTGTGTTTGGTGATGGACTTGTGCATACTTATGTGATTAACTGCTAGTTGATTCTTGATTGTTTTATGTTTTGACTTGGTACCAAGGGGATGTTGACAAGGCGGGGACTTGAGGAGGTACATAGATGTGTGAGCATCTATGGGACCAATGGATAATGACAAGGCGGGGCTTTGAGATTGGTACATAGGTGTATGGGCGCCTATGGGACCATGGTGTTGGTAAGGCTGGGAGCCTTGGATTTGGACTTGGTTTGTTAAATCTTGAATATTAGTTGTTAATGCATGTTTGTATCACATTGTCCATATGTTATTAAATTTGGTTATTATTCACAGCTTATGGTTTGGTTTTGGCGTTGGAGTCTAAACCTATGACTCTCACCAACTTTGTGTTGACGTGTTTTAGTGTCTCTTTCAGGTGATATTATGGTTAAGCTTGAGAACATGAGTGGCTAGGATTTGGAGTTGCGTAGGAATGCATTTAGAAGGAGATCCCCATTCCTTCTTAGTTTCTTTTGTTTGTTAATGAGTGATATTGTTGGCACCTATATGTTTGCTTATTTATGTTAATTATTTGTCTCGGGTAAGTGGTAGGACTGTTACCTACTTACCTAGACTCCTGCATTGTTGAGATATTGTCATGACATTTCTTATTTCATTTAGTTATCTCTATAGACACACCATGTTGTGATGATATCCATACGTCGCGCCACATATTCCGCCATGGTGGGGTGTGACAGAATGGTATCAGAGACAATGGTTATAGAGAATTAGGTTGCCTAGTCTAGTAGCCTAGTCTATAGCTTAAGGGTCCCTGCATATAGGCGTCATAGGAGTATGTGTGCATTTTATAATAATTGATGTGTTTGGATGTTATTTATTGTGACGTTTTGACTAGTATGAATTGAACCATAGTAAGTTCATACTTAGCCACATGTTATTTTCTTTTCGGGTTGTGACTAGTGCTGGTTGAACCATAATCATCCACGCTAGTCATTGTCGTATTTTGCTTAAATTGTACATTATAGTACATAATTTGGTACATGGTAGTTTCTATCTTTTGTTGGGTTATTTTATGTACCTGAGGTATAGTATTTTTCTTTTGATGTTTAAGTCATGTTCCCTAAGAATCATGTGGTGGTTCGAGTTATTAGGAGTAGGTGGATATGAAGGATTTTAAGCTGTTTCCACTCTTATGGGCGACATGACTTATAACTGATTATGTTTTCGTTTTGGATTTAGTCTATGCTGTTTTAGCTAGACTATGGATTTATGTATTTCAAGAGTTTGACTATGTTATTTTATTAGTTGGAGTTTTTGACCTTATTGTTTATGTGGTTATATGCTTAGGTGAGTTGATGGATTTATGTGTTATGTGTTGTATTGATTCTTATAAGTGTCATCATAGGAGGGAGTGCATTGGGGAAAGGGTAATTGTATAAGTATGGTGGCCAATATAGTTATACAAGTACCACAACTTCAATGGGTTCTCAAGTATGATTGCATGAAAGAGGGTTAGTACATGCTTGCATATGATGAGATGTGGAATGTGGGTATATTTATAATATATGGGTTTATGTAACGGTTGCCTACGATATGGATATTTTTGAGTGTGTTATTTTTTTGGGTTATAGTCATGTTGTGTGATTATGGGGTCACACGATATGGACTGGTTTTAGTGATGGGTTTTATGCCTTGTGGTAAGATGGTGATTTCTCGTATGGAAAAATGAGTGTATGACGCGATTGGTTGATCTGACATGTATGGTAACGAGTATGTTTTGGGTGATTTAATAGGTATATATATGCGAATGCATATATACTACTATGTGTTAAGTATGGTATATGGTCGTTCACTAGTTATTATAACTTGAACGTACCTTGTGTTTGTTCGTGTTTTATGGTGCTAGAGTTTGATGGAGTTCCAACGACGTTTTGAGTCTTTTGGATGTATGTCTACATTCGGGTATGCATTTTTATTTATGCGAACTACTAAATTTTCTTGCAAATAAGTCTGGCTATATATAGGAAACGGTTTTGAAAATAATATGTAAGTGTATGATATGATATCGTAACTTACATTTTTTTTAGTTGTAGTAGTAAGTTATAAAAAGTTGTCTTGAAAATAATTGGATTAGTCTTCTATGTAACATGTGATAATATATTTTAAAGAGGTAAAGAAATTTTACAATAATTTTCTTAAATGGAGTTAAAATTTTAGAATAATTTAACTAAGACGGAAAGAGATTTTATTATAGTAATGATAATAATAACACCACACCTTGTAAACGTGTAGTAGTTTAGTTATAACCAACCTAAATGAAAAAAAAAATAGTGTATTTTATAAACATGTATTGGTTTCATAATAACAAGTGAAATAAGTTTAATATGGGTAAACAAGATAATGGTTAGAATAAGATTGTAGTATACTAACTAGTTAATATCTGGATAAAATGATGAAGATAAAGGATGAGTTATTGGATAAAAATGAGTAAGATTGATTTTAGTAGTATTGGAGTTTGGTTCTTATGAGAAGTAACTAATTGGGACGAAAGTTTAAAAATTTTCTAAGGTATCAAGATTTGGTAATACTAATCGTGAAGAGTCTAAATTTTTCGTCGTTGGCATACTCCATTGATCTTTAGGATTACATTGTTTTGTCTTCAGTTGTTTTGGTTAGGGTTCGTTTTACCCTATATTTTATTTTGGGACACGATTGTTTGGAATTCTTTGGTTACACGTCATGGTTGATTTATTTATGCGGTTGTGGAAACGTTAGGATGAGAGGATAGAGTTGGGTAGTATTACTTATGGTTAGATATTATAATGGAGAGATGTGTTTTGGTTCAAAGGTTGTGTTGAAGGAATGATTAAGATTTATGGAGTTTTGGAACTTAGATTGGTTACGGGAATAAGAGAGTAAGTAAAGTTAGTTGACTAGTCGTGGGAACGAGATGTCATGCTATGAGAAGTTGGTTGAAGTACCATTAGGAGATTGATGAAAGTACTAGCGGATGTGAGGGTAGAGTAGAAAGTTTCTACCAATGGAAAGATGGGGCAAATAACACGCAAGGGATTGGTATAGTTATGGAGGCAAGGTAGTAGTAGACACGTGAAGGAAAACAGGAATGTGAAAGAATGATTGGTAGGAGGCTGATTAACGGTGAAGTACAACAAGTAAGGAAGAGTGAGCCATTGAGGGGTTGAAGTACTTTTAGAAATATCGTGGTAGATGAGTTGAAGTTAGAAGATACTAGTAGTGTGAAGTTCCTAGGTAACATCATGGAAACGAGAAGGAGTGCGTAAAGAGCTACATCGTGAAGCAAGGAGCTGAAAGGACTACGTGTCGGCTGCAAAAAGGATGCAAGAGATTTCGAAGGAGTCACAAAAGTTGCGAGGACTGGAAAGGTGACAAGCACTATGATGGGAAATTTACGTATGGTTCGTGACGAAGAAGGGCAGATCGAGTATCGGAGTGGAGCTACAAAGAGCTGAACCGGTGGATCGTGATGAAATGAATACATGACATGGGAGATTAAGAACTCGTGGAAGTAACAAGGGTAGTCGAGTGACTACGCGGATAGAATTTTTGTGGAAATCAATATCGAGGGATGGGAAGTGAAGCTGAGCTGAATAAATTTCGTGGAGAAGTGATTAGAGAGTCGGTTTTGTGAAGGTGTTATGAAAGATCTTTGGAAGAGACAGCTATGCATTATCCAATGCACTAGTGATTTCCATAGATGTGATGAATGAAGTATGAAATTTCTGTTGGACGGGATAGTGTAGGAATAAGGGAGAACCATGGAAGGAGAGAACCAAGTATTCCTAGAAGATGATGATTGAAAATACCTCATGTTGGGTGCAAGATCAAAGTAGAAGTATGAGATTTGAATAAGAATTCAAAATATGGCTTAGTAGACAAATGGAAACTAATGTGGGTATAAGGTGAGAGTGTGATCCGCATGGAATCACATGAAACTCTAGTTTGTCCCTATTAGGAGGGAGTAGGAGAACTGGTTGTGAGAAAAACAAGTGAAGCTACTTGGAAAATTTTGGCGTATAGATGACTAGATAGACTTAGTTAGTAGAGCTGAATTGTTATATCTGCCTAGAATGCTAGAGGCATTTGGGGTACGAGACGTAGAGAATGATCTATACAGATCATGAACGTCTCCAACACATATTTAATCATCTTGATTGAACATTTGGAAAAGATGATGGGTGGAGTTAAGTGATGAAAGAAAATTTCAAGGCCAAGTACCATCTGAGAAAGGCAAGCACGGTTAATGAGACATGGAATAAGAAGAATGAAGAGAAGCTGAGACGAACTTGAACTATATGGATGACGTATTAGGGTGGTTTAGATGAAGGATGTAGGTTGCACGAGTTGAGTTGTCTAAAGCAGAGAACGCGTCAACATGTATGCTGCGTGGCTTGGACAATCATATGGAGAAAAGAGACGTAGACTATACTTCCTACATAGATAGGAGTAGCTTTGAAAGGGGCGATGTAAGGACGAAGTTGGTGAAAGGGATACATGATGGGGTGGAGGAATAAGTACGACGAGAGTTGGGTGATAGTCGGTGGACTGACTAATTCATCTCATATTTCAAGAGGAACGAGAAGTCACGTAGTTGAGAAGTTGGAAGGATTGCGTACGGATGTGATGGAATAGAGGGTTTTGCGTAAAAGTTAGCCTAATATGTATGGAATGCCTTATGAAGGATTATGGCAAGGGAAGAAACAATGGGAAGCATCACACCGTGATGTATGGTAGGAGTTGAGGAAGAAGAAGGAAGTGTGTATAGAAGCGAAGCATGAATGAAACAGGTCGAGATAGGAACCGAAGGTAAAACTTTGGTAGAGCTTAATGAGTAGAATAAAGCACGACGCATGCTAATACTGTCGTAGTGTGGAAAAGGAAATGGCACTGACCTATACTTATTGCTTGGGAGGCTTAGTATCGATAATCGAATGGACGAGGATTTATAGGTGTGATGTGCCATAGGGACGAAGGGCTTGGTCTAACTGAGACAAGATGAGGAGCAATATGACCTTGAAGGTAAGACATTGTGTAGGTATAAAGGAAGTGTTGAGTATAAAAAAAATCATGAAGAAAAGTGAGAAAGAAGTGTATAGGTGCTACTAATGAGCTATCCAAATTTAATGGAAGTAGTTGTAGCATGGGTTTGGATGGCAGTTGATAGACTAACTGAGATAAACGTCCTTTTGATGATGTGTATAGATCATAAGTTGATTTGGATTAGAAGAACTAATGGATATGTGAAAGACCGTCATAGGTCACTTTGTAAGGAAATTAGAATTTTAAGTAGTTTGGGGTACGGACTAAAGGGAGTTGATGAACATGATTGGATATGAGTATATCGAGCTAACTGGAAAAGGATGGGCAAGTGAGATATTTATACAACCTTAGGAGTTACACTGAGGGCATGAGTGATTGATATAGAGGGAGTTAGGAAACTCATTAGCGATGGCTGAGTTTTCATATAATGGTAGTTATCATACTAGAAGTTGGTAAATGCCATTTGAGGCACTATATGAAAGGATAGGGTGAGTTGTCCCCATTGTGGACTAGAATTGGTAAAAGAGGCTACTAATTTGGTAATGGTGTTTGTGGAAGGGATGAGAGCAACAAGGGATGCTATGTAGAAAAGGAGGGAACCACTAGAGTTAGTGAAAAAGTTATGTAGAAAGTTTCACCCATAGTAACGGGTGGTATGTTTTGGTAAATGGAAGAGTTGATGTAGGGTTTTGTAGGTCCATTTATGATCTTTGTAAAGACGGACCAGTAGCTTATGAGCATAGATTTACCTGGGGGGAAATGAGTGGTATACATGTTATATTTCGTGTATTAAGATTGGTAAATGTTGTTTGAGAATGCATATTTGCATGTACGATTATTCGGGATTTGTGTTAATAAGAGTTTGTGTTATCAAAGAGTCATTTGTGAGATTTATTGACTGTGAGGTCAAGAGTTTGGCAATGAATTTAAATATTGTTGGTTAGTATATGTGGTAATTTGAGACTTGAACTAAAGTTCACGTGGAAATGAGAGGAGTTCATTTAGAACAAGTATCCCCTGTTGTTTGCTAATGGTATGTTTGATCCTAAGGAGTAAATCTCGGGACGAGATTTCTATTAGGAGGGAGTGATGTGACAACCGCGGTTTTGAGGTTCGTCACTTAGTTTTATTTTGTGCTAGTTACGTGTCTTTACGTGTTTATGTGCTAATTGGTGTGTATAGATTGTGGTTTGGATATCGTTTCCGGTACGGGGTACCTTGTGAGTGAAACGATGTGTGATGATTTCATGTTCATGAGCTCACATGGTAGTGACTATGAAATGAGATGGTGTTATTTAGTGGTTTACGTATACGTATATGTATTATAGAAAATCGTATTTTTACAGTTTAAGGTTTAGCATTTAGAGGTCTCGGGTAAGGTGTTTAGTCATGTGAGTATTTTTCGGGATGGTTTTAAGTCATTTAGGACATAGTTATAAAGTTTATTTCAAAATTTAAGATTTTTTTTAAAACTGTATATTTTACGTCTTTTACGGTAAACGCGTAAAAATTGACTAGTTTTACGGTTTTAAGGTTTTGGAGGTTTTAGGAGCTGAAATAAATTAAGATAAATTAAGGTATTGTTAATAACATAATATTAAACAATAAAAAGAAAAAAAAAACAAAAAAAAACTAAAGGGAAGTCGGTTTAGGGCCGAATAAAGAAAAAATAAAGGAAAAAAAGGAAAGTTGGGTTTGGGTTGGACTAGGATTCACCCACACCATATATATTGATTTATTCACAACCAAAATTCATTATTTTTTTCTCCTGGAGACAAAGAATTCGTGGTTTTCAACAAAAATTAGGGTTCTTCATAAAATTTTGGGGATTTTCATAAATCAAAGGTAAATCTTCAAATTCCTTTTCATTTTAATTGTTTTTGATGTTTTTATAATCAACGTATGATGGATTTAGGGTTTATTCTAAATTAAAAACCTGAGTTTTTATGATTAACAATGATTAGAATAATTAGGGCTTATGATTAGACATGATGAGGGTAATTAATTTGGTTAATTATGTTAAACCCATTTTTAAAAACTGGGCAGAATTTTTGGGTCATTGTTTCGATCATATAGGGAGTTCTACAAACTCTTATTTTGCGATCCAAGTATCCCTGGAAAGGTAATTAAAGTGGCTTTCAAATGCAAGAAACGAAAACTAAATTGGAGGTAGGGAAATGGGTCAAAAACAGGTTACAACAGTCGGAGGTTAAAACAGTTTTGAAATCAGCCTGTTTTCTTTTTAAGTTTTGGGTTGTTTGGGGTACTTAGGGTTGCATTGAGATTTTCAAACGGACATGGGAGTTGGTTTATATATTATAGAAAGTATCTGCATTGGGGCTAAGAATGTGGGTTAGGGTAAGACCCCCTAATCATAACAAACTTTTTGTATTTTCAAAATCAGTAAAATTCGGATAGCGAAAGTATATATATATATATATATATCGGGGCCTTAACAGTAGTTTTAAGGTTGGGGCAAATGGGAGGTGTTAGCTAACATATGTAAGGGAATAGAGTTTCCTTTACAAAGGTCATGGGCAGTGGCGGAGCCAGAAATAGTGAACATAGGGGGCAAATTTCTTTTTTCACAAAAGCAGAGTGCGAAAAGAATTTCAACAAAAGAATATATATACACATGCTTGAAAATAACTAAAATTTATAAGTTCGCAATAATGTAAAATATTTGTTTTACTTTTATATTATGAAGCTACGAAAATATTACAAATTTTGAAATATGCGCGTTGCAAAGATGAAAAAAGATATTTTTTTCGGGTACATAGGCATTTTATTTAATTTGCCTATTAAACTTAAACTGCACGTTGTTGTTGTTATTAACACTATATATTTTTTTCATCTCAAATTATTGTCTTGGATTATTTTTTATTTTTTTTTTCTAATTTTAACTTTTGATATTTTTTTTTGTGTTATATAAGACTTAACGAAAATTATACGAATTGATTGACTTTTAAATGTATTTTCAATTTTAGAATTTTTACATACAAAAATTTGAAAAACTTGAAAAATCTATATTGGATAGTTATAAAGACTATTTTTTTAATCTAAATACTCCGTAGTAATAAAAAAATTGTTTTAACTATTACTGTACATAAATACGAAAACATAAAGTATGGTGCACTTTTATTAGCTATATGCAATTTTAGATGTTTTCATATTTTAAAATTATTTAAAGCCTGCATGTACAAATTATTGGACCCACCTCTCCCTATCCGAAATAATCTAATCCAACTTCCACCACTCCTCCATTTTTTTCGATCTGAAAAACAGTGGAGATTATTCGCTTCACTTTTAGTTCTTTTATTGATTATCCTCAAAATTGTAGAGGGCATTCTGATAGATTTGCTGAGGGCATTCGAATTTTTTTCTACAAATTCGAGTTTTTTCTACATGATATGTGTTTTTTCGAGAACTTCGTCGGGGGCATCGCCCCCCACTACTTACCATGTGGCTCCGCCCCTGGTCATGGGTATGTTTAGGTGGTCATTTGGCTTATAGTTTGTAGAACTAAAAGTTGGGACTGTTTTGTGTAAAATATGAACGGGATAGTTATCAAACTTAACCAAGTTAAGGACTTTTTAGGGAAGGGTAATGGGGTGTTTAGAGCATATTAATGGGGATCACTTATGGGAGAAGGCTAGATGTCCATCATAGGTTGATGAGCCGTCTTAGTGTTTGGTTCATGTTTTGATTGTGTGCTTTTGTTTGTTAGCTTTTTGCTAGTGCGCGGATTTTTGGAGAAGCTCAATCAGGTGAGTTTCATAGTCCCATGTCTACTAATGATTTTGACTTCCAGATGGGATGGAAGAGAGACTGTCTTGTTTTTATAAATTATGTTGTGAATGTTTTGTGTTTGGTGATGGACGTGTGCATACTTATGTGATTAACTGCTAGTTGATTCTTGATTATTTTATGTTTTGACTTGGTACCAAGGGGATGTTGACAAGGCGGGGCCTTGGGGAGGTACATAGATGTGTGAGCATCTATGGGACCAATGGATAATGACAAGGCGGGGCCTTGGGATTGGTACATAGGTGTATGGGTGCCTATGGGACCATGGTGTTGGTAAGGCTGGGAGCCTTGGATTTGGACTTGGATTTGGACTTGGATTTGGTTTGGTTTGTTAAATCTTGAATATTAGTTGTTAATGCATGTTTGTATCATATTATCCATATGTTATTAAATTTGGTTATTATACACAGCTTATGGTTTGGTTTTGGCGTTGGAGTCTAAACCTATGACTCTCACCAACTTTGTGTTGACGTGTTTTAGTGTCTCTTTCAGGTGATATTATGGTTAAGCGTGAGAACATGAGTGGCTAGGATTTGGAGTTGCGTAGGAATGCATTTAGAAGGAGTTTCCCGTTTCTTCTTAGTTTCTTTTGTTTGTTAATAAATGATACTGTTGGCACCTATATGTTTGCTTTGTATATGTTAATTGTTTGTCTCGGGTAAGTGGTAGGACTGTTACCTACTTACCTAGACTCCTGCATTGTTGAGATATCGTCATGACATTTGTGTCACCATTTTATGACATTTCTTATTTCATTTAGTTATCTCTATAGACACGCCATGTTGTGATGACATCCATACGTCGCGCCCCATATTCCGCCATGGTGGGGTGTGACAATCCCCTACCTCCTCCTCATCATCCTCTATGTTAAGACATAGTTTGTTTGGCGCACGTACGATTCTTTTAGACCTACGTGGAGGAATTAATTCCGGTGGAGTTCCCAGACTTTCTGGCTCTATTGGAATTTATTCGCTAGTATTTTCAGAAGGCAATGTATCTTCTTGAATTTCTTCAATAACATAATTTCTCCCACTGAATTCTTGATTTACAAGATCATTTTCAAGGAAGTCTCCATACCGAGCCACAACAACTTTGCTCAGCCGGATACTAAAAGTAGTAACCCATAGTTTCCTTAAGGTAACCTACAAAGATACATTTTATAGAGCGTTGTTGGAGTTTATCTCCATAGTCACGTTTCACATACGCCTCACAACCCTAAATCTTTAAATAAGACAAATATGGCTTTTTGCCATGCCATAGTTCATATGGTGTCTTATCAACCTTCTTTGTGGGAACCATATTCAGAATACAAACAACAGATTCTAAAGCATAATCCCAAAAGGATAAAGGTAAAGTTGTAAGATTAAACATAGATCACACCATATCTAATAATGTACGATTTCTCCTTTCAGATACACCATTTTGTTGTGGAGTATATGGAGAAGTAAGTTTCTGAAAAATTCCATTCTCACTTATATAATCTTTAAACTCTTGACTTAAATATTCACCACCTCGATCAGAACGAAGAGCTTTAATCTTCTTTCCTAGTTGCAATTCTACTTCCGCTTAAAACACTTTGAATGTTTCAAATACCTCATGTTTATGCTTAAGTAAATAAACATAACCATAACGGCTATAATCATTCGTAAATGTTAAGAAGTAGCTAGCACCTTTCCTTGACACATGTCTAAGTGGTCCACACACATCAGTATGTACCAAACCAAGTAGTTCAGTAGCCCTTTCAATATTGTTATTAAAAGGTTTCTTGGTCATCTTTCCAGAGATACAAGACTCACATTTATCAAATGATTCATCATTGATATTTTCCAAAAGACCATCACGTTGAAGCTTTTGCATGCAAGTCTTCCCGGTATGGGCAAGTCTACAATGCCAAAGATAAGAAGAGTTCTTGTCTAACTTTCTCTTCTTATTCATGCTAAAAACAGAATTAACATTTCTTTTGGAATTATAATCATGCATGTTAATTTCAAAAACACCATTCACATAAATTGCATCAAAATAGAATAAACCATCTTTGAAAACAGAAATTCTATTATTATCAATAGTGTGAATAAATCCAAGATCCAACATATATAAAAAGGAAATAACACCCCTAACAATATTAGGTGCAAAATGACAATTATTTAATATCAGTACTAAACCCGAAGGTAAAACTAGATTAAATGTTCCTATAGCTTCAACCGCTACTTATACGCCATTGCCCACATGCAGAAATTGTTCCCCACAGGTAAGCTTCCTCTCCAACTCAAATCCCTGCACTGTATTACAAATGTTAATACCACATCCCGTATCATATACCCAGGAATTTGATTTGTATGTAAGATTAAATAACTCTATCAAATATAAGTTACCTGAAGATGCTGCAGCACTAAGCTCAGCCTTCTTCTTTATTTCTCGCAACTCCTCGAGATAAAGAGGGCAGTTCCTATTCCAGTGTCCACTTGCCTTGCAATGGAAACAAGTCTCATCCTTCTGAGATTGATTCTTCTTGACAAAGTTTTGCTTAGGTTTAGAATAAGTTGCAACTTGTTTGCCCTTATCACCCTTGCCTTTGCCTTTCTTGTTGTTCTTGTGCGGTATTGCCTTACTCACTCCACCCTTTTGTACATAAAGCACAGGAGGAGTAGAAGTAGATGCCTTGTCCTTTAACCCCTTTTCGTAGTCAATGAGCATTGCATGCAAATCATTAACTGTCTTCCCCGTGCAATGCATATTATAGTTACGAACAAAATCATTGAAGTCCTTGTTAAGGGACCTATTGATCAAGTTGATAGCCATATTATGATCATAGGGTTGTCCTAGTGTAATGAGTTGTTCCATATAACCCCTCATCTCCAAATAATGAGCACTTACAGACTTTCCAGGAGCTTGCTTGCAACTATGCAGAGCATCTACCAAGTCGTAGATTTCCACAGCTTGCGGATTTTCGAACATAGCCTTGAGCTCATCAAGCATTCGATTAGGAGAACATAGCTCATACTTCTGTTGAAGTGGAGAAGCCATTCTTTCTAACAATAAAGCAGCCACCTCGGAGTGCTTCTTAACGTTAGCAGCGTGTTCAAGCCTTTGCGTATCAGATGCTCCTTCAGCAAGAACCTCCGGATAAGGAGTAGTCAAGATATCGATAGTACCCGCTGCTCTCAGAACTATTCTTAGTGAGCGATACCAATCATTGAAGTTAGGACCAGTAAGTTCAGGACGTTCAAAGAAACCTTTGAACGCAGAACTCATAGTCATATTGTGTTCAGGTTGAGCCATTTTGATATGAGTGTATTTACTCATATCATTTGTAGCTTAAAACATTGAAATTATGCATGAAATGTATCAAATATGCCTTGGATATGCTTGTTTCTTGTTTGCATGTGTGTAGGTACCAAGTTCACTAAAACCGATGAAAACCGGCACGAGATTGATGAAAAAGATCGAGGAAGCCAAAATCGAGTTTGATTTAGAGGATTTAATATTTAAATAAGTGATTTGAGCCAAGTGGGTCCCACTATGGGGTAAATGGGCTCAAAAGCCCATTTAATTTTCAAGTTAACTTTGTGAAATGTTGGAAAACTTACAAGGCCCATAATGAAGATATGGGACGGATGGAAATAAGGATATGGGCCCAAGCCCATTGATCATTAAGCTACCAAGGAATGAATAAACGAATGAAGATTGTTGGCTTTAGGGTTTTTACCCAATGATACGTTTATAAACGTATGGAGTTCACACGTTTTGTTTTATCCCCCACAAATATTATATTAAACCAATCCAATCTCACCCACACGTCATTCTCATCCATTAAATTATATCTCTCACACGTTTAATATTCCCACCCACACACATTAATTCTTTCGATGTTTCCTATACCAACCTTTCTTCTCAATTTTTCTTCCCCACAAGTACCAATCACAGTTACTGTTTCAAAAAAAACCCTAAACCAGTAAAAAATAAATCAACCAAAGGGCTTCTTATTATTCTTTTAATTCACATAAAAAGAAATAAAAACCCCCAAATTTAAGGAAGAGAGTAGATGGAAATAAAGAGTTACGTGGCATCCCTTCATTGGCTTCAACACCTCAATTGAGCCAATCCACCAATCATAGAGCAAGAAAGAAGCACAACTAGCACACGGATGCCACGTTGGCAATCCGTGTGCTAGATTGTATCATCTCAACCATCAGATCAAAGAGAGAGAAGAGAAGATAAAGATCAAAGGCTGAGAAGAAAATGGAATATCCCTTGAAAGATTCGGATATTCGCTTCATCAACAGCCTTGGGAGGCTATAAATACCCCCAATTTCTAGTATAATTTTATCCTTTCTTTTACTTTAGTGTTACTCTGTAGAAATAGTTTTAGGAATAATATTGTATTTCTTTTATTAATATCTTGTATTGTTTCTGGAATTAATGAAAGATAAGTTTATTTGATTTTAAATCGCGTCTATTCTTCTTTTACTGCTTACTTTTTAAAACTGTTTCACAAGAGTAATAGTGAGATGTTAATTATAAACTAATTAATAGTTTATAATTAATGTTGAAAAGTGAAGTTTGGATCTAGCTTATCCCCATTGGATAAGTGTTAAAATAAAGAATCTGTTCCGATTCGAAACTGGTTCGAGTATTGATATGATGGTTAGGTGATAAATGGTGTTCGAAGTAATGGTGAATGGTGGTTCGAGTTTCGGATCATAAGGTTGTTCAGCACAACCTTCGGCTCAACGGTTATCCCAAAAGGTTCCATCTCTTTTTAATATTATGTTATTAGTTAAAATAAGATGTTATGTTTAATTGTTTATGTTATGTTTACTGATTTTATAATTGAATTTTGTGAGATTGGTATTGTTTAAGATTCATATTTTTTATAGGGTTAATTTGAATGTTGTGTAATGACTGTTTAATGGATATCAAAGCTTACTGAATGTATAAATGGGTTAAGTAGTGTGTTTGAGGTTTTGTTTAAGAGTTGTACAAGCTTTAGCATTGTTTAGATTTAATTTTGGATTGAGTTTGTAAGCAGCTTTCTGAAGTTATGTTTTACTGATGAAGTTTGGTAGCTGAATAATTGTCACACTGTTTTGATAATTTGGTTTTACTGATATGATAATTTAGATTGTTTAAAGTAGTTAAGTAGCATAAACTGAATTGTGATATAGTTTTGTTTACTGATTAATTTGAATCTGGACAATTATCTGTTTTATAGAGTATTGGTTAGACTTAATTATGCTAATTGATAATTTAGATATGATTTGAACTAGATTTTCGTTGATATAAACTATTACATTATTTGTAAAACTGGTTACATTATTTTATGAACTTTAGTTGGTTTAGATAGCTACATGTTCTCTAGGCATGTTTTTTTTGGTTTGTTGATTGTGATTTCGGATTAATCTTTTGCATACTTGATGAATCTGATTTTACATGTTTATAAGTTTTGAGTTAGTGAACTTTCTGCATTATTGTTTCAGTATAAGCTATTCAGTTCATATGACTGATAAGGCTTTATTGATATAACTGCTTAATTGTTCTAGTAGTTAGCTTATCAAATCCCACTGATTTGATAAGTTTAAAAAGCTGTTTGCCTAACAGTTTATCATAATAAGTTGTCAAAAAGTCTTTCCTAAGACTGGATTCTTTTCATAACTGTTAAAAAAGAATTAATTCGCAAAAATATTTGTCACTTGGGGGTCTCGAACTCGAGACCTCCCCTTTACCGGTCATGCGTGATAACCACTTGGGCTGCACGCCCTTTTGATTTAACTCTCTGCTTTCTCATTAATATAGTTTAGTTTGTTTAAGCAGATTTTTACTTAATATCTTTGAGTTTAAATACACGTTTGTTTTTTTTAATTAATTAAAGTTTTAATTAAAGTCTGTTTTGAGATTTCTAAAATTAGTTTATTATTATAAATAAAAATAAAAATTAAATAAATAAAAAAAAGAGAAAAATAAAAATAAAAATAAAAATAAAAATTTTTTTTAATTAAAAAGTTTAACTAGTTTAAATTTTAATTAATTAGATTTTTATAACTTTAGATTTAAATAAATATAGTTTTTAAATAGATTTGTTTAAAGTATTTTTAAATAAAGTATATTAGTTTTAAATAGTTTTAATTAGATTATTTTTAATTAGTCTATTTTTTTTAAATAGTGTTAACTTTTAAGTAATTACTTGTTTGTAGAATTTTAAATAGGCGGGGTTTACGATTCATGCACTTTAGGTTTATTTTAAATAGCTTTAAATTGATAGATTTAAATTTTAGTTTAAAAACCGAAAACCAATTCAAATCAATTGTCCAAATCGAAACAAAACGTCTCAAATTCATAAGATCTTCGTGTACAACGAACTCGACTCACTCACGTGTTTAATTGAATTCGTCATTGGTATTATTAGACTATTACTTTTTCCTAAAGGTGATTTTCTAATTTACCCTATAACGTATCTCAAATTATCACTATACACATCCACGACACATCAAAAATTTTGGCGCCGCTGTCGTGGATCTTGTGTACGATTCGCTTTTGTGGAGATTTGTTGATCGTGGATTTGAAGACCCTTTCCGTCCTCGGAAAGTTTTGTTATTTTTTTATTATATACTATGTATCGTTTTTCTCGTTTTTTGTGAATAATATATTGTATTACGTAGAACAATAATTTTACATATCTTTCAAATAAGCCTTAGTTGGGATTTCATCACCTAGCTATTGTATTCGAACCCAAAACAAAAATAAAAGGCAAAATAGATAAATACTAATAAGAAGTTTGAACTCGATTTATACAAACTATAAGGTGGGTATAAGGCGACGTGCTATAAAAGGCCGTCTAAGGAAAAAGGTTTTTAAGTGCTTTGTGCCACCTCGTTTCCCCGCTTGCTTGTGCGTATATTGAGAGGGACAACCTATTATTGGTTTGCCGACTCAAGTAGTAATAAATCTTATTTTTTGTTGTTTACTTATTGAACCTCGAGACGTTTAGGTTTTCACCTATCGTTTCAAAGTCGACCGAGGGTAATTTACTTCCATAGTAGTTATCCTTATTCCTTGTTTTTTATCGATCATTATTGATTGAGCAATACCAAATAAAAATACCAAAAATAATCTTCTTCTTGTCTAAGTTCTTTTCTTCAATCCTCTAAATTCTCGTCTTTGTAGTGTATGCAATTACGCTCTTCTCGTCTTGTGATTGATTTTAATAGGCTTGAAAATATTCCTCGTAGAAATAGGAATCGTCAACAACGAATAGTGGAACCCGAGCTTCCACCAATTGTTGTAGAGATGGCCGATAACCGAACAATGGAGGAATTGCTCCGTGCACCCGCCGAAAGGTATGGGGAAGCAATCGTTGTGCCGGCTATTTTGGCGGATCATTTTGAGATTAAGACGGGTCTTTTATCGCTCATTCGTGCCGACCAATTTCGTGGAAATGAGACCGATAGCCCGCATTCTCACATTCGGAATTTTAATCGAATTACCTCGACTCTCAAGTTTAGAGATGTGCCGAATGACGTGATTAAGCTCATGCTTTTTCCGTACTCGCTCGAGGGTAATGCTAAGCTTTGGTATGAGAAAGAACCACCGGGTTCAATTTTAACATGGGATGATTTAGTGTCAAAGTTTATGAATTATTTCTTTCCACCATCTAAGACAACACATTTTAAAAATGAGATCACTAGATTTGAACAAAAAGTGCATGAATCGTTTTGGGTTTCTTATGAAAGATTTAAAGATTTGTTGAGACAATGTCCACACCACGGTTTCTCGGAATTGCATCAAATTAATACTTTCTATAATGGGCTTAATATGATTGAACAAGATTCTTTAAATGCCGCCGTGGGTGGTAATCTATTAAGAAAAACTCCGAGAGACGCGTGGAGAATAATTGAGGATAAGTCTAGAGCACAATATTCACGAAACACACCGGGTGTTTCCAATGTGAATTCATCTAATCCCGAGATTTCTAGATTGGACTCTAAGATTGATAGTGGATTTGCGACTTTGTTGAGTGAGATTAGGAAGAATCCTCATGGAACGATTAATATGGTTGAGAATGTTTGTGTATCATGTGGTGGAGCACATCCTAATTATGCTTGTTTAAACGCGAGGTTTGATCAAGCTAGTGCTTTTGCCGCGACGGGAACTTATGGCTCCAACGGTCAAGTTCCTCGTCAAAATCATGTTGCTCCACCGGGTTTTCCACCGGTTCAAAATAGGTACAACAATGGAAACAATGGGAATAATTTTAACCGTGGTAACCAAGGGAATTTCAATCAAGGAAATGGTTTTAATGCTAATCAAAACAATCAAGGTTTTCAAGGGAATAATCAAAATGATTTGTCAAGCTATATTAAAACGAATGAGGCAAATTTGAAAGCTTTTCAAAATAACATTCAAGGACAAATGGCAACTTTGAAAAATGAGTTTCAAAATACGCTAAAGGGGAAAAATAATAAGATTGAGCTTAATCAACAAAGAATGGAACAAAGATTTGAGCAAATGTTCGAGCAAGGTCAAAATCGTATGCAACAAAATGTGGAACAAGGTCACAATAAATTGCTTTCGATGCTTGAGGGATTCATGTCTAAACCGTCATCTTCTTCGGGTTGCTTACCTAGTAACACCATTCCTAACCCGAGGGGAGAGCTTAAGGCTATCACCGCTTATGATAATTTAGAAAAGAAGCTTGAGCTTTATGTGCCACCTAAAGAGACCTTTTGGAATGTCACCAAGGCTACTTTAAATGTGATTAGTACCTCGGATTTCATTGATCTCTTTCCTAAGAAATATAATGATCCGGGTCAATTCTTGATACCTTGTGTTTTTGATGAGCTTGGGGAATACAAAGCTCTAGCCGATCTAGGAGCTAGTATTAACGTAATGCCCTTGTCCATTTGGAAAAGTCTTGACTATTTGCGACTTGTGCCCACTCGAATGATCATTGAGCTTGCTAATGGCACCACCACTCGACCGGTTGGTATAGCGGAAAATGTCATTGTTAAAGTGGGGGAGTTCGTTTACCTCGCCGATTTTGCTATCATTGATTATGAGCCGAATCCTCGTGTGCCTATAATTTTAGGACGACCATTTTTGTGTACGGCCGGTGTTTTAGTTGATATGAAAGAAGGGGAGCTTAAATTGTTTCATGGGGATAAACATATGATTTTCAAACCAGAAAAAATTCCAAGATTGGCTCCTAAGAAATTGGAAAGTGTAGAAATTGATAAACCTAATTTTGTTGAATCATGTTGTAATGTTACCTCATCTATACTCACTCCACACGAGGATGATAAGATTGAAAAACAAATTGATGATTACTTGAGTGAGCCATTCGATGCTAGTGAGTTTGATAATGAGAATTTTGATCCCGAGAGTGATATTGCTTTAATTGAACAATCTCTGAAAATGGACTCATTTTCACTCTCTTCAAAGGATCATGTTGATGTTCCTAAGGCACAATCTTCAATTGAAGAGCCTTTGATTCCTAGCTTCACACCGAGTGAGGTTAGTGACTATTCGTTGGATAAGTTCGTCGATGAACTTTTTGCTATCATTGATCCACTTCCACGGGGAAGTGAAGACGTTTCCGATCTCGAGATCGAACGTGATTCTTGTGTTTTACCTACCATTCTCGAGGAATTCGCCGATGAATTGCCTTCAAATGAGAATGATGATCTTGTATCCGAGTGTGACACACTCGATACTTTGTCGGAAATTTCTTGTGATGACAAGGATGACGACACTTTTGTGACTTACTCAAATCCTCTATTTGAAGCTTCATTGAACAATAATCCATTGTTTCAAGAGGATTTTGAGAACATCATACCTCCTCCATCTCACACCCTTTGTGATGATGAGTATGTCGACTCGGATGGAGAAACTTACTTTATTCCCAATCTCCCTCCCACTCGCGTTGATCTTAATGTGCGGGTTTTTCATGTGACTCATATTGAGTACCATGACCCCTTTGTTCACATTCCCAAGAGTGAAAAGGTCGACAAAGTCATGCAAGTTGAAACCACTAGTGTTGAGACTTTTGTACCACCTTTACCATGTGCTTCATATGTTTTAGGATTAGCATGGGGGGACGACACCTTGTTGTATATTCCTTTCTCCATCGAGGACGAGGTATTTGACCCCGGAATCGTTGATTTAGGGAAATCTCGGCCTTTCACCGATGCAATAATTGAAAGATTTTTCGATCATATTGGTGCGAGTTTATCTCGGGGAGCATGCTTTATCCGTACCATTAGTTGTGACTACTATCTCTTTTTAGAGATTTGTGTTGGAGTTTTATCCTTTCGTTTGTCATCCGACAACGAGGATGAGATCTTTGACCCCGGCATCGCGCTTTATCATGGATTTTATTCCAATATGCCGGTTTTCACCTTTTTCCCTAAGGACCAATGAATGCGGGGATCGAGTCGGGCTCATGACTCGGTGAACAAAAACGAGTTCATTCTATCTTCTTTCTATTTTCTAACACCTAATAAGGCTTGATCTTTCAAGCTCTTGCTCGTGTTTTGTTGTGTTGTGATCTTAGGTATGATCCTTATTATTTGAAGATTCTCGTGTTCGGTTTTTGCCGGTCCACTTGATCTTCCGTTCTTTGAATGCCAAAAAGGGGCACACTTTCTATCCCTTGATTTTTATCGACTAACGTTTTATCTTGAGGCATAATTAATAAACGGCTTATAGATTTGCGTGCTCTTTCCATGCTAGGATGTTGCATTAGACTCTTCGTGTTTTAGCAAGGGGGTGTTACTCTTGAGCTAAGAACATTGAGGACAATGTTTGGTTTTAGCATGGGGGAGTCAATCGATATAATCGCTTGCAATTGCTTTTGTCGTGTCCAAACGTGTAGTTTTTCTCATTTTTCATAAAAATTTTAAATTTTTTTTGTGTTATATTTAAGTTTTAATAAATAAAATAAGTGTTTTTGACACAAATGTAGGCTTTCAATAAGAATAGTTTTTGACTCGACTCGGTTTTTAACCTTATCTTTTCCTTAACGTATTTGAATTAAGTTTTGCTAGGCTATTATATAGGGAGCTTTAAAACGCGAAAGTCTTAATTCATACGAGTTAAGAACAAGAACTTTTCGCAAGCTCCTATAATTGATCCTAGAAAGTCGTCTATCAAGGGAACTTTAAAACGCAAATTATAAAACTTGCAAGAGTATAAGAAGATGCAAGATCCTATAGATGACTTGAAAACCCAGAACTTTGATTTAATAGGCTAAGTATCCATTGTTGGAGAACAAGAGATGATAGAGCCAATTATAAGTTTGGTATTCTTTCGGGAATTTATGTGAGATAATTATAAGCCTATTCTCCCATCGCTTGTTAATAATTTTATTTGCAATAAATAAGGTTGAACGATTTGAAAAGTTACTTAGCTTCTAGCCCAAGATCGTTTAAAAGTTGCTCGGTATGGATTAGAGTTCATAGTCAAGGCATAACTTATTGAAGCGGGATGCGAAGATTGGCGAGTCCAAAAAGGTCCTAACAAGACATGAGGGCTATGTTTTATTGCTAAAGATCTCAAGTGATGTGAAGATTCATTTATCAAAAATCAATATGAAGGATCGAGACACACGACGAAAAGCAAAATACTCCCCAAAAGTCATGGAGAAGTCTATCCAAAAAGACCATAATAAGGTATGAGGATAAATGAAGCCAAGTCCAAAAAGGAGGCGGATCGTTGTAAATCAAAATCCCAAATAAAGATTGGAGAAAAATGAAGAAGTCGTGGTCCAAGTATGAATCTCTCAAAACTTCAAGTGAAGAAATTCCTATATGAAGAGAAGACCATTATTTCATGAAAGTCTCTCAAGGTTGGAAGTATAAAGTCTCTGCCAAATATCGATCCGAGAAAGGTCTCAAATCGCGAAGCAAGTTATGCCAAGATATGAACTTTATGAAGTCCCGAGAAGCAGTTTTAAAAGATTTTGTCCTTTAGCTAACTATGGATTAAATCGTTCACTTTATTTTCGGCCTAATAAATTATCGAAATAAGTCAACAATGCATCTTCGTGATCATTCAAGACAACAATAAAATATAAGAGATACATTTAGGAATAAGGGAGTCTAAGTGGGTAATTGGCCCACATGAGTTCGTGTTAGTCTACCAACTTATAATAACAATGATCTTGTTTTTGCACTTGGCATGGAAAAGTGAAAAGTCGAGGACGATGAATCTCTTTGAGCTTTTATGATCCTTAAAGTTATTTTATGTCTTTACAAAATAAAATGTCAAAAGTTGAATAATGGTGTAGATATATTTTAATTTTATCATTGCGTGAGGATACGACAATTGCTTAGCATGGGGGAATTTGATATGAGTGTATTTACTCATATCATTTGTAGCTTAAAACATTGAAATTATGCATGAAATGTATCAAATATGCCTTGGATATGCTTGTTTCTTGTTTTCATGTGTGTAGGTACCAAGTTCACGAAAACCGATGAAAACCGGCACGAGATTGATGAAAAAGATCGAGGAAGCCAAAATCGAGTTCGATTTAGAGGATTTAATATTTAAATAAGTGATTTGAGCCAAGTGGGTCCCACTATGGGGTAAATGGGCTCAAAAGCCCATTTAATTTTCAAGTTAACTTTGTGAAATGTTGGAAAACTTACAAGGCCCATAATGAAGATATGGGACGGATGGAAATAAGGATATGGGCCCAAGCCCATTGATCATTAAGCTACCAAGGAATGAATAAACGAATGAAGATTGTTGGCTTTAGGGTTTTTACCCAATGATACGTTTATAAACGTATGGAGTTCACACGTTTTGTTTTATCCCCCACAAATATTATATTAAACCAATCCAATCTCACCCACACGCCATTCTCGTCCATTAAATTATATCTCTCACACGTTTAATATTCCCACCCACACACATTAATTCTTTCGATGTTTCCTATACCAACCTTTCTTCTCCATTTTTCTTCCCCACAAGTACCAATCACAGTTACTGTTTCAAAAAAACCCTAAACCAGTAAAAAATAAATCAACCAAAGGGCTTCTTATTATTCTTTTAATTCACATAAAAAGAAATAAAAACCCCCAAATTTAAGGAAGAGAGTAGATGGAAAGAAAGAGTTACGTGGCATCCCTTCATTGGCTTCAACACCTCAATTGAGCCAATCCACCAATCATAGAGCAAGAAAGGAGCACAACTAGCACACGGATGCCACGTTGGCAATCCGTGTGCTAGATTGTATCATCTCAACCATCAGATCAAAGAGAGAGAAGAGAAGATAAAGATCAAAGGTTGAGAAGAAAATGGAATATCCCTTGAAAGATTCGGATATTCGCTTCATCAACAGCCTTGGGAGGCTATAAATACCCCCAATTTCTAGTATAATTTTATCCTTTCTTTTACTTTAGTGTTACTCTGTAGAAATAGTTTTAGGAATAATATTGTATTTCTTTTATTAAAATCTTGTATTGTTTCTGGAATTAATGAAAGATAAGTTTATTTGATTTTAAATCGCGTCTATTCTTCTTTTACTGCTTACTTTTTAAAACTGTTTCACAAGAGTAATAGTGAGATGTTAATTATAAACTAATTAATAGTTTATAGTTAATGTTGAAAAGTGAAGTTTGGATCTAGCTTATCCCCACTGGATAAGTGTTAAAATAAAGAATCTGTTCCGATTCGAAACTGGTTCGAGTATTGATATGATGGTTAGGTGATAAATGGTGTTCGAAGTAATGGTGAATGGTGGTTCGAGTTTCGGATCATAAGGTTGTTCAGCACAACCTTCGGCTCAACGGTTATCCCAAAGGGTTCCATCTCTTTTTAATATTATGTTATTAGTTAAAATAAGATGTTATGTTTAATTGTTTATGTTATGTTTACTGATTTTATAATTGAATTTTGTGAGATTGGTACTGTTTAAGATTCATATTTCTTATAGGGTTAATTTGAATGTTGTGTAATGACTGTTTAATGGATATCAAAGCTTACTGAATGTATAAATGGGTTAAGTAGTGTGTTTGAGGTTTTGTTTAAGAGTTGTACAAGCTTTAGCATTGTTTAGATTTAATTTTGGATTGAGTTTGTAAGCAGCTTTCTGAAGTTATGTTTTACTGATGAAGTTTTGGTAGCTGAATAATTGTCACACTGTTTTGATAATTTGGTTTTACAGATATGATAATTTAGATTGTTTAAATTAGTTAAGTAGCATAAACTGAACTGTGATATAGTTTTGTTTACTGATTAATTTGAATCTGGACAATTATCTGTTTTATAGAGTATTGGTTAGACTTAATTCTGCTAATTGATAATTTAGATATGATTTGAACTAGATTTTCGCTGATATAAGCTATTACATTATTTGTAAAACTGGTTACATTATTTTATGAACTTTAGTTGGTTTAGATAGCTACATGTTCTCTATGCCTGTTTCTTTTGGTTTGTTGATTGTGATTTCGGATGAATCTTTTGCATACTTGATGAATCTGATTTTACATGTTTATAAGTTTTGAGTTAGTGAACTTTCTACATTATTGTTTCAGTATAAGCTATTCAGTTCATATGACTGATGAGGCTTTATTGATATAACTGCTTAATTGTTCTAGTAGTTAGCTTATCAAATCCCTCTGATTTGATAAGTTTAAAAAGCTGTTTGCCTAACAGTTTATCATAATAAGTTGTCAAAAAGTCTTTCCTAAGACTGGATTTTTTTCATAACTGTTAAAAAAGATTTAATTCGCAAAAATATTTGTCACTTGGGGGTCTCGAACTCGAGACATCCCCTTTACCAGTCATGCGTGATAACCACTTGGGCTGCACGCCCTTTTGATTTAACTCTCTGCTTTCTCATTAATATAGTTTAGTTTGTTTAAGCAGATTTTTACTTAATATCTTTGAGTTTAAATACACGTTTGTTTTTTTTAATTAATTAAAATTTTAATTAAAGTCTGTTTTGAGATTTCTAAAATTAGTTTATTATTATAAATAAAAATAAAAATTAAATAAATAAAAAAAAGAGAAAAAAAAATAAAAAAAATGTTTTTAATTAAAAAGTTTAACTAGTTTAAATTTTAATTAATTAGATTTTTATAACTTTAGATTTAAATAAATATAGTTTTTAAATAGATTTGTTTAAAGTATTTTTAAATAAAGTATATTAGTTTTAAATAGTTTTAATTAGATTATTTTTAATTAGTCTATTTTTTTAAATAGTGTTAACTTTTAAGTAATTACTTGTTTGTAGAATTTTAAATAGGCGGGGTTTACGATTCATGCACTTTAGGTTTATTTTAAATAGCTTTAAATTGATAGATTTAAATTTTAGTTTAAAAACCGAAAACCAATCCAAATCAATTGTCCAAATCGAAACAAAACGTCTCAAATTCATAAGATCTTCGTGTACAACGAACTCGACTCACTCAGGTGTTTAATTGAATTCGTCATTGGTATTATTAGACTATTACTTTTTCCTAAAGGTGATTTTCTAATTTACCCTATAACGTATCTCAAATTATCACTATACACATCCACGACACATCACATTTCTACAGAAATAAGTTCAAACATTAGTATTTTTTATAATACCATTCAAGAAAATAAAATTGCACCGGTAATAAAACCATAGTATTTTCCTTGAAACTAGAATCCATATTGACATAAACTTATCACATCAGTTGATCTGCTAGTGACAAATGTATTCAACACGATAACTTATCGAACAATAATTGACAAACAAATTTGCAATTTCTAGATATTTTAGGGATTTACGTTGCCAAAAGTCTGTTTGCATCGTAAACATGTTTCATCCCTACTTTATGCCTTAAGTTTCCAGATCTCACTGAGTAACTCAATCAAGTCGACTAATCTAAAGAACGCAAAACCTTCATGTGCAATCTCATTCAGTCATGAAGTTTTCTCTCCATTACAACATCGCCCAAAATCTCATTTAACGACAATTGTAACTTCAAGTGTTCGTCAATTAGATGGCATAAGACTTAAATTTAAGGGTATTGATTTTGGTGTCAAAGTCATGTATGGAGAATCATGCATACATCTCCATAGCATCAGTTTAATAAAACTTTAATAAACCTTTTAGTGAGACTAAAAATTTCACCATATATTTGGAAGTTGAGGTTAAGGAATTATATAAATAATAACCGTAGGTAATTCTAACTTTGACGCACACGCAAGCCGGGAATTTTGTCAGCGCTGAAGCATAACACCTCCTTCCTTAAACAGGTACATGACCAGCGGTGCGTTATACCCACTTTATAGTTTGTCAAAATTAAGTAGGCCGTTAAGTTATTATTGCAATTCCAGTCAACACAAATCATATGAAAAATTAGATCTCAAAACAATTCATTAATTTATTATATGATTTAGTCCATATTAATTTTTCTTGGGAAAAATTACCCTTGTTTACAACATACAGTTAATATAAAAACGTATGAAAACAAGTAGTACAAAAAAAGCTAAATCAAATAGCCACATGCATAACAATTTATTCAAAGAACATAAAATCTAGGGTTTTTATAAACATAAAAAGTCTTCCCTAATTTTAAAACTTTCAATCAAATAAAGAAAATAGCATATAAAATCCTATGATCCGTGAAAAAACATGCATGTTTATCACGGATCTCCCACATATTCTTAACAACTAAAACACTACGGATCGTAACCATACATGACATAACAATTAATTCATGCAATCATCTAAAGATTTTTACCATGTAATTTTAGGGTTTACAAAAAAAATAAAAATTTAATATAAAATTCGGGTAAGCCGATTTTTTAAAAAAAAAACAAAAACAAAAACCCTAATTTTTTGTTAAAACCTAAAAAACAACATGTAATTTTAACTCAAATCACCATTAGTTAAAAAACCTTTAGATATCGATAATTATAACATGTTAAAACGGCTCTCGATGCCACTGATGGTTTATGACATTCATAACAATTATATAATCATAACAAAGATCAAAGCACGTTATAGCGGAAGCGATTTAACAAGATCATAATAACACAATTATAATTAATCGATTAAGGTTACATACCTTTATCCTAGCAAAGATCCATAAGATCACCGACGAATCACCAATTAGGGTTTGTGAAGTATAATACCAAGATATAGTTTAAAGCAAAACTATATTACGCTCTTGTACACACGTAATGCAACGGGCTAACCGTGAGTCTAGCACTTGCAAACCGGAACTTCAACGCTTGTGGAATTTGAGCAAAATCGAAAACCAAAGAAGACCCTTGTGGATTTGTGGCTTGCGATTGCAAGAAGAGAAGGGAGAAGGGATTGGGGAAAAATAATGAGGGCGTCATGTGTTTATACAGGTTTAGCAAAACTTGATTTCTAAGTTAAACACAAATTAGGAAACAAAATTGTTTCCCTTTGCCCCCCCCCCCCCCTAGCCGACGGTCGGTTATCACTCAAGGGGTGTTTCCGGAACTTTTTCGCTTTCCTTTTTCTACTATAATTCCATAATGGTTATTTAACTTAACTCTAATTTATTTAACCATCGTTTAGTTAAGTTCGGTTTGATTTAATAAATATATATATAATATATTTATAAATAAAATTAACCCTTTACGTATTGTGTGCAATCCCGTAATTCCAAGTTCGATACTATCACACGACTATTAATTTTATGTCCATAAACTTTCAAGGCTACCCGGTAGTATTCTTACGCGAGTCGTCAACCAGTCGTTTCGTTGCGGCAACCGGGTTGTCTATTTTGATCGAACCCAATTCGGTCTCATATGCGATCTAGTTCGTATAGTTTGTAAAAATTCTCACCGTTGGTGAATTAAAAAAAACCTTTTTTTAAAATTTAAAATTTAACTTTTTACTTCTATAAATACCTCATTTATTCAACTGTTTTTCACACAAATTAAACAGACAATTCTCTAAAATATAATGTCTCGTGGATTATTTTTTGACGACTCTTTCGACGACGAGGATGAAGTTACAAGTGAGCTTGTGGCATTTACACAAGCTTGTGAATCGGCCTGCGAAGCATCAAACCATCCAAAAAAATGAGGGGTACATACATAGAGATTACCAGGGTGCACATAATCGTCTACTCGCGGCTTATTTTAATGACGGGCCACAGTATGACGCAAAGACATTTCGTGAACGGTTCCAAATGGATCGAGATTTATTCTTACGAATTGTTGACGACTTGAAAAATAACTGATGTAGCGAGAAAAACAAAGATAAATAATTGAATCTGTTAATTCCTAAGAATACCAGAAACAACTCTTCCAACTATCGTTGATTCAAAAGAATACCGATAATCAGACAAACTTCAACAATCGTTGATTCAACGAATACCCGATTTATTAAGAGAATCTTAGCAAACTGCCAAGAACTAAGCAAAAGCTTTCATTATCAAAACTCAGAGATATCCTAATACAATGAAAAACCTAACATTTATAGAAAAATGAGAATCAATTTAAATAAAGATTGATATTACTTTCTGTTTACCTAAACCTATAACTAGAAATTAAATATTCTCTTTACCAGAATTTATTGTTAAACAGGAAACTTAAATAAATAAAAAGAACATCAATATCTTGACTTTTATTTGGAGTTGAACCGCACCAATAACTATGCTTATTTTCGAAACTGGAGGGATTGTACGGGGCGAGAATGTATTTTTGCCATTGTTGAAGTGCACTTCCGCTATTCGTCAAATGGCGTACGGATCCGTACCTGATGCTCTTGACGAATTTTTGCAAATGGGTACGTCAACAACCCGTCAGTGTCTTCGAAAGTTTTGTACCGCTATCATGGAATTATATGGTAAAGAGTACTTGCGAAAAGCCGACGTATCCTAACATGGAGAAACTCTATGCTCATCACGAGGAAAAGCATGGGTTTCCTGGGATGATAGGAAGTATCGATTGAACACATTGGTCGTGGGAGAATTATCCCGTTGCCTACAAAACTCAATTTTGTAGACGTGATCAGGGGTCAACTCCATTCATTTTATTGGAAGCGGTTGCATCTCAAGACTTATCGATTTGACATGCGTTCTTTGCTGCAGCCGGGATGAATAACAACGTAAATGTTTTACGTCAATTCCCTATTTTCAATGATCTTAAATCAAGGAAAGCACCTGAACTGGAATTCGTGGCTAACGAAGTGTATTATCGGCGGGGATATTATCTTACTGATGAGATATATCCGCAATGGTCGGTTCTTACTAAGTATATAAAGAATCCGCCGACGAATGATCATAAACGAAGATTGTATAAAACGAAGCACGAAGCATCAAGAAAAGATGTTGAACGAGCCTTCAGTATATTGAAAACAAAATGGAGGCTGATTGTTTACCCGACCTGAGGAATATCAAAATGTACACTATCAGACGTAATGTACACATTACACAATATGATAACTAAACACAGGAGGAGGGGGGATATATCACCCATATATCATCCCGTAGAACAATATGCTGATAACGATCCAGTGAATACGCATGAAGAAAGGCTCAAAATTACTCAGCAGATAACTTACGAACAAGCTCATCTAAACCTAAAATCCGATCTAGTGGAACACATTTGGATCAAACACAATCAATAAATTAATTTTTTAATGTAATGTTTAATGTTTTTAATTTTAATGTAATGTTTTTATTTTAAATGTAAGTTTTTAATTAAATGTAATGTTTTTTTATAAAATTTAATGTTTTTTTTAAAAAGGTACTTTTTTTTAATTAGGTCGTCTTGTTGAAACAAATAAGTCGTACTAGGTTACTGAAGAAAGAAAGTTGATGTGTCAGAAAAATTAAAATCGCAATACTACAATACAAGTAGCCTTAAAGAACACGGAATACTACAATACAATTATAGAATTAAATTTCGCCAGCTTGGTCTGAACAGTAACATAACAGATAATGTCAAAACACGAAATTTGTACTCAAGTTAACCATTGAAAGCCATGAATTATCTAGAAACGTAAGATGTTGACATGGTGCTTTCTAGTGTTTTCGCATTTCAATTTTGTGGTGAGGATTGTCAATTTTGGGCCATAGTCTGTCACTTTCAGCCTCACCAATAGATGTTTTCCTTTTCATTCCACATATGAGTTTAATTAAAAAAAAAAAAAAAACTTGTAAACGTTAATTATATTATATACAACGTGAAAGTGAAACAACTTATACTAAGACACGTACCAGACTTTGTACTGGCTTATTGTTCTCGACTGTTTACACGTTTTTCGGGTTGATGATGACGAGGTCTCTCTATGATTGTTGGTCTTTCGGTTTTTTACAGTTGTAATTAGTAGTCGTTGTAGCTCTAGGACCGTTAAGGGTGGACTTATTTCTTAATAGAGCATGAAATATAGTTAACCGTGTACTCCCGAGACTCCGCGAGGATTAGCTTAAAATTCATTGAAATGTATCGTATAAAGTGTTTATTGATCTTGCTTTGATTCGAACGTCTCTCTCGCTTTGCATGAGGCTAATCAAACGTTTTCTTAGCCCTAGACTATTTGGGCTTCAAGTTGGGCTTCCATTGTACTAGTTGTATCATAGTACTATGATTGTTGTTTGTACTTATTTGGCACTTCAGATGGTTGAATATGGATAACCTTACATGATTTTCTAAATCGAGTCTAGGTGCAAATAAACCGCATAAAATCAGATTCAGATTTCACAAAATCGGTTTTGATAAAACTGGATTTTCAAAAATCCAGTTTCGGATCGGATCGGTTTTTTGGGGTTAAAAATGTTCGTATCGGGTTTTTTCGGGTAAAAGCTTTCGGTATCGGGTTTTTTTCGTATCGGTTTTTTCGGTTAAAACTGTTCGGATCAAGTTTTTTTGGGTTAAAATTGTTCGGATTAGGTTTTTTCGGTTAAAAATGTTCGTATCGGTTTTTTCAGAATTTATTTACAAACATTAAAAAAGAAATACAACCATAAAACATTAAAAAAAAATACCACAATAATTTTTATTTTAACAATACAATCATACAACTTCATATTTTTATTTAAACACTACAATAAAACAACCATAATCACTAATACATTTGGAGCTTCGGCATGACCATCACCCGAAAAATATTAATATACTTCAAGTATGTCGAGTTTCGGCATTGTCATCACCCGTTATACTGAAAGTATACTCTCAAAATATTCTTATACATCTCCGGCTTCAATAAAACGGATACATTTTTAAATATAAAAAAAAATATATATTTAGAAAACCGGTTTTATCCGGTAAAAAGTAACCGGTTTAAATAAAATGGATATATTTTTAAATATATATAAAAAAATTAAATATTTAAAAACCGGTTAAAACCGTTTTTTTAAACCGGTTAAATCCGATATTTTAACCGGTTTTTATCCGATTTACTAAAAATCGGAAAAACCTGTCTAACCGGTTCAGATCTCAAAAACCGGATCGAATAAAAAAATTGGTTCGAATTTTTGGACCGGATTTTTAAAATTCGGTTTTTATTATACGAGTGGTTTTAAGAGCGCACTTAAGTTAAACCTATTCATGAATCGAATAAAAATTAAAGAAACCAAAATTTTGAAACCGGTTTTTCTGGGACCAGTTTCTTTCAAACCGAACCACGATTTTGTAATCGATAGATAAAAGAGTTATTAACGGCAAAGGCTCTTTTTAAGGGTAACTTGTCGTTCAGAGACTCTGTTTTAATCCACATTTCGAAAGTAGCCTTTATATCCGCGCCTAAATGAAAACGGATCACTATATACACATGTGTCAGCTCGACATTAAAAGAAAAAAATGTAAAATATTTTCCGCGCCTATATACAAGCGGACTGTCAGTGAGGCCCACTTTTCCTACTTTGTCATTTGGAATCAATTTTTGCTTTTTACGTAAATAACTTATATTATTAAAAAAACTTTCAAAATTAACCCTTAATTTTTCAATAATTACATGTTTTTTATATAATAACTTTATTCGTTCAATATTTATCAAATACATATCGAATTCGTTAGAGAAAAGAATACAGTTGCGAAGAGCTTTAAATTGCGAACAAAACGAGCCTAATATTGATATGCTTTTGACGTACGCATAATTTTGTAAAAAAATGTTAAAGTTTGATAAACATGTATATGTTTACGTTTTTTTATTTCGTACGTTCACATATCATATTTTCTATGTATTATTTTTAAGTTATGAATTAAAGTTTTAGCTTTACATTATAAAAAGGTATGTTTATATAAAGCTAAATCTTTGTGTCAAACGGCAAGTTTTATTTAAACATCAACTTTTATATATAAACACCAACTTTTTTTATATATAAAGCTTAAATTTTTATTCATAAGTTAAAAATATTACGTATAAAATATGAAAACGTAAAACGAAGTAAGCATATATATATTTATTGAATTTTACTGTTACAACTTTTTAATATAAAAAACTTTATATATTCTATATTTAGCAAATCTCTATTGAATTACTATAATAAAAACAATACCGTTACGAAGAACTTTAAATTACATACAAAACAAACTCAATAATGATATGCTTTTGATGTACACATATATACATGCGAAGAGTTTTAAATCACAATTTGATATACATATATCAAACTGTGATATTTTTTATCAACTTTTTTTATACCATAAATAAACTCAAACTATGATATAGATATGTTTTTTTACGTAAAAGCATATCAATATTAAGTTTCTTTTGTGTGTAATTTAAAAATTTTCACAACGGTATTATTTTTATTATTCTAATTCAATAGAGATTTGTTAAATAAGAAACATATAAAGTTTTTTATATTAAAAAGTTCTAACAGTAAAATTCAATAAATATATATATGCTTACTTCGTTTTACGTTTTCATATTTTATACGTAATATTTTTAACTTATGAATAAAAATTTAAGCTTTATATATAAAAAAAGTTGGCGTTTATATATAAAAGTTGATGTTTAAATAAAACTTGCCGTTTGACACAAAGATTTAGCTTTATATAAACATACCTTTTTATAATGTAAAGCTAAAACTTTAATTCATAACTTAAAAATAATACATAGAAAATATGATATGTGAACGTACGAAATAAAAAAACGTAAATAAAACTTGCCGTTTGACTACAATTACAATATGCAAATTGTAACCGAGTATAAAACTGATAAGTTTTGGATATTTAGGTTAATTAACTTTTACTTTTTGTTCAACTGAGTTACTTAACTTATTTTTTGAGACTTTGGGTTACTCGGCTATAAAATTATGCTTTTTAGGTTACTAAACACCCACAGTATGTTCATTTAGGTTACCTCGATTACCAATAACCGGTTACTTGTGGGCCTCTTTATCCAACTCAAAAACTTATCAGGTTATTGGACAGATATGTTACTAAACTTTGCGAATTTGTTCAAATAATTTATTAAAATTTGCGAATTTGTTCACATAAATTACTAAACTTTGTTGTTATTTTCACATATTTTTATAGACACATTTAATATAGGATAAAAGTTATAGAATGCCAACAAACTTTCTGAATTTACTATTTTGAAACAATTACATTTTTATTACCGATACTACCAACGCAATTTCATTTTTTTTTCCAAGTTGTACAAAACGTGTGACATCGTTAGTCCATTTAGCCAACGATCGTTTGCAAAATTAATCCTTTATCTTAAGAGGCTCTTTTAATTAACTAGAAACAAAAAAAAATTCTTTACTTTTAATTTAATTTTTGGGTTTATTTCGTACTTTATAATAAATAGTAATTTCTTCTATCATTTTAAATTGAAATAAAGATAAAATCGAAAATTACTTTTTGTTTTTGAAAAAAAATATTATTAACTTTTCTTACAAATTTTTTTTCTTTTTATTAAAAAAAATTTAAATTCACTTTACCCTTTTATTAGAAATTTTTTATAAAGATTTAAAGTTTTTAATTTTTTTCGTCCTTTTAATTTTTTAATATAATTTTCACTTTGCTCTTCTAAAAGAGTAAAAAAACTTATATTTTTACTAACTTTGAAAAAATAATGCGAAAATAAATTACATTTTTAAAAACTAATTAAAAAATTAAACTGTACGAAAAACTTAAATTTTAAAAAAACATTAAATATTTTAAAAATTACGAAATAAATTAAAATTTTAATTAAAGATATTAATTTTTTTTTTGTTTTTAATGAATTAAAAATGCTCGTTCACATAAAGGACTAATTTTGCAACCGATCGTTCGCTAAATGGACTAACGATGTCACACATTTGGTTCAACTTAGAAAAAAATTTGAAAAGTAGGTTCAAAGTAGTAAATTTCAGAAAGTTCATTGGCATCGTATAGTCTTTACCTTTTAATATACTCATTTTATACACACATTATATAGTATTTTTATATACGTTTTTGTACACATATACACGTCTTTTTTGCACATTTTTATATACACATTTTTATATGTTTTTATATATAAGTTTTTATACGCATGTTTTATATACACATCTATTATACATATATTTTTATTAACACGTTTTTATATACACATTTTATAAATGTATGTATATAAAAAGATGTATATTAAAAGATATATATATATATATATATATATATATATATATATATATATATATATATATATATATATATATATATATATATATATATATATATATATATATATATATATATATATATATATATATATATATAGAGAGAGAGATGGGATCGAGAGAAAACTTCATCTTACTAGAAAACCTAGAAAACCTTCTTCCAACCGTTGGATCAAGGCTCATTCCCTTCCTTTTTTTTTCTCCCAAGTCCAGGGACCTGTTTGTCATTTTTTAATTCTTCAAGGGTTATTTTGTGTTTCATTTATTTATATTTGTTTATCTGATTACCGCTTCACTAATTTTTTTTACTTTTTGCTTTCTGCTCGTTTTTCCTCTACTGTCACTCGCTTTCTTTCTTTTTCGCTTTGTTTCTTTTTAGTCATCAAGATATACGTTAAATATATTAAATCCCTATATGTCGTCATTTTCATACTTTTGTTCACAGAGGCATGAATACTACAAGTTTTAAAAAAAAATAAAGGTTACTTATAACAAGGATTACAACCTCTCCATCGTTAAAAATATCTAGACATGATAGAGATGATGGATATCTTTTTAGTTCATTAAAATCAATCCAATCGATACACCAGCCAAATTCCTACTATAGAAAATTGAGATATTGCACACACCAAACAATCGTCTAAATAGCAAGACAAATGAAAACCAAAAACGTTTATAAGTTGACTAATATCAACGTAAGACATAAATACTACGCAAAATGCTACCTCGCTTCTTTCTCTATATAATGTAACTAAAATATAGCCTTTCAAAAAAAATATAACTAAAATATAAGATTTATAGTACTATACTACATTACTAATGTAGTCTATTAGATCGAAAATGATCACCAACGCGCTATATTCACTCATATCTCTGTACCTTTACCTTGATGGTGTTTCTAACTGTCGACTATTCAATGCCAATTTGACGGATTAGATGATGCTAGAGTATAATTTTCTTAAGCTCCGAACCTGCTCCACTTCGGATTTGCATCAGTTGGCTTAATGACATGAAAAGAACCGTCACTCATTTCGGATGGTGTGTATCTACCACAAACAAGGAAATATTTCTCTGCTCATTCAATTGAGTTAGACCTTTTGAGCATGCCTGTTCACAAACTCAATCCCCAGTTTTACCATTATTTAACTACAAAAAGAGAAATTTCAGTCTTTGAGCATACATACCCATCCAAGATGTGCTGATTGTACCTGTTAAGGAACAGTAACTGTCTTCGCCCTAGGGAAATGCTGAGCATACCTTTATATAAGGCCTTCAAAAAGTATAGTTTCAACATGACAAAGCTGGAAAAAATATATATATTAGGAACCTGACATAACACATAAACCAGACATGCTTAGTGTTATCATCTATCAAAGTTTCAGGCTTTAACGGACAACATTTATCTAAGGGATATTCTAACGGGGTACTGGAAATAGGAAGTACTATTGTGAACTCCATGAACCATAGGAATTTATTGTATTGGTGCATCTTATTTTCTCTAAAAAGCTGTTTTCTAGCAACCATGTTAACTGGAAATCTGAATGTAAAGAAAGGAAGAAATTGCACCTCAAAAATATCATGTAGCAGTGGTATAGTTGTAGAGATACAGAGGTAAACCTGGTGTAATTGCCTGCACATAGCCTTTGTATCTCGGTGGCAAACCTGCACAACAAATACCACATTAGCATAATCTACAATAGATCATAAAACAATGACAACTTTGTAGAAGTACTTACAAAATACAAATAGCAATAGATGGCGTGTTTGCATCAACATAACCTCAGTGAAGAAAATGCAAAATTACCAAATAGTTGTCTTTACAAATCATCCCGCATAGTGTTTTTATTACAGACAAAGATGTATCCACCAAGCACTTCATTCCAAGGAAGTGTCTCAGCCGCATGCAAAGTCTTAAAGCTCTTATCAGATACCTTGTTATTATTGTTACTATCATTGATATTGATGTTATGGTTACTGCTGACGCTAATATCCTGGTTGTGACTCATTCCAGGATACATTCAGCTAACCATATTATCCATAACTCTATTGTTACCACAACATTCATGTTAAACACACTATTACGTTTGTACTATTTTTATCATCCTCCATGGAATTCAACTAACAGATGCCTTATATTTAACTAACAGATGCCTTAAATTTAACTAACAGATGCCTTATATTTAACTAACATATGCCTTAGATTTTTGGCTACCTACAAAGTAAGACCATGGGAATCTACTGTTACAACTTACAAGGTACGCAATTTCTCTCAAAACCAACATTAGAAGAACAAGGCAGAACAAATGTATCATCTTAAAGACTATACATTGAAAGAAAAAACTAGTGCATTGGCGAATGCAATATATGCCTCCTTGTAACAGTTAAAGTCTATGATCAAGCAAATATTGACAGTCAATGTTGCAACGATTATTATATAGATTACATTCAAACGGATGTGTTAAAATGCCTCAAACAAATTACATTCAGGAGTTTTATACACAAATCCAGACACCCATAATTGTCACTAGAAAACACATAACCTGCACTATAAATGTCCCACAATCTGAACCATGAATCCTTGCAATCAACACCTTTTTGGAGTAAGTGTTGTTGTGTGCTTTCAGCAAATATCTACATGTGCACGGCTAGGTGATAATAACCATCTCTGTGAACAAAATTTTGTACAAAACTAGAACTTTATGTAAGCTTAAGATATTATGTATAAGCAGTTCAAAATAAGCAGCTCTATAATGCTTGACCACTGAAATAAGTAGTTTAGCTTATGGAACTTCAAACTGCTTTTTGAAAACAGCTTATTTCAATCATAAATAATTTTATTAGCAACTTGAATAAGTAATTCTAAACACCTTAAAAATGTTCATTCGATGTATCAAAAACATAATAAGAAAATACACATTTTGAATCAGCAAACCAAAACCCTTCATTCACAAAAATCAGCTAAGCGACCCTATACGCTCTAAAAGGGTGTTTGGATAAGTAAAAACCTTAATAACTTGGATGGCCTACTATTATACAAATTGAAACACTAAAGTTCCTCAAACAAATGCCTTACTATTATACAAACACATGCACTAAAAATTACGCTTTCATCATAATCACACAAAGTACAGTAATGATATTTAAAAAAGCATAATGTTATGCCAGGAAGGTTAAGAAGTGAGATGCACATGATTACATGTTAAAACCCCATTGAGTGGGCATTCGTCTCGACAATCGGAAGATAAAAAATGCACACCAGAATCGATATATACCTTAATAAAGAAATGCAAGGCACATATAAAAAAGTAACACTTCCTGCAGGGTACATAAATAAATCCATCAGTATCTACCTTAATAACTTTCAGAAAATATGCTAGATACAACTATAATTCACAGCCAAGACAAGTAAGAAGCATTAAATATCATAACTGGGATGAAGTTACTCACATATTAATTAGGGTTAGGGAATTCAATCTTCCTATCAATTTTCCCTCGCCTAAGAAAAGGACTTGATCCCGTATATCAATACAGGTCGTAGAAATTAAACCCTACCTGTGGTTTTAAAACAGAATATAGGCTTAGGAACAAGAATTTCAAACACAAAATTAGGCGAAGTTGAATTGTCTATAGCTTCATCTAGTTACACATCCACTCATGCATTGTGCTATGTACCTTGATTTTGTTTGATGCTTCAAATTGAAAAATACGACATGATTAAATTAGTCAAAATCTTGTGTAACCGAACACATATGCATGTATACATAGACCAAAATAAAAAATGAATAAATATTAGATTTTAAAAAGAATACTAGGATTTGATGATATAACAAGGAACTCGGGTTAACAAGTTTTCAACCTGATTCCCTAAATAGTTTTGAACGGATGCCCGAAAACATTTTTGAACTGATTCCCTAAAACAGTTTTGAACTGATGACCGAAAACATTTTTGAACTGATTCCCTAAAACAATTTTGAACTGATGCCCGAAAACATTTTTGAACTGATTCCCTAAAACAGTTTTGAACAGATGCCCGAAAACATTTTTGTACTGATGCCCTGAAGCATTATTAATAATAAATATCTTAAAAAAATAAAGTGATATCATAATATAACATTCAAACATATGCCATAAATAAACAGACAAACAGGACATGTTGTCCCTGTGTTTAAATCTACAACAACTTACTTTTCGGTTTTGCAGGTTATCTTAGGTCGTCCCACTATCTACACTTGGCCAATTCAACTATTTAGCTTCTAAATTGTCACTTCGTTTCTACTTCAACCTTTCACATATTTTTCAGCTAATCTTGCACTTAACCACCTATCTTTCTTTAATAGTTGAAAATCAGACATGTTCAACAATACACATTACTTGACGGATTCCCCAGTGCAATACTAAACACATTCCCTAATACATCTTTCAAATGATGTCCTAAAACATTTTTGAACGGATACCATAACACAGATTTGAACGAATGCCTTTACATAGATTTGAACGGATGACCAAAAATATTTTTGAGAAAAAATACCTTAAATCAACAAAGTGATATCCTAAATAACACTAATATGTTCAACGATACTCTAAATTTATACATTGATGTCTTAATCTGTCTGATTATCCACTACTCGAACTCACGGATTTCCTAATCATAATAACTGATTCTTTAATATGGTCAATGATGCACTAACATGTCATATAATTACCTAATAACATAAAATATGCGGCTCTAACGTATAACTTGATTCTCCAAATATATGGATAGACACACTAATATGTCATATAATAATCACTAATCTTAACAAACATCTATATTACACATATACACTTTTTTTGTACTGATAAAATAATTAAAAACAAGTAAACATTAACATTTGACACATCATAGTATAAATGATGCATTGTACTCATAAAATATCCTTCATGCATTTAATCAAACACCTTGTGTGCAAGCTTAATATTGTATATAAAATAATTAGGATTAATCTTTAAAACTTACTATTATATACAAAAAGCATGTGGTTGTATTATAGTGTACCTCTGTTCTTGTTTGAAAATGACGAAGCCGTGATTGTGGTCTCGTGGTGACCAGAGACGTGATTGAGTGGTGGCCAAATATGTGCTTGAATCTGGTGGTGGCCGGAGATGTGATGGAATCTGGTGGGGTTCGGAGATGTGGTTGTGGAATAGTGGTGGTCGGAGAAGTGATCGTGGTTTGGTGATCCAGTGGTATTTTTCGTTTTGCAAATGAGGAGAAATTGTCGATATGGTCTGTTTATTTGAGTATTTTTATCTTTACCATTAATTTACAGAATATTACATAATCTACCCTCCGATTTTTTTTCTAATTTCATTATCTACCCTTCGGTTTGACATGTTTCAAAATGCACCCTGTAATTTGTTTTCTAAGTTTTCTACCAATATAAGGTTTTCTCTAGAACCCATCCCTATATATATATATATATATATATATATATATATATATATATATATATATATATATATATATATATATATATATATATATATATATATATATATATATATATATATATATATATATATATATATATATATATATATATATATATATATATATATATATATATATATATATATATATATATATATATATATATATATATATATATAGAATTTAGTTAATATGGTGTAGCTCTTTAAAATTGTTAAAATAAAAAGCATTCTAAGCCTTTGGATCTTCTAATTAGTTTAAAATGATATTAAATTGATCAAAGGAATATTAATACTAAAACTAATTATATTTATAATAATTAAGGGTATTTTAGGAAAAACAATATGGTAATCACTCCTGACTTACCCTAGTCACTTATGACGTTCATTACTCACAAAAAAAGTAACGCCTCTCATTCTCAATCTTCTTCTCTCACCACAAACCCAAGCAACTATCAACTGACACACGACCATGATCCTCAATCGCCATCATGACCTCAAGAGTACAAGCCATATTATTAACTATTTTCATTGACGGATATCACCAATTTTTTTAATATTTACGGCGAACAGATTTAGATTCCTTCGCTTTAATGGCGGTGACCTGTCACGATTGCAGCGAACCTGAAACCACAACCGTCATTGTTGAATTTGTGGAGTTTGATATTTTTGGGTAATAATCTGATTAATTCCAGATCATGTATCAATGTTATGTTTTTATAACTTATTTTAATGTATAATAGGCTAAATATAACTATACACCATTATAAAAGATAGGATTAATGTTTTTAGTAGGATGTGTATTACCACGGTTTGTCTCATGTTCCATCAGCATGCTTTTAGTAGGATGTGTCTTCATCATATAAATGTTTTGAAGAATTTATAATGGTTTATATAGGAGTTGGTATTTTTAGTTGTTATACCACCATTTTTCATTTTTAGCATGATGTATTAGCCACTGTATGAGTTTGTATGAATCGAATTTTGAACCAATGTTTTATTAATTACTATATTAGATTAGCAAATCATTGATTGAAGTACTACTATATGTTTGATGTATATTCTTTGTATCATACATGCAAGTGTCCTTCAAGAAGAACAAAGATGCGGGTATGATTTTTAATTTGTATCAGTGGTGAATGGGTTTGTGGTGTACCAGTTATATGTGTACCATTAGGTGGTGTATGAGTCGTGTGTGATGAGGCTTGAGTTCACCAAGGTGTACGAGTTCGTGGAGTATGTGTTGGTGTTTTACGAGGCATGTGTGGCGAGGATCGACTTCACCAAGGTGCCCGATTCGGGGGTGTATAAGTCGGTGGTGTACAAGTCATGTGGCGAGGCTCGAGTGTAAAAAGTCGTGGTGTACCAGTCGATAGTGTACAAGTCGTGTCGCTAGTGTCGAGTTCACCATTGTGTATAAGTTTGTGGTGTACGTATTATTATTGTCTAATACGTATCAGTGGTGCACCAAGTGGTTGGTCGAAACTTAACGTTTTTATCAAGTTGTTATATGCATATATTATTTGTTTCAGTGTTTATAATCTTGATTTTGAGTTCATGCAAGTTTTATATAAAGATGTCGTCTTTGACATCTTTTGATATGAAAGAAATAAATTTGTGTATCACTTGAGTAACTATTAGTCAAAGTATAATTTGGGCACACAATCGTATGTATCAGTTCAAGATTTTGATATACAGGTTGTATTATATCATTAAGAAAATATATTTTGAATAAATTATACTATGTGTATCTTAGTAAAAAAAACTATGACGGTGTATCGGTTTTGCATCATATCTGAGGTACCAACTTTTTCCTATAATAGTTTTATTATTCATTACTTTTACCAAATATGTATCAGCTGTTAGTCATTGTAAACAACACAATTATCTAACTGATGATGAACATGAAGAAAACAAATTATCTACTAACAACAAGTATTTAAAATATAAAAAATCGCTACCTCATACTACGTAGGAGGAGACAATTGACAATATTTTGTTAGATTTCTCCAAAATACCCCTCAACCATTTTTTTTACTATAAATGTCATTCGTTAATTAGTAATCTCATCTAACATCAATTAAATAAATCAAATGGTCACTATTGCTTTTCATTTTTATAATTTTAAGGTACTACACCACATTAACCTAACTCTATATATATATATATATATATATATATATATATATATATATATATATATATATATATATATATAAATTGTCATCCGTGTATAAACCGTGTATAAAAAGATATATAGTAAAACATGTGTATAAAAAGATGTATATTAAAATATATATATATATATATATATATATATATATATATATATATATATATATATATATATATATATATATATATATATATATATATATATATATATATATATATATATATATATATATATATATATATATATATACATACATATATATATATATATATATATATATACATATATATATATATATACATATATATATATATATATATATATATATATATATATATATATATATATATATATATATATATATATATATATATATATATATATATATATATATATATATATATATATATATATATATATATATATATATATATATATATATATATATATATATATATATATATATATATATATATATATATATATATATATATATATATATATATATATATATATATATATATATATATATATATATATATATATATATATATATATATATATATATATATATATATATATATATATATATATATATATATATATATATATATATATATATATATATATATAGGGGAGAGATCAAATAAAAAGACTTTTTTTGTGAGAAGGAAGACCCTAAAGTTGTCGCAACACCCACTCGGTAGGCATGAACTGTTAGGCACACCACGCGTTGTCATTCTGTTTTGGTAGGTTGGTCACCTTTGCCGAACCAAAAAACAACAAAATATTAGGGAACGCGAGACGGGCATAAATTTTTTTTAGACCATTTGAACCTGACATTGACATACCTTCCTGAAAGCATAGGCTGAGTTAGGATGCGTCAAATGAATCTGATGCCAGGTCCTAACCGGTAGAATACGCGATCAAGGCAATATGGCAAGCACACCACAAAAATGTCGTTGTTAACCTGTGGTAAGCAAATGTCAGCCACAGTAAAAAAAAGGTGAGGTTGTTAAAATAAAACGTTCACCAAAAGGAGAAAAGAATGTAACACTTACCAGACAGCTGGCGCGGAATACAAAAGGACAACTTAGATGCCCTGTGGTAGAACCCGGTGACACGCACTATTTTTTTTTGGTATTTGGAGGCTCAGATAAGCGAGCAACGGATATGAGAAGACATGCACTCTGGCTGCAAACCCACCAACATTGCCCCGCCAAGAAGTACATAATCCGGTTTAACGCTCAAGTCTAATCATTATTGCCTTTTTGAATGTTCTAAAAGATACACGACCGCATACTCACACTTGTTCCCTAAATGATAGCATACTACATCAATTATCAGAAAAACAAACGGGGTTGCATCACAGGGTAAGAGTTGGAAGAATAGAAGCCGCAGGCAAAACCGGTGATGGCTGCGAGCGCATGGTCGCCCCGCAAAAGAAAACGGCTATGCCAAGCAATGCTTACCAAAACAACCCACCGACACGGCTCTCATCAGAACCTAGAACAATGAGGCTCAGGTGTGATTTCCGTCACACCCTTAATAAAGTATGTTATTTTCTTTCCCTGACAAACCCTCGATTCGCTAACAAAAATCACACCACAAAACACGAACCGTTCGTTCCTACCACATCCTTGAAAAAATCAGCTCAGAGATGCAAGGGAGGGAATCCGGTCCGCTACAACTCATCATAGCCCGATACCTGTTTACCGCTATCGTCGACCGGAGTAAACATCGCAACAAACAACACGAATGTGAACATCGTCGCCTGCTGTCAACCCAACAAAAAAAACAGTAATGCCAACAATTAAAACTCCCAAGGAAGGCGAATTAGTTCCTTTTGCAAGACATTAAAAAAAACAGTTGGGCCATTTTAGCAACAGTTGTTATAATCAGGGACTTTTTTAAACCATTAACCTTTTGGGAACGCGAGACTGCTGATACTATAATGCAGTGGCTCAGAGCTGAGAACGTGCGACCAACTATTCAAGTTAGTGACCTGATATGGCTGCAAACACGACGCCGCGATGTCACGCCGGAAAATCAGGCCGTTTATAACTATCATCATCTCCCAATCAAATACAGTTGGAAACCGACCAATGCACACAGGAAACAATATCTTCATCGCCAATTACCAACCCGCACCCACTGTCTTGTAAAAAAACATACTTTTGGAATCGCTACACCCTAGAAAGGCTTTATTATTTTTTGTAACCAGGCTCAAATAAGGCATGGATGTATGCCATGGATCTAAAAAAGGAAAATAGCCTCAGATCCCGATAATGCATAAGTATTTTGTATGCCTTGTCAGGTACAGAACGTGCCTACACTCGCGATGGCTGCAAACTTAACAGTTTGCCCCGCCAAAACATGAATGTTTTTACCGGTTGCAGGCTTACTCAAAGGGCATAACTATTGATCATAGGGCCTTATTTTATTGTCCCATGGACACAGCCAAACATAAAATGAACACCATAGCGACTATAATAGGCCAGCCAATCATACATTAAGGGAACTATTTATATTGATTCGGCCTACCAATTTTTGAGGTTTATAGCATTGGCTCAGATAAGGCGCAATTTGGTACAAAAAAGTGATAAACCGGCATGGCTGCAACCTTCAAAGGTCACCCCGACAAGATCCAAGTCACCTTCTCTTTACCTATGCGTATTTAAATTCATCACAGCCGACATAATCATAGAAATGTACAATCACTCATCCCAGAAATAAGGCATGGATGTATGGCATGCATCTAAAAAAGGAAAATAACCTCAAATGCGGAGAATGCATAAACGCTCTATATGCCAGCAACCATAAAGGGTCGCCTGGACAGGCTCGCTAAAACTGAATTTCGTACACTTTATGGATCCAAGTCGCGTCTGTGAGGCACAGAAGGTGGCTACACTCGCTATGGCTGCAAACTTAAAAGTTTGTCCAGCCAAGCCACGAATGTTTTCATAAATCAAGGGAACTTTTTATATCGATTCAGCCCACCAATTTTTAGCTTTATAGCGTTGGCTCAGATAAGGCGCAATTTGGTACAAAGAGTGGTTAACCGGCATGGCTGCAACCTTCAAAGGTCACCCGCCAAGATCCAAGCCACCTTCTCTTTAAACACGCGTATTTTAATTCATCACAACCGACATAATCACAAAAATGCACAACTACTCATCCCGGACAGTCAATTAAACAACTCCAATCTGAAAATAAACTCTTTCAACACACGGAACCACAAACCCAATGTCCGTGTGACCCTTCTCATATCATCAATCCCACACAACAAACAATCCTAACCTGTTAACAACATCTTGGTATCAAAACCCAAAAAATAGGCCAATTTGTTATTTAATATAAAAAGGCTACTAATTTGACTACACTCGAGAACTTATTGAATCCCAAAAAAAAGAAAAAAAAGCTTTAATACCTTGTAATCCCGCGGGCACGCAACGGCACATATCCAAGAACAAATAAAAATGGCAGAAAAACAAATCAACAACGTTTTGAAGATCATATCATCTTCTGGTTAAGCGAGTTTGATCATCCAACCTCATTAAGGAAGAGATATCCACCACCCAGATACCCACATGAGGTAACCAACCTCGCCACACACCGACCCACATCACGACACGCCGTTAAAGGCGGCAATGAAGTGATCCGCGGCAACGAAGGGTTACCATCACCCATCACAACAACCGGAATCAGACAAAAACCGCAAAACCCCTAATCTTTTTCACATATTTCAAGCTGCCATGGGTGAAATCAGAAGATGGGAGCTAACCCACAAATAATGCAAACCCACAACAAAATTACTGTGGGTATATATATGGCTGATTGATCTCCTGTAGCCACTACACAATCAAACAATAGCAATTAAAGATCTTGCGACCAAAGGGCAAGGGGTCAATTTGAAAGGGCAAACACAATTAATTAGTGCACTCGCCAATTAATGAGTAACGGGCAAAGAGGGAAAGATCCAGAAACTCATTAATGGGGAACGGAGTAACATAACGGTCCGTTGGAACGAACGGTGCGTGTGTTGTGTGTGTGATTTTTGTGAGGGAAAAAAATAACATAGTTTACTAATGGTGTGAGGGGAATCACTGTTCATAAGGAACCTTGATTCCCCACGTAATGTTATCTTCAAATATAGCTTATAACACATTATAAGCGCAAATAAATCTCATAAAAAAACAAAAAAATTTAAACCATAAAAAAAAATAAACCAAAGCATCCACAATAGGATAATATGACATGGCTCATTAGACGATACAGTATAATTTATTATGCGAGCTCCATATAACAAATATTTTCAAATAAAGTTCTATATACACACACTCAATTAACTTGAAAATGGGGCTCCTTACAACGAATTTATTAAGTGGACGTTTGGTTTTTACGTGGGTTTAGGATGAAAAATTGGATTAGGATGAAAACTTGGTCTTATATTTAAGATTAGGTTTGATAAAAGACGAATTCATAAAGTAGTTAAATAATTTAAAATTATTTGTATGTTCATTAAAAAATTATGAGCTCATTTAAAATTATATTTTATTTATCACACTCACGACATAAAAAAAATATCACTGTCCATATAATGAAAATGATAGGGGTGGCTCATGTGACTCATTTTTAATGTCGATAGTAAAGAGCCGTTTGGTGCATCACAAGATTTGGTAACAAATTTAGTGATGAAAGAGAGGGGATAAAAAAAAAATTTGTAGATTGTTTTTGTTTCAAAGTGGAAATATTAAAACTATTTTATTTTAATTTTGTTTGATGAGAAAAATAAAATAAATGTTGTAAGCTTAGTAATTTAAATGTAAATACAAATATTATTTGAAGGCAAGACCCTATATCAAAAGGCAACATTATTTGTTATCAAATCAAGGCTTTATGTCTATTTTACTACAAACCATCTAATTTGGGTTTTGAGTAGGCTCTTTCTATCATAAATTATCAATCAAACAACTAAAAATAAATACAAACTTAAATCTAAAGTGTTATCGCCACATATCAAACGCCTCCTAAGAATTATATATCAAATAATGAGTCCGGTTATTTTAGAAACTTATTTTTTGTTGGAATCTAAGGGACTAATCCTAGTTATCCATTACCTAAGATTAAAAAAATACGGAGGGACTATTTTTGCCAAAATGTCCAAAATTTGTAAAAAAGCGGCGGAAGGACTAAATTGTAAATATGACGAAAATTGGTTATCACAAGTGATATTTCGTTACTGATAAAAACAATGAAATATCACGAGAGATAAACCAATGAAATCACTAGTGATATTTCATTAACATATTTACTGCGTAATATCACAGTGATATTTCATTGTTTTATTAACAGTGATATTTCATTCATTTTCGCTAGTGAAATATCACTAGTGATAATTCATTACTCCGTCATATTTACAACTTTGGTACCTCCGCCCATTTTTTCAACTTTTAGACATTTTGGTAAGAATAGCCCCCTCCGTATTTTTTTTTAAATCTTAGATTAATCCTTACTATTAGATCAAAAATAAATGAAGGGTAGGAATTTTTTCCTTAGTTTCCAAAAAAAAAAACAAGGATACAAAATAACTTTTCTCATCAAATAACATACTTTAAGAATTAACCCGTCCTATCATGTAAAATCCATACTAGACAACATCTCAGATAATTGAAATTAAACATTATATAACTATACATAACATGAGTGTCATTTTCAAGATTTTTAATAAATTTAATGAATTACGACTGATTTATATAAAAGTGAAAATCGATGATGTGTCGATGACAGGACAATATATCGAACCGAAATAGATTTAATCCATTAAAGACGTCTTAATAGTTGTTGTGTCCATGGTTATACATCGAATAACGTCACTACGACGAGCCCAACGATACAGTCTGATAGCGCCATAGAGCATAGTAAACTATTTTGATATGTCATTGCACCGGTCACTATAACAAATGTTATTGGCGACTAGTAAACTATTTTAGAGGAAGGGAGTGGTGGTACCACAGGCTGGTGCCAAGCTATGCCAAAAGATTTAGGTTTGGCGCCCCATTCCGTGGGTTGATGATGTGGCTCTGACGTTATGGTCACCAGCTCACGTCAAATGATTTTTAATTTTTTTTTTAAATCTAAAGGATATATGTATTTTATAAACACCAAAAATATCGTTATTGCACCAGAAATCACTAATAATACTGAAAACTGATGTTATAACATTTTTGATGCCATAACTCATTAAACTGACATAACATCACTTTTTAGCTATGATACTAAGTCTACGACACCATCGGTTCCCGTGCTTTTATAAAGTTAAGATACTCGAAGCAATAGTTATTTTAGTTCGCACCAGGCCCTTTATTACCATATTAGGAATCTTCCTTTATAAAAGATATTTTATTAAGTTCCTAAAATATCAGTTTTTCAATGAATTAAGCTATCTTTAGATATTTTTTTCAATATCTCTTCAACTACATTTGTCTCCATCATCACCCACTCGACAATTATACCATATGCCCATATACTCGTGTCTTCACCAATTCTAGATCGTGAGCATATTAGGTGAAGCCATAATAATACATGGAACATAAGCAAGACACCGATTATCGATGGACGAACGAGAAACATCTTCATTTCTTAAGCTCGGTAGAGGCTTCGTTTGTTAAATCAATGCTGGGAAATAACGATCAATTCCTTCGTGTGGATAGGTACTCGCCTGGAGATTGCGAGTCAACGTTAGACTCGAAACATACTAGCATGAAGAGAAGAACACGACGACATTCGACTTCAGGTATATTATACCACATAATTGATAACGTACACAATGCATTCATGATTCATATTATAACTATGAAAGGATAAGATAATTATATGAGAATTGGGATCACGTAAGTAGTAAAACAAATTTACCGTATATTGATAACGTTCGATTTAGTTTTGTATTGGTGATTACGAATACGTTAATAGAACTTTTGGCCCCATGCATGTCTTCAATAATATGTGAAAAACACATTAAACTTGTCTCGTTGTTTAGTTATTCACGTGGTATGTTTTATTCCTTTGGTTATATCAAATCATCTAATATGTAATCAAGCTATTGGCTGATGAAGACAAGTTTAATTTTGATTTGTAAAATGATGAAGAGATTGCTTGAGAGTAAATAAAAAACGTAGGAAACTTAATATATAAACCCAAATATGTTAGAATGATTAAACCCATGAGTTATACATATTATTCATCGCAATATATAGAAGATTACAGGAAGCCCTAACGGGCCTTAAACACACAAACCATATTTAGGCCTTCAATTTTAATTTTAACATCGCCCTTCAAGCTGAATGTTCATCTCTTTGATCCCATGTAAAAGTCTGAGCCGTTTCATTGATTTTAGTGGTCTCAAGTTGTCACCATCAAAAGGCCTTTAAACACACACACACAAAATACACGTATATAAGGCATGAACTAATTTAACTCGAGCCTTATATTGCCTATATATATAATAATACAATGTCTATATATATAATACAATGTCATGAGGTGATCTTGTGCGATGACACTTCCTCACTTCCCTAAAAACGGCCTGTTAAAAAACCTGGGAGGACAAGCGTAACAGACAAAAGGTTACATTGTATTGGCTAGATATGTAATGATAAACGATATTAGATAAGAATATATAGAAATGTAAAAACCTAATATCTAAACGTGTCTAAACCAAACTAATATAATATCCTTTTAATTAAATGTAATGTTTTTATTTAAAAAAAAATAAAAATTCAACTAGGTCGCTTTTTAGGACAAATAGGCCTAATAAAACTTACTATTATTGGAAGGAATATAATCCATTTCTATTTTCGTTTAATTGTTATCAGATATTTTGGATTCGCGATTGCGAAGCAACCAAAGAGCCACAAGACTACCACTTAACCAGTCGAGTCAAGATGATCAGGTACATTTTAATCGTTTTCTTTCTTGCATCTGATAATGTTGCCTGCAAACAAGCTAGTCACATATGTAAAACGCAAAGCTAGCATGCTACAGGTTTTAAGAGTAAATGTATAGTACGTCATTTTAAGGATCGAACTTTATCATATATGAGAAGTACTTTTGATCGATTAATTCAGTATGTTAGTCCATCGATGAACATAAATAAAGATCAACCCGAGCGTATAATATTTACCATAATCTTTAGTCAGACTCAAATGATATAGGAAATAAAATACTACTACCAGTTTATGAAAAACACGAATTCTTATGGATCAGCATTATTGTAAATGGAGAAAACAGGTAGTTCCGCAGATTGAGAAAGCAAAAAGCAATGAAGAAGCTGAAAGAGATTGGCAAATATTTGCCATGAGGACGACTTCATCCTCGACATAATTAACGAATCTGAGGTTCGAGTAAACTCGACTATTACAGATGGGGGGAGACATATATCAGGGCATTGGCATCGTTCACTTATTTTGGTTTTTGATGTTTTCTAGCTTGTGTGATGTGGCTTATCATCAACTTATTCAAGTAGTACATTTAAGAAGGTATAATCACGTAACTAGTTCAGATTCTAATACATTGTTCGTCACCATCGTCTTCATTCCTAGCGATGCTTTTTTGTCTGTACTGATTTAACAAACAATTACAGTATAATATTTATGCATTTACCAACTAAATTAAATGTATAAGAGCATTAACAATGGTAAAATTTTTAAAGACTTGAAGCTTTTAATACATTTAATTTATAACATTTTAAAGAGTTAAAGCTTTGAAGAAAGACTTTTTGTCAAGTTATTGGCATAAAGCCTTTCATAAAGCTATTGGTGCAATAACAAAAAAGCTATTGAAAAACTTTTTAAAAGATGAAAAAGCTTTTACTTACTTAAGCCATTGCATATGCTCTAAAAAGTAAGTAATAAAATGATCACCAAAAGTCTATTTAATTTTTTACTAAAAAAATCGTTAAAAGTTATTTTACTCAATATTTATTAAGTACAAAAGTAAAACTTTAATAACTATTTTTTTAGTAGACAAATGTAGTGAGTTACTTTTGTATACTTTTAATTATGATTTAAATAATTGTTTATCTTATTAGTAAATAAAATTTTTTAAGTAAGTAAATGACTTTTATTTTGTAGTGTAACCGATGTATGAGAAGTAACTTTCATATTTTGAATAAGATTAATTGATTGAAAATGTATTATAACCGTCATTTTCTGCTCGGTATATCTGGATTTCCGACTCGACATTACGAGTCAACTAATCTCAGAGTGACTAATTGTCACCTTTTGTTATTGTATAAACTGAATTAGTTTAAAGTTTTGTGTATTGAACTTTTAAATTGCGAACAAAGTTTGTGACAATTTTATCTTTACTTTTTCCGTGTTTTGAAAGATAAAACAGTCATTTTACACGATATAATAGTCACAAAATACACATAATAATCAAAATTTAAAAATTCAATACACACAATAAAAGAAAGTTCAACACACACTATAACAAAAAAAACAAGTACAATACGTTTTCAAACAACTAACCCAAATAAATATAACACTGGGTGACAAAATCTAAACAAACTAGCCATACGCACCAACGACGTACACAAGACATTGTTCTTTTACAAATAAATTGTATTGGTTTGTGTTACGTGTACTTGCCCGAATAGTAGGCTATTTCGAGTGTGAGTTGCTTGAATCTTGCATCAAGTGACTGTTCTGAGATCCTGTACAAGAAAGTAAATACCGTTAATCTTACCGTGGGGACGGACCTTACGGTTAAACTTCGGCGTGAGAGTAATTCGACATTCGTTTGGGGTATTATGTGTGATTAGGGTTTATGAGATACATATTACAATGCCAACGACGCTCCTTTTATAGCCCAAATACTCCTAAGAGTTTCCTAATCTTTTGACTTGAGTAATGGACCGTGATTATCGAGATTTGTATTTATCCTAACCATATAAATAAGTCAAGTATATATCTTATTTAATTAGCTTACCCCCTCTCTAAATACATACCACTGTATGTCCTATGGATACCGCGTATGGCCTATTGCTGGGTCGGGCTTACCGATACATTGGCAACATATGAGCTCAATCCCCATGATTAAGCCCATAAAGTATTAGCGGGCCGAGCGGTCCACACTATACGTCATAATGTCCTCTCAGTCTAGTAGGCGTGGCCATGAGTACTAAACTAGTAGAACATAACTCGAATCAAACTGGAGATTCAGTTTCTTAAACGTTGCGTAGGTCCCACATCTGAATAGTAGGAACCACCCTCGAAAATTACATTGATAACTTGACTGACAAGACCCGTGGGCCCTAATACCCTTTTAAGCTACCTCACAAATCTAAACCGTTCAAAGAGTTAGTGGGTGCAACATGTCAATCATTCACAATGCCACACATACTGAGGAAATAGTATAAATAGGGCTTGTTCTAACTGCTTATGTTTTCACACAATTTAATATACCGTCATTTTCCAAAAGAAACATCCGCAAACACCTTTTGCATCCACGGAAATTCAGTGAATCAGGTTAGATTATCGCGCCTTTCTCATAATATAGTTAAAAATGGTTAGGGACGTCATAGATGTCCATTATGTTGTATCTACCATCACTAAAGAATACATTTATCAAATCTGCTCAGATTTTTACAGATCTGATGGTTGTAAAATCACACTTGTTTAGGAAAACAAGGCAATAAGGGTAAGTATTAACGAGTAGTTTAGGAAAACCACAAGTTATGACCCAAAAATAAAGTGAGTTCGTTCTCGATGAGGCTAGTGCGTTGTGTTAAGAGTTGATTAATGTTTGTGATTATATTGAGAAAAGAAGAAAATAGAAATGGTGTGAGAAGAGAATTACGGTTACGAAGACGGATCAATCTAAGACGAAAAAGGCGTTCACGTAAAATCGTAAAAACTACAAAATTAAAAATTTTAAACCTAAAAATTAATTAAAAGCTAAAAGTAAGTCTAAAATAATATAAATAAGAATAAAAATCCAATAAAAATATTTTAAAACCTTTTATTAATTAAATATTCAATTTTAAATGCTAATTAAAGCCCTAAAATTAAATATAATTAATCAAAATGTCCAAAATATTATTTTATTGAACAAATAACTTACTTATATTATCTAAAGACTAAAAAATATTTTTCCTAAATTTTAAAAACTATTTTTCTATTTATAAATTACCAAAAACTATTTTAAAACTAAAATAATTATAAAAAAACAATAAAATAATGCCAAAAATAATTTAACAATTTTAAATATCCTAATTTGCTCTAATGAACAGAATAAAAATGAAAAAGTTTGAAAAATAATAAATGTCCCACTAAATGACAAAAACAGTTTAATATTAAACCCTTATTAAACTAAATTAATTCAAAAAATAATTAAAAGATGAACAGTAAAAAACTTTTTATACCAAAAATCTTAAAATGTTTTTCCTAATCTATGAAAAATCTTAAAACTGAAAAATAAGTATTTTTGGCACTAAATGCCAAAAATCAGAAATTAAAAAGTATTAAAAATAGCTATTTAATGTAAAAATTACCAAATGAACAGTAAATAAAAATCTAATTAAACAAAAAAATCAGAAATAAAATAAGAAAAATATCAAAACAAATTTGAAGTCCTAATTCCCAATTAAGGGCACTAAAGACAAAAAATCAATGTTTCTGATAGTGACATGCAAAGGATTTTGTCTGCTAGTTGAGCAGTACCAACTTGTGTGCTACCAGTGGGAAGTTTGTTCCCACTGCTAGTTATAAATTTTGGTCAGTTGACCTATTAGCTTAGGAAAGCTATGTTGCTTGGATTTCTTTGGACAAATGGGCACCCCCACACCAATTGGGATGTGGGGAGTCAGTTTACGCAAAAAGAAACACAACTCTAACACACAAAAATCACAAAAATAGCACTGAATGTTACTGATGAATGGCAACTTAGTTCTGATGACTGTTTACTGATTCAGTTGGCACAAATGTGAATTTCAAGGCCTCAAATCAAGCACACAATCTCACCAAATGGCATATAAGTTATCCACAGTCCTACTTTATCCAATTATCTAGCAATGAACAAGATCTTAGGCACAAATTCTTCACAAGATCAGGCAGACAAGCACTTTGCTGTTTTGTGAGCTATTTTCCAATATTTAACATGCAAACTTGATTTAAACTACACCCAACTGAAAACCAACTAGCATACAACCTAACAATACCCTATTGAGTATATTTAGACAGGTTATAACCCAAGTGCTTTTCACCAATCCTAGTTAAATACCTAATCCAAACACCCCTTTAATACTGAAACTAAAAATTTATCAAAGTAAACCTATCAAAACTGACACAAATCTGCTCTATATCACCTCTAACATGCATTCAAACATCTATCATGCATAAACCAACCAATAACAGTCACTTGAACAATCTTACATACAAATCACATAAATCCAAATTTCACAAATTTGAAACTGAAAACAAGGACAAGATTTTTACCTAGAGGGACCTACATCCAGGTCCCTTAATGGCTGCTTTGCCATCTCCAAACAGGCCCAGGCCTGTGCAGATCTCTTGGGCAACAAGCTCCTAACAAGGTTCCTGCTAAGAACAATGCAAACACAATAGCAAACAATCTGTTTTTTTTTAAAAACTTTTAAACCTTTTTCAAATACTCTCTTAAAAACTTTTCCTTTCCTATCACTTAAACAATCAACTTACAACCCTGGGAATCCAACTCTCAGAACAAGATTTTACAAAAGAAATCACTTTTCAGAAACTTGAAAATGAAACTTAGCTTTGAAAATCTTTGAACTTAAATCAATAATATGGAACTCAGACTATTCTCAAGCATACACCAACTTTTAAAACCATAAAAGGAATTACAATTTAACAAAAATACCAACTTTATAAACTTTTAAAAAGGGATTACAAATGCTTGGAAAAAATCTGGAACAAGCCCTATCACATGTTGATAGGTGCTTTATATAGATACCAATAGAACTATCTAGATACTGGAATAAAGAAATAATAAACTGAAAACCCTAATGCATAAAAATCCGAAAATCCCCTTGTTCTTGACTTGGAATCTTGGTCAAATTGGCAACATGTGATGGCCAGCTGTTGTTGGATGATCTTGGGACGTTAAATAAACCTTGGGGACCAAGTAGAAGGATCATGGACGTTGATGTTGTCTGGTATTGGGGTTTGGGGACAAAGACGGGTGCAAGGGAGGGGCCTACCCAACACATGGGTGTGTTGGGGTCATGGTTTTTGTGTGGGATGGGATGACAAAGAGGGTAATCAAAGATCTGGAGCATATAAACAAAAACCCCTTTGTTTTTAAATCAATTGATTCTGGGTGGGTTTAGGGTTTATGGGGTGTTTAGGTAGTGATTAATCCGTTTTGGGGAAAAAAGGATTTAAAAAAATGTGTTTAGAGGGAAAGTGGGAGGTTTGACTGGGGTTTAACCAGGTTTATTTAAATAAACCTGGTGGGTGGGTTTGGGTTACGGGTTTGGATTGGGTAAATGGGTAGGGTCGGGTTTAATGGTGAGGTGTCATGGTGTGATCGGATGTGCGGGTTTGGTTGTCTGGGCAGAAAAGGTCCCCCAATGTTCTTCTTCTTTTCACTTTGCAATAAACAGCTAACAACTTCAAATTCCTTCACAACAACTTTGGCAAACTTGTCATTTTTGGCATAAGTACTTTGTAAACTTTAAACAAGGACTTCTTATGTAATTTCTTCATTCTTCAAGGACTGAACTTGTAACATCTTGCTAATTTAGGGACCCAAATGCATTTTATGAGTTTTGCAAGGGTATAAATTGCCAAGTCTTCAAAAATGAGGGACCATTGTTGACAATCTTCAATTCTTCAAGGACCATTTTGGAAATTCCAGATTCGGGTCCGGTTCATTGTGCGGCTTCGTTTCCCGTGTTCGTTTTTTATTGATTCTTGTGATCTTTTGCCATTTCCTCAATATCCGTACCTAAAATACACAAGCAACAAACACGAGCATATATTTGGCAGTTTTAATGATATTTTATGCATTTTAAGCCCGATTTGGACGATGAGACTATGTATAAAAGCAGTCTCATCACTCCCCCATACTAAACCATTACCGTGCCCTCACGCAATGCTAGAATAAAGTATCGTAGCATCTCCAAAATTCATTTTTATTCACTTTATTGAATGATAAACTAGCTATACTACTACTATTACTACTACTTGTGTTTTACACATAATGTATGATTTTCATCGCAAAATGGGACGTTTAGGTTCATAGAATAAGAAGACGTGAATGCTTCGTTAGAAATAATTTCATCGTCCTCGATTTTCACCCCAATTCCATGCCAAGCGTGCAACGAGATCATTGTCATTATAAGTTAGTAATGCTAACACTACTCATATGCCCTAATCACGTACTTATCCTCCCATTATTCCTAAGTTGTATCTCTTATATTTATTATGTCTTGAATGTTTCACGAGGATACATTGTTTGACTTATGCGATAATAGAGATTTAGGTCTAAAAATAGAGTCCTAACGGTGTAACCAAGATTATCAAATCAATAACCCCTCCTAATAGACAACGATGTTAAAAAATTAAGTTGACAAAAAGAATCGATAAACACGGTTTTATAACGGTTTTGAACATGAGACTTATTACCAAGACTTTTATACGCCCCCTAACGGAAGGGCCTTATTATCTTTGGTTTACCTCCATCTTTTATTCAACTTCGCCATGAAGCTTTTATTATGACTTCGGTCTTGCCTTGCCTTTTATTATCCGCCTCATCGGTGGTTTTATTAGCCAAAGACGTATATCCTCACGCTAAAGCGAATTTTGGATCTTTAAAGCTTCGAAGATTAAGGCTTGATTCACTTTCAATTTTGCATAGATTTTTCGGCCTTGTGGGGCTTCAAATTGTTTGCTTGATTTAGGTGAGCACTTGAAATCTTATTATTGGGTGAAGCTTTCGATTATTCGGGTTGCCAATACTTCAAAACCGTGACGCTGGCGATACCTTAATGTCTTCCCAATTTAATTACACGGAAGCTACTAGAAAAGACTAGAAACCCAACAACCCTAACTAAACCGCTAAGTCAATATTTATTAAGCAAAAAATATTTACAAGCGAAGGGAGAATAAGCAAATAACGAGAACACATGATTTTTTGAAAGAATACGAGTACTCTACGTTTAGCATAGTAACTTATAATTAACTCAATCATTTCTCGTCCTCATTTAAGAGACTTAGCCTAATATAAAGTTAAGGAATCGAAGCTAAGTGCTCAACACGCACGGTCGAGTAAAAAATTACTCTTATTCTCGCCATCAGAAAATCTACGTTCGTGTCTTCAAACACTTATAAAATATGAGAAAAATTTTAAAATTTGGCCATTTTTAGCCTTATTTTGCAACAAAACGATAAACAAAAAGATAAACTTTGGAAAGCGTGAAGGTTTGGCAAGGCAAGTATCTATTCACCCCCCATACTAAAGTTAAACATTGTCCTTAGTGTTTCGAGTCTAGGGGTGCAAACACCCCCATACTAGAGACGTAGTCGAATGCTTAATCTAGCATGGAAAGGGTGTAATCAATAAATTAATAGCCGTTTATGAAGTGTGCTAAAAACCTAAGGTTATAACATCAAAAGGATATATCATTTGGATATTGAGAAAGTCTTCAAAGCAAATGATCGAGTGCTCCCATAAAACGAACACGAGAGGCTCCAATCGTGAAGATCATGATCTAAAAACCACAATGCACAAACAACCACGGAACAAAGGTTGGAAGGGCATAAATCCCTTCACATTAACTAATTAGAAAGCAATAATATGTACATGGATAAGCATGGGTCTCCCCCACGAGGCACCTTGTTTTTGATAACCGAGTCAAAAGCTCGACTCGAATCCCCATAAATGTGATCATTTAGGGATTATCATGGTGTGGTCAATTTTTAGTGGGGCTTACATGATAAACAAGGCCCAAAACAACCGGTATTAAGGACTAAGTCCTTTGATGGTGCAAAATACCGGGATCGAAGATGGCGTTCTCGTTTTCATTGGAAAAACAAACCAACGCCACTTCATCATGTGCCAACAAAAACCCAAAGAGTTTAAAGAAAATAGAAGGGAAGAAATAGAAGGGTGGGACAATGGGTAAGTCATAGAAACATTGAGCTACTCGAGGTAGACTCACACCAATCAAATAGAAAGATTTTCCATTTATTGCATCGGTAGAAGACCGAGATTTCCCTTTATAAGCAATTCCGGGATCAAATATCTTGTCCTCGGTGGAGAAAGGAGAGGGAACATAAGGGGCTTCCCCCACACTAAGTCCACACAAAGCATCGTCAAAAGGAGAAGACGAGCTTGTAGTACTCAATACACGTGGTGATGACGGAGTTAGAATTGTAGAAAAATCTTTTAAATCCAATTTAAAATCTTTTCCTTTTTCATCTTTTAAACTCTCCTTGTGAAAACCCGACTTAATTATGTCAAAAATATTTGGTGTTTCTAAAGCAATGTTAGTCACACTAAAAATTCTCACATTTGAAAACCGTTTTGGCAAAGGTGGTGGTAAGTTTTCAAAATGTTTGTCAACAAAGAAAACTCCCCCATCGGGATCAACATATTCATCATCCGAAGAATCATTCGTAGTTGGAAGCGTAGGCTTAACACTCTTGACCTCCACCGGCAGAGGGGACGGAACTTCATTTTTCTCAACAACTTCTAAAACTCTTTTTGAAATCTTTTTGAAAATGTTTTTGATGGGATTGACATTGTACAAAGACGTGATAGAATACACATGAGAAAGTGTGGAGTTTTGAGTTGCATTAATAACGAGTTCTTCCTCATTGAAACGAAGAGTGATTTTCCTAGCATGCACATCGATAAGTGCTCTCGAGGTATCCAAAAATGATCGACCTAAAATTAGAGGAACTTTAGGATCGATGGGAATGTCAACAACAATAAAGTCTACGGGATAGTAGAACTTTCCAACTTTCACGAAGACGTCCTCGGCTACTCCACAAGCTAGAATCGTAGAATGATCGGCCATCTCGATTGACATTCTTAAAAGAGTGAGATTGGGAAGATTGAGCGATTTAAAAATCTCAAGAGGCATCAAATTAATACTAGCACCAAGATCGGCCAAGGCGTAGCATTCTTCCATGTCTTGTATAGCACATGGGATTAAAAACTTGCCGGGATCACCGAATTTTTAAGGTATGCGGCTAAGAAAAACCGATGAACAACTAGACGATTTTTGCAATTTCTCTTTGTTATTCAACATACTTTTGAAGTTCGCGGCAAATCGAGGCATCATGACTAAGGCGTCGGCAAACTTATATTAAAATGCAAGTCACGAAACATTTTCATAAAAAGTTCAAATTGATAATTATTTCGTTCTTGTACCTTTTCCTTGTCTCGTCTTGAAGGGTAGGGTAAGGGTGGTGTGGGTTGGGGCATAGGCATCGGCATTGGCCTTGGAATCTCGGGTGCCATGATTGGTATTGGTTCAACCGTAGGTGAGGTTTGAGCGGTACTTCGTGGGCTTGGAATTTGCTCCTTTTCTACCACCACCTCGGGTTCTTTCTCTTTTTCCTTCTCCATAGAAGTACTTGGACGAGAAATGGGTTCTTTGAAAGTTTTACCACTACGAGTAGTAATAACATTCAATTCTCCTTTCGGGTTCACGATGGTATCACTAGGAAGACCACCCGAAGAAGAAGGTTTACACATGATAGCTTCAAACATTTTTCCCATTCGGTCTTCAAACTTAGATTGCCTAGCATCCGCTTTTAACAATTCTTGCTTAATCTCATGTTGACCTTGCTCCATTTTTTGTTGATTTTGTTGGAGTCGTTGAACATTTCCTTCCATTTTATTAGCATGAGTTTTAAGTTCATTAGCAAGTTCGTTTTTAAGCTCGTTTTTCAACTCGGATCTTAATCTAACCATTTCACGTTGCATATTGTCAAACTTAGCATCGTTTGCCTTAGCATACTTCAAAAATTATCCTTGCAGATTTTTGGTGTGATCATTTTGAAAACCTTGAGTCGTAGTTTGAAAATCACGGTTTTGGTTTTGGTTTGAAATTTACCCATTTCCACTCTGATAATTACCCTTGTTGTAATTACGTTGATTGCCTTGATAATTACTACCTTGGTTGTTGTTTCGATAGTTATTAGCATTTTGATTTGGTGGAGTGATATTAAAATTTTTTGCTAGGTTCAATTTTACTCTCGATATCCTCTCGAATTGATCTAAGTCTTAAGTGGAATGATTGTTCTTGGTTACTAAAGAAAAGGGTTTGGTTTTCTAATCTAATAATATGTGGAAATGAAAATTTAAACCAAAGACAATTAATTTAATGGTGATTACTAAAAACTTGTATTAAACTTAAGATTAAAATCAAGATTAAAAATTAGATTTGAAATTAAAACAATCAATCATAAAGGAACAATAAAGTAAACAAACAGTAATCTAAAGGAAATACTTGATTCGGAACTTTTAAACCTAGATTCAGAACTTGCTCATTCGGAACATGCTCATTCGGAACATGCTCATTCGGAACTTGCTCATTCGGAACATGCTCATTCGGAACTTTCCGAATGAAGGTTCATTCGGAAGTTCTCTCTTGATTCGGAAGATTTACTTGGTTCGGAACTTTAATGCTTGACTCGGAACTTTCCGGATGAAAGCTTGATTCGGAAGTTCTCTCTTGATTCGGAAGATTTACTTGGTTCGGAACTTTAATGCTTGACTCGGAACTTTCCGGATGAAAGCTTGATTCGGAAGTTCTCTCTTGATTCGGAACTTCAATGCTTGGTTCGGAAGTTTCCGAATGAAGGACTCATTCGGAACTTTTTGTTTGATTCGGAAGATCTGGAAACCCAGTTACAGTAACAGTATTGCGAAGAACAAGGAACACGAATTTTAACCAAAATCAAACCAAATACTTAAAAAGTTTTTACCAAATTAAACACAAATCATTTAGATACCATAAGCAACGAATCCCACTAATAAAAACACAAATCCAAACAACTTTTGAAGATCAAATCAAGAAAATAAAAACTTAAAAACTTGAAGATAAAGATGATGATGAACAAGATGAAAATGGAAGATTAAACAAGAACTTAGTATTGAATGATTGATGTTTTGACAAGATAAAACAAAGATTAAAATTACAAGATTGTAAAGACAAAGATAAAAATCACCAATCACCCTAGTGGTGATGGTGAAGCTACGAACCCAGGAAGAAAGAAAAGTGGGGAGGACAAAACTTGTCTAAAATGTGTGAGGGGAAGGCTATTTATAGCCTTGTCCTTTGGTTGGTGAGTGGGCTTTCTCCCGATCTTCTTGTCTTTTCGTCTTTTCAGAAAAGTTTCCGTTTTCGATTCTGATTCGGGATTTGTCGTCGATTAAATTCAACTCGTCTTTTAATTTCTTCGCTTAAAGGACTTGAGTTTCTTCGACTTATATAAATCTTCCATCTTTGGTCCTTTTCTTCGATAAATCTTCGAATAGGCCCAGTGACTTCAAATCTTTTGCATCTCTTGGACAATAGACTTTATCTTGAGTCTTTTTCTTCAGTAAAACCCGTGCAATCCCATGTTTTCTTCAATATTCATCCGGTTGGCTCTGAAAACACAATAAACACAAAAACCACGCATAATTCCAAACAAATGATATTAAATACGTGTTTTGGTCTCGTTTTAGCCCGAATTAAGTGGTAAAAGGATGGGTGTTTACACACCTATCAAATCCCCTACACTTAACCATTGTCATGCCCTCATGCAATGCTTAGTGATAAAGCAAGCTTACACTTTTCTCATATTTAATCAACCTTGGCCTTATTTAAAATTCTTACTGAACAAAAATTAAAGAGATAAAACTTCAAAGATAACAAAGGGATAGGAAACCATTTTCTCTTGAAAATAGCTACATGGAAATAACTTGCAAAGAAATCGATGACTTACATTAGGGCTTTGGTGCTGCGAAGATTTATCACCCTCAAGTTTCACGTTCCCCAAACTAAGCTTAAAAACGAGATCATTGTTATTATAAGTTAGCAATTCAAACACTTACACACATGGCTTAATTAAATGCTTAAACTCCCTTATTCCTAGGTGTATCTCTTATATTTTATTTTTGTCTTAGAATGATCATGAAGATGCATTTTTGGACTCATTTCGATAGTTTATTAGGGCTGAAAGCAAAGTAGACGATTTGATCAATGGTTAGCTAAAGGACAAAATCTCTTAAAACTGCTTCTCGGGATATCAAAAAGTTCATATCTTGGCATAACTTGGTTCGCGATTTGAGACCTTTCTCGGGCCGATATTTGGCATGTACTTCATACTTCGTATCTTCGAGAGACGTTCTTGAGATAATGGTCTTCTCATCATAATAGAGTTTCTTCACTTGGAGACTTTTGAAGGGTACTCCAACTTTGTTGACCACGACATCATGATTATTTCTTCAATCTCTAATTGGGATTTTGAGATACAACGATCCGCCTCCTTTTCGGACTTGGATCTATTTATCCTCATACCTTGTTAGGGTCTTTTCGGATAGACTTCTCCATGATCTTTATGGGAGTTGATTGCTTTTCGTCGTGAGTCTTGATCCTTCATATTGACTTTAGGAATAATGCTTTTCACATCACTTTGGATCTTCAGCAATAAAATTGAATCCTCATGCCTTGTTAGGGCCTTTTCGGACTCGCCAATCTTCGCGCCCCGCTTCATAAGTTATGCCTTGGCTATGAACTCTTATCATTACCGAGCAACTTTTAAACGATCTTGGGCTAGAAGCTAAGTAACTTTTCAAATCGTAAGACCTTACTTATTGCAGATAAATTATTAGCAAGTGATGGGAGAATAGGCAAATAATTACACCAAGTGAGCTTGCGCAAGAATACCGACTTATAATTGACTCTATCATTTCTCGTCCTCCACAGTTTAAAATCTCAAGTAATGAGACTCGTGGACACTTAGCCTAATAAACCAATTAAGGTTTACATGGTTAAGGATACTAGCTAGAATCACTACTAGAAAATCTGGCATCAGCAACGAACGTTTTTGTCGCAATTCCGTCACTAAAGCCCTACAACGACGAAAAACTAACGAATAAATTCCGTCGCAAAAAAGGGCCTCGCAAATTTTTTGAGACAAACTTAGCGATGAATGTCTTTGAGTTTAGCGATGAATCGTTGGTCTCCAACCCCTCACTAGTGCCCTAATAAAGTTGCACAAACGAAATTTAATTCGACCATACAGTGACGGATTAACGACAAAATAGTTGTCGCTAAGAGTAACAACGAAGTAATCGCTAATCCATTTCTAATAATTAGTCGAATCATTTTGTCATTATCATGTCGCTACTATTGATAAATACATTTATCGTTAATCCCCAACTAGAAGTTTAAGCAAACTCGTCTCTAATTATCTTTATTTAAAAATAGTTTGAGGATAAATATGTCGATAATCGGTCAGCAAATGATACAATTTGTTTGCCATGTGTTCAAGATGCCACACAAACAAATACATCACTTACAATAGTCACGAAATCCATATCCAAATAAAATAACAAACGTATCCAAAACAAATAACAAGCATATTCAAAAGAAAACTAACATTTGATCTTCGACAACATAAAAAAATGTAAATGAACGTGAATAGATTTAAAGCTCTTCATAAAGTGTAATGGCTAATGTTCAAGATGCACTGCACTTGCATTACCTTGCTTTTTTTACGGGTAACACGATTCATGATACCATGATCGACAAGCATATCTTAAATTTCTGCATGCATTTCATCCTTGAGCTCTTCATGTATTTCTTCTTTTAGCTGTTCATGCATTTCTTCCTTGGGCTCATTCTTCATTTCCTCCTTGAGCTCGACTTTTATTTCTTCCTCCATTTCTTCCTTTAACAATCATTAGATGATCAACTATAATCAACAGGCCAAATGAAATAGGTGTAAGAATTTCTATCTGTTGTAGTAATGACACATTAAGATAATCAGATCTTTAAAGGCTGAAAAACATCGATTATTCAAGGATTGGGAGTTAAGTCTTCTTAATATGTTATTTGAATACCTAATTTTATTTTACAATTAGATAAATAGTTCCGTTGTAGTTATCTCATATGAAACTAAACTGATGTTAATAATCGGGTAGAAAGAAGAATCTGTATTTCCAAATAAAGAAAAGAAACCGACAATTGAAATAGTAAACATATTCATTGTATATATATTATATATTTAAGCAAATGGACTAAACATGTTGATGCGTCAACCACCCTGATCCGGCCCGTTCGCCTGTAATTAAACTGACTTATTTCAACATGGCCCGTTTTAATTAGTTACAAAACCCGCCGATCATGCTACCTCTAACACTAACAAATATAATGTAAAATATAAAAAGGGAAGCACGTACAGTTACTTCTAGCATCTTTAGTCATGCATGTTACACACCCTCACCCGATGCATCTCTGCTAATGTTCATGCTCTCTGCCTGTCAAGATCAGGATAGAAAGAACTTAAGAAAAATGCACAGTGAACGTATGAAAAGTTTAAACTGATAACAACTATAAGTTAAACCTTTTTTGTAATCTTGTTAACTTCATCTATATGCACAATGCCCTGCTGAGCAGCTGCTACATTATAGTCCGCAACCTGAAGTTACAAAAATTACTAATTTCACTGAATATATCAAGAATGCACAATCTATATCGGCAGATAGCCAGATAGATAACATCTATTGATTTATAATTGATAAAATGTATACATAACTTAGTACGTAACAGTTATAAGGGTCATACAGTCAAGATCTTGTATAGAATGGATTCAACATCCAACATATCCCGCCTGAAAATCGCAAATCACAAAGTTAGATGCGCACACTATTATTAAAGGTGCATAAAGGAAAACCATACAATATGAGCTCTATCTAACAAAACCAGGAATATAAATGTGCCTGTGTGAGTGTAGTAGCATCCACAATAACGAAAGGAATATTCACCATGCGTGCCAATGTTTTTGCAAGTACTGTCTTCCTATCTTGCCTGTTATCTATACAGATTATAAATACATACGTTTAAGAAGGACTCCAAAAAAACAATTTTTTACAGCAAGCGATATATACGAAACATTACGTGAACCAGTTGGCCCCATCAACAGAATGTTACCTTTTTCAAGTTCTATAGAATCATCATCATCCAAGGTATTTATCTTGTCATCTCCCGAATGTCCTACACACCTAACTTTGCAAGTTGTAAGAACATGATTTAAACCGGATGGTAAATCTTTAATTTGCAACAAAACAACAGGAAAACAGAGTTGCTCGTCGATGGACATGATCAAACACACATTCTAGAGATGGAAATTTTGAAGGAAAAACTATTAGCAACATGGACCACTTTCCTCATTTCTAAACATCTACACAGGGAATACATTTTCGATAATACATGGTGAGCGCTAAACAAACATGCAATACCAAGTATGCTTTAAAAATAAATATTACTGAGTACTAACCTTTTATAAATGGCAGTTATATCTTCACTAAAACACGGAGCGTCTAGAAGTGGACTAAGGAAATGTTAAACATTGGTTTTCTCCATCTCGAAGTCATGATGACTACAATGCTCATTCCATTCAAACTACATCATAGCAATGGATTGTTTCTTAAAGCAAGTGGCGTAGTCTTCCTCTTAAGGTGATTCTGAAGCCCCATCAACAGACATTCCTTCACCAAAGGCCAATTTATAGATCAGAAGTTGACTGAACACAAATTGCTTTTCTCCTCCATTATCACATAGGAAAAGCATATTCAGAACTAATTTGGTCTTTGACTCCTTCCATCTCATCCAAGTTCTTGATCACCTTATCAGACTTGCTTAAAGCAGCATCACTTTTCTCTTTAGAAACTGTAAGAAACACGAGTCATGTGTGTACATAAATTATAGAACAGTGAGACATCTTCTTAAAATTACCTACATTCTCCATGTATTACTTGTAAAGCCTCACATTTTTGCTTGGGGCTTGGATTCAGGAAGATTTATGAGTCCACTTGCCAGCTAAGTTACATACTACAACATTAAAGTAAAGTGGTGGGTTAAATGCAAAAAGTCTCTTCCTTATTTATCAACTTTAGCAGAGTGGGTGATGACACTATAAGTTTAGCTCCATCATGTATCAATTAATACTTGACCTCCTCATATAGCCTTTCATTTTGTTTTTGTTTTAAACGTATAAACTTTCATTATAGTGTTTTCATTTGGATTATTCGGTCATCACAAATCAAATATTTGTCATTATAAATATTATCAAATATGTATGATTACAATAATTATCATATTTGTCATTATGAACTTTAAGATGCCTTTCAACGCTATACTTATATGTTCAGTGACATGTCAAAAGGTATTATTCATGGAAAATGCTTTTGTTATATTAAAACAATTAACCATGTTATTTCAAGTATGCCAAGTATTTTGAATTTACTATGATCTCCCATTTTTTTTCTTGGTAATGATAATCGCTAACAAGATACTTAAGCATAAGAATAGGGGTTTTAAGGGGGTGTTTGTTTTGGCTTATGTGTGAGTTTATGAGCTTATTTTATTTCGACTTATATTTCATAAGGCCTCATTTTTGTGGCTTATTTTGGGACTTGTAGGCTTATACAAGTTTCATGATAAACTTATATAAGCCCATAAGTTTCAAATTAAGCCAGAAAATTAGGGCTTATGAAATAAAAGCCAAAAGCAAATATGCTCATTAGCCCCACATATGAGCCGAAACAAACATCCATTAACTACAAGTTTGCCTATATTCTCAAATCCATTTGAATTTCAAAAAACTTGGTGCTGTTACACATAAGGTATTCAGTAATTAAGCGTGCATCGATAATTGACTTTTAAAATCAATATTTAATAGAAGACCTTTCAAATACTCGAATAAGAACCGAGAACCGAACCGAACCGAATGCGTGTTTCGGTTCCGCTTCGGTTCGGGTATTTCGGTGATTGGAACCGAAATTTTATACACATCCATCATATTTTTTTACCAACACAAATCCGTCAAAGAACCAATTCCAAAAGTAAAGTTTTTAAGCTGCGTCGTTCTACAATCTTAAATATAAAAGTGGGTTCCTAATATTCCTAACCATACTTAGAAAAACACATATCCTACGAACATATTTTGACTTGGAGGTGAGGAGTAATTTTCAATATCAATATGAATTCTTAACTTTTTAAGAAAACTACTGTTAGTGCATATATTAGTGCATACTAGAATGGTACCCGCGCAATGCGGCGGCGAGTACCTAATAACCCACTAAAATTGAAAAAGACTAAAAATTAATAAAAACATATCAAAATGGATATCAAATTAAAAAGCACAAAATTTTAAAAAATATAGTCAAATTAGATTATAAAAATAATAAATAAATAAAAAGATTTTTCAATTTAAAAGAAAAAATGTTATTACAAAAGGTTGTTACAAAAGTTTGTTACAAAAGGTTGTTAGAAAATGTTATACTATACAATGTTGATGAAGATATGAACAACTTGCTTTATTTAGTAGGTAAAAAAGTCTGAATTTTCAGCCTTGCTATTTTTAGAAGGTCCCAAATGCTTTATATAGTAGTATAGATATAGTAAAATATACACATGTTTTGGTGTCTTTGATCTCCTGTATATACAGACCAAATGCATTGTGCATTAAACATCACAAACGTCTTCACACAAACATAAATTCTTAGCAAACGAGTTAACTACTTAAACTATGAAAAAATAATATTAAAATTAATGTACTATTGACAATTTTGACAATAAGAAGCAGCCATCATACAAGAATCAAGCAGGTACCTCATGAAATCTAGTATATTTAACACTCGCTTGGTTCATCGGTTCTAGAACCGATACCCGTGGTTTTGAACCGAACCGAGAACCGAAACTTTCAAGATTGAAAAACAGAGAACCGGATCGCCGTTCCAAAATGTGGTTCAGGTTGGGTCAGTACCGGTTCGGTTCTCGGTCCATATGCTCACCCCTACTACCGAGTACCTGACTGAGTCTAGTCATTAAGCACCGACACCGTTTTGACTATTTGGCACAACACCAAAATAATACTGAAAATTATAAATAAACAAATATGCATTCCAAATCCTCATTATCTCAAGTCTTATCCCAAGTACTCATGAGTAACTTAATTAACGACCCAATTTCTTTTATGCTTTGTTATTCATCTGATCTTTAGATGATCTTGAAATGTCTGAGTTTGTATATGTTCTACTATGAGTTTTGATATAGTTCATTGATATTATGTATTACATTCCACTTTTATCCTAAATAGCATATGCTTGATTTGAGTTTGCTTATCCAGGAAATATAACAAACACTTGAAATGCAATAACTAAGTTCGATTAACCACCTTTGGGATTAAACAAAAAAGCTTTACCACTTTTATAACCACTTCCTCAAGCAAGTTCGACAAATTATTTAATCACATGGTTAATAAATCTCAACAATTAATGATGTACTGAACTCATCATCTCACCATAAGTCATGTCAAAACCCTCAATTAGTAATTACAAGATCATACCAGACTGATTAATTATTGATAGGTGATGGGAGTAGAAAAAAAAATAACCAACACCAAAATCAATTAGATAAAAATGCATAAAACAACTAATTACTAATTATAAAATCATACCAGAGAGATGAATTGTTGATAAGCGATGGGAGTAGAGGAGTTGCATCTTGATGGTAAAATATGAGCGACCGAAGAAATGATAATAATGATCAGTTTTGATAGAGAGGAGTTACAATTTTGATGTAGGTTTTTTTTACATAAGATAAGAATGAAATGATAAGTGGGTTTCGACTTTTTTGGTGAAAAGATAGAGGAAAAAATTCCCGCTTGTTAATTTTTAAGGAGAGGGAAATGAAGTTTTTTTAGTAAAATTAGGCAAAAGGTTTTTGAAAAATGAGAACAAGTCTTTTAGAATGTTTGGCTATGTATACAAACAATTTTTTATAACATAACTAGTTTTTAATTTTTATGTGTTTTATATTATAGAGACAAGGTTTTTTGAACAAAACTTTCATTGATGTTTTTCATATCTTGTTGTTTTACAATATGATTGTTATTTAAAAATTGGTTTTTTTAAGAGTTGTTTATGACTTTTTATGTGGTAGAGATTTTTTTAAGCTATCAAATATTTTAGTTTTTAGTTTAAACATAAGTGAATTATGAAAAAAAATAAAAAAAAAAAGGTTAAGCGTAAAAAGTGCCCTACAAATTTAAGTAGCTTAATAGCAGGATGGAAAAAATATTTTAATATTATTAATGAATTATGTATAAATAAAATGAAATTATGTATGTGCCCACACGAACATATATGTCGTCCTTACTAAAAAAATATGTGGTTCATTAAAGACGAGCTAATTCTCGGTTGTTACTATATCCTTGTTCCTAAAAAATATATCACTAAATTATTAAACCGAAGTCCACCAATAATCAAAAGCTAAATGTAAAAATTCAGCGACATATTTGAGACAACTAAAAAAATTCATCAATAAATCGTCATAATTTTGTCGCTAATAGTTGCAATCTGAGTTTGTCGCTAATTTCGTCTATGTATGATCACAATTAGCGATAAAATTGTGATAGATGCATAATTCGTCTCTAACTTTGTTACTAATTTGTCACTACTTGGTCGCTTTTCTATCAAAGATAAATTTGTAGTTAATTTATCGCAAATTTGTCACTATTAACAATTATTCTGTGATGGACTTATTCGGTCGCTATTTTTCGTCGCTGTTGTTCAGTATTCTAGTAGTGAATAAACTTGGATAAGTCTATTCGGGTTGAGTCAAAATAAACGCAACGGGCCTAATATGTCAAAGACTTCTAAACTAGCTACACCACTTTATTAATATTTTTGACTTTATTGCGGGATATATACATATGAAAGCAACGATAAAAATTTAAAAATTACAACTAAATGGCCAAAGTTAATAAAAAATTTGAAAAATGCTGATAAATAGGATTTTCCGGTTAATTGAAGGCATTTTCATGGAAAAGTCCACTTAAAACTTCGATAGAAGTCCCCCCTACACTTAAGATAAACATTGTCCTCAATGTTTAAGCATGTGGGAAAAGGTTCCCCTACACTTATGACATTGTGCACGTTGGTTAACTCAAGTTAAGGAAGAGACGACTAAAGTGATCAATTTCAAATGTGAGTATGAAGAAAATTGAATCACGATAGTTGAGAGATAGAACCGGATTTCGGATAGACACGAGAGCACGGTTCTTCAAAGATTCCAAGAGTGCACTTATCCCTGTAATCACACCATAGAAAGACAAACGCATATACAAGTCCCCCCCTACACTTAGGGGATTAAAACATACAAGGATAGATACTCGGGCTGCCTCCCGAGGAGCGCTTGTTTTTGATAACCGAGTCACGAGCCTGACTCGACCCAAAATTAGTTCATGGGGAACGTGGTGAGGGATGGAATCACCTCCTTAGAGGTGTCCTCACCAAAGTACAACTTCACTCGTTGGCCATTCACCTTAAAATTAGGTCCATTAGGTTGAGCGAGCTCGAGAGTACCATATGGAAAAATTTGGGCAATGGTGAATGGGCCGGACCAACGAGATTTGAGCTTTCCCGAGAAGATTTTCAACCGAGAGTTAAAAAGTAAGACTTTGTCTCCAACATGGAACTCTCGGTTTTTAATCTTGGAGTCGTGAATGAGCTTAGTTCTTTCCTTATAGATCAGAGAATTTTCATAAGCCTCATTACGGAGTTCATTCAGCTCATTGAGTTGGAGCTTGCGTAGGTCACCGGCTTTGTTTATATCAAAATTAGCCCACTTCAAGGCCCAATAAGCCTTGTGCTCCAACTCAATGGGGAGGTGGCACGCTTTCCCGTACACAAGACGATAAGGCGTACAGCCGATCGGGGTCTTGTAAGCGGTACGGAAAGCCCACAAAGCATCATCCAATTTATCAGCCCATGAGGCACGATGCTCTCCCACGGTCCTTTCAAGAATTCGCTTCAGCCCTCGGTTGGATATTTCAGCCTGGCCATTAGTTTGTGGGTGGTAGGCTGTGGAAAGACGATGGTTTACACCGTACTTAGCCATGACTCGAGCAAATTGGTCATTGCAGAAATGAGTCCCACGATCACTAATAATGGCGCGAGGCACACCGAATCTAGCGAATAGAGCCTTCAAAAAGTTACAAACCACCCTTGCGTCATTAGTAGGCAAAGCTTTGGCTTCAACCCACTTTGAAACGTAGTCAACGGCTACAAGGATGTATTTGTTTCCTTTAGATGAAGGGAATGGCCCCATAAAGTCGATACCCCAAACATCAAAAATTTCACATTCTTGAATGAAATTCTGAGGCATCTCGTCTTTATGTGTGATTTTGCCTTGCTTTTGGCAAACATCACATCACTTAACCATATCGTGAGCGTCACGGTATATGGAGGGCCAATAAAATCCCGAATCAAACACTTTCTTAGCGGTGTAGTTGGGACCAAAGTGACCACCGGTGGGTCCTTTGTGGCAAGCATCAAGGATGTCCGACGCTGCCGGTCCATCAACACATCGGCGAATTATCAGATCAGCACATTGTTTGAATAGGTAAGGGTCGTCCCAAAAGTAAGTCTTGATGTCGGTAAAGAACTTCTTCTTTTGCTGGGATGTCAACCCTTCCTTGAGAATTCCACCCGCCAAGTAGTTTGCAAAGTCCGCAAACCACGGGGTTTCATTCGGCTTCGAGTTTATAGACATTAAGGTCTCCAAGGGAAAAGAATCATTGATTTCTTTGGTCGGATGATCCCCTTGGTATGGATCCTCAAGTCTACTAAGATGGTCCGCGGCTAGGTTTTCTGCTCCTTTTTTATCGCGGATGTTGATTTTAAATTCCTGGAGCAGCAAAACCCAGCGAAGAAGTCTTGGTTTGGAATCTTGCTTTGTCAACAAGTACTTCAACGCGGAATGATCGGTGTACACAATGGTGGTGGAAAGGACAAGATAGGGGCGGAATTTCTCAAAAGCATAGACAACAGCTAAAAGCTCTTTTTCGGTTGTCGTATAATGCAATTGTGCCCCAGTCATTGTCTTGCTAGCGTAATGGATCGGTTGGAAGTGTTTGTTCACTCTTTGTCCAAGAACCGCTCCAATAGCAAAATCGCTAGCATCGCACATCAACTCAAAAGGAAGCTCCCAATTAGGGGTAACCAAGACGGGTGCCTTAGTTAGCTTATCCTTAAGCGAGTTGAAGGCTTCAAGGCACTCTTTGGAGAAGATAAAAGGAGTATCTTTTTCCAAGAGGTGGGTCATCGGGCGAGCGATTTGAGAAAAATCTTTGATAAATCGACGGTAGAAGCCCGCATGACCCAAGAAACTTCTCACACCCTTCACAGTGGAAGGTGGAGGCAACTTTGCTATAACATCAACTTTAGCACGGTCTACTTCAAGACCGGCTTTCGAAATCTTATGTCCAAGCACGACGCCTTCTTTTACCATAAAATGGCATTTTTCCCAATTTAGAACAAGGCGAGTGTCTTCGCACCGCTTTAGCATACGTTCTAAATTGGCAAGGCAAGCAGAGAAGGAATCCCCGAAGACCGAGAAATCATCCATGAAGACTTCCATGGTTTGTTCAACCATGTCATGGAAGATAGCTAACATACACCTTTGGAAAGTCCCGGGCGCATTACATAAGCCAAAAGGCATTCTTTTGTAAGCGAAAGTGCCATAGGGACAAGTGAATGTAGTCTTCTCTTGATCTTGGGGATCGATGGGTATTTGAAAATAACCCGAGAAACCATCAAGAAAGCAGTAATATTCATTACCGGCTAATCGTTCAAGCATTTGGTCCATGAAAGGTAGAGGGAAATGATCCTTTCTCGTGGCATCATTGAGTTTGCGGTAGTCTATACAAACTCTCCACCCAGTAACGAGACGAGTGGGAATCAACTCGTTGTGTTCATTGGGAACAACGGTTATTCCGCCCTTCTTGGGCACACAATGGATTGGACTAACCCATGGTGAATCCGAAATAGGGTAAATCATACCCGCATCAAGAAGTTTGATAACCTCTGTTTTGATGACTTCATGTATTTTTGGATTCACCCTTCGTTGGCTTTGAATAGTGGGCTTGAAGTCGTCCTCCATGAGAATTTTGTGCGTGCAGAAGTGAGGATCAATTCCACGAATATCCGAGATTTTCCACGCAATAGCCTTCTTGTGCGCTTTCAACACAGCAAGGAGGCGAGTCTTCTCTTCATCTTTCAAATCCTTTGCAATAATGACGGGCGACTTCTTGTTGTCGTCAAGGAACACGTACTCGAGATGAGGCGGCAACTCCTTAAGTTCCAAGTCCGGAGGATTTTCGACGTGAGGCGTTTTCAAAGTTGTGGCATCGATAGCAATAACCGTGGGAGATGGAGGCGAAGGATTGTCTTCGGTGAGAAGATTGTCAAAGAAACTCATATCTTCATCCCCCTCGGTGGGAGAATCATTAGTAGCTAAATTCGCATCTCCCATGGCATCTTCAAGATTGTTCCAGAATAAATCACTATCTCCAAATAGAGACAACGATGAATCAATGGAGGACACGGTCTCAACAGTGGGAAGAGATGTAGGAATACTTTTGCAAGCATCATTAAAGTGTTCTTCACAAGCCTCATCAAGAACGTCAATACAATTAACGCTCTCATATGAATAAGGCTGTTTAGACAACTTTCCCATGTTGATGACTACTTTGTCGTCACCCACTCTCATGATAAGCTCTCCGGCTTCAACATCAATAAGAGTGCGACCGGTCCTCAAGAATGGATGACCAACAATAAGTGGCACACGGGGGTCCATTTCGTAGTCGACGACAACAAAATCAGCAGGGAAGGTGAATTTGTCGACTCCTACGATGACATCTTCGGCTATCCCCACTGGATAAGCAACCGTACGGTTGGCCAATTCCAAAGTCATCTTGGTGGGGACTAGCTCTGGGAGAGATAATTGCTTCCAAACACTTAGAGGCATGAGATTAATACTGGCACCTAGATCGGCTAGGGCCATGCAATTCTCTACTCCCGGGAAATTGCAAGGGATAAGAAAACGACCCGGATCACCAAGCTTGATTGGCAATTTCCTTAAGAGCACTGCAGAGCAGTTCTCATTAAGTTGGGTGTTGGCAATGTCGAGGAGCTTTTCCTTGTCGCTCAGAAGGTCTTTAAACACTTTGGCGTATTTGGGCATGTGAGCGAGAGCCTCAGCGAAGGAGATATTGAAATTCAGTTGTTTGAACATTTTAAGGAAATTCGAAACCTGAATATCATCCTTGCTTTTTTGCTTCTCTTTCCTCAACCTAGAAGGATAAGGTATATTGGAAGAAGAGGAAGGCTTTGGGAGTATAGGATCACTCACAATCACGGGTGGAGGAGGGGTAGAAAGAAGAGGTGGAGAAATTGGGGAAGGAGAAGGATGAGGAATGGGAGCAGGTGACTCGTTCTCCTTAGTCACAACCACCGGTGGCGGTATAGGAAGCTCGGGTTCCTTGGTACCTTTGCCACTTCGAGTGGTGATTGCTTTCATCTCCCCTCTTGGGTTCGCAACGGTGTTACTCGGAAGAGTACCCGAAGAAGAGGGTTGACTACTTTGGAAGAAACTAGCCATCATGTTCCTCAGATCATTAGTCTGGCTATCCAACGTGTTTCTCATGTCAGCTCTCAAATCATTTCCTTGCTTGACCAAGTCTGCCTTCAAATTGCGCACTTCCTCTTGGAGATTTCCCACTATCACATCATTGGTCCTCATATAGGTGGCGACCTCTTGGTGTAATGCAGTGGTGGCTTGGTTGGGAGGAGCATTGTATGCAGGTGGTTGGTAAGTAGGTTGTTGGTAGATTTGATTGTTACGTTGAGGCGGTTGTTGCTGCTTGTGAGGAGGGATGTATAGTTGTCGAGGCTGTTGTTGTTGTTGAGTAGGGCGGTTAAGGTTTTGTTGTTGGTTTGGGTTGGTTGGAGGAAAGCCAGGTGGTGAAAGATAGTTGTTGTTGCGGTAGCTAAGCAAGTTACGGTCACCTTGAGGTCTAGCTTGATAAGCAGGTTGTTGGTAGGTGCCATATGCCGCATTCACATTCTCAGCAGGGTAATCTTGGGTGGCGGTACAAGTTGTGTAAGAATGAGGACCACCGCATATCTCACAAGGTTGGCTGACAGCGTTCACTTGTGCATTTTTGGCGTTGTTGCTGTTGTTGTTGCTGACGGTGTGGGTGACAAGCGATTCAAGAAGCGTGGTGATTTTGTCTAATCGCTTGTCGCTGTCATTAGTGCTAGCACTAGCAACATTGGTCCTAACGCTCTTGGTTTGCACACGAGACTTGTTCTCAATGATGTCCCAAGCAGCATTGGAAGTCTTAGCCAATAAATTACCCCCTGAGGCACTATTCAGTGAATCTTGGTCACTCATGCTTAAACCATTGTAAAAAGTATTGATTTGATGTACTTTGGTAAAACCATGTTGTGGACATTTTCTTAAAAGATTTTTAAAACGATCCCAAGATTCACTGAATGACTCATCGTACTTTTGTTCAAAGTTTATAATCTCATTCCGCAAAGCGGTAGTACGAGAGGGTGGAAAAAAGTAGTTGATAAACTTTGTTTCCAAATCCGTCCACGAGAGAATACTCTGTGGTGGTTCTTTAGCAAGCCAATGTCGGGCTTGTCCCTCTAAAGAAAAGGGAAAAAGTTGTAACCTTATCACTTCTTGTGAAACTCCATTGAACTTGACCGTGTTAGTGAGTTGTAGAAATCTCTTGATGTGGTCGTGTGGATCATCAATGGTGCGTCCCAAGAACGGTTGAGCGGATACCATCTGGATAAAGCCTGACTTTAGCTCGAAATTGTTGGCGGCAATTGGAGGGATGACAATTGGATCCGTATTGCCATCAACATGAGCTTGCAGCAATTCAATCATTGGTCGATTATCCGGAAGGTGCTCATTGTTGTTGTTATTCATGTTGTTGAAAGGCGGGTTGTTGTTGTTATTATTGTTGTTCGGAGGTGGTATGTTATTGTTGTTTTGTACACCCGCCATGTCTAAGTTATCGAGAGGCTCGGGCTCTTGATAAGACGTGGATCGAGTGCGCATACACCTGCAAAAGAACAAACAAAGAAAAACAAAGCAAAAATATTTTTGGTTTTTATGTTTTTTTTTTTTTTTTTTTTTTACTTTTTAGGATTTTTGAAAATTTTATATTTTTTAGTTGTTTTTGAAAATTTCTTGAAAAAGTAACGTTCACGGGGAACGGATCCCAAAATCCAATTTCTCACAAAAAACTTTTGATCTTAACGAGAAGAGCCGGCAGCGGCGCCATTTGATATTAAATTTTTTTGCTAGGTTCAATTTTTCTCTCGATATCCTCTCGAATTGATCTAAGTCTTAAGTGGAATGATTGTTCTTGGTTACTAAAGAAAAGGGTTTGGTTTTCTAATCTAATAAAAAGTGGAAATGAAAATTTAAACCAAAGACAATTAATTTAATGGTGATTACTAAAAACTTGTATTAAACTTAAGATTAAAATCAAGATTAAAAATTAGATTTGAAATTAAAACAATCAATCATAAAGGAACAATAAAGTAAACAAACAGTAATCTAAAGGAAATACTTGATTCGGAACTTTTAAACCTAGATTCAGAACTTGCTCATTCGGAACATGCTCATTCGGAACATGCTCATTCGGAACTTGCTCATTCGGAACATGCTCATTCGGAACTTTCCGAATGAAGGTTCATTCGGAAGTTCTCTCTTGATTCGGAAGATTTACTTGGTTCGGAACTTTAATGCTTGACTCGGAACTTTCCGGATGAAAGCTTGATTCGGAAGTTCTCTCTTGATTCGGAAGATTTACTTGGTTCGGAACTTTAATGCTTGACTCGGAACTTTCCGGATGAAAGCTTGATTCGGAAGTTCTCTCTTGATTCGGAACTTCAATGCTTGGTTCGGAAGTTTCCGAATGAAGGACTCATTCGGAACTTTTTGTTTGATTCGGAAGATCTGGAAACCCAGTTACAGTAACAGTATTGCGAAGAACAAGGAACACGAATTTTAACCAAAATCAAACCAAATACTTAAAAAGTTTTTACCAAATTAAACACAAATCATTTAGATACCATAAGCAACGAATCCCACTAATAAAAACACAAATCCAAACAACTTTTGAAGATCAAATCAAGAAAATAAAAACTTAAAAACTTGAAGATAAAGATGATGATGAACAAGATGAAAATGGAAGATTAAACAAGAACTTAGTATTGAATGATTGATGTTTTGACAAGATAAAACAAAGATTAAAATTACAAGATTGTAAAGACAAAGATAAAAATCACCAATCACCCTAGTGGTGATGGTGAAGCTACGAACCCAGGAAGAAAGAAAAGTGGGGAGGAAAAAACTTGTCTAAAATGTGTGAGGGGAAGGCTATTTATAGCCTTGTCCTTTGGTTGGTGAGTGGGCTTTCTCCCGATCTTCTTGTCTTTTCGTCTTTTCAGAAAAGTTTCCGTTTTCGATTCTGATTCGGGATTTGTCGTCGATTAAATTCAACTCGTCTTTTAATTTCTTCGCTTAAAGGACTTGAGTTTCTTCGACTTATATAAATCTTCCATCTTTGGTCCTTTTCTTCGATAAATCTTCGAATAGGCCCAGTGACTTCAAATCTTTTGCATCTCTTGGACAATAGACTTTATCTTGAGTCTTTTTCTTCAGTAAAACCCGTGCAATCCCATGTTTTCTTCAATATTCATCCGGTTGGCTCTGAAAACACAATAAACACAAAAACCACGCATAATTCCAAACAAATGATATTAAATACGTGTTTTGGTCTCGTTTTAGCCCGAATTAAGTGGTAAAAGGATGGGTGTTTACACACCTATCATGGAGCTTGATTTTGGCGGGAACCTTGACCGTTTTGGTTATAAGTTCCCGTGGCTATATAAGCACTCGAAGTGTTACCATCCGCGGTAATGCACTCGGAAATATCATGAGCTCCACCACACGACAAACAACTCTTAGTAACCACTTTAACCGAAGCGGAATTCGAAGCTTCTTGATTTTTCCAATGAGTCATAAGGTTAGCAAATCTATCAAAAAACCGATTTTCTTTTTGCCTCATCTTGCAAAGCATTAATGCTACGAGACGATGACGAGCCCAATTTTGCAACACTCGGTGTGTTACGAGGGCTATAAACCTTAGACCTATTCTCAATTATGACCAAAGCTTCCTCAACCGTTTTACACAAAAAATTACCACCCGCGGCGGCATTTAGATAATCTCTTTCATGATCATTAAGTCCATTGTAAAACGTGTCTATTTGATGCAAGTCGGAAAAACCGTGATGAGGACATTCATGTAACATTTCCTTAAACCTATTCCAAGCCGTTGAAAAACTTTCATTTGATTCTTGTGAAAATTTTGAAATCTCGTTTTTCAAGTGCGTAGTCTTAGAGGGCGGAAAAAATTGGTTCACAAACTTCGAAACGAGATCCTTCCACGTCACTATAGAATTGGGTGGCTCTTTCTCTAACCAAATTTTAGCGGGCCCCGCTAAGGAATACGGAAAAAGCATCATCTTAATTGAGTCATTCGATACATCCTTAAATTTGCACATGGCGGTAAGACGATTGAATTGGCGGATATGGTTGTGTGGATTGTCCTTCTCATCACCACGGAATTTGTTGTTTTGGATCCTCGACAACAAACCCGTTTTCACCTCAAAATTCTCCGCAAGGATAGCGGGAATCACAATAGCTTCTCCATAACCCTCGGTGGGTGCTTGAAGTAACTCCATTATAGTTCGATTCGCCATGGTTGGTGCTTCTCGTACAATGGGTTCGTCAATAGGAGACTCCTCACTAGAATGATTTGGAGTCGGAGTTTTGTTCTTTCGTTTACGTGCACGTCTTGCTTGATTACGAGTTAGCATAAACGTCACGTACAACGAGGGGACGAGCAAAGAAGATTCTTTTTGGTGTTTTGTATTTTTAAAATTTTTTTTTTGTGGTTTTTGATTGTATTAACCTTTTTGGAAATTGGTGAAATGTATTAAGTAGACACAAATCTACAAATCTCCTCCTTAATCAAATCTCTCGATTAAAGAAGCCTCAAGGAATGAAAACGATCACGTGAAGTGAACGCCTTCGATGACTTTAGAACGATGGTGGAACACCAAATCGTTCAAGAGGGTTTAATCAAATGAAACCAAGAAAATATATATGATATGTAATAATACTTTGGGCGACAAAACCCTCGATTAGCTTTCAATCTCAAAATACGCACAAGCAAGCGGAGGAAACGAGACGGCGCGAAGCACTTAAGAGCCTTTTTCCTTTAGGTCGTGAAATACAACCGCCTTATACCCACCTTATAGTTTGTATTTTTCAAAATCGAGCTTCACGAAAGTATTTATCTATTTTTGCCTTTTTTCTTTGGTTTGAGATTCGAATACAATGATTGGGTAATGACCTCCCAAGTCAAGGTTGTGATTTCTCACGTATTTGGAGTACTTGTGAATTTATTGTTCTACGTATACAATATAGTAATAGTATTCACACAAAAACCGAAAACCGATAATACGTATTAGTAGAGTGCTACTAATACAAATACTAATTATGGTTAGTATAAAAAAAACAACAATTCCAATCAAAACACAACACACCTCCCTGGCAGCGGCGCCAAAAATGATGGTTGTAAAATTACACTTGTTTAGGAAAACAAGGCAATAAGGGTAAGTATTAACGAGTAGTTTAGGAAAACCACAAGTTATGACCCAAAAATAAAGTGAGTTCGTTCTCGAGGAGGCTAGTGCGTTGTGTTAAGAGTTGATTAATGTTTGTGATTATATTGAGAAAAGAAGAAAATAGAAATGGGGTGAGAAGAGAATGACGGTTACGAAGACGGATCAATCTAAGACGAAAAGGGCGTTCACGTAACACCGTAAAAACTACAAAATTAAAAATTTTAAACCTAAAAATTAATTAAAAGATAAAAGTAAGTCTAAAATAATATAAATAAGAATAAAAATCCAATAAAAATATTTTAAAACCTTTTATTAATTAAATATTCAATTTTAAATGCTAATTAAAGCCCTAAAATTAAATATAATTAATCAGAATGTCCAAAATATTATTTTATTAAACAAATAACTTACTTATATTATCTAAAGACTAAAAAGTATTTTTCCTAAATTTTAAAAACTATTTTTCTATTTTTAAATTACTAAAAACTATTTAAAAACTAAAATAATTATAAAAAAATAATAAAATAATGCCAAAAATAATTTAACAATTTTAGATATCCTAATTTGCTCTAATGAACAGAAGAAAAATGAAAGAGTTTGAAAAATAATAAACTTCCCACTAAAAGACAAAAACAGTTTAATATTAAACCCTAATTAAACTAAATTAATTCAAAAAAATAATTAAAAGATGAACACTAAAAAACTTTTTATACCAAAAATCTTAAAATGTTTTTCCTAATCTATGAAAAATCTTAAAACTGAAAAATAAGTATTTTTGGCACTAAATGCCAAAAATCAGAAATTAAAAAGTATTAAAAATAGCTATTTAATGTAAAAATTACCAAATGAACAGTAAATAAAAATCTAATTAAACAAAAATTTAAGAAATAAAATAAGAAAAATATCAAAACAAATTTGAAGTCCTAATTCCCAATTAAGGGCACTAAAGACAAAAAATCAATGTTTCTGATAGTGACATGCAAAGGATTTTGTCTGCTAGTTGAGCAGTACCAACTTGTGTGCTACCAGTGGGAAGTTTGTTCCCACTGCTAGTTATAAATTTTGGTCTGTTGACCTATTAGCTTAGGAAAGCTATGCTGCTTGGATTTCTTTGGACAAATGGGCACCCCCACACCAATTGGGATGTGGGGAGTCAGTTTATGCAAAAAGAAACACAAGTCTAACACACAAAAATCACAAAAATAGCACTGAATGTTACTGATGAATGGCAACTTAGTTCTGATGACTGTTTACTGATTTAGTTGGCACAAATGTGAATTTCAAGGCCTCAAATCAAGCACACAATCTCACCAAATGGCATATAAGTTATCCACAGTCCTACTTTATCCAATTATCTAGCAATGAACAAGATCTTAGGCACAAATTCTTCACAAAATCAGGCATACAAGCACTTTGCTGTTTTGTGAGCTATTTTCCAATATTTAACATGCAAACTTGATTTAAACTACACCCAACTGAAAACCAACTAGCATACAACCTAACAATACCCTATTGAGTATATTTAGACAGGTTATAACCCAAGTGCTTTTCACCAATCCTAGTTAAATACCTAATCCAAACACCCCTTTAATACTGAAACTAAAAATTTATCAAAGTAAACCTATCAAAACTGACACAAATCTGCTCTATATCACCTCTAACATGCATTCAAACATCTATCATGCATAAACCAACCAATAACAGTCACTTGAACAATCTTACATACAAATCACATAAATCCAAATTTCACAAATTTGAAACTGAAAACAAGGACAAGATTTTTACCTAGAGGGACCTACATCCAGGTCCCTCAATGGCTGCTTTGCCATCTCTAAACAGGCCCGGGCCTGTGCAGATCTCTTGGGCAACAAGCTCCTAACAAGGTTCCTGCTAAGAACAATGCAAACACAATAGCAAACAATCTGTTTTTTTAAACCTTTTAAACCTTTTTCAAATACTCTCTTAAAAACTTTTCCTTTCCTATCACTTAAACAATCAACTTACAACCCTGGGAATCCAACTCTCAGAACAAGATTTTACAAAAGAAATCACTTTTCAGAAAATTGAAAATGAAACTTAACTTTGAAAATCTTTGAACTTAAATCAATAATATGGAACTCAGACTATTCTCAAGCATACACCAACTTTTAAAACCATAAAAGGAAATACAATTTAACAAAAATACCAACTTTATAAACTTTTAAAAAGGGCTTACAAATGCTTGGAAAAAATCTGGAACAAGCCCTATCACATGTTGATAGGTGCTTTATATAGATACCAATAGAACTATCTAGATACTGGAATAAAGAAATAATAAACTGAAAACCCTAATGCATAAAAATCCGAAAATGCCCTTGTTCTTGACTTGGAATCTTGGTCAAATTGGCAACATGTGATGGCCAGCTGTTGTTGGATGATCTTGGGACGTTAAATAATCCTTGGGGACCAAGTAGAAGGATCATGGACGTTGATGTTGTCTGGTATTGGGGTTTGGGGACAAAGACGGGTGCAGGGGAGGGGCCTACCCAACACATGGGTGTGTTGGGGTCATGGTTTTTGTGTGGGATGGGATGACAAAGAGGGTAATCAAAGATCTGGAGCATATAAACAAAAACCCCTTTATTTTTAAATCAATTGATTCTGGGTGGGTTTAGGGTTTTTGGGGTGTTTAGGGAGTGATTAATCCGTTTTGGGGAAAAAAGGATTTAATAAAATGTGTTTAGAGGGAAAGTGGGAGGTTTGACTGGGGTTTGACCAGGTTTATTTAAATAAACCTGGTGGGTGGGTTTGGGTTACGGGTTTGGACTGGGTAAATGGGTAGGGTCGGGTTTAATGGTGAGGTGTCATGGTGTGATTGGATGTGTGGGTTTGGTTGTCTGGGCAGAAAAGGTCCCCCAAGGTTCTTCTTCTTTTCACTTTGCAATAAACAGCTAACAACTTCAAATTCCTTCACAACAACTTTGGCAAACTTGTCATTTTTGGCATAAGTACTTTGTAAACTTTAAACAAGGACTTCTTATGTAATTTCTTCATTCTTTAAGGACTGAACTTGTAACATCTTGCTAATTTAGGGACCCAAATGCATTTTATGAGTTTTGCAAGGGTATAAATTGCCAAGTCTTCAAAAATGAGGGACCATTGTTGACAATCTTCAATTCTTCAAGGACCATTTTGGAAATTCCAGATTCGAGTCCGGTTCATTGTGCGGCTTCGTTTCCCGTGTTCGTTTTTTATTGATTCTTGTGATCTTTTGCCATTTCCTCAATATCCGTACCTAAAATACACAAGCAACAAACACGAGCATATATTTGGCTGTTTTAATGATATTTTATGCATTTTAAGCCCGATTTGGACGATGAGACTATGTATAAAAGCAGTCTCATCAAGATCCTATGACTTTCATCCTTAATTGCCTAACCTGGACAATATCATTTCGGATCTTGCTAAACGCAAAATCGATGTTTACTAAAAAAATTTGAATTTGCCAACTTCCGTATCCCTATATCCGAATTGTTATTCGATTTACTTGTATATTACCAATTACCATTTCCCAACTCTATTGTATATGTCTAGCTCAAATAAGCCACTTCGAGATGAATTGTCGCGTTCTTGGTGTGACCTCCACCGTAAACCTATTTCACGTCTTTTATGTTACTTTCATGAGCTACGGGTGGGTGTCGTTTAGCAAACGACCGGGGAGAAATACACCCTAGTGTTATATAGAAACCTCTAAACTCATTGAAGAATCTGAATAACTGATTCTTCTGGATACATGAGAGATTATTTCTACTATATCTAAACTAGCGTTCTTTTGTATGGAAAGACCATTTTCCCCTCAACGAGACCTACATCGCCCCGGACGTAACCATACTAGATACTCATGCACCCCCTTCCAAAAAACAGCTTGATACCCTATTATGTTTGATGATAATGAGTCGAAACTTTTCCTCAATGATAATGAATACCCAATCTTTTTAGACAACGCAGGCCGGGGTGGGTGTTAATTTGTGTTATAATCTTGTCTATCATTTCTTTATCCAGTTTGATACTGTATATGTTAACTAACACCTATATTATTGCAACAATGGACCTATTTGGCCTCATCCGCGCACCCGATCCTACCAAGGTAAGGATAGGAGTCCATCCTTGCGGACCAGATGAACAACCTATGCTAACTATGACCGCCAGTCGCATTATTAATATAGAGGACGTGAATACCACCACCGTGTCATCTAAGAAATCTTGTACATTGCAGAAGTCACCTCTTGACTTCTCAAATGAAGATGCTAGGGGTTGAACCTTGAAGGTGGTGATATAGAGGACCAATCATACGACAGATTATCACAAGAGGTCCCTGTCATTAAAGATATGGATAGCGCCGAGATTACCCCCAAGACTATGGATCTTCCAAGGGATGTGACCGCACCTGAGCATTTAGGTGGGAGAAAGATCCATGGAAAGAAAAGAAAAGCGGAGGCGTTAGCTGCTAACGCCTCGCCTAAAAATCTGATAAGAGACCACGATTCCCTCCACACAAGTCATATCATTATTGGGGGAAATCGTTAGCTCCTTCGGGTTCATGCACGGAGCCACCCACCTTCTTATCTATATCCCTGACTCCCCCTTTGCTTCAAAAAGCACAGCAGAACCATATCTCGTATCTGTTGCGAATTCGCTCCCAGAGCCTGAGCTATCTTATACTCTGTAAGCATTATGTTCGTTACCTTGTTATACAGTTTTTAATAATGTCTTCACATACTAACTCTCTTATGTTTATTTTTCACAGGCTTTATGAAGAAACTGTGGTCGTTCCTTCACCAGTGCTCCAAGCTGCCAATGTTGCTCTTGTCGTGGCTCCAAAAAAAGAGACCACGACTATAATTTTCTAAAGCGTTTTTTCTTCTTAGGATCCAGAGTGTGAGAAATCGACCCCATTTGTTTCTTTGCAGGGGTCTCAAAGTTTTATCTACTAGCCATGGTGGGATGTTCCCGACAGAAGTCGCTTGGATGACCTAGAGGTTTGCAAAAACCTTGTAGATCATATTTCACCTCTGAGATACTTCTCCATATTGTGCCATATGGATAACTCATAGTTTTTGGCGCAGAATAATATGAGCAGTACCGGTCAAGTCGCCATGGGTTCCCACCTCCGTCTCCGATTTGAGCAAGAGGTAAACATGCTAGGGAAGGACAATGTAAAACTGGCCAGGCGTGATAAACCTATTCAGTTCAGGGATGAAGAGATTGAGAGGATAGGTCTAAAGGTTGACACCCTCAAGGCCATGAGTCGAAGTTGATTATGCTTCATGGTTAAGTAAAGGATATTGAGGCCACATTCTTGGCTAAAACTAACTTAACGAAGAATCTGAAGCCAAGAATGTGGTGCTTATTCAAGGTACGGATAACATCCGCACCTAGTTCGCCATTCAATCTAGATATGAGGCTAAAAGCCCAAGTGACGGGTGAAGAGCAAATCAATGGCGCCTTTGAAGTTTTCAAAAGAAAACAGAAGTGGTGGATACGCAATGTGCGGAGTTAGATTCCCGCCTTGATGCACTGAGCATGGACTTTGACTAAAAACTATATCTGCATATGCTTACAGTTATCTATGGCCGCTATTAGCTAATCAACACGGTTTAAGGTTAACCTTTATGAATGTGTCGAATCCTTTATGTCTCAATATGCTGCAAGATTCTGAGAAACTTGTGGAAGTATTCATCAAAGGATTACCTCAAAGCATTGAGGGAAATATCACTGCTTCAAAGCCCCAAACTTTTAAAGAAGCCATTACCATCACTAAGAGGTTAATGTATCATGTGATAAAGTACAATCCTGTACAAGCAACCGTTGACCACAAACGAAAGTTTGACGATAGGAATAATTTCCTCAACAACAACAACAACAACCACAATTAATATCACAAAAACAACCATATCCATCATCACCACCAAAAACAAAATAGGAGACTAGAATCCTTTCAGGTTTATGAGGCCACCACAATAAAAAACAGTGGTTATGATGGAAAGCAGTGGTTACCAAATAATACACGGCCCGAGTTAGCCTTTATGAAATATTTTGACGAGGTTTGAAATTTGCAAGTTAGTCGGTGAAGTAGTTATGCCTTCACAAACAAGGAACCTCGTGATGACATACCACAACATGATATTTGATATATGAGTGAGCTCTAACAACACGTATCATTATTTGACTAAGATAACAATGCTATTGCTTATCCTTGAAAAAACCTACAAAGGTGGATAATCTACCAAACTAATCAACAAGTATTTGATATCACATGCAACCAACTCGTTCTTAACTATACCAAGACATAGAAAGGTTAGAGTCAATATTGTCTTTTTGATTGGCAGGTTTTTAAATCTATTATTTAGTTACCTGAAGCTAATGGTAAGATCCTGGTCCAAAACCAGCTAAAACCCCTAAAGAGACTATAACTTGGAAAAACTGGACATAGTCTAGAAATTCAGGCAAACCATGACAAATCCGGGCAAACACGATCTCTACTAGAGTTTGATCATTTTGACCGTGTTATCATAAGCTTTAGCATGTTTTGATCGGGTTTGGGTATGTTTTGACGAGGTTTGAAAATTACAAGTTAGTCTGTGAAGTAGTTGTGCCTTTATTGACAAGGAATCTCACGCTGATATAACACAACATGAGTGAGCTCCAACAACATGTATATCGGAATACCTTGAAATACTTGTCACTCTATCGGAATATTGATCGGAATGACCTGTCGGAATGTAGATCGGAATACCTGTCGGAATATTGATCGGAATACCTGTCGGAATATCACTATCGGAATACCTATCGGAATATCACTGTCGGAATACCCGTCGAAATATCACTATCGGAATACCCGTCAGAATATCACTATCGGAATACCCCGTCGGAATAACACTATCGGAATACCCTGTTAGAATAAGGATCAGAATACCTGTCGGAATATCTAAACCCTTTTCCAGATGGATTTCTGTCGGAATATATAAACCCTTTTTCGATGGATTTTTGTCGTAATAGTACCACAGTGAACAAATTCCCACTTTTCTCGGACAAAACTCAACCAATTCGAGATTTTAAGCCAAAAAATGATCAAAACACCAAAAAAATTTGTGTTTTTAGCCAAAGTAAATATACCAAATCTCTACCACAACTATGTAGAAGATTTGCATCAAGAAAAAACCATAAAAAACAAAAAAAAAAAATTGGTACGAATGATTTAGATAAAAAATAGGCACGAAAATCAAGAACACAAACACATAAACAATACAATCATCACGCTCTGATACCATTTGTAGGATATTGTAAATCTAGAGAGAGAAGGAGATAGAAAGATGGTAAGAACACACACACTTAGAGAGAGAAAGTATAAAGAAAACACTTTCTACTATGTGTAAAAATGAGTGAACCAACACCCTCTCCAACTAAGGAAAAGGTTTATATACCCAAGCCCATGACATGGGCTTGGGCTTACATTGGGCCGCCAACCTACACAAGTTGTAGGCTTGGCTTGGCCTTGTTTGTTTACTATTATGATAACTAAACTACGAGCTACTTCTTAGACTATTGTTGGAGTGACCGATCCTTTCTAATACGTAAAACGTGTTTCCAACAGGGACAAATCGTCTTCTTCCGTTCTTGACTTTCGCCTCTTCGACTTCTAGTGTCCACAATCACTTTCATCGCTTTTGGAGTATTGTTTGGTCTTTCTTGAGGAACTTTCCTCGTAATGCGTTTTATAGGAGACGGACTTTGTTCTTCTTTGGTACTTGTATGTGTGAGGGTTACGGTTCTTGCAATAGTCCCTAGATTCTCTCTTTTGCTTGTCCATTTCTCAATGTTCTTTCTTATTTTAGAGTTCTCATAAAATGGGAGTGTGCTTTTGTCAAGCCGATCGAATGGTCCCTTTTTTCCCCAACCTTTCGAAGACTCCTCTTTCTTTGTTTCTTAGCCTCGTGAAGACTGTTTTTTCCGCTAGGTTTCCTTAGCTAACTGATTTTGGCCCGTCGTGCTCTATTGTGGAAAAAACACTTTCGCTGCGACGCGAGCTTTCAGATATGTCCGGAGACTGCGCCATTTTTGGTTTCATTTTTGGCTCTCTTCTTTGGTTTGCTGTTACGGATCTGGAGTATTGTGTTGCTCCGTGAGTTCTTAGAATTCTTCTTGAACATCCTTCAAATTTTAAACGGGCTTGTACCGCTTTTAACTTATCTTGATGTCTTTTAACCTAAAGTAATTTTTCAACTATGAGTGGTAGCAGCTGATGGTAGTACTCATCACACAATTCCTTAATAGTTGTGTCGAACACTCGCTTTTTTGGACCCTTTGTGGTTTGACCAATTTCTACCCTTTCGTATTCCGCATGACGGGCGTTGGTGGGCTGGGATTCGGTTGTGCTTATATGCTCATGTTTGGATGAAATCTTTTTTATTTTGGAAGCCCAATTATGTACTAGGTCCCATGGATGGCGCCACTTGTTAGTACAAAATTAGTTCAAAAGTGTATGTTGGGTTCAGGTCGCATGCGGATGGGCTCAACATGCCTATCTTGAATTGGATCTTGTACTAAAAAGAATTGAATATTATGATTTTCTGCACAAACAAAGTAAACTGTTAGCCTTACCTAGGAATGGACCCCACGATTAGACTTCATCATAAGAGTAAGATTTCATGTTGTCAGATGTATGTGTGTATTGAGATATGTGAGAAAATCATACCTTTATGAAGTGTCAGAGTTTAACTTTTATAAACGAGCCAAACACTAGTATTTCAGGTAATACTCGGAATGGTCTCTTTGTTGGGCAAAAGGCTTTATGGTTTGTTTGCTAATCATGGCTTGCAGATCCGCTCTCGTGGAGATGATCCAATGATGGCTTGCGAATCCTCTCTCAAGGAGCTGATCTACTAATGGTTTATGGATTAGTTCTCGTGGAGCTGACCCAACCATTACTTGCGGATGTCACATGTGGTGGGCTTATATATGTGTTTAGCTAGGTCGTGACCAAAGGTTTGTAGCGTTGCTTAGGCCCACTAGGCCGTGTACGCACAATACGTTATCAAGCCCCAATTTTCCGGCTTATTTCGAGACTTAAGGGCTTATATAATTTTATCATATCGTAACTAATTTACATAAGCTCACAAGTCTCGAATTAAGCTGGAAATTGGAGCTTATAAAAACACAAACCGTAATCAAATAAGCCCATATATATATGTAAGCAGAAACAAACACCCCGTTAGTATAATTATAAGCTCATCTACGCTAGTTTGATACTGCCACTCTATTATGGTTTCATAGAAAATAAATTGATACCTCAAAGTCTATGTAAAGAGCATCACATAAATCATTTATTTTAAGTAACAAATTTATTTTCAACGACATATTTTCACACATGACAACCATGAGAGACTCGAACCTACACTTTTGATACCACCTGAACAAACAAAGCCTGTACCGTACAGGTGATTCCTACTCCAAATTGGTATGACGAGATCGAATTTCATCAGCATTTTGACCCAAACTCGAAGCCAACTTATAAACCACCATCTCAAACAACACAAACAACGCTCCTTCGTACACACTTCCCATCGGTAACAGCAATGGTCCTCCTGCCCCCACCTGATCACCACCATCATTCGCCATAGTCTGAGCAGCAACATATGCCACCACGTCTGCATACTTCATACACGACCCTGTCTCCGGCTGTGCAGTTAATACCAACACTCTACCACCATTAGCTTTCGCAACACCACATATAGCATCAACAGTCGAAAAACCACCTGGTCCAGCAGACGCGATAAGGAGATCAGTGGATGTTATTGGTGGTGTGGTCATGTCTCCAACGCAGTGAGCCGAAAGACCCAAGTGTGCAAGCCTCATGCATAAGGCTTTCATCATTAGGCCTTCACGGCCTACACCGTGGACAAAGACTTTACCACTACGCGCTGCAGCGGAGGATATTTCGTCCACGGTGATTTGTAACGGAGACGGGGTGGTGGGTGTGGCAAATACAGAGCTGATTTGATTGCAGATTTTGGTTGCCAGAGTTGACATGGAATCAGTGTTCCTTTCCTCCATTGATGAATGTTGGGACATGTTTTTTCCTGACCTCTATTGAACATGCCTCTTATCTTATTAGTCACGTGCATATCACGAGGCAATATGAGATTTATCTCAAATTTGTTATGCTGATGTGAAGCTCCACCAAACAAATTTAGTATAACTGAAAGTCACATCAGTCCACCTATGCAGCATTTGGACCGGTCGGAGTGACCAAGATGTAAAATTTCTATAGCTCTAATACATAAAATGTTAACGCAAAACGCTATAAACATCATCTTAATCAAGCTTGTGCATTTAGTTATGACCAGAACAGGCAATTTCTATGATACGATTATTCAAAACATAAACGCAAAGAGCATAAACTGATAAAAGGTATAGATGTCCAAATTAAAAATCCATACTGAACTAATATTATCATCAAGCCAAACAAATTAAGAACTATGAACAACAGAAATAAAAATTCTGATTCAGGAATTAAAGCTGGTAGGTCAGATTTTCTAAAATTTGAAATCCCGCAGACTGCTAAGTTAGCGACTTTCAGATACTCATTTTACAACAAACGTTTTTGCAAAAACTTATAACAGGAATAGAATTTACTAATGCATTCAGTCAGTCATGGATGCCACTGATTTGAGCTACTAGGCTGGAGAAGAAGATTTACGAGGTTGAGGTTCACGTACATCTTCGACATCAGTAATGTCGATATCTTCAACACCAACAGCCAATGATGATGGTGTATCACTTTCCCCGTTCAAATTCTCTTCATCGTCATCATTGGAAGATTCATGTAAGGATGCCTTTCGACGAAGTTCTCTTACTTGATGGAATTCATCATAGTGAGCACGTCTCAGATCCTTGAAGCTTGCACTCCTGCCTATCTCAGAACCTGCAACATTATTTTGAAGCCACAAGTCATAATGTTGAACATTTAAATCTTAAGCGGATTTTACAGTGTAATGTAATATAACCTCATGATGATCTCAATATAACCTAATGGCTTTTTCATGCATAGAAATAAAAACTGAATTGATGGGAAGATTGATAAAAATCAAGTGACTTTTAAAAATCTAATGTAATTAAACACACGAATTACTCCGTAACATGATGCAAGATTGAAAGAATATATCTGATGATAAAAAGAGGTTAAAAGAAGAACCTTCAGTATCTTCATCCATAGCATCAGCTTCATCATCTGATGTTGTCCAGCCAGAGGTACGTGAGTTATTGTTACTATTCGCAGAGATCATATCATTGAACACCGAAGGTTTTGATTCAGAACGCTCAGTATCATCATCATCCCTTTCAGACAAACACGGATTCCTTACGGGAGACAAAGATCCTACACAACATTGCAACTATCAGAAAATTTTGCAACTTATAAAGATACCAGTTTATGCCTTTAAATTTGGACTAAATAAAGTGATAACTCGTATCAATATTCAAGCAGATATTGGGAAGGTATTTCCTATGACAAACCGCATTTGGAGTGTCCTAAGAAGACTATTGCTAACTGCCTCGGTCTATAGTATTTGGCAAGAAAGAAATTTCAGACTATTCAAAGGTGAGGACGTGAGGTAAGGCCTGATGATGTTGTGCTCAATAGTGTGATTGAGTCGATTAGATAAAGTTGAGTAGATTACAAGTGAAGAATTCATTAGCTATGCAGAATGCTGCTAAATAACAGAATGTGCAATTTGTGCTAAAAGCATGCAAAGCAAATGATTAGACGGTCCTAGGACAAATCCAATTCATTGTTGGAACAGGGTTCTTATACCATTTGGACGGGGGCTAGTGAGTCATAAGATAGGACTACTTGGCACTAACAAATGGTTGTCCCAGAAGAGTGATGACAAGTTGGTTGAATCAGACATGGTGTTAGTTTGCTTGGTCTGTCTTAAAATGTAACGTTTGGCAGTTTGGCAGTTTGTATGTTGTGATTAGCGTGAAAATTCATTGTAATTTGTTTCTGGCAAGATGTTGTGACTCAAAGGGACTGAAAATATATAACTTTCGCCTTTTACCAAAACAAAATAATAAAAGTATGCATTTTCATTAGGGATTGAAAATGCATATATGTATAGCAATATCATGGTTCGTGCACAGGACTCTCATAATTTACGAAAGAAAGTTACGACTTTCGTTTACTTTTTCCTCATACCATGGTTAACGCACATCGCTCTGACTTTTTGCATGGCCTTTAAACCTTTCATAAATCTAGAAATTGGTTTTACTTACTTTGTTAATCTTAGAAACACTAATCACTCAGTAACAACAGACCAGAACACGGTCTGGTACATCCAACCTAATGCCTAAAAAGAGCTGAAATACCATAATATAAATGAATTCATATTGAGGAAGTAAAGACTTATCAACTTACCATCAGTATCAGCCATACGATGATAAGGAGTCTTTGGTTCTGTGATCTTTTGCCTTACAGGTTTGTTTGATTCGATTTCAGATAGTTTCTCCTCGTCCCATCTCACAGATCTCCTCCTGCTTGCAAAAAACGTAACATCAGCACGTATCTACCCACGAAACAAATTACAACACTAACGGACTTTTATCATTTAAGGTTATTTTTATTCCTACGGATTGACATGTAGTGGATCTCCCCCACATGGTTATAACTTATAAATACGAGATGCAAATATAGACAGATCTTTTATTTCGTGGCATGAGATTGTATACTAGTATAGTTAAACAACTAACAATATGAATATGAAAACTACATTAAGAGCAGATGTCATAGAATGATACCCTATGTCTCCCATTGTAGACATTCTGAAAGCTAAGAATCACCAGCGGCTGAGTCAGCAGTTAGCTGAGACAGAAAATAATAATCACGTCAAACTTGTGTTAATGAAGACCAACAATCACATAACACAGGATGTTTTTACAAAATTGAAAATGAAACGGTGGTTAACATTATGTCATCACTTAAAACTATACTTTCTTTCTTTCTGAAGCGGTGGTCAAGCAGGCAGAGTAATACTATAAACAGACTTGCAAGTCAGGCTCTAGTGATTTAGAAGATATTACGAACACGAAAGGAAAAATGATTGGATCTTGTTCTTGTTTAGACATTTGATAAGCAATGTTGTATGTAGCGTCATTCAATGCTATGACGTGTATGCAAAAAATATACAGCTATAGTTATTATCCCAGTCGTCACTCTATTAATATACATGCACGTCAAACTTGTGTTAATGAAGGCTAACAATGACATAACGCAAGATCTGTTTGAAAATTGGAAAATTACATGGTGCCTCAAACTATTGTTTCTTCCTGAAGCGGTGGTCACTCAGAGTAGGACTATAGACATATTTCTTTCCGACAAGTTCAACTAGTGAGGCTTTAGTGATATTACAAACACAAAAAGAAAGATGATTGACACTTGTTCTGTTTATTAAGCATTGTTGTATGTAGCGTCATTCAATGCTATGACGTGTATGCAAAACAATGCAGTTATGGCTATTAGTACCCCAATCGTCACTCTATTAATATAACTACAAAGTCCAGCTCCTAAGTTCCTATAGAGTAACTCACGATTATTCAATTTTCCTTTTAAACCTTAACGTTGACCGTTGTCAAGACATTATCACTCGATTCTAAAAAGCCCAGCTATAGTTTCAAAATATCACATAACACGTCAAACTTATGTTAATAAAGACTAAAAAATCACATGAGACGGGATCTCTTGGAAAATGAAACGGTGGTTACCATTATGAGCATCACTTAAATCTATAGTTTCTTCGGAAGTAGTGGTCATGCAGGCAGAGTATTACTATAAAAACATTTCTTTCCAAAGACAAGTTCAAGGGGGTGTTTGTTTGTGAGGTATATATAGTGGGCTTATAAGCTTATTATCTTATAAGCCGAAATCAAGTGTTTGGTTAAGCTTATATAAGTAGGCTTATAAGCTTATATATGGGGGGTTTTGGTAAACCCAAAATGTGTGGCTTTTATAACAAAGAATGGGCTTATATAACAATACAATAGTATATAAAAAGACATTTATGCCCACATTTAATAACTACATCATTTAATATTCATGTACTTTTTTGTCATTTTACCTTATTAATTTGATAAGCTAAACCAAACACCCCAAGTCAGGCTCTACTTTAATGAGATATTACGAAGACAATGTTTCATTGAATGCTAAGCAAAAAGTGCATTTGAAATCTATCAGTATAACCGCAAAGTTCCTAAATAGTAAGTTTTTTAAAGCTTAACTTGATACTGGATTCCTTAAAGTTAAAAAGCTTACAGGCGCAGATATGAAAAGCAAGTGACTCATAAGCTTACACGCGCAGACATCATAACCAACGAAATAAATAGACAGAATTTGTTATCTTAAACGGCAAAAGACGCAAACCGCAATGGACATTAGAAGGATTGTAAAACGACTGAACTAATGAGGATAGCATGACGACAAGACAAAGCCTACCAGCATTCGGAAACTCGACAAATAGGCAACAAATAAAATGGATGCAAAAGGGCACTTAATTAATACTGTAGCAGTATAGTAGAATAAAAAGGTATGAAAATGAAAACCTAATAAATCTATAAACACAAAGATCACATAGGATAATGTTTTATGAGGATCTAGTAGTCTAATATACTAAAATGAGAATAAAGCAATAATAAATGAATTTAATAAATATTCCGATGATAAAATAGCCGGAATTTGGTTTACCGTTACAGCGGACGGGAAGATCTGTCTGTTTGTAGGTCCAGCGTTTTGGCTATTTATTTAACTACGGAGTATTTGTCTTCACTTCTTTTCGACTTTCTCTCCTGCGATCTAATGCTACCTATTTATTCTAACAAAATGACCTAGTGCCACCTAGTTCAATTTTTATTTTTATTTATATTTAATAAAAGTAACATTTTATATTTAATAGAAAATATTTTATTAAAAAAACATTTTATTTTCATACAACACACATTACATTAAATAAAAAACATTGCATAAAAAACACATTACGTATATTAAAAAGCATTACGAAACATAATAATAATTTTTAAGTTGTAAAACTTATACTCTTCGATTACCAAAGTGTCGTATTTCAATGATGCTCCAATCAGGACTTTGTTTCAAAATTTTCCAACATTCACTGTATTCAAAATCCATATGACGAAGAGTGTGATATTCAAGTTCGGCTTCTTGATAAAGAGTATCTTCTGAAGTCACAACCGGGTGTTTAACTACGACGTAATTGTAAATCGCAGAAAATTCACCAACTTTAGGACGAATCGAATTTTTTCATTGTCGAAAATTATCATATCTTAACTCCTTTATAAAGAGAAAATAGTATTGGTTGAAAGTTGAAATATAGCTTGGTTGAAAATGACGTTGCAAGCATTAAATTAACTCCTTTGGAAAGTTGAAATATAGCTTGGTTGAAAATGACGTTGCAAGATATATCTTAACTCCTGTACATTTGAAAGCATTTGTGGGCCCTAAAACCTGTACATCTTCCCCACGCTTTCTCCATCTTAACCTGTACATTTTTTCTTATCTTGGAAACCTGAAAATAATCCCCACGCTTATCTTTGGAAACCCTCAATACATTTATTACCCTGTCACTCAAACGAATCAAACGATGTACAATCAATCCATCTATATATACAAGAATCATAATACTTTTCAGCGGATGTACAATCAAACGAATCATAATACTTTTCAAACGAATCTTATCAAATGGATTCATCAGCGGATGTGAAACAAAATCTTATCAATTCTGAGGTTTGGTTTAATTTTTATAATCTTTATTGGTTTAATTCTGAGGTTTGGTTTAATTCTGAGGTTTGGTTTTCTTCTTTTTTTGGTTATAGATTGACTTGGAAATACAAAATGCTTTTGGGCCAATGGAGGCTGAGGTTGAGGAAGACCCTACTGTAGTGGATCTTGAGGTTGAGGTACACACTGCTTATTAACAATGTTTCTATCTGCCTAATTGTGTTTGGAGTGTTTGTTGTTATCGGCTAAGGGGGGTGTTTGGGATTATTTATTGAAAAAAAGGCTTACCTTATGTAAGCTAAACCAAACAGCCCTTTAAATAACGAAACTGTATAGATTTTGAAATAGAGTTTTTTAAGTTAAATATAAGCCGAAAGAAATAAGATGTATAGATGCAGAATGTGTTTATTATAGATGCAGAATGTGCATTAAATCCCACTTGACCAGTTTGGGATATATAACTCGACCAAGTTCAATCTTTTTTCAAGCAAATGATTAAAATTTCATCTGTATTATATGCTGCAAAATCTCTCAATGAGGTACATGTTTACCACCGTTGAAAGAGTATTTCTTTTTGTTTAAATTGACTGGTCCTGCTCATCTCTTAACTCATTAAATTATATTCTCTTTGGAAAGTGTAATATGGATCTAAAAGGATTATCGATAATTTTCCATAACGAGAATAACATTTCCAGGATTTTGCGTCTATAGAACTAAGAATCTGAACCTTATTTAAAAATATACAGCATCCTATGTTTGGAAATTGATGGCCATCTATATGAGCCGACAATATTTTTTGGAAGGGCCAAATAATCGCAGTTATTATGTCATGTATATCAGTTATAAAATATTATAAAAATTAAATATAAGAAAAGGACATCAACATATATACATTTGCATCAGGGAGTTGCTAAGACCTGATTCATGTAGATTCTGCATCATCACATGAGTAATATTTGAATGAAAAAATTACACTTGTTTTATCTCGTATACGAACATTAAAGATACGTGGTCTAAATAATCGCAGCATTATCTAAAAAGAATAATCATAAGACTAATAGATGGCCCCTGAGATATGGATAGATGTTATAATATACCTGGAAGACAGAATTCAATAGAGGTTTATTTGCAGCCTGCACGTGCCCAATATAATGAAACCACCTGTTTACACAAATTTATCCATAAATGACAAGTTTAGATATTAAAATTTGATGCAAGATTTTCTGATGCTAATATTAAATGCAAACTTACATGTTTATAAGCATTGTATCTGAAATAGAAAGGGCAAACAATGGACTTTGTTTCTCTCCTACATTATCATCGTGCACAAGTTCATAGAACGTGAAGATAACTTGAATAACAATAAGAAATCTTTAAAACTAGATAACCTTTATAAGTTCATTATCAGTTTCAGATAGTTGCTTATCTTAGCCAGTATGAAAATTATAGTAATATGTAAGAAAGAAAACTTCCAAGGGTGTTTGGCATAGTGTTTAGAATGAGAAGTAAGAACCTTTAAGAGAGCTATGATCAGTTAGCCATTGCCAATCTTGGATCCTCTGAAAGTGGTAACCTGATAATTATTATACAAAGCACCAATCAGTTGGTTACAAATTTGTAATGACCTAAATACAAAACATTTAAAGGCTAAAAAAACATCATTTTCATTAGATTCTGTATGAACAATGAACATACAGAATTATTAAATACATGTGTTGTCAAATAATTTTACTTGTTATTTTAAAAAAATCAGAAGAAGCAACGCAAACTCAAAAGATTTAAGGAGTCTATAACTAATTGCAGACTTGTAAAATGGTTCTAAGAACCCAATCCCAATGATATACTATGCCATGTAACTAAGAGTCTCCAAGAAAATGCATAACTAAAAAGCACATCTTTTTTTGTTGCAGCTGCCTCATAAAAAATCCGCACTATGTATTTCTTGAAAGTAATCATTTAATAACAACTCTACTTAATTTAACTAAAATTTAACAGTCTAACTTCAATATTTACCAATGTATATAACATATAAAAGGTCCGTGATATGCTTGCAACTACCTTGACCATTCTAAGCCTGGTCTCGAAAGTATTTTTGGGATTCCCATATATTGCTGAGTTGTAGACGTGAAACACCAAACAGAATCACCCAACCGAGTTTATATTTGAAGTCAAGAGCACAATACATGAGATAGTGTTATTCATTCAGTTAACCTCGAATCATTAATGGATCTAAATTCATATCTATAGCAAACCAACTACCTAATTTTGACCTCTTTTACATTTTTATCTAATAGTATATATTGTATAACATCTTATAGTTTTTCAAGTCAATCACCTTGTAAATGATAGAAAAAAACTTCACACAAAAATGGTTTACAACAGTCTGGAATGCACCCTGAATCAATATCTTTAAAAGCAACAAAGAACCTGCTACGAAACAACAGGTCGACATATCTAAATTTATAACAGTTAACAGTTGAAAATCAGATGATCCGTTAACATTTATAGCTGTTTTTGTTTGGTTTCTGAAACTTACTGCGTTTTTATGCGTTGGGTGATGGAAAATTTGAAGGATAAACTCTGGTCTCTTTTTCATGTAAGTTGTTTTTTTAAGTTTGCTTAAACACCTCATTGGTATGATTAGTATACATCAGGCTGTAAGTTAAGATCGATTAAGAACCATCCTTTTTAGGTGAAGTAAGAATGTAAGATCGATTAAGAACCATCCATTTTAGGTGGTGTAAGAATGTAAGATTACTTCTTTCACGATGACACGAAACAAAACGTCCTATATACACCTTAGTTTGAACTCTGTTAAGTAGATATGGTGTACATAAGATTTGTAAATGTTGGAAACTTTTGGTTTTCTGAATCTGAGCATTGGGCATTTGGTCTTCAATCATATTACCTGTAAAAGAATTTTTTTGTGTTGTAATAAGACTTTTTATAAAATTGAATATTATAGCGAGTTCTTTCATTTTGTGGCACATTACAGTGCACACAGTAAAGGGGCTGTCACCATTAACTGCATGTTAGTGTGGCTTTATGTCACTGCACAAACTGAACCTCTTAAATATTTAGAAGTTGCATTGTCCTGCAAACAATGTGGTTAGCATGTATATTCACCCCCATTGTCTCTATTTTAAGTCGCTTCATCTAGAAAACTTGGCTCTGAGTACAAACTATCCATTTGCAAGTATACAACAGACTCCTGCAATGAACATAAATATCAGTAATTAGGGAAACACAGCAAAATGAGACTGATTGCTCAAAGGCACCAAGGCCAAAATGGGGGGTCATGCAGCTTGGTAACAGGTTAAAATGCGTAAATTTTTGTCTGAAATGTTGAACTTTTCAATAGAACATTTCAATAATAAACTTTAATTTTAGATATAATGATTTATGAGTTTATATGCATTAAAAATTACACACTAGACGACAATTTAAGACCTGTAGACCCGTCTCCTTTTAAGTTGTTTCTTATTTAAAATGTTTGTCCCGGTATTTTTTTTTTTAAAAAGGGTTACCCCAGTAAAGTATATTAAAACCGAAAAGATCAAGTACAAATGGAATGTTATAACATTGCCTGAATCAACCTATAGGTAAGTAAATGATAAAAATTTATGCTCCTGGACTTCCCTTTGCAATATGTGGGTATCATTATCATCATTATTTCAATATAAAGCAAGGTGCTTATACTCTCGCATCTTTGTTCTTGTCTCACCATAAAAGTAGGACTCGCCAAAAAACACTTTGAATGTCCCATAAAAACTTTAGCTCAATGCTATTTACATGCTTGAAACTTTTAGAAGGATTTGTACCTTAAGTTCCTGTAATTTCCAAGGGTTTGATGCCGTTGAACTAGGTATTGATACGAATGGTAGATCATCCGCTTGCACAATCGTCATACAAGCCTTCTCGGAGTTTGATGCCGTTGAACTAGGTATTGATACGAATGGTAGATCATCCGCTTGTTACAATATTATCTCGCGTTCTTGCACCAAACCCACATGTTCAGACCTTTCGATCACTTGGTAACCTTGGCACGCTCGACAAGTATAGGGTCGAACTAAATGCATCAGTTAAGGTCGACCAAAGAGTTTACAATCGTCCTACAACATCTGAGGTATAAATATGATTATAAAAATCATATCTCTTATCTAAATATAAAATCATATATCTAACTTAAACGGTTTCATGTGTTATGTTATGTCGAAGGTCGCTGGAATTTGGGTGGAAGGTAATAACAACATCACTTCATACAAGAGAAGTATTATTGTGTATGGGAAGTCTGAATACCCTTCACAAATACAACCTTATTTTGCTTCCTATGATCCATTGGCTTATCCGATGTTTTTTCCAAACGGCGAGGCTGGATGGCATTCTCGAATACCAAGAAGAGGTGTAGACATAAGAGAAGTCTTTGATGATGACGATGATGAGGCCGAAGATGACGAAGGTACTAAATAAACTCGATGTATCTGATAATAAACTTTGAAATATGAAGCAGAAACATAAGATCTAATAATACTATACACAAGTATATTATATTCCCATGAATCGACTTAGGCATTTCGAGTATCAACTGCCCTGCTTTACGCTTAATTATTACTCGCTGCAATTATATATATAGGCATTTTGGTTAGTTTATTTATTTATTCATCTGTGGTGATTGAATAGAAACCTTAGGATTATGATCCTTAGGAGTAAGTTAAAATCTTAAATACAGGAAACAAAACAACCTGTGCATAGCATTATGTGGTTTAAAAACTTTGAAAGACATAAGAAAAAGTTTGGTTTTTCATACTTTAAGGAGTGTTTGGGTGCATATCTGACGAATGTACTAAACATATTTTAATATGCATATCCACTTGTCTTGTATAATGCCATCTAACGGTAATTTTGTATAATACATTTTTGCCAAGCTAAACCGTTATATTTTATTAGTGGCCCATGTTAATAGATTATAACAATCGAACATGCTAATAACAAACATGAATATAAGAGACTGCTCCATATATACAAAATAGCCTATACAAACCTACCTTTAAAATTAGTTTATTTTGGCCACAATGCAAGTAATTAACATGTCGATCGATCTATAACAACTTGATAGAGTCCTCACACATCTTTTTAACATCACCGCACAGGCATTAACACAAACACTCGTAGAAAAACAGTTACTATGAGAGAGTATTACTGCTACAAATTTCAAATTTGGCCACATCATAATTTGATCTTGTTTGGAGGGCGATTGTTTCAGCAATTTGTGGTAGATACATACATAAAGATAGAGACTTCACGCTTGTAATTTTGTGAAAAAAATCAATCCACAATTAGAGCCGATTTGTATCAAGGAATAGTTGATTCTATTATTGCCGGAGAGGTTCATTCAAATAGACTTGGCCAAGTTATTGTGTTGCCTGTCTCTTTTATCGGAGGACTTCGTGACATGCGCAGACGGTTTTTGGATGCCATGACGTTAGTACAAGATGCTGGTAAACCTGATGTATTTCTAACCATGACTTGCAATCCAAACTGGCCAGAAATTGTAGAAGAGCTTTATGAAGGACAAACGGCCCAAGATCGACCAGACTTGGTTACAAGAGTGTTCCGTGCAAAATTAGAGTCTCTCAAACACTGGCTGTTCACAAAACATATACTTGGCATTGTTTCATCATATATATATATGTTATCGAGTTTCAGAAACGGGGTTTACCACATGCACATTTTCTTTTGATTATGAGATCAGCTGACAAATTGGCAAATCCCGATCATTACGATAAAGTTGTATGCGCTGAAATTCCAGACCCGGAGAAACATCCAGAATTGCACCAATTGGTTTTAAAACACATGATTCATGGTCCTTGTGGTCACTTAAATACTCAGTGTCCTTGTATGGAGGGTGAACCAAAGACATGTCGCTTTAATTATCCTAGGCAATTCCAAGAAACAACGCAACAAGGAGACGATTCGTACCCATTGTATCGACGAAGAGACAACGGTATTGAGGTAAACGTACGGAACAATGTCCTAGACAATAGATGGGTTGTTCCATATAACCCTAAATTGTTGATGATGTTCAATTGTCATATCAATGTGGAGGTGTGCTCGAGTATAAAATCTGTTAAATATGTCTTCAAGTACGTCTACAAGGGTCATGACAAACAAGTTGTAAATGTTGATCCAGAAGGAGAACAAGTCATTAACGAGATAAAGAGATTCTAGGATGCGCGTTATGTATCACCCCCCGAAGCTATGTGGCGAATTTATGGCTTCCCCCTATCTAATATTCATCCGTGTGTTTTGGCACTGCAAGTTCATCTACCAAATAAGCAGCTGGTTCGGTTTACAGAAGACGATGTACTGACTGACATTCTTGAGAGAGAAAGGGATAAAAGATCAATGTTGACTGCCTTTTTTGAACTGAACACTACAGATGAAAACGCGCACCAATATTTTTATAAAGACATCCCTAGGTACTATACATGGAGTAAGAGTACACGCAAGTGGAGCCCTAGAAAAAAAGGGAAAATGAGAGGGAGAATGGTTTCCGCTAATCCTGCTGAAGGAGAGCGATTCTATCTACGTGTATTGTTGCAACATGTTAAAGGCCCTACAGGATTTAAATATCTTTACACAGTCAACAACGTATTGTACAATACATTTCGTAGAGCGGCACTAGAAAGAGGATTAATAAAGAGTGATAATCACATAGATGCCTGTTTACGTGATTCCTCTGCGTACGAGATGCCTGGACCTCTTAGAAGACTATTCGCAACTCTTTTAATCTTTTGTGAACCAGGAGATGTTAGAAAGTTATGGGATGACCATTATGGATCTCTGTCAGAAGACTACAATTTACATTGTACAAGTGTAGAGCGGGTTCAAAATATGGTTCTAACGGACATATCGGCAATTCTACAATCCATGGGTAAGAGTCTTTCTGATTTCGATCTTCCCAACATCAGTGCGGATGCACGTGCATATGCATATGGATGTCGTGAAGTACACGAGGAAAGCTCGATTGTTGTACAAGATGAAGATATACTTGCTCGACATTCGCTCAATACTGATCAAAAATTAGCATATGATACCATAATGAGACATGTTGATGACGATTCTTCGGGCGTGTTTTTTATTGATGGACCTGGAGGAACTGGTAAAACGTTCTTGTATAAAGCTTTGCTTGCCACTGTCCGTTCTCGTGGACTTATCGCACTTGCCACCGCTTCGTCAAGAGCTGCTGCAAATAACATGACAGGGGGCAGAACTGCTCATTCGCGATTTAAGATTCCTATCAATCTTACTACAAACTCAATATGCACCGTCAAAAAACAAAGTGGCCTTGCTAAACTACTTTGTCAAGCAAAGTTAATAATATGGGATGAAGCATCAATGGCTAAAAGACAAGCTGTGGAGGCGGTAGATCGAACTATGCAAGATATTACCGAGGTAAAACTTCCTTTCGGTGGCAAGATAAGGGTTTTGGGAGGGGACTTTAGACAGGTTTTACCGGTCGTAAGACGTGGAACACGAGCCCAGATTGTAGATTCAAGTCTACGAATGTCACCGCTTTGGTCTATAATTAAAAAAATGAGGTTAACCATAAACATGAGGGCTCGAACAGACCCATGGTTTTCAAACTTTCTATTACGAGTCGGTGACGGAGTTGAAGAGGTCATCGACGAAAACTACATACGTATACCCGATGACATGACAATTCCATACACTACCGAGGCTGCCTCAAAGGATGCATTGATCAATGAAATATTTCCTTCCTTTGCTAACAACGTTGATATAGTTTCAAGAGCAATATTATCAACTAAAAATGAACACGTTGACGGCATTAATGACATGTTGATAGATAGATTTCCTAGGGAAGAAAAGGTTTACTATAGTTTTGATGAAGAGGAAGACGACCCACAAAACTTCTATCCTCTTGAATTCTTAAACTCTCTCAACGTGAGCGGATTGCCACCACATTACTTGCGTTTGAAAATTGGATGCCCGATTATCCTTTTAAGGAATCTCGATCCGACAAATGGATTATGTAATGGTACGAGGTTGATATGCAAACGCTTTGATCCTAATGTTATCGATGCTGAAATTGCTGTTGGGCAGCATGCTGGAGTTAGAGTGCTCTTGCCAAGAATTCCTCTAGCTCCATCAGAAGAAGATATGTTCCCTTTCAAGCTAAAGAGGACGCAATTTCCTGTCCGCCTTTGCTTTGCGATGACAATCAATAAAGCTCAGGGGAAAACAATTCCAAATGTGGGTGTCTATTTGCCTGACTCTGTTTTCTCCCATGGCCAACTTTATGTAGCATTGTCTAGAGGGATATCACGATCAACAACCAAAGTTTTAGTGAAGCCAGTTAAGCAGTTTGCCGAAGAAGGAGTGTACACCTCAAATGTTGTATACCAAGAAGTTTTGCGCGATGATTAACAGTCGTTACATTTGATCATTTGTTGTTTGACGTTTAATTTTAATAACTGCTTTTTTAATATGTTGTTTTGTATTAGATATTTTATTTAAAACTGAATTATCACATGCTAACACATTATGCAATTATACTTGAATATTACCACGATGTAATGTTTCGTTAATTATCTGTCGCTAGGCAATTCCGCCGCTATGCGCGGGTACTCGCCTAGTATGATACTAAATATCATATATGATAGTAACACTAGTATCATATATGATATAACTTATCATATATGATATAACTTATCATATAATATATGATAGTAACACTAGTATCATATATGATATAACTTATAATATATGATTTAACTTATCATATATGATATAACTTATCATATATGATATAAACCAATATCATATATACATTTTACGCAAATTTTAAAAAACAAAAAAACGAAATTTCTTTATCTTCAAAAGTGTATCATAATGCATATTTATAGAAAGCTTATTAAATGTTCATCGCGATGGTATATTTTTTTCGTTTAACGCTTAACAGTTTAAAAGATATTTAAATTATAAAAATAAGTGAAATGATAAAATAATTTTAATTTTATCCATTAGATGAGATGGAGATGGATGATGGGGATACAAAAATTAATATGCTATTCAAAATAACTCTACTCTTATTATTTTTAAAAATAAGTTTTGTTTAATTAACATAATTTATATGGTATGTTAAAAAAATAAACTAAAATAAGTTATTAAATAAAATGTTTTTTAAACTAGCGTTTAAAAAAGCTTCAGCCCAACCCATCTTCAGCAACACTTTCATCAGCAACACTTTCAGGGACGGAGCTAGGGGTTCTTGCGGGTATCCATGACTCTTATGCATTTTTTTCTACGTAATGTTAATTTGTGAAGAAAACATCAATTTTTTAAATGTATCTTAAATGGAGCCAGTCAATGGAAACGTGTTCCTATCTTTCGTTTTAATTTACTTTTTACATCTGTTATATTACGGTTCAGAAAATATTGTGCACCCGATCATATTTCGTTTTGACTTTGTCCCTAAACACTCTCCAACAACCACATTCAACAATATGCTCTAGCTTCCGCTAATATTGCTAAACTTACTCTATATATGAGCTTGCAAGCTTATTTGATTTCGACTTATATTTGATAAGTCTCGATCGATTTTTGATTTATTTTAATACTTACGAGTTACGACCATATGTAATACACTTATTAGTATATGCTTACAAATTACTCCCTCCGTCCTAAATTTATAATTCATTATATCATTTTTGGATGTCCTACAATTATACTCCCTTTCAAAAATAAATGTAAATAATATAATAAGTTTACAATATTGCAACTAAGGGGCCGTTTGGTTCGCCGAATATTTTTGATGTAATTGTAATTTATGAAATGTGGATGAATTGTAATTTGAATTGTTAAAATATGTTAATGTGTTTGGTTGTTAAGATGTAATGTAATTAATATTAATTAAAGGACAAAAATATATATTATTAAATTAAAAAGTTGATAAGAGGATATAAATAGCAAGGTTATTTTATAAATATTTACAGATTACATTGTAATTGAAACTTTACATCACAAAAGTGATGTAATTAACATTACATCAAATAAGTGGGCCCAATATAATTTGGATAATTACATTTACATCTATTAATCAAACAAACAAACTATGTAACTGTAATTCAAATTACAATTACATCAAAATACATTGTATTCGGTGAACCAAACACTCCCTAAGGGTATTTGAACAAACACTCATTAATTGTGAAATATAAGAACAAACACTCATTAATTGTATTGTCTTTATACCACTTTTCTATTGTTTTTAATTGAATTCTTTTTCGATTTTCTAACACTAAAGATAAAATAAATACACATATCTCGGTTTAACAAAAGTTTTAAAAGGCATGTCGCGACATCTTTAAAACGTCACGTTACCAAATAAACAAAAGCTGCTTTAAGCATGACATGAGTCACATGACATGAGGTGTGATTAGGCGCGATAATACGTTGGTGGCACACTTTTTTTAAAATGTTTTTGAAAATTTGAGTTACAATATTGTGCACACTATAACCTCTAACTATATTACTCCCTCCGTCTCATATTAAGTGTCCACTATGGAATATTCCAAGTCTTAGTTACTAAAGTTTGACCATAAATATTTGTATTTTTGTTATATAATACTTGATGAAAATTATATCAATAAAAATATTTTTGAAAACCGAATCTATTCATATGACTTTCGTCAAATAGTATATAACACAAATACAAATATTTATGGTCAAAGTTTAGTAATAAAGACTTTGAATATTCAATAGTGGACACTTAATATGGGACGGAGGGAGTATAATTTATTGAAAAATGTCTTTTTAAGTCATTTTACATCTTATCTTACAGTTAACAACTAATATACTAAACATTTTTATTAAAATTAACAGCTTTTTAGCAAACAGCTTACAGCTTACAGTTAACAGCTTACAGCTTATAGTTAACAGTTTACAGCTAATTTTACCAAACATAGCTTATTTTTATGACTTGTATAAGCGTGATTTAAGCTTGGTATTTCAGTTTCTTTTTATGAAATGAATATGATAACTCTTTTTAAACATTTTATTATGTATAGCAGTTTCTCTAAAATAATATATATAGAATATGACATATATGTATATAAAAAAAATATTTTGTACCGTTTAAAGTTTTGCTTTAAAAATAGTATTTTCCATGATTCTAAAAAATAGGCTATTTGTAACATTAAGTCTAACAAATAAATATTACTATCAAGGACGAAGCCAGGACAAAATGTGACCGGGTGCATAGATTTTTTGAATCGTAATATAATTGATGTAAAAAATGTTGGTGTGTATTCGTCCCAACCAGGGTAAGATAATCAACAGCCTAACTACGTACCAATGAATGGTTACCGGATATCACTTGGAATCGTGTGATCACTTTTCAAAGTAAACTATTTGACCCTAATGCATGGGTATCACGAACACTTACTTAGGATAAGACCAAATGCATGTTACAAATTTCGGCACAAATCTATAACCCTGTTGATATGTGTTTCTTGTTTCTGTATATTTCATGCAGCAGGGATGATCTCTATTTATACTAGGGATCACTCATTCCTTAGTCAATGGTATTAAGAGAATTTAACGGCCCATTAAACCCTCTTAATATGCTCCATAATACCAGGAGTAGTGGTTACATGACCAATTAAACGTGGTCCAAAATACAGTCAAAAAATTTTACATGTTTATCGCCAGTACTTACATATAACTAGCAGTACTTGTATAACACTAGCAGTACTTGCAAGTACCACTAGTGTAAAACCAAGTACCTTTAGTGTAATCCTAAGTACCATTGAATATAACTTAACCACTATCTAAGTCAGGGTGTTCAGGGACCAATGGGTGTATACCCCCATACCTACAAGCCCATTACCATGTTTGAACTTAACCCATAATTGAACTATATTTTCAACAATCCTTCCCAATATAGTACAATTTCTTTGAATGAAAATAATCTTTAACAAAACCAGCGCATAAATGAAAATATCCTAAGGATGGAATTTCCATCTTAGTACATCACTTCAAACATTCGAGAATCAGGGTGTTCTAAGAATTGAACCATTCAACTACTTTAAATACCTAAAAATATAATACACACAAGTTTTCAAACACAAAACAGCTACTGACACTACTAGCCATGTGTCGTTATCCAAATTCATAAATGTTGTATGAGCCAAGTCCATGCTACTTGAGACGGCGAAATCTCAACATTTACATAGGTGGTTCCTCTTTAGTTCATGCCCCTACTTAAGCACTTTTTCAAAAACATTAACCATTGAGAAGTTTATAACTTCATCCTTCTTTTAGCAGGTACAAGCACATCATTGAGATGATGTACATGTGCTTCAGTCCCTTGAATGTTCAACTTTCCACATTGAACTCAGCTCCCAAGTTTCCTTATGAGGGAGTTGGGTGTCCTAGCATTCAGAGATTAGAGTGGACTTTAAACCCATCCTTTTAGCAGACTTTAAAACCAAGTCTCTAGCCAATCCCTTCGTCAAGTGATCAAGTAAGTTTTGTTGAGACCTCACAAACTCTATTGAGATCACCCCATTCGTGATGAGATCACGAATCATGCTATGTCTAACACCTAAGTTTCTAGACTTACCATTGTACATCTGACTATATGCTAGCCAATGTAGTTGCACTATTACAACGGATAGAAATGGGTGCCATAGGTTTGACCCACAATGGAATCTCAATAAGCAAGTTTCTCAACCATTCAGCTTCTTTACCAACAACTGCTAGAGCCACAAACTCAGATTCCATTGTTGAACCAGTAATGCAAGTTTGCTTCTTGAATGCCCAAGAAATTGCACCACCACCAAGAAGGAATAACCAACCACTTGTGGATGAATTATCCTCAGTATTGCTGATCCAACTTGCATCAGTGTAACCTTCCAACACTGAAGGATATCCAGTATATGACAAACAATAATCCATTGTTCCTTTCAAATACTCCAGTACTCTCTAAATTGCTTGTCAATGCTGGGTACTAGGATTAATAGTGTACCTACTTAGTTTACCCACAACAAATCTAATGTCAGGCCTAGTACTGGTCATGGCATACATCAAGCAACCCATCACCCTAGAATACTCAAGCTGGGAGACAGCCTGACCATTGTTAGGCATCAGATTCTCATTTGTATCCATTGGTGTACTCTGTAAACCCGCTTTAAAATACTATGAACAATGCACATGAACAGTAAGTACATGAAAATACGATAAAATTTAAACTTTCTATTTTCAATATATTTCACGTGTCACTATATTAAATAACATGTACATACTTATATATTATAAATGTGTTTACGATCACGACATATAAAAATTCACGATAATTAAACACGAATGATCACAAATATTTTTAACTTAACAAAAGCAACAGGTTTTCCCTTGTGGGCTTATGTGGTCGCGGTTAAAGAAGCAAGAAAGGAGAGAATGGGCCTTTTGGCCCATGACCCAATTAAAAACCCATGTTAAACAAAACTCCAGGGAAGTTTTCATCATAAATCTAGGTTACACAAAAAAAATAAGAAAACCCTTGCCTCTTCTCTCCCTTGCCGCCGGCTGCCATCAACACCATAGGGTGTTCGAGACGATTTTGTTAATTGATTTAGTGTGTACGTGTTCATGATCACAAACCTTTCTCTTTCACGCATTCAGTATAATCAAAACCCTTTTCGTTTTATTCCTTTTATGAATTCTTGTTATTACTCTTATTAATAAACAAGGAAAAACATGTAAGATTATTTAAAATCAAGAACTAAGGGGTGTTTGGTGTTTGCTTGTTCGGCCGAGACCAACAACCGAGAACAAAAGCTCTCGGCTTGGTTTAATCACCACCACCGAGACCTCATGGTCTCAGCTTGGTTGGGTTTTGGGCTCGATCGCAACACAAGGGGACCCTGACGCAAGGTCGAGGTGTGTTTTGGTGTGTACCACGAGTCAACCGAGACCATATAGGTCTCGGGGGGGGGGGGGGGGGGGGGGCTGTGGTCGTAGCAGTGGGAACCCCGGCTGTAGCTGGGGTGTATTTTGTTCGGACAGTGAGAACCGCCGGCTACAGCCGGTGGTAATATTGGGCTGTTAGTGGCAACCGGCTAGGCCGGGTAGCCACTGACGGGATGTTTGTTTTGGCTTATATGTTTCGGCTTATATGTAACCACGGGCTCGGGTTCGAAAACTTTATAAAATCAGTTTTTATCATTTTATTACAAGACTTAGGTTAATTATTTAGATAAATAATTCATGTTTTTAACCTAAGTATTTAATTTAATGAAACTAGTATTTTAATTAAATTTGTATGATGTATAGTTTAATTAATTAACCAAGTTATTTAACTAATGGACTATAACCTTTAAACCAAGACTTGTATTTTACTAATAGGTTAACTTATATTTTTCCTAGCTTAATAATCCAGCTTATTTCTAATTATGGAAACTTACTATTTTTTAGAAACTTTCTATTTTTAGAAACTTACTATTTATAAAAAGCTGCTATTTTTAGAAAGTTATGTAGTATTACAATACAAGTATTATAATACACTAGTACATGGATAATACACTACAGAAAATCAGTATAACTACAGATAACACAGTAAAACATTAAAACATGTCAGATTGAGTATAACTAGCTAATAACACACAGAACCAGTAAAACACATGTAATTCAGACAACTCATACACGTCCCTATTCTTATGTAGTATTATCTGTCAAGGCGGAGTAGGTTCTTCAGCGTTTTCCGTTAGCTTCTACTGGACACAAGGTACGAATTTCCCGTCCTTTAGTAAAGACAATCTTTTCCTTTATTAGGATTTCCCGTATGTAGCCAACTGTCTTTTCTAATAGTTACAGATTAAATGCTTATGTTTTATTAGTTACCTTAGCCATATATATGCATGACCACTTTCACCTAATTGTGGAGGTACCATAACCATAACACTAGAGGCACCAGTGTTATGACTTCACCACGGCGGAGTGATAGCTTGTGGCGTTCCTTTTAGTTTATTTGGCCATTATTATGTTATTATCATGTGGGGCGTATGGGTGCATCCTAGGTTCAGTTTCAGTCAAGATTTACATGGTGAATGTGGTGTGTGCCTTGCATCCTTCACAAGGAGTTGATCCCTCCTACCCAGACCATATTAATTAGAGACATCCCCTCTAATTGCATGACGAGGTCACCCCTCTATGTATTCATGCACGTTGTTGACCTCATGACCTATATTGACTTTTGGTATATTAAACTAACGAGGTAGGTAGCTCGCGCTTCACCGCGGAGGATGCATGACTAATAGCTGTAGTGGATCGATATTACGAACGATTGTTTACCTCAATGACTGGCATTGCTGGGAACGAATAATGTAAATGACTATTTTGATAAAATATATTTTAAATGTGATGTTTTTCAACATTTTTATTAAATCATACGTATGTGAGAAGCATTGCACTCGTGGACTCGTTTGGTTTGCCATTACGGTCTTTTTAATGGTATTTTTTTCCAAAAGAATTGATAATCATACGTTTCATATTTATTAAATAAACAATGTTATAAAAAAGATGTAAATAGTTAAAAGTCTAAGGTCATTATTGTAATACGTCACATAATGTAAATGATTAAATTTATTTTTTTATTCACGTATTGGGCCATCTTTTTTTTGGTTTTTCAAAACGACACCAACGCCGTTTGAGGCGACATTTAATATATATGAGGCATATAGCTTGCGCTTTGCAGCGAAGCGTGTAAGATCTTCTCGTCAATAACTGGTCTTTCAGAGAACGAATAACCTTAGAGATTATTTTGATAAATAAATAATGTGTATTACGAAGTTTCAACATTTTCTTTTATAAAATCATACATATGTTTAAAGCATTGCTATATTAGGCCTGTTTGGTTTATAATTAGACGGGGTTTTCAATGATATTTTTTTCTCGAAAGAATCGATAAATATACACTCTATATTTGATAAATAAATTTTAAAAAGATGTAGATGGTTAAAAGTTGATTTTGTAATATTTTGATAATAAAAGTGCTTGTATGAGAAAGCTAATATAACAAAAAAAAAATCATGATCGCATATTGTCTTTGTTCTGGGTAACTTTTGAGAGGTCGGATGTTATTTCTTAGAGCATCTATAATGCACAAGTTTTTGAAAGACTTGTGCATTTAATGTCATAAATGCATCATCCATTTAATCACTAGAGCTTTTCTAAAAGACTTGGAGGATGCCAAGCTTTTGTAAAAAGTTTTACAAAAAGCTTTTCCCACAATAGTAAAAACACTTGCAAAACACTTTCTAGCATAGTAAAAAGCTTTTCAAAACTTTACCCATTGTGGGTGCTCTTATTTTTTTTGTTTGAATACTTGTTAGTTACTGTATTAAAAAAAACAAATGTTTGGGCAGGGGCCACGTGTTGGAAACGACAAACAAAATGTAGAAGTAGTAATTTCTTTTGATTTTGGGCTTTTGGCTACCAATACGACACCAAGGAAAACACAAAACGACATATCATAAGCTAATACGACATCGCTTCCTTCGGGAAATAATATATATATTAATAACATATTTTCATATGTAAACATAAGCTATGTTTTCAGAATTAAAACCAGTAAACATGCTATACGTCTAGGTTTCCCAGGACTTATTTATTTACGCTGCCTTTCATGCTTATTATGCTCTTTTATGCTTTCATTACTCTATGTTTCCATGCTTTGTTGTATATCCGTGCACTGGGCGTTATGCTCAGCCGTTTTCCATTTCCATGTTCCCAAACGGCAGGTACCCAAGGTCGCAAGTAGGATCTCAAGAGTATGTGCATTCGGATGGAAGCTATCCAACCTCTTTTACCTTATGCATTTATTCCTACTTTTCATACTTTACTTCATTTGAACATTGTTTAGTCCTTTCATTTACAGTACTTATATTTGCTTGTGTGTGAGTTACTTAGACTACCGATGTTTGATTCTGGTATTTCCTTTTATGGTCATGAATGTTTAGACATTTACCTTGCATGCTTTGATGACACACCATAATTTACTATAGCATTCCATCTTAACAAATGGGGTGTTACAATTATGGTATCAGAGACTAAGGTTTCGACCTGTAGCTATATAAAACATGACCTGTGACTTATGGGTAGTCACCAGCGTCTTCCTAGAAATGACAGTTGGTTTTCATGCATTCATTTCATTTTCATTTCATGTATTTATTTCATTCATTCATCTCATTGCCGCAGGAATTTTGAGTAAGTAATGGTTGGTACAGGACTGACCCTATTTAGTTGCATGTGCTTTTATCGAAACATTTTTGTTTGTTTGTTTAGTGGACCGACCCATAGGCGTCCACACTTGCCCTTTTGTTTTGTGAACCGACCCATAGGTGTTCACTCATGGACATATCATCATATTTAAATTTACCATGCATTTTAAAACAGTTTTATGCATCATAAATCATTTCATGTTTTATATACACTGTTCATGCATTTTTATATTCATGTCAGATTTTATCAGACTCATTATTTATGTTGATTTTGTTTTAAATTGTCAGATGGTGAACACACGCAATGCTCAAGAGTTGGCTGCAGCTGTTAATGCAGCTTTGCAAGCCCTCCTTCCCCAACTTCGCAATGAAATCAGGGACGAAGTTCATGCTGAAGTCCAAGCTCAGGGCGTTCAGTTCGGCCCTCATCCTCAGAACAACAACAATCCTCCACCTCCACCGCCTGTTACTCTTATGACTTGGTTGGAGCGATTCAACAAACAGCGACCCCGTTCGTTTGAGCAGACTGGCAGCCCCAATGAGGCTGAAGCTTAGATTTATCACATCGAGAATATATTTGATGCGATGGAATGTGACGGTGTTTTAAGGGCAAGACTGGCTTGTTATAAGTTTGAAGGTGATGTGCTGTAGTGGTGGAAGTCAGTCAAGCAATCCAATGGTGGTGATAATTGGGTTGCACTGTTGACTTGGGACCAGTTTAAGGAGCTCTTCCTTAATCAGTACTTTCCACATGCTGAGCAGGAGAAGCTTAAGAGGGATTATCATAATATCTGACAGGTTGCTAGGGAGAACAATAACGAATTCATGCAGAGGTTTCTCCGTTTGGTTGGTTTCTTGGGAGCAGCAGTTGGTAGTGTTGAGGGGCAAGCTGAGAAGTTTCGTTGGGCTCTTCGCACTTCGGTTGCCAACAATTTGGTTTGTGATACGTTTACTACAGTGGCACAGGTGGCCGATGCAGACCGTAAGCTTGAGATGCTTCAAGAGCGAGAGGAGTTTGGTGATGATCGATCAGTGAAGAGACAGAAGACTGACGACCGTAAGCCTGTGGTTGCTTAGCAGCAATCATCTAAGGGAAAAGGTCAGTCCAACGACCGTTCTGGTTCAAATCGGCGTGGCGGTAATGATAATTACCGTAACAATGCTAATAACTCGAACAACAACAACAAAAATGGTAACGGCAGGGATCAGGACCGTAGAGGTTCGCAGCCTAACCGTTCTACTTCATCTGGCTCTCAGCTAGCTAAGACGCCTGTTGGAGGGTTCATGCATCCTATCTGCACTACTTGTTCGCGCAGACATTCTGGTGTTTGCCACCGAGGTACTGGTGGTTGTTTCAAGTATGGCCAGCAAGGCCATCAACAGAAGGACTGTCGTCAGGGTGAGATAGAAGGCACCTCTGGACATGCCAACTCCAAACCACCTCCTACTTCTAGTCGCGCGTTCACTACTACTAGAGACTAGGTGAACAAGACTTCAGGTACCATCACTGGAAATCTCTTTATGAATGGTTTGGCAGCATGCATTCTGTTTGATACTGGAGCGACTCATTCAGTCATATCCACTACTTTTGCTACGCGTGTTAGGATTTACCCTATGCCATTAGATAATGCCTTATGCATTTCCATGCCACTTAGGGACTCTATACGAATCACCCAGGTGTACAGAGATCTTCCCTTAGAATTTGATGATAGAATCCGTAAAGTTGACGCACTTCCTTTGGACATGTGCGATTTTGACTTGATTTTGGGCATGGACTGGTTATCCAAACACCAGGCTACGATAGACTGCCACACTTATCGGGTTATCTTCGGTGATGTTAAATCTCCAGAGTACATACACCATGGTTTTCTGCCAGGGAGGTCCCTACGAATTATTTCATCCATGGAGGCGCGTGCATTACTATCACACAGCTGTCAGGGCTTCATAGCCAACATTCATGACATTTCTGCCGAGTCTCCATCAGTTCAAGACCAGCCTATTGTGTCAGAATTTCCTGACGTATTTCCTGAGGCACTTCCAGGAATACCACCTGTTCGTGAAGTCGAGTTTGGAATTGAGCTCATTCCAGGTGTAGAGCCAATTTCCAACGCTCCTTACCGCACGACTCCCATTGAGCTTAAGGAGTTAAAAAATCAGTTGTAGGAACTTCTGGTGTGAGGTTTCATCCGTCCCTGTGCATCGCCATGGGGTGCACCGGTACTTTTCGTGAATAAGAAAGACGGCAACATGCGTTTGTGTATAGACTATCGTGAGCTGAACAAGATCACGATCAGGAATCGTTACCCTTTGTCGCGAATTGATGACCTTTTCGATCAACTTCAGGGTGCCAAGTATTTATCCAAGATCGATCTGAGGTCTGGCTACCATCAGTTACGGGTTAAAGAGCAGGATATTTCTAAGACTGCTTTCTGTACACGTTATGGGCACTACGAGTTCGTAGTCATGCCATTCGGACTCACTAATGCTCCAGCTGTCTTCATGGATTTGATGAACCGTGTCTTCCATGAGTTTCTGGACAAGTTCGTTATCGTGTTCATTGATGACATCCTGATTTTCTCCAAATCCAAGGAGGAACATGAATAACACCTTCGTACAGTCTTGAAGATTCTTCGTCAGAAGCAGCTGTATGCCAAGTTCTCCAAGTGTGAGTTCTGGTTAAGCAAGGTAGCATTTCTGGGCCATATTGTATCTGCAGAAGGGATCACCATGGATCCTACAAAGGTTGAAGCTATCTCCAAATGGCCAAGACCTACATATGCAACAGAGGTCAGAAGTTTTCTTGGTTTAGCTGGCTACTACCGCAGGTTTGTAGAGAACTTTTCACGGTTATCCTTACCTTTGACTAAGCTGATGAGGAAAGGACAGAAATTCTTCTGGACTGAGGAGCGAGAGAAGAACTTTGAAGATCTTAAGTAGAAGTTAGTGACTGCACCTATTCTTACTCTCCCATCTGGCTTAGGTGGATTTTAGATATATAGTGATGCTTCACGAAAGGGTCTAGGTTGCGTTGTCATGCAACATGGGAAGGTTATTGCATACACATCACGACAGCTAAAATATTATGAAGAAAACTATCCTACTCATGATTTGGAGCTTGCAGCAGTTGTTATCACATTGAAGATCTGGAGACATTATTTGTATGGTGAATCATGTGACATATTCACCGATCACAAGAGTCTCAAGTACATCTTCACCCAGAAGGAACTGAACATGAGACAGAGAAGATGGTTAGAGCTACTGAAGGATTATGACACCAACATTCAGTACCATCCTAGTAAGGCGAATGTGGTGGCAGATGCTCTAAGCAGAAGGTCAGATATAATTACTGGCATCTGGATTGCAAAGGAGATCATCCGTGATCTAGAGATGACTGATATTGAATTTTGTGTACGAGGACAACATGGTTACTGGGCAAATCTTAGAGTGGAACAAGACTTACATTCTAGGATCAAGGAAGCTAAGAAAGACGATGGTGAGATTTGGGCTATCATTCAGAACCTGGACCAGCAAACGAAGTTTCGTGTTGACGATGACGGTATCTTATGGCAGGGCACTAGACTAGTGGTTCCTGATGACTCTACATTCAGGGAAGTTGTGCTGACTGAAGCTCACAACTCTCCATTTACCATACATCCTAGTTCTACCAAGATGTACCACGACATCAAGCAGCATTTCTGGTGGAGTGGTATGAAGCAGGATGTTGCCACCTTCGTTTCTAAATGTATGATCTGTCAGTAGGTGAAGATCGAACACTAGAGAGCTAGTGGTTTACTACAACCATTAGATATTCCAGCATGGAGGTGGGACAAAATCTACATAGATTTTGTTACTGGTCTTCCTGTGACTTAGAGGAAGAACGACGCCTCTGGGTTATTGTTGATAGATTGACTAAATCTGCTCATTTTATGTCGATCCGCAAGGAGCATCCAGTCAGCAAATTGCCAGACACTTTTCAGAAGGAGATCATGAGACTGCATGGTACTCCATTAGAAATCACCTATGACAGAGATCCTCGTTTCACATCACGTTTTTGGCAGAGTCGGCAGAAAGCTTGGGCACCAGACTTAAGCTCAGCACTGCCTTTCATCCTCAGACCGACGGACAGTCAGAACACACCATTCAGACATTAGAGGACATGCTGCGGGCGTGTGCTCTAGAGTGGACAGGAAGCTGGGATGATTATATATTTCTAGTAGAGTTTGCATACAACAACAGCTGGCATGCTAGCATGAAGTGTACACCTTTTGAGATGTTGTTTGGTAGGAAGTGTCGCGGTCCAATCTGCTGGCATCAGGTGGGCGAACGACTAATTGAGGATCCAGAGATGATTGAGGTGACTAATGACAAGGTCGCCGTCGCCAAGGCGAAGCTTCAGGAAGCTCGTGCTCGTCAGAAGAGCTATGCTGATAAGCGTCGTAGAGATGTATCTTTCAACGTAGGTGATCACGTTTTCCTCAAGGTATCACCTACACGAGGAGTTAAGCGTTTTGGAATCCGAGGGAAGCTCAGTCCTCGCTTCATCGGACCGTTCGACATCATAGTACGCGTTAGTGAAAGGTCATATCGTTTAGCGTTACCGCCTCAGCTATCACACGTTCACAACGTGTTCCATGCATCCTTACTAAGAGGATATAACTATCATCTCGTTCATGTTGTTCAGTATCCGCTTGATCAGATTTGAGAGGATCTTTCATATGTCGAAGAACCCAAGAGAGTTCTTGAGCGACAAGATCGTGTCATGCGGAGGAAGACGAACCCTTTCGTCAAAATCCTCTGGAGGGATCGTCCTAAGCGGGAAGCCACTTGGGAGACGGAGGATTCTATACAGACTTCTTACCCTCAATTCCAGTTCTAATTCATGTATGTTTTCTTTCAATTTATGTTTTCTCCAATTTGAGGACGAATTGTTCTTTTAGAGGGGAAGAGTTGTACCGTTTTAAAATACTATGAACAGTGTACATGAACAGTAAATACATGAAAATACGATAAAATTTAAACTTTTCATAATATATTTTACGTGTCACGATATTAAATAACATGTACTTACTTATATATTATAAATGTGTTTACGATCACGACATATAAAAATTCATGATAATTAAACAAGAATGATCACGAATATTTTTAACTTAACAAAAGCTACGGGTTTTCCCTTGTGGGCTTATGTGGTCGCGACTAAAGAAGCAAGAAAGGAGAGAATGAGCTTTTTGGCCTATGACCCAATTAAAAACCCATGTTAAACAAAACTCCAGGGAAGTTTTCATCATAATTCTAGGTTACCCAAAAAAATAAGAAAACCCTTGCCTCCTCTCTCCCTTGGCTGCCATCAACACCATAGGGTGTTCGGGACGATTTTGTTAATTGATTTAGTGTGTACGTGTTCCTGATCACAAACCTTTCTCTTTCACGCATTCGGCATAATCAAAACCCTTTTCTTTTTACTCTCTTTATGAATTCATGTTATTAATCTTATTAACAAACAAGGAAAAACATGTACGATTAATTAAAATCAAGAACTAAAGGGTGTTTGGTGTTTGCTTGTTTGGCCGAGACCCACAACCGAGAACAAAAGCTCTTGGCTTGGTTTAATCACCACCACCGATGTAAAACCCGCATGCTTTTACCATGAATAGTACCCTAAGATCGTACGTACTAGATTGAATCCTATTATAGTATGATTACGTTTACGTGTAGAATTTTACGTATTACGTACGTGTTAGAACACGATAAGTATTTATTACGTACGAACACACAATAATTATTTAACAATAATTAATCGCGAGCATGTGATCATGAAATCATGAACGTAATTAAATCACGAACTAATATTAATTACGTATATATATTTATTACGAGCACGAATAAATATATTAAGTCACGGTTAATATTTAACGAGAACACATAAAACACGAATACAAATAAACACGAACGAACACATAAATAACGAGACACGGAAAACGGTACGGGTACCCCATGTGGGGCCCCCTTAACTGCGGCTACATCAAGAGATGGGCCACGCCCATCTAAATTTTTAACTAACAAGGGTTATTGTGAAATCTTGTTTTCACTTTTCACTTTACAGTAAAACAAATCAAAAACCTAAAAAGTTTTCTCCTTCTCCTTCTTGCTCTCTTGTGGCCGCCGCATATAACACACCAAAGGGGGGTGTTTATTTGATTTTGATCTTGGTTTTTGTGCAAGTGTTCGTGTGTGTTCATCCTCGTTAGATCCACGCATTCGGTATACCCTGTTAATCATTTTTCTTTTGTTTTGATTTAATAAATTAAATAAGAACATGATGTTTTTAAAAAACCTAATTAAAAACATAAATCAAACATGTAAATGGTTATTGGGTAAATCAAAAAGGAGGATTTTAGGGGTGTTTTGTATGGACGGCGCCTAAACCGAACCCCAAGGGGGTCTCGGTTTGGCTTATAGACCACCACCGAGACCATATGGTCCCGGTTTGGTGGTGTGCGTCCCACGACAGCAGTAAAAAAGGGGGAACCCCGAAGTGGTTCGGGGTATGGTGTTGATTTCGAGTCCGGTTCATGGTTTCTAGTCACGATCCGGTTCATGGTTTATGTTAAGATTTTTTTTTATAATCATATGTTAAATTAAATTAATAATTGTATGACATGATTAATTTAATAAAACATGACTTAGGTTATAATCTAATTACTAGATCATGGAATTATTAACCTAAGTATTTATAATTGTCTAGACTTATAATTAATTAATTATTTAAAAACCATGGTTATAATTAATTAATTAACATGACTTAGGTTATATTATTAATAATTAATAATACATGTTTAACCTAAGTATTTAACCTTATTTAATTGAAAACATGATATATTTAATTAAATACTGTTAACCTATAGTTTATTTAAATTACATGTAATAATTAATAAACTATACCTTATATCATTATGACTTAGAAAAATAATCAGAAAACACTTAAGCTTATATACTTAGCTTATTTAACCAGCTTATATCTAGTTATGGAAACTTTCTATTTTTAGAAACTTATTTAATTAAGGTAGCTAATCTATTTATGGAAACTTTCTATTTTTAGAAACTTATCTATTTTAAGCACTAATTCTATTTTTAGAAACTTTCTATTTTTGGAAACTTTCTATTTTTGGAAACTTTCTATTTTTAGAAAACTTTCTATTTTTTGAAACATTCTATTTTTGGAAACTTTCTATTTTAGGAAACCTGCTATTTTTAGAAAGTTACTTATTTTTACACAGTAAGTATAATAATACATGAAATACCATAAATACTTAATCAAAATAGACAGAATATAAGATAAACACAGTTTAAGGCTTAAAACAGTAAAACATGATATGAACATATAAAATAAGCTAAGACATGACATAAAACCAGTTACGTATTTAGTAATCAGATACTTATTCACGTATGTATTTATGTAGCATTTGTGATACCGAAGTAGGACTCTCCTCAGTTCGTCTTCTTCGTTCACTGGACATAAGGTATGGATTCCCTTCCTTTCAGTATGGACATTCTTTCCTTATTAGGATTCCCCGTATGCAGCCAAATGTTTTCCCGTAGTATAAGTTTATATGTTTGACTTGCTTATGTTTAATTTAGAATAACTATTGCCATATACATGCATGACCAGTTTCACCTAGTTATGGAGGTACCATAACCATAACACTAGAGGCACTGGTGTTATGACTTCACCACGGCGGAGTGATTGCTCGTGGCGTCCTTTCAGCTTTTGGCCATATTATTATATTTATCATGTGGGGCGTATGGGTGCATCCTAGTTACATGTTTTTCAGCAGATTACTCAGTGTGAATGTGGTGTGTGCCTTGCATCCTTCACAAGGAGCTAATCCCTCCTACCCAAACCAGTATATTAAATTAGAGGTAGCCCCTCTAATTTGCATAATGAGGTCACCCCTCCAAGTATTCACGCACGATGGATTTTCATGACCTATATTGGCTAATGGTAGAATATGATAAACAGTTTTTATAAGATAAACATAAGGCTTTTCAAACTATAAAACCAGTTTTAGTGTAACATCCCGCCTACTCAGACTACAATATTGTCCGCTTTGCCCGCAGGCTCACGGCTTTGATTTGTGGCCATCTTGTAAGTACTTTCCCGGCTGGTCACCCAACCTAGTACTACTCTGACATGAGCACGCTTAACTGTCAGTTCCTAAGAACCTCACGTGCAGTAGACCACAAAACGCGTTGTGTCATGAGAAGGCGACTGTTATCTTATGAACCATGAATCTCTCCTGGCCACAGCCGATGTGGGATTTGCCTAGGGTGTCACAATCACCCCCCCCCCCTTCGGGACTCATCGTCCTCGATGAGGTTTGCCCCACCATCCTGAACGGCTCAGGAGTGGCTCTGATACCTGATAGGTGTGAAAACACCCATCCTTTTACCACTTATTTCTTACTAAAACAAGACTAAAACGCGTGTTTAATATCATTTGTTTGGAATTATGCGTGGTTTTTGTGTTTATTGTGTTTTCAGATTCAACCGGATGAATATTGAAGAAAATATGGGATTGCACGGGTTTTATCAAGGAAAAAGACTAAAGACGAAGTCTATTGTCCAAGAGATGCAAAAGATTTGAAGTCAATGGGCCTATTTGAAGATTTATCGAAGAAAAGGACCAAAGATGGAAGATTTACATATGTCGAAGAAACTCAAGTCTATTTAACGAAGAAATTAAAAGACGAGTTGAATTTAATCGTCGACAAATCCCGAATCAGAATCGAAAACGTCAACTTTTCTGAAAAGACGAGAAGACAAGAAGAAAGGGAGAAAGCCCACTCACCAACCAACCACTCAGCCTATATAAAGGGATCACCCTCACAAAATTTGGCATCTAGTTTTTAGTTTTCAGTTACACTTCTCCTAGTTTGTAGGAAACCATCTCCCTTAAGGAGTGGTTTATTCATCTTCTTTGATTTTTCTTCTTTAATCTTGTAAGTTTGATCCTTTCCTTTTGTTTACTGAATCTTAATCATCAATACAAGTTTCCTTTAATCTTTTCATTCCTCTTGTTCATCATCATCTTCTTATTCAAAGTTCTTAAGTTCTTATTTAGTTGAGTTTTGATCTTAAAAAGTTGTTGAATTTGTGTTTTTGTGATTGGGATTTGATCCTTGTAGTTAGTAGATGATTTTTGGTTAATTTGGTTATACCGTTTTGTTTATTTGGTTCGATTTGGTTGATATTCGTGTTCCCTGTTTAAATATCTGTTGCTGTTCTTCGTCCCCAGAGTATTCCGCATAAGCTGTTCATTTTGTCCCCTATTCGGAATATGTATATATTCCGAATAGTCTGTTCAATTCTTCCTTTATTCGGAATATTAATTTGTTCCGCATAGCCTAATTTCTTTTTCCTTTATTCGGAATATTTACATATTCCGAGTAACTTCAAGATTCCGGGTAGCCTTAAATATTCAGCATATCATTAATTTATTCCGAGTAACCTTCGTATTCCGCATAGTCTCATTTATTCAGCATAGGATTTTTATTCCGAATTCTCCATTATTTCGAGTATACCTTGTATTCCGCATAAGGGTTCTTTCGGTTATTCCGCGTAGAGTATATTATTCCGCATGGACTCATTATTCAGAGTAGGAATCTATTCCGCATAAGGCTTGTTATTCCACATAGTCAAAATATTCCGAGTAAGTACAATATTCCGCTTGGGCATTATTCCGGATAGCACTAGTTTTCAGTAAGGGTCTTTTACTGTTTAATCATTTAATTATTAAATTTCAATTCAAGGTTTATTTCATTCACTGTTTTTGGTTTGAATATTAATTTACTTTACTCATTTACCTTTTTAAGTAGAATAGATAAACAACCCCCACTTTTTGTCACCAAGAACAAATCATTCCACTTTTAGCTGTGATCAATTCGAGAGGATACCGAGAAACGAACTTTCAACTAGTAAAATCTCATGTATTAAATGGCGCCGCTGCCGGCTCTTCTCGTTAAGATCAACAGTTTTTTGTGAGAACTTGGATTTTGGGATCCGTTCGCCGTGAACGTTACTTTTTCATAAAAATTTTCAAAAACACAAAAAAAAAAATTCAAAAATCCTAAAAATTAAAAAACATAAAAACCAAAAATATTTTTGCTTTGTTTTTGCCTTGTTAGTTCTTTTGCAGGTGCATGCGTACACGATCAACGTCTTATCAAGAGCCCGAGCCTCTCGAAGACTTAGACATGGCCGGTGTACAAAACAACAACAATAACCCACCTCAAAACAATAATAATAACAATAATAATCCACCTTTCAACAACAATAATAACAACAACAATGAGCCTCTACTGGATAATCGCCCGATGATTGAACTTCTGCAAGCACATGTAGATGGTAACAATGATCCAATTGTCATACCCGCGATTGCAGCCAACAACTTTGAGCTCAAATCCGGCTTTATTCAGATGGTCTCTGCTCAACCATTCTTGGGGCGTACCATTGATGATCCACATGACCACATCAAGAGATTCTTGCAACTCACAAATACGGTTAAATTCAATGGTGTTCCACAAGAGGTAATCCGTTTGCAACTTTTTCCCTTTTCTTTAGAGGGACAAGCCCGACATTGGCTTGCTAAGGAACCGCCACAGAGTATTCTTACGTGGACGGATTTGGAGACCAAGTTTATCAACTACTTTTTCCCACCCTCTCGTACTACCGCTTTGCGGAATGAAATTATCAATTTTGAACAAAAGTACGATGAGTCATTTAGTGAATCTTGGGACCGTTTCAAAGATCTTTTAAGAAAATGCCCACAACATGGTTTTATCAAAGTGCACCAAATTAATACTTTTTATAATGGTTTAAGCATGAATGACCAAGATTCACTAAACAGTGCCTTGGGGGGTATTCTTTTGGCTAAGACTTCCAATGCTGCTTGGGATATCATTGAGAATAAGTCTCGTGTGCAAACCAAGAGTGTGTGGACCAATGTCGCTAGTGCTAGCACTAGTGACAGCGACAAGCGAATTGACAAAATCACTGCGCTTCTTGAATCGCTTGCTACCCAAACCGCCAGCAACACCAACAGCATCAACGCTACAAACGCTAAAGACGCTCAAGTCAATGCTGTTAGCCAACCATGTGAGATATGCGGGGGTCCTCACTCTTACACCACTTGTACTGCCACCCAAGACTACCCTTCTGAGAATGTGAATGCAGCATACGGCACCTATCCTCAACCCGCTTATCAAGCTCGTCCTCAAGGTGACCGCAACCTGCTTAGCTACCGCTCCAATAACTATCTCTCACCACCTGGTTTTCCTCCTAATAACCCAAACCAACAACAAAACCTAAACCGCCCTCCTCAACAGCAACAATAATCTCGTGGACCATACATACCACCTCACAAACAACAACAACCACCTCAAAGAAACAACCAAGTTTACCAGCAACCTACTTATCAACCACCCGCATACAATGCTCCTCCCAACCAACCCACCGCTTTACACCAAGAAGTGGAAACCTACATGAGGACTAACGATGTGATCGTGGGAAATCTTCAGCGCGAAGTGCTCAACTTGAAAGCAGACCTGGTGAAACAAGGGAACGATCTGAGAGCTGACATGAGAAACACGTTGGATAGTCAAACGAATGACTTAAAGAACATGATGGCTAGTTTCTTACAAGGTAATCAACCCTCTTCTTCGGGTACTCTTCCGAGTAACACCGTTGCGAATCCAAGAGGGGAGATGAAAGCAATCATTACTCGCAGTGGCAAAGGTACCAAGGAACCCGAGCTTCCTATACCTCCACCGGTGATTGTGACTAAGGAAAACGAGTCACCTGCTCCTATTCCTCATCCTTCTACTTCCCCAATTTCTCCATCTCTTACTTCTACCCCTCCTCCACCCAAGGATGTGAGTGATCCTTCGATCCCAAAGCCTTCCTCTTCTTCCAATATACCTTATCCATATAGGTTAAGGAAAGAGAAGCTCAAAAGCAAGGATGATATTCAGGTTTCGAACTTTCTTAAAATGTTCAAACGATTGAATTTCAACATCTCCTTCGCTGAGGCTCTCGCTCACATGCCTAAGTACGCAAAAATGTTTAAAGATCTTCTGAGTGACAAGGAAAAGCTTCTTGATATCGCCAACACCCAACTTAATGAGAATTGCTCTGCAGTGCTCTTAAGGAAATTGCCAACCAAGCTTGGTGATCCGGGTCGTTTCTTAATCCCTTGCAACTTCCCGGGAGTAGAGAATTGCATGGCCCTAGCCGATCTAGGTGCCAGTATCAACTTAATGCCTTTAATTGTGTGGAAGCAATTATCTCTCCCTGAGCTAGTCCCCACCAAAATGACTTTGGAATTAGCTAACCGTACGGTTGCTTATCCAGTGGGGATAGCCGAAGACGTCTTTGTTGGAGTCGACAAATTCACTTTTCCTGCCGATTTCGTCGTCGTCGACTACGAGATGGACCCTCGTGTTCCCTTGATCGTGGGTCGTCCATTCCTGAGGACCGGTCGCACTCTCATCGATGTTGAAGCCGGTGAGCTTATCATGAGAGTGGGTGACGATAAAATCGTCTTCAACATGGGAAAGTTGTCTAAACAACCTTATTCATACGAGAGTGTTAATTGTATTGACGTTCTGGATGAGGCTTGTGAAGAACACTTTAATGATGCTTGTAAAAATATTCATACCTCTCTTCCCAATGTTGAAACCGTTTCCTCTATTGATTCATCACTGTCTCTATTTGGAGAAAGTGATTTGTTTTGGAAAGATCTTGAAGCCACCATGGGAGAAGTGAACTTAGCTAATGATGATTCTCCCACCAACTGGGATGACGACATGCATTTCTTTGAAAACCTTCTCAACGAAGACAATCTTTCTCCACCATCTTCCACGGTTATTGCTATCGATACTCCGACTTTGAAAACGCCTCCCATCGAAAATCCTCCGGATTTAGAACTTAAGGAGTTGCCACCCCATCTCGAGTATGTGTTCCTTGAAGAAAAGAAGAAGTCGCCCGTCATTATCGCGAAGGACTTGAAAGAAGAAGAGAAAACTCGCCTCATCGCCGTGCTTAAAGATCATAAGAAGGCAATTGCTTGGAAAATCTACGATATCCGCGGAATTGATCCGAACTTTTGTACTCACAAGATTCTCATGGAAGATGACTTTAAACCCGCAATCCAGAGCCAAAGAAGGGTTAATCCTCGCATTCATGACGTCATCAAACAAGAGGTTATCAAACTTCTAGATGCCGGCTTGATCTACCCTATTTCGGATTCGCCGTGGGTAAGTCCCGTCCATTGTGTGCCCAAGAAGGGCGGAATAACCGTTGTTTCCAATGAACACAACTCGTTGATTCCCACTCGTCTCGTTACTGGGTGGAGAGTTTGTATCGATTATCGCAAGCTCAATGATGCCACGAGAAAAGATCACTTTCCTCTTCCTTTCATGGATCAAATGCTCGAGCGTCTAGCTGGTAATGACTATTACTACTTCTTAGACGGTTTCTACGGGTATTTTCAAATTCCCATCGATCCCAAAGACCAAGAAAAGACCACATTCACTTGTCCCTATGGAACATTTGCCTACAAACGCATGCCTTTTGGTTTATGCAATGCTCCTGGGACATTCCAAAGGTGTATGATGGCTATCTTCCATGACATGGTGGAAGACACTATGGAAGTATTCATGGATGATTTCTCGGTTTATGGCGATTCGTTCTCTGCTTGCCTTGCCAATTTAGAACGTATGCTGAAGCGATGTGAAGACACTCCCCTTGTTCTTAATTGGGAAAAATGCCATTTCATGGTAAAAGAGGGCATCGTGCTAGGACACAAGATCTCCAAAGCCGGTCTCGAAGTAGACCGTGCTAAAGTCGATGTTATCGCTAAGTTGCCTCCACCTTCAATCGTGAAGGGTGTGAGAAGTTTCCTTGGTCATGCGGGCTTCTACCGTCGATTCATCAAAGATTTTTCTCAAATCGCTCGCCCGATGACCCACCTCTTGGAAAAATATACTCCTTTTATCTTTTCCAACGAGTGTCTTGAAGCCTTCAACTCGCTCAAGGATAAGCTAACTAAGGCACCCGTCTTGGTTACCCCTAATTGGGAGCTTCCCTTCGAGTTGATGTGCGATGCTAGCGACTTTTCTATTGGAGCGGTTCTGGGCCAAAGAGTGAATAAACACTTCCAACCAATCCATTACGCTAGCAAGACAATGACTGGGGCCCAATTGCATTACACGACAACCGAAAAAGAGCTTTTAGCTGTTGTCTATGCCTTTGAAAAGTTCTGCCCCTATCTTGTCCTTTCCACCACAATCGTTTACACCGATCATTCCGCGCTGAAGTACTTGTTGACTAAGCAAGATTCCAAACCAAGACTTCTTCGCTGGGTTTTGCTACTCCAAGAATTTAAAATCGAAATTCGCGATAAAAAAGGAGCTGAAAACCTAGCCGCGGATCATCTCAGTAGACTTGAGGATCCTTACCAAGGGGATCATCCGAACAAAGAAATCAATGATTCTTTCCCCTTGGAGACCTTAATGTCTATCAATTCGAATTCTGATGAAACCCCGTGGTTTGCAGATATTGCAAACTACTTGGCGGGTGGAATTCTCAAGGAAGGGTTAACATCCCAACAAAAGAAAAAGTTCTTTAAAGATGTTGAACATTATTTCTGGGACGACCCTTACCTATTCAAACAATGTGCCGACTTGCTTATTCGCCGATGTGTTGATGGACCGACAGCTTTAGAAATCCTTGACGCTTGCCACAAAGGACCCACCGGTGGTCACTTTGGTCCCAACTACACCGAAAAAAAAGTGTTTGACTCGGGATTTTATTCGCCCACCATCTATCGTGACGCTCACGAGATGGTTAAACGATGTGATGCTTGCCAAAAACAAGGCAAGATCACACATAAAGATGAGATGCCTCAAAATTTCATACAAGAATGTGAAATATTTGATGTTTGAGGTATCGACTTTATGGGGCCATTCCCTTCCTCTAAAGGAAACAAATACATCCTTGTAGCCGTTGACTACGTTTCAAAGTGGGTTGAAGCCAAAGCTTTACCTACTAATGACGCAAGGGTGGTTTGTAACTTTTTGAAATTGCTTTTCGCTAGATTCGGTGTGCCTCGTGCCATTATTAGTGATCGTGGGACTCATTTTTGCAATGACCAATTCGCAAGAGTCATGGCTAAGTATGGTGTAAATCATCGTCTTTCCACAGCCTACCACCCACAAACTAATGGCCAGGCTGAAATATCCAACCGAGGATTAAAGCGAATTCTTGAAAGAACCGTGGGAGAGCATCGTGCCTCATGGGCTGATAAACTTGATGATGCTTTGTGGGCTTTCCGTACTGCTTACAAGACCCCGATCGGCTGTACGCCTTATCGTCTTGTGTACGGGAAAGCGTGCCACCTCCCCATTAAGTTGGAACACAAGGCTTACTGGGCCTTGAAGTGGGCTAATTTTGATATCAACAAAGCCGGTGACCTACGCAAAATCCAACTCAATGAGCTGAATGAACTTCGGAATGAGGCCTATGAAAATTCTTTGATCTATAAGGAAAAGACTAAGCTCATTCACGACTCTAAGATTAAGAACCGAGAGTTCCAAGTTGGAGACAAAGTTTTACTCTTTAACTCTCGGTTGAAAATCTTTTCGGGCAAGCTAAAATCTCGTTGGTCCGGCCCATTCACCGTTGCCTAAATTTTTCCATATGCTACTCTCGAGCTCGCTCAACCTAATGGACCTAATATTAAGGTGAATGGCCAACGAGTGAAGTTGTACTTTGGTGAGGACATCTCTCATGAGATGATTCCATCCCTCACCACGTTCCCCATGAACTAATTCTGGGTCGAGTCAGGCTCGTGACTCGGTTATCAAAAACAAGCGCTCCTCGGGAGGCAGCCCGAGTATCTATCCTTTTCTGTTTTAACCTCCTAAGTGTAGGGGGACCTGTATAGGTTCTTTGTCTTTGTGTGGTGTTGTGATTACAGGGTTGAATGCACTCTTGGAATCTTTGAAGAACCGTGCTCCCGTGTTATCCGAAATCCGGTTCTATCACTCAACTATCATGATTCAATTTTCTTCATACTCACATTTGAAATTGATCACTTTAGTCGTCTCTTCCTTAACTTGAGTTAACCAACGTGCACAATGTCATAAGTGTAGGGGGACTTCTCCCACATGCTTAAACATTGAGGACAATGTTTATCTTAAGTGTAGGGGGGACTTCTATCGAAGTTTTAAGTGGAATTTTCCATGAAAATGCCTTCATTTAACCGGAAAATCATCTTTTTCAACATTTTTCAAATTTTTAATTAACTTTGGCCATTTAGTTGTAATTTTTAAATTTGTCTCGTTGCTTTCATATGTATATATCCCGCAATAAAGTCAAAAATATTAATAAGTGGTGTAGCTAGTTTTGAAATCTTGGACATATTAGGCCCGTTGCGATTATTTTGACTCAACCCGAATAGACTTATCCAAGTTTATTCTAGCTAGTATCCTTAACCATGTAGACCTTAATTGGTTAATTAGGCTAAGCATCCACGAGTCTCATTACTTGAGATTTTAAATTGTGGAGAACGAGAAATGATAGAGTCAATTATAAGTCGGTATTCTTGCACAAGCTCACTTGGTGCAATTATCTGCCTATTCTCCCATCACTTGCTAGTAATTTATCTGCAATAAGTAAGGTCGTACGATTTGAAAAGTTACTTAGCTTCTAGCCCAAGATCGTTTAAAAGTTGCTCGGTAATGATAAGAGTTCATAGCCAAGGCATAACTTATGAAGCGGGGCGCGAAGATTGGCGAGTCCGAAAAGGCCCTAACAAGGCATGAGGATTCCATTTTATTGCTAAAGATCCAAAGTGATGTGAAGAGCATTATTCCTAAATCCAATATGAAGGATCAAGACTCACGACGAAAAGCAATCAACTCCCATAAAGATCAAGGAGAAGTCTATCCGAAAAGACCCTAACAAGGTATGAGGATAAATAGATCCAAGTCCGAAAAGGAGGCGGATCGTTGTATCTCAAATTCCCAATTAGAGATTGAAGAAATAATCATGAAGTCGTGGTCAACAAAGTTGGAGTACCCCTCAAAAGTCTCCAAGTGAAGAAACTCTATTAACGATGAGAAGACCATTATCTCAAGAACGTCTCTCAAGATATGAAGTATGAAGTACATGCCAAATATCGGCCCGAGAAAGGTCTCAAATCGTGAACCAAGTTATGCCAAGATATGAACTTTTTGATATCCCGAGAAGCAGTTTTAAGAGATTTTGTCCTTTAGCTAACTAATGATCAAATCATCCTACTTTGCTTTCAGCCTAAATAAACTATCGAAATAAGTCCAAAAATGCATCTTCATGATCATTCTAAGACAAAAATAAAATATAAGAGATACACCTAGGAATAAGGGAGTTTAAGCATTTAATTAAGCCATGTGTGTAAGTGTTTGAATTGCTAACTTATAATAACAATGATCTCGTTTTTAAGCTTAGTTTGGGGAACGTGAAACTTGAGGGTGATAAATCTTCGCAGCACCGAAGCCCTAATGTAAGTCCTTGATCTCTTTGAAAGTTATTTCCATACAGCTATTTTCAAGTGAAAATAGTTTCTATCCTTTATCTCCTTTAAAGTTTTTAATCTCTCTTAGTATTTAAATTTTTTCTTTAGTAGTATGTTAATAAGGCCAAGGTTGTTTGATTATGAGAAAAGTGTAAATTTGCTTTATTATTAAGCATTGCATGAGGGCATGGCAATGGTTAAGTGAAGGGATTTGATAGGTGTGAAAACACCCATCCTTTTACCACTTATTTCTTACTAAAACAAGACCAAAACGCGTGTTTAATATCATTTGTTTGGAATTATGCGTGGTTTTTGTGTTTATTGTGTTTTCAGAGTCAACTGGATGAATATTGAAGAAAATATGGGATTGCATGGGTTTTATCAAGGAAAAAGACTAAAGACGAAGTCTATTGTCCAAGAGATGCAAAAGATTTGAAGTCAATGGGCCTATTTGAAGATTTATCGAAGAAAAGGACCAAAGATGGAAGATTTACATATGTCGAAGAAACTCAAGTCTATTTAACGAAGAAATTAAAAGACGAGTTGAATTTAATCGTCGACAAATCCCGAATCAGAATCGAAAACGTCAACTTTTCTGAAAAGACGAGAAGACAAGAAGAAAGGGAGAAAGCCCACTCACCAACCAACCACTCAGCCTATATAAAGGGATCACCCTCACAAAATTTGGCATCTAGTTTTTAGTTTTCAGTTACACTTCTCCTAGTTCATAGGAAACCATCTCCCTTAAGGAGTGGTTTATTCATCTTCTTTGATTTTTCTTCTTTAATCTTGTAAGTTTGATCCTTTCCTTTTGTTTACTGAATCTTAATCATCAATACAAGTTTCCTTTAATCTTTTCATTCCTCTTGTTCATCATCATCTTCTTATTCAAAGTTCTTAAGTTCTTATTTAGTTGAGTTTTGATCTTAAAAAGTTGTTGAATTTGTGTTTTTGTGATTGGGATTTGATCCTTGTAGTTAGTAGATGATTTGTGGTTAATTTGGTTAAACCGTTTTGTTTATTTGGTTCGATTTGGTTGAGATTCGTGTTCCCTGTTTAAATATCTGTTGCTGTTCTTCGTCCCCAGATTATTCCGCATAAGCTGTTCATTTTGTCCCCTATTCGGAATATGTATATATTCCGAATAGTCTGTTCAATTCTTCCTTTATTCGGAATATTAATTTGTTCCGCATAGCCTAATTTCTTTTTCCTTTATTCGGAATATTTACATATTCCGAGTAACTTCAAGATTCCGGATAGCCTTAAATATTCAGCATAGCATTAATTTATTCCGAGTAACCTTCGTATTCCGCATAGTCTCATTTATTCAGCATAGGATTTTTATTCCGAATTGTCCATTATTCCGAGTATACCTTGTATTCCGCATAAGGGTTCTTTCGGTTATTCCGCGTAGAGTATATTATTCCGCATGGACTCATTATTCCGAGTAGGAATCTATTCCGCATAAGGCTTGTTATTCCGCATAGTCAAAATATTCCGAGTAAGTACAATATTCCGCATGGGCATTATTCCGGATAGCACTAGTTTTCAGTAAGGGTCTTTTACTGTTTAATCATTTAATTGTTAAATTTCAATTCAAGGTTTATTTCATTCACTGTTTTTGGTTTGAATATTAATTTACTTTACTCATTTACCTTTTTAAGTAGAATAGATAAACAACCACCACTTTTTGTCACCAAGAACAAATCATTCCACTTTTAGCTGTGATCAATTCGAGAGGATACCGAGAAACGAACTTTCAACTAGTAAAATCTCATGTATTAATACCACTTGTAACATCCCGCCTACTCAGACTACAATATTGTCCGCTTTGCCCGCAGGCTCACGGCTTTGATTTGTGGCCATCGTGTAAGTACTTTCCCGGCTGGTCACCCAACCTAGTACTACTCTGACATGAGCACGCTTAACTGTCAGTTCCTAAGAACCCCACGTGCAGTAGACCACAAAACGCGTTGTGTCATGAGAAGGCGACTGTTATCTTATGAACCATGAATCTCTCCTGGCCACAGCGATGTGGGATTTGCCTAGGGTGTCACATTTACCAAGACTTAACCAGGTTATTCGGGACTTAGGTTCTTCCGCTGTTATATGTTATATGCTTATCCTATTCATGCTTTATTTTACATCCGTGCACTGAGCGTTTTGCTCAGTCGTTTTCCTTTTCTTTGTTCCCAAAACGGCAGGTACTCAGGGACGCTCGTAGACTTTAAGCGTACGTACATATGGACTGGAAGCTTTCTAGCCTTTCTTTACTTTATGCATTATATTTACCTTGATACTCTTGCTATGGACATTGTTTAGTCCTTTCCTTTACAGTACTTATGTTTGTGTGTGATGAGCTTTACTTTTGGAATACCGATGTTTGATTCCGGCATTTTCCTTTTATGGTCATGTAATGTTTAGACATTTTTCCTTGTATGCTTTGATGACACGCCATAATTACGCGTGACATTCCATTATCAAAATGGGGTGTTACAATTATGGTATCAGAGCCAAGGCTTCGACCTGTAGGCTCTCAAAATATGACCTGTGATTAGTGGGTTGTCACTATGGTCTTCCTAGAACTGACAGTCGTTTTCATGCATTCATCATTTTTATGCAAGTCATTGTCGCAGTTTTATGACTAAGTAATGGTTGGTACAGGACTGGCCCTATTTAGTCGCATGTGTTTTATCAAAACTTTTAAATTTAGGACCGACCCATAGGCCTCCCCTCGCCATGTCTTTTATTTTGGGTGAAGTGACCATAGGCGTTCACTCTCGAGCATACAAAAGTTTTCATAAAACTGCATCATGCATTCATACACAAAATTTTCTTGCATAAAATTTTTCTCTTGAATTTTGGTATAATTTTTTTTTCATGTATTTATATTTTATGTTTTGATCTGTTTAATCATATGTTTTATGTTATACTGTCAGATGGTTCCCACACGCGAACAGGAACAACTCAATGTTGCAATCCAAGCTGCAATGCAAGCTTTGCTTCCTCAACTGAGGAACGACATCAGGGCTGAGGTTCAAGCTGCCAACAATCAGCAGCATAACCAGGCACCTCCTCTTCCTCCTCCAGTGACATTAGCAGTATGGCTAGAGAGATTCAACAAGCTCCATCCTCGAGCTTTTGAGAAAACAGATAGCCCAAGTGATGCTGAAAGCTGGTTGACTCACGTCGAGAAGATTTTCAATGCTATGGGTTGTGACCCCGCGTACAAGGCGAGGTTGGCATGCTATCGGTTCGAAGGCGATGTGCTAAATTGGTGGTTAGCGTTGATGAAGTCTGAGGGAGGTGACGATTGGGTTGCTGGTTTGACATGGGCTCAGTTCAAGGACAGGGTGATGGAGCAGTTCTTTCCCAAGGCTGAGCAAGAAAATCTCAAGAGGGAGTACCATGGGATCCGACAGAGAGCTGTGGATAATAGCAACGAGTTTATGCAGCGCTTTCTTCGCTTAGCTGGTTTCCTTGGTGCAGCAGCAGGTACTCCTGAAGAGCAGGCACACCACTTTAGGTGGGCTCTTCGCACATCGGTCGCAAACAATCTGGTGTGTGCTACGTTCAACACTGTAGCACAAGTGGCCGATGCAGCACATAAGCTGGAGATGTTGCAGGAGAGAGATGAGTTCGGGGAAGCTGAGAGACCCGACAAGAAGTAAACATTCGTATTCAAGCGGTGATCAATCCGTATTCTTTCCATATATGTCAATTATTCATCTCTTTAAACTGTATCTTCCAGGCAGAAAACTGGGGACCGGTCTCAGCCGGCTACTCAACAGCAGCCTCATCAGCCCAAGTGAAACGGTCAGACTAACGACCGTTCTGCTACGGATAGGCGTGGCGGTAATGATAATTACCGTAACAATGTTGGACACTCCAACAGCAGCAGGTCCTAATACTTACGCATTTTCTTTTGATTTCATGTTATAACTCATATTATGACACTTTAGCAAAACTTCTACCAGGAACCATGGAAACGGTAGGGACCAGAACCAGAGAGGTTCACAGCCTAGCTGTCCAGCTATCACTGGTATTCAATCTTACGATTATCCGCATTGTCCTTTGTACCATATTATCATATCTTATGTAAAATGTTTTATCAGGTTCTCAGCCAGCCAGAGTACCTGCTGGAGGGTATACTCATCCTCTTTGCTCTACTTGCCACCGTAGGCACCCAGGGCCATGTCGTCGTAACACTGACACATGCTTCAAGTGTGGTCTTCCTGGCCATATCATGAAGGATTGCCGTAAGGGCGAGATGGAGGGCACATCGGGACATGCTGATTCCAAGCCGCCTCCTACCACCGGGCGTGTCTACACGACATCTCGAGACCAGGCCAACAAGTCTACAGGTACCATCACTGGAATCTTGTATATGTATGGTCAAGCTGCGTGTGTTCTTTTCGATACGGGTGCTACTCACTCGGTCATTTCTACTGCTTATGCTAAGAACATTAGGATGCTCCCCATGCCACTAGAAAACAGGCTTACTATTTACACGCCTTTGAGGGACTCTGTATTAATCACCCATGTATACAAGAGTCTTCCCCTAGAATTTGACGATAAGGTTCGACCTGTTGACGCACTTCCGCTGGACATGAATGACTTCGACATGATTTTAGGCATGGATTGGCTATCCAAGCATAATGCTACCATAGATTTCCATTCATATCGAGTTATCTTCGGTGATGTTAATGCACCAGAGTACATTCATAACGGGTTCGTACCCGGACGGTCTGTACAAATCATATCTACCCTGCAAGCGCGTGCATTACTGTCACATGGCTGCGAGGGTTATCTAGCTACGGTTCACGACATGGATGCTGAATCTCCATCAATTCAGGATCAACCAATAGTGTCGGAATTCCAAGATGTATTTCCAGCAGAACTTCCGGGCATACCACCTGCACGAGAAGTGGAATTCAATATCGAGCTTATTCCAGGAGCTGAACCAATCTCCAAGGCTCCTTATCGCATGGCTTCCATAGAGCTGAAGGATCAACTGCAAGAACTTCTAGAACGAGGTTTCATTCGACCGAGCGCATCTCCATGGGGCGCACCGGTCTTATTTGTTAAGAAGAAGGACGGCAGTATGCGTCTTTGCATAGACTATCGCGAGCTCAACAAGATTACTATCCGGAATAGGTATCCACTGCCGCGTATAGACGATCTGTTTGACCAACTCCAAGGGGCCAAACACTTCTCTAAGATTGATCTTAGGTCAGGCTATCATCAGCTACGGGTCAAGGAGCAGGATATCGCCAAGACTGCTTTTTGTACCCGCTATGTCCACTACGAATTTTTAGTTATGCCATTCGGCTTGACAAATGCTCCAGCAGTGTTCGTGGACTTGATGAACAAAATCTTCCATGGATTTCTGGACAAGTTTATCATTGTCTTCATCGATGACATCCTGATTTTCTCAAAGTCCAAGGAGGAACACGAAGACCATCTTCGTACAGTACTACAGATTCTTCGCCAGAAGCAGCTGTATGCCAAATTCTCCAAGTGTGAATTCTGGTTAGACAAGGTAGCATTCCTAGGTCACATTGTATCAGTAGAAGGAATCAGTATAGATCCAGCGAAGGTTGAGGCCATTACTAAGTGGCCGAGGCCAACATCAGCGACGGAAGTCCGCAATTTCTTAGGTTTAGCTGGCTATTACCGTAGGTTCGTGGAGAACTTTTCCCGCTTAAGCACTACCATTGACCAAACTGATGCGAAAAGGGGAGAAATTCGTCTGGACTGAAGAACGAGAGAAGAGCTTTGAAGACCTGAAGCAGAAGCTAGTATCTGCACCTATTCTTACTCTCCCATCTGGTACGGGTGGATTACAAATCTACAGTGATGCATCAGGGAAGGGACTTGGCTGTGTTCTCATGCAACATGGGAAAGTGACCGCGTACGCTTCACGGTAGCTTAAGCCTTATGAAGAAAATTACCCCACGCATGACTTGGAACTTGCTGCAATCGTGTTTGCATTGAAGATATGGAGGCACTACTTATATGGAGAATCACGTGACATTTTCACAGACCACAAGAGCTTGAAGTATATCTTCACTCAACGTGAATTGAACATGAGGCAGAGGAGATGGTTAGAGCTGGTGAAGGATTATGACATTAATCTATAGTATCATCCCGGAAAGGCAAATGTAGTAGCAGATGCTCTTAGCAGGAAGTCCGGAATGATCAACGGCATTAAAATTGAGGAGGAAATCATAAGAGACTTGGAGCGACTAGACATCAAGATCATGGTACGTGGACAGCACGGTTACTGGGCTAATCTTAGAGTAGAACCCGAGTTACTCTCTAAGATCAAGGAAGCGTAGAAAGATGATGGAGAAATCTGGGTGATAGTACATAATTTGGAGAAACAGACGGAATTCAGAGTAGATGCAGATGGTATCGTATGGCAGGGCACGAGACTTTTTGTTCCTGATGACCAAGAACTGCGGGAAGCCTTGTTAGATGAAGCTCATAGCTCCCCATTCTCTATACATCCTGGTTCGACTAAGATGTACCATGACATCGAGCAATACTTTTGGTGGAGTGGTATGAAACAGGATGTGGCCACTTACGTCTCCAAATGTCATACCTGCCAGCAGGTTAAGATCGAGCATCAGCGATCTGGCGGTCTCCTTCAACCGTTAGATATTCCAGAGTGGAAGTGGGACAAAATCACCATGGATTTTGTTACTGGTCTTCCGCCTACCAAGAGGAAGCATGATGCAATTAGGTTATCGTTGATCGACTTACCAAATCAGCTCATTTCTTACCGATCCGCAAGGAAGATCCGGTAAGTAAACTCGCCGATATGTATAGAAGAGAGATCATGAGACTCCACGGTGCTCCATCCAGCATCGTCTCAGACAGAGATCCTCGTTTCACTTCGCGATTTTGGAAGAGTCTGTAGAAAGATTGGGTTACACAACTTAAGCTTAGCACGACTTTTCATCCTCAAACGGACGGACAGTCGGAGCGAACAATTCAGACATTGGAAGACATGTCGAGGTCATGTGCGTTGGAATGGACGGGTGATTGGGACGATTACATCTATTTGGTGGAGTTTGCATACAACAACAGTTGGCACGCAAGTATCAAGTGTGCTCCTTTCGAGATGTTGTATGGCAGAAAGTGTCGCGCCCCAATCTGCTGGGATCAGGTTGGCGAGCGAACACTTGAAGGACCAGAAATCATAGATATGACCAATGAAAAGATCGCAGTAGCTAAGCAAAAACTTCAGGTAGCACGTTCACGTCAGAAGAGTTACGCCGATAAGCATCGTAGGGACATACATTTTAACGTATGAGATCACGTCTTCCTTAAGGTTTCGCCGGCACGTGGTGTTAGACGCTTTAGGATTAAAGGGAAGCTCAGTCCTCGTTTCATCGGACCGTTTGATATCATTGAACGAGTCGGTGAAGTATCTTACCGGTTAGCGTTACCTTCGCAGCTTTCGCATGTACAAAATGTGTTTCATGTGTCCTTACTCAGAGGGTACCAGTATCAACCCCTTCACATGGTTCAGTATCCACTGGAACAGATACGTGAAGATCTCACTTTCATAGAAGAACTCGAACGAGTTCTTGACAAACAAGAACGAGTCATGAGAAGGAAGACGATTCCATTCGTCAAAATCCTTTGGAGGGATCATACCGAGCGGGAAGCCACTTGGGAAACAGAGGAGTCTATCCGGGCTTCTTACCCTCATTTCTATTTTGAATTCGGGTATGTTCTTCTTTTCCAGTTTACTTTATCTATAATTCGGGGACGAATTATTCTTTTTAGGGGGGAAGAGTTGTAAAACCCGCATGCTTTTACCATGAATAGTACCCTAAGATCGTACGTACTAGATTAAAACTTTCCTATTATAGTATGATTACGTTTACATGTTAGAATTTTACGTATTACGTACGTGTTAGAACACGATAAGTATTTATTACGTACGAACACACAATAATTATTTAACAATAATTAATCACGAGCATGTGATCATGAAATCATGAACGTAATTAAATCACGAACTAATATTAATTACGTATATATATTTATTACGAGCACGAATAAATATGTTAAGTCACGGTTAATATTTAACGAGAACACATAAAACACGAATACAAATAAACACGAACGAACACTTAAATAACGAGACACGGAAAATGGCACGGGTACCCCATGTGGGCCCCCCTTAACCGCGGCTACATCAAGAGATGGGCCAAGTCCATCTAAATTTTTAAGTAACAAGGGTTATTGTGAAATCTTGTTTTCACTTTTCACTTTACAGTAAAACAAATCAAAAACCTAAAAAGTTTTCTCCCTCTCCTTCTTGCTCTCTTGTGGCCGCCGCATATAACACACCAAAGGGGGGGTGTTTATTTGATTTTGATCTTGGTTTTTGTGCAAGTGTTCGTGTGTGTTCATCCTCGTTAGATCCACGCATTCGGTATACCTTGTTAATCCTTTTTCGTTTGTTTTGATTTAATAAGTTAAATAAGAACATGATGTTTTTAAAAAACCTAATTAAAAACATAAATCAAACATGTAAATGGTTATTGGGTAAATCAAAAAGGAGGATTTTAGGGGTGTTTTGTTTGGCCGGCACCTAAACCGAACCCCAAGGGGGTCTCGGTTTGGCTTATAGACCACCACCGAGACCATATGGTCCCGGTTTGGTGGTGTGGGTCCCACGGCAGCAGCAAACAAGGGGGAACCCCGAAGTGGTTCAGGGTATGGTGTTGATTTCGAGTCCGGTTCATGGTTTCTAGTCACGATCCGGTTCATGGTTTATGTTAAGATTTTTTTTTATAATCATATGTTAAATTAAATTAATAATTGTATGACATGATTAATTTAGGGTAAAAGCTATATAATACCATCGTACTTATCAAAATGTACCGACTTTAAACACTTACAATTTAATCGCTAGACATTACCATTGAACTTTCAAATTCATTGTAGACTTTACCAATATAACCCTAAAATGACGGTATTACCCTTATATTCTTTAATATTTTTTATTACATTAAAAAAACTCAGATTTAATATTAAGAAAGTATATAAAAAAATAATAGAACTCATTATTCATCATTATTGCAAACCACAATCATAAAACAAAAAGGTGAAATAGCACTATCCATAGATATGTATTTGCAGCTGCTGCTCGTTGTTACATACAAAAAGCTAATACAGAGAACTGTATACTTGTTTATTAGAGCAACACATCATCACTTGTCAAAAATGTTAAACATCTGTTTAAGGCGATTAATTGGCGTTTAGCATGTAGTGAAACATTAATATGTGATGTGGGAATTGGTACACATGATGTTGTTTCTACGTTTAAATGGATGAAAATAGGTGGGAATGTGAACGAGGTTCCTGTTATCAGAGTTTATGGCTCCACTCCCGCTGGTCAGAAGACTTGTTTGCTATTTTAAGGATATTTGAATTTTACAACCATGTGCACTTCAACTTTAAATTATTACAATTGACCCGTCTATTTCAGTAACTATATACGACATTAGCTAGATATGGAGTCAGAAGCATTCCCTGTGGTACAGCTTACTTCAGCTTAATTGTTGATTCAAATGACATGATTTTTTTATTTAAAGCTACAACCACCCCGATGTCACTACTTCTGCATTATCTGTAGTGAAGGTGAGAAAAAGATGAATGTGGCAATATAAGTAATTATGTCAAAGAAGAAAAGGGTAATAACGTAATTTTAGAGTCATATTGGTAAAGTCCACAATCAATTTGAAAGTTGAATGGTAATGTATAGCGATTAAATTGTAAGTGTTTAAAGTCGGTACATTTTAATAAGTACGATGGTATTGTATAACTTTCACCCATTAATTTAATAAAACATGACTTAGGTTATAATCTAATTATTAGATCATGGAATTATTAACCTAAGTATTTATAATTGTCTAGACTTATAATTAATTAATTATTTAAAAACCATGGTTATAATTAATTAATTAACATGACTTAGGTTATATTATTAATAATTAATAATACATGTTTTAACCTAAGTAATTAACCTTATTTAATTAAAAACATGATATATTTAATTAAATACTGTTAACCTATAGTTTATTTAAATTACATGTAATAATTAATAAACTATACCTTATATCATTATGACTTAGAAAAATAATCAGAAAACACTTAAGCTTATATACTTAGCTTATATAGCCAGCTTATATCTAATTATGGAAACTTTCTATTTTTAGAAAATTATTTAATTAAGGCAGCTAATCTATTTATGGAAACTTTCTAATTTTAGAAACTTATCTATTTTAAGCAGTAATTCTATTTTTGGAAACTTTCTATTTTTGGAAACTTTCTATTTTTGGAAACTTTCTATTATTGGTAACTTTCTATTTTTGGAAACTTTCTATTTTTGGCAAATTTCTATTTTTGGAAACTTTCTATTTTTGGAAACTTCCTATTTTAGGAAACATGCTATTTTTAGAAAGTTACTTATTATTACACAGTAAGTATAATAATACATGAAATACCATAAATACTTAATCAGAATAGACAGAATATAAGATAAACACAGTTTAAGGCTTAAAACAGTAAAACATGATATGAAAATATAAAATAAGCTAAGACATGACATAAAACCAGTTACGTATTTAGTAATCAGATACTTATTCACGTATGTATTTATGTAGCATTAGTGATACCGAAGTAGGACTCTCCTCAGTTCGTCTTCTTCGTTCACTGGACATAAGGTACGAATTCCCGTCCTTTCAGTATGGACATTCTTTCCTTATTAGGATTCCCCGTATGCAGCCAAATGTTTTGTCGTAGTATAAGTTTATATGTTTGACTTGCTTATGTTTAATTTAGAATACCTATAGCCATATACATGCATGACCAGTTTCACCTAGTTATGGAGGTACCATAACCATAACACTAGAGGCACTGGTGTTATTATTTCACCACGGCGGAGTGATTGCTCGTGGCGTCCCTTCAGCTTTTGGCCATATTATTATATTTATCATGTGGGGCGTATGGGTGCATCCTAGTTACATGTTTTTCAGCAGATTATTCAGTGTGAATGTGGTGTGTGCCTTGCATCCTTCACAAGGAGCTGATCCCTCCTACCCAAACCAGTATATTAAATTAGAGGCAGCCCCTCTAATTTGCATGATGAGGTCACCCCTTCAAGTATTCATGCACGGTGGTGTTTCATGACCTATATTGGCTAATGGTAGAATATGATAAACTGTTTTTATAAGATAAACATAAGGCTTTTCATACTATAAAACCAGTTTTACCAAGACTTAACCAGGTTATTTGGGACTTAGGTTCTTTCGCTGTTATATGTTATATTCTTATCCTATTCATGCTTTATTGTACATCCGTGCACTGAGCGTTTTGCTCAGCCGTTTTCCTTTTCTATGTTCCCAAAACGGCAGGTACTCAAGGACGCTCGTAGACTTTAAGCGTACGTGCATATGGACTGGAAGCTTTCTAGCCTTTCTTTACTTTATGCATTATCTTTACCTTGATACTCTTGCTATGGACATTGTTTAGTCCTTTCCTTTACAGTACTTATGTTTGTGTGTGATGAGCTTTACTTTTGGACTACCGATGTTTGATTCCTGTATTTTCCTTTTATGGTCATGTATTGTTTAGACATTTTTCCTTGTATGCTTTGATGACACGCCATAATTACGCGTGACATTCCATTATCAAAATGGGGTGTTACAATTATGGTATCAGAGCCAAGGCTTCGACCTGTAGGCTCTCAAAATATGACCTGTGATTAGTGGGTAGTCACTATGGTCTTCCTAGAACTGACAGTCGTTTTCATGCATTCATCATTTTTATGCATACACATATATGTCATTGTCGCAGGTTTATGACTAAGTAACGGTTGGTACAGGACTGGCCCTATTTAGTCGCATGTGTTTTATCGAAACTTTTAAATTTGGGACCGACCAATAGGCGTCCCTTCACCATATCTTTTATTTTGGGTGAACTGACCATAGACGTTCACTCTCGAGCATACAAAAGTTTTCATAAAACTGCATCATGCATTCATACACAAAATTTTCTTGCATAAAAATTTTCTCTTGAATTTTGGTATAATTTTTTTTTCATGTATATATATTTTTATGTTTTGATATGTTTAATCATGTCTTTTATGTTATACTGTCAGATGGTTCTCACACGCGAACAAGAACAACTCAATGCTGCAATCCAAGCTTTGCTTCCTCAACTGAGGAACGACATCAGGGCTGAGGTTCAAGCTGCCAACAATCAGCAACATAGCCAGGCACCTCCTCCTCCTCCTCCAGTGACATTAGCAGTATGGCTATTATTATATTATTATTATCATGTGGGGCGTATGGGTGCATCCTAGGTTCAGTTTCAGTCAGGATTTACATGGTGAATGTGGTGTGTGCCTTGCATCCTTCACAAGGAGTTGATCTCTCCTATTGAGACCCTATTAATTAGAGGCATCCCCTCTAATTGCATGACAAGGTCACCCCTCTATGTATTCATGCATGTTGTTGATCTCATGACCTATATTGGCTTTTGGTATATTAAACTAATAACAGATTTTCATAAGTAAACATAAGCTGTGGCTTTTGAATCAAAACTAGTAAACATGTTATACGTATAGGTTTCCGAGGACTTATTTATTTCCGCTGCCTTTCATGCTTATTATGTTCTTTTATACTTTCATTACTCTATGTTTCCATGATTTATTGTATATCCGTGCACTGGGCGTTATGCTCAGCCATTTTCTATTTCCATGTTCCCAAACGGCAGGTATCCAAGTTCGCAAGTAGGATCTCAAGAGTATGTAAATTCGGATGGAAGCTATCCAACCTCTTTTACCTTATGCATTTATTCCTACTTTTCATACTTTACTTCATTTGGACATTGTTTAGTCCTTTCATTTACAGTACTTATATTTGCTTGTGTGTGAGCTACTTGGACAACCGATGTTTGATTCCGGCATTTCCTTTTATGGTCATGAATGTTTAGACATTTACCTTGCGTGCTTTGATGACACGTCATAATTTACTATAGCATTCCATCTTAACAAATGGGGTGTTAGATACTCAATAGTGTATAATCAAAGTGATTCAATTTCTTCAGGACCTTCTCAATATAATGAGATTGAGAAATCACAATACCACCACTTTCATGTTTAATCCTTATGTCAAGGATAACATCAGCCTCCCCCATGTCTTTCATGGAGAACCTTGATGAAAAAAACTCTCTAGTTAAATCAACCTGAACTTGTTTAGTACCAAAGATTAACATGTCATCAACATATAGACAAATGATGACTCCTTTACACAGATTCATAAAATTTGCTATATACACATTTGTCAGCTTGATTAAGTAAATAACCATTAGACAAAACCATTTCATCAAATTTTTGATGCCATTACTTAGGTTCCTACTTCAGTCCATACAAGGATTTAATTAGTTTACACACCTTACCTTCATGACCAGGCATGATGAAATCTTCAGGTTGGTTCATATAAACCTCCTCATCTAAATCACCATTCAAGAATGCTGTCTTCACATCCATCTGATGAATAATCAGATTGTGAATACTTGCCAAGGCAATCAGCATTCTTATGGTACTTATGCGTGCTATAGGAGCATAAGTATCAAAGTAGTCTATCCTAGACTTTTGCCTAAAGCCTAGAATTGCTAACCTTGCCTTGAACTTTTCAATAGTTCCATCTACCTTCATCTTTCCTTTGAAGATCCATTTGCATCTAAGTAGATTGCAACCTTTAGGTAGATCAACCAACACCCAAGTGTTGTTTCCCATGATGGAATCCATCTCATCATTTATTACTTCTTTCTAGAAAGCAACATCTTGGGACTTCATTGCTTCATCAAATGTTTTGGTGTCATCCTCAACATTAAAGCAATAGTAGTATTGGTCAAAGACCTCATCCCTTGTTCCTTCAGTTAAATATAATTGAAATTCAGATCTAAAATTCTTTGGAGTCCTATGCCTTGTGCTTCTTCTAAGCTCAGGCTCAGGTTGCTGAACCACAACCTCATTAGTGACCCTTTCAGGTTCCACTAAAGCACCAATATCCTCAGCTCCAGTAGGAGTCCTAAGGCTTGGTCTAGGGACTGATGAGAACCTAGTCTCATTAAAGTTAGCATCCCTTGATCCAATGATTGAGTTATACAGAAATTGAATCATTAGGTTCAATAACATAGAACCTATAGGCCTTGGAATGCTCAACATATCCAACAAAGATGCATTCAATGCCTCTTTCACCCAAGATTTTCACCTTTGGATCAGGGAGTCTTACAGCTTCCCTACAACCCCAAACCTTGAGGTAGTTCAAGTTTGGTTTCCCTTTAGTCTAGAGTTCATTAAGGGTAATCATGTTCTTTTTATTTGGAACCCTATTTAATAAATAGCAAGTTGTTAACATAGCTTCACCCCAAAACCCTTGACTCAATCCTGAATAAGATAACATGGAGTTAACCATTTCCTTTAGTACTTTATTTTTCCTTTCAAATATACCATTTTGTTATGGGATATAGGAGGCAGTCGTTTCATAGATTATTCCAACAGATTGAAAATACTAAGTATCCATGTACTCACCTCCCCTTTTAGTCCTAAATCTTTTGATTTGGACTCCTTGTTGTAATTCAACTTCAATCTTAAATACTTTAAATTTATCTAATGCTTCATCCTTAGTATGCAATAAATAGACATAACAAAACCTTGAAGCATCATCAATAAATGTTACCAAGTATTTCTTATTCCCTAATGAGGAAGTAGCATGCAAATCACATACGTCACTATGGATTAGCTCCAAAATTGTAGTTACACGTTTTACATCCTGAAATGGTTTCTTGGTAATTTTTTTTCAGTATGCAAGTCTGACAGTTATCAATGTCCATGTCAAAGGATGGAATTAACTCATCCTTAGACATATCTTGCATCCTCTTATAGTGGACATGGCCTAGCCTAGCATGCCATAGTGATGAATCTTTCAGTTTACTGGTGACATATAAGCTAAACCCATATTAGCACTTGCGGTACTTTCTCTGCAAGTACCGTTAGTATATGCACTAGCGGTACTTGGTTTGCAAGTACCGTTAGCATTTTCAGAAACAATATTGAGCCTAAACATTTGATTTCTCAAATAACCAAAACCAATAAACACACCATGTTTAGACAAAACAAATTTATTAGATTCAGTCACTTGTTTATAACCACAATTATTCAAAACACTACTAGAAACCAAGTTCTTCTTAATATTAGGAACATGCAAAACATTAAATAAGGAAACAATCTTTCCAGAACTAAACTTAAGATCTACACAACTACGTCCATGCACTAGGGCTGTTGACTCATTTCCCATGTGAAGAATAGATCCATCATTCAGTGACTCATAAGTCTTGAACCAGCATCTATCTTTACACACATGTATTGTTGCTCCAGAGTCAACCCACCACGCCACATCATTATCCTGCACAAAATAAGCTTCAGATAAATATGTAACATAATAAATCTAGAGAGATTCATTAAACATATTCTGACCTTTTAGTGTTTAGTTATTAGAACCAATCACTGAACCATTTGTGCCTGATCCACTAGCTTTGCTGCCAGTACCAACACCTTTGCAATCCCTTTTAAAGTTTCCAAGTTTCCCACACTTCCAGCAAGCCACTGAGGACTTCTTGTTAGGATTATCTTTGGTGTTATCCTGATGCTTACGTTTGCCCTTGTTGTCATTGTACCTGGAGGAGTTGTTATGCTCCACCATATTGACAACTGATGAATCAACAACATTGTTGCTTTTTGGCTTGTCATTATGATGCACCCTGAGGAATTCCTCAATGCGCAAATGACTTCCCAACTCAATAAGAGTTAAATCCTCCTTCTTATGTTTCAAGGTGTGCTTGAAATCTTTCCAAGAAGAAGGGAGTTTATCTATGGCACAAGAGACCTGAATGGTCTCATCCACGTGCATATGATGTTGTGTAAATCTACTAAGTATACTAAGAAGTTCATTATATTGTTCCATGACTGGTCTTGAATCAGTCGTTTTGTAATTTGTGAAATCACTCAAAAGGAACTTCTTACTTGATGCATCCTCAACCATATATTTGGCATCCAAGGAATCCCATAGTTCTTTACCAGATTCAACATTTTGGTAAATATCAAATAAGGAATCAGACATACCATTAAGAATAATACCACGACACACATAGTCATCATTCTCCCATTTGTTCCTTTTCCTTATGTTATCCAAGGTAGCATCATCAACACCATCAGGAATAGGAGTTGTCAACACATACACCACGTTCATGGTAGAAAGAAGAAAGTGCATCTTCTTCTGCCATCTCTTAAAAATCACCCCTTAAAACTTATCCATCTTGGAGAAGTTAGCCATCATATGCTTCATAGTAGCCGCCATTGATTATCACAGAATAGTTTACTTCGATTGCTGGTGTGTATTCGTCCCAACCAGGGGAAGATAATTAACAGCCTAACTACGTACCAATGAATGGTTACCGGATATCACTTGGAATCGTGTGATCACTTTCCAAAGTAAACTATTCGACCATAATGCCTGGGTATCACGAACACTTACTTGGGATAAGACCAAATCTATGTTATAGATTTAAGCACAAATCTATAACCTTGTTGCTGATATGCGTTTCTTGTTTCTGTATATTTCATGCAGCAGGGATGATCTCTATTTATACTAGAGATCACTGATTCCTTACTCAATGGTATTAAGAGAATTTAGCGGCCCATTAAACCCTCTTAATATGCTCCATAATACCAAGAGTAGTGGTTACATGACCAATTAAACGTGATCATAAATACAATCAAAGACTGTTACATGTTTATCGCCAGTAGTTACATATAACTAGCAATACTTGCATAACGCTAGCAGTACTTGCAAGTACCACTAGTGTAATTCCAAGTACCTTTAGTGTAATCTGAAGTACCACTGAATATAACTTAACCACTCTCTGAGTCAGGGTGTTCAGAGACCAATGGGTGTATCCCCATACCTACAAGCCCGTTATCGGGTGTGAACTTAACCCACAATTGAACTATATTTCCAACAAAAAATAAATTAAAACGATGGGTAGAAACACGTTTCGATTGACTGGGTGCATTTAAGTTGTATTTAGAAAAAATCGATGTTTTCTTTACAAATTAACACTACACAGAAAAATCCATAGGGGTCACGGGCACCCGCGGGAACCCCTATCTCCGTCCCTGATTACTACTACTGAAATATTAGTAAAAAGAAGTTTGCGCATCACCTTGTGTGTTAGTTGTACTACATGAGAACTTGTCGTCTTCGTCAATGGTGGTGTGTTTTTTATGTCACCGCATATATATTGCTCACAAAATAATACTAATGCAAAACATAAAAAGCCCCGGCATAACCTTGTTACTTGTTGGTGGCAAAACCAAAGAGGAGCCAACTGATATTTGAATGACATGATCGTTCTTAATTAGCACTAAGCTGAGCAGAATTGGAAGGCTATTAAGATAAAAAAACATTTAACTATTTGAAGTTATCACTTACTGACATTTAAGGACGTGAATCAAGCAATGTGTTATCCGTTAGAGAAAAAAAAAGAAATTCGCGAGTAACACACAAAGCTTAAACGGTGCCTTATTGAGTATGTATAGGAACACAATCAACCCCAAAATAACTAAATTATTTATTGTTATGTGTTTTGTAATTTTCGTATCTTTTTAGGTTTCGTATTGTATTTTTAATTCCGTATTTATTTTTATTTATGTATTTGTAATTTTTTTTGATGAATTTTAATCTTTGTTAAAATGAAAATGAAAAAACTAAAGATAGTTGATGGGGTCAAAGTGAAGAGGACAGAGAAATGCCATGAGAGAAGAGATGTTTTTTTAGTTGTTTTGATATGATATGACACTGATGTGAAAGTAGTAGGGCCAAAGGGGAGAAGGTTTTACTCTTAGGTTACCTTTTACTCTCCACTACCTTTTACTCTTGACTAGGGGGGAGTGAGGGCAAACCCACTCACTTCCATGTCAGCGTCACATCAACTTTTAACAAACTCACCCAAACTCCCCACAGGAGGTAATGACACTCACCCAAACTCATTACAACTCACTTTTCATACCTATTTTTTTTAATTATTTAAACACACCCCACTCACAAAAAACACTCAATAATAAACCTAAACAAAAAAAAAAAAAAACCTAGGCCCACAAAAACAAACTCACACTGGGTGAGTCTGCCATGTTTTTTGCTTGGTGCAACTGAGTCGCGCGCGAATTTTTTGTGGAGGGAATGGAAGTCACGTGCTGGTTTGTTCATCTCACGAGTGGGTTAAACCCCACTCCCTTCAGCCTTAGGCTAGAAGAAATGGTACATGAACTCACCACCGCCACCTGAGCGTTCTTTGTGCACTCAATCAACTCACTTTCCAACCTTATTGGCGGTGAGAAACTCACAGCCACGTTATACCTCACTAAATACCCAACACAATCACAAACTAATAAAAAATTAAAAGAAAAGGAAAAAAAGTCCACTTGAGTGGGCTTTTTGGTAAAACCCCCACCAGTTTCAATGCAACTCACGCGCGAGTTTTAAAGTAAAGATAACACTGACTCGCAAACTCACGAGTGGGATTGCTAACCATTCCATCCAAGCTTAGAAAGTAGCTATAAATAAAAGTACAAATAATATCTACTTATATAAAGCAGTGTTATTTTGACAATTCTCTCTCCCAAAATACTTGATCAACTAACACGTAGAAATTGGAAATTTAAGAACCGTCTGATTAATAACCTTCCATATACAACTTTCAACAAACCCTCTTCCCCCATTCTTTTTACCCTACTCAGCCCCCACAACGTCAATTTCAAATCTATACAATGTGTAACCGATTCTTCATATTCAAGTTCAAAAGAAAATATCATATCAAAATTCATCTCCATGTTGTTGTAGAAGATCCTCCCTAAAACCGGATTTGCATAAACAAAAAGCACGCCATTGCGAAGAATACAAAAAAGTTGATTCATCAAACACTCCACGTTTTGAAAAATCATGGGTATCTATCGAACCTTATTCGATTTTCGTTAACAATGATAGCATTTTTTTATTCTTTTTAGTTATAACCTCTGTTTTTTGATGCACTTGGTTGAATGAGCAATCTTTCTATATACTGCGTAATTGAAAACAAATGGATGTTTTTAATGTGCCAATGAGGTAGCATCATATAAGTATTTGTTAGCAACATTAAAGGGGATTACCCGGTAAACTATTTGTTTTTATGATGCTCAATTTGTTTTATTTGTTTATGTAGATGTTCAATGGTTGTGGGAAGAAGCACTTGAGTTTGAAAAAATATACTCAATACAAGACCTGAAAAGTATGTCTGGCTGTGCTGATTTTTATGTTGAATTTCCAGCATAAATAACTTTTGGACAGCTTATAATGCGACATAAAAATTGTTGTTTTGACACAATGTTTACATGATGGTTTTTAATTTTTTTTGCCAACAGAATTCTGGGTCTTTAGACGTCGTGGTACTTCTAAAAAACAACAAGATCAGGAGCCTCACGAACTTGAAATATGAAGGTAAGTACAAGTTGTAGAACACACAACCATATAAGGAACTATATGTATTAAATTATGAATGTAACTTTCTTTATCCATCATGTGCAAAAATGTTTTCATAATGATGATCATGTACAAATAATTATTGGACATCTTGAATGTGTATGAGAAGGAACAAAAAAGTATCAATGTACTATGAAATTTATCAATAGGTAAATTTCAGTAAGCTTAAAAGAATAGCGTGCAGTATTAGTGATTGAGATTGACATCATTGATTTGAGCATCATTCATGATGATTATATCTTGCAAGTTGTTAGACCAAAGATTATATGGGTCGACCATTGTATACATGGGCCGTACCCGTTAGGTTATGATTAGTTACTTTGTTATCAAGTAATTGTATTAGTATATATACATATACTATCTAATGTATATGACAGTACTGCTTTTTCTGATCCAGTGAAATATCGACAAGTAGTGGGTGCTTTACAATATGTTACCTTGTCTCGGCCTGACATAGCTTTTGTCATTAACAAGGTATGTCAATATATGCATGCTCCGACCGAGAATCATTGGTCTGTTGTTAAACGGATTTTACGTTATCTTCATGGTACGGTAGAACATGGTATGCTCATCCGCCGTTCTTCTGGTTCTACTCTTCAAGATTTTACTGATGCGCTATGGAAAGGTGGTCCTGATACTTCTCTTGAAGCTTTCTCCGATGCTGATTAGGCTGGGGATTCAGATGATCGACGGTCCACGGGGGGATTTTCTATATATCTTGGTTCAAACCTTATATATTGGACCGCTCGTAAACAACGTACAGTTTCACGTTCGTCTACAGAAGCCGAATACAAAGCTCTTGCTGACACAATTGCTGAGCTTACATGGCTTCAAGCTCTTCTTCATGAGCTTGGTATTCGTTGTTCTTCAACGCCTATACTTTGATGTGACAATGTTGGTGCAACATACTTGTCAGCTAACCATATCTTTCATGTACGTACAAAACACGTGGAAATCGACTATCACTTTGTTCGGGAAAAAGTTGCTCAAGGGGATCTTCGAGTTCAACATATATCAACACATGATCAAATTGTAGATATATTTACAAAGCCATTACCAACTCCTCGATTTCTCTTTCTAAGATCCAAGCTGCAGGTTGTTGCCCGTACTTAGCTTGCGGGGGCGTGTTAGACCAAAGATTATATGGGTCGACCATTGTATACATGGGTCGTACCCGTTAGGTTATGATTAGTTACTTTGTTATCAAGTAATTGTATTAGTATATATACATATACTATCTAATGTATAATTACAATTACAATAATACAAATCCTTTGAGGTTTTATACAGGTTATATATGTGAAAACAATTGCACGTGCCATTCACCCATACATGGCTATAATGAAGAAGGTGTTTATTTTAGTCGTGCATCTTAATGTATAATTTGTTTCATGTAGATTCATGTAAAGGATTTATCTGGAGATGATTGGGTGCAAAGATCACAGAAAGGTTGATCAACTACATGATAATCAGTACAAGTGGGTACCCTTGGGTAAAGATACAAGGTCTTAAATAATTAGACTTTACACACATGTTAGAAACTTGATGAGACAAGAGAACAAATAGAAATTTTAGTGTTTTAGGTTGAAGATCTTTAATGGTAAATTTAAAAATCTTCATCAAAGACATTATCAGTGGACGTTTCCTAACACAAAGTTAAGAGAAAATTTGAGGCTTTTAGTTGCTGAAATTTTGTTGTCAACATACATATCTTTTAACAAACCTATCAGGTACAGTTTCATTATGATTCTCTTGCCTTAATGAATGGTTTATATATAAAAATGAAGAAACAAATAATAAGAAAAAGAGGTTGTAGTTGATAAAAAAATAAATCGATGGGCTTATGATCGTTCTCTTACATGGATCTTCCTACATAATTATTGACTAATATTTGGTACTTTATTTTGGAAAAATGATTGTTGTGAAGCAATAATAACGTACTTTGTTGCTATGAGAACCGGCATACAATTCATCTTAGATCTACTCCTTTGCAAGATTCTCTAACGACACATGCCTAATCTATATTATTACACTCACTATAGGTTTTAAACATGATCAAAAGCTAAAGAGGAAGTCATCTTTTTTCCTTATTAGGATGTAAAATCGTGGATGGGAGAATGTCTCACAAGATTAAATAAGGGGCCTCACAGTATCTACCTTGAGTTATATCTTGAGACCAACCATCTGTCATCAGGTATAATACAATTAGTCTCTCCTTTTTTCTTATTAATTTTTGCACACATCTACATACATGTTACACATAAATTGTTACATGTAGACACCTCAGTCTTTAAAATGTATAGAAGAAAAGCTCTATCTGTAGGTTGACAGGGTGATCAACGATCATTGACCCAAAGTGCACTACCATGTCAAGGTCTTTGTTAGAGAATAAAATAGAATAGTATATTTTACATTATTATTTAACACTTCATACTCAACTAACCGTATATGTTCGGGTCTTTTGGGACACAATGATGTGTACATGTGTTAAGATGGACATGTAATGGGTCATCTTTGGCACGGTTTACAAAAGTCCAGGCACAAAATTTTTTTTATTGTCAATCTATTTTTTTAATTAAATCATGTTAAAAACAACGCAATTAAGAACAATACACTTCAGTCAACTTTAGGCATTCAACAATCAAAGTAAGTGTTTGAACCAAGTGACCAGATTAAGAACCGATAGAAATGCCATTAGTTCAAGTAGGCTACAACAATTTGAACCAGCTAACCTCTTCTTATATGATGTAACAGATATAATATCATATGTCATACTGCTGCATGATTTATTTAAAGTGCTGCGATGAACTGATGATTCACGGACTAAATTATGGCCAAATATATGCAGAGAAATGTAACTTACATGTCATCTTAAATTGAGTACTTATGCTATATAAAGTTGTTGTGATTTCGTTGCATTCATTGTTAGTGAAGATTATTTTGTTTACAAGAGAACTGAGACTCACAATGAAATAGTTTTATGCTGGATACTTGGAATCTTTTTGTAAGCTTAGGATAGCATAATGAAATAGTTTTTAGTTGGATACGATTCTTTGTTCTTTTTTTGATATTGTGAGAATAATTGTTTTATCTTCGGTGTTCGTTAATCAAGTTAGTATTTCAAATGTTGTACATGAGGTAATAGTTTTTATATCAAATGCTACAATAAATCCCGTGTATAAAGAAGTTTATATAGGTTGAGTGCATTTGTTAGTTTCTATTTTTTCACGATAATGCATATGTATTTTTTTCTTTTACGATTGTGACTCACATATTTTTAGTGTGCATGCACTATATTAAGTTTAACGGTATCTCAAAAACTATATTAATACTTTATATCATGAAGAATTTTTGAAGCTAGCCGTCCGTGGGACGGGCCTTGAGACTAGTTTTTATATAAAATAAAGTTACAAAAAAACATTGAAAAAAACACATAAAAATTAGTAGTATGTAATACATACCTACCTAAAGTCTAAAATAAACCCAGCCCAAGCCCAAAAATACCCTAACCCAAAAAAAAAAAGTCTACTTAACAACCACCATCTTTATTCAAAAAAAAAAACAACCACCATCTTCTTTCTTGTTTGTACCTGCAACAATAACAAAAATAAAACCTTTGGCTGTTAGACTACAGATGTTGATTTATTTTTTGTTAGGGTCACCATAGCATATACCAATACTATCGATGCGCCTGATGATGAGAAGGTTATTATAGGCATATGCTATTGTGATCCAAACGAAAAATAACTAGATCTGCTTGTTAATGTAATACCTTTTCAGTATCTTAGTGTAACTAGAAGCTTGTGTTTCGTAAAAACGGTTGTTACGTTTTAAATGTAATTACATTTTAAACAGTTCGTTGTTAGGAATATAGAGTATCGAAAATTATTTATGTCTAGTATGTCTATTAATCGTATTACTGATGTTTTGTTTTTTTAAATGTAATTACATTTTTTGGCTTGTGTTTGTAAAAGCCGTTGTTCAGTATGTATCGAGTATCAAAAGTTATCTATGTCTAGTAGGTTTCTAACATTTGGAATTTATCATATTATATGTTGTTTTCACTACTAAATAGTTAATGTGTTAGTTATGTAATATTTTGTTGATCGGTTATTTATCGTAAAATCCATGGGTTAAACATCAAAATTTTGTACAAGAAACTGATGACTGTAAGATCTTGTTTCATTATTGTTGTTAGGTAACATATAAAATTATGTATGTGTAGAATGAAATTATCTAACATAACATGTCTATTGTAACTTGTTAGTCACTGTAACTTGGAAAGTAAATGATGATCAATGTGTTGTTTATTGTAGTAAGCTGTTATGTTATGTTTTGTAAAGCACTTGATTTGTATTGTTGGCTGAATCAGAATCCTATTATTAAAGCAAGACACTGTAAACAATTTACCACACATCATATACTTATTCATCGTTATTGGCTTCACTAGTAGTTAACGTTTCTTCCTTTGTAATTGTGGCTGCGTTTCTGATAGCTCATCAGCAACCGCTGCAGGCTCAGCGGGTTGGGCTGCTGTGGACTTGGCAGGTTGAGCTGCGCTTGTCTTTGTGGGTTGATCAGCAGTTGATGGCCTGGGGGCAATTTTTGGGGCTTTGAATGGTCCAACTTTTGCATATTTGCTCATGAACCCCGTCTCTCATTAAGGCATCAAGTTCGAATAATCCAAGACCAGTGATGTACTCCATTTCTTCAAACGGCATTTTAGCAAGAGCTCTGCTACATCTTTCCCGAAAAACAACACTTAATGAACACCTGGTCCACAAAACATCCTGAAAGATACAACATTCAGTTAATATTTATAGGATTAGCACAAAAACACTTGTTCTTCAATTCATTTCTTTCAAGAACACACAGAATACACGTTTTTGCTTCTTATTCCTCGTTCTATACGTGTGAACAGAATTTCTTACTGAAACAGCATAACTCCTTATGACGATGTTAATATAGATGCAGTGGTTATGAAGGGTTTTAGGTTGCTTAAAATTATTATAAATGATACTATGTTTTTGTATGTAGTTCAGTTTACGCATTAGAAATGACTATTATCTCACAAATCTTGCAATAAACATTCATTTTAAACTGTTTTCTCTATACAAATCATATGTTACTTATAAGTGATAATTCTTGAATGTTCAGTACACAATTTGATAATAAGTTATACACCAGTAATAAGTACATAATTTTAAGTAGGGGTGTTCACGGGTCGGTTCGGTTAGTTAGACGATTTTGACTATCCATCACGGTTCGGTTAGTTAAATTTACTATCCGTAACCGAACCGTACAAGGCGGTTAACCGGACATACGGTTAACCGAAATGAGCGGTTACCCACGGTTCGGGTCACGGTTAACCATTATATAAGTTTAATAAAGTTTTAGTTTATAAATAATAACACTGTTTAGAACATAGAATGTCGTTTTCGTATAATTCAACGACATTAAATAGATAAAAATCATATAAAAATTATTTCGTTACAAAAAAGTACATTAGAATATTCATAAATAACATATTAACCAAAAAAATATTTATTCGATATGTATAAACTACGATCACATTAATTAAATTTACACATACATGTTTAATACATGTACTATAATTTGAATATTTAGTTAAAAAATTTCATGTATATAAAAGTAGGGTACTAATACGATTAATACATGTACTATAATTTGAATATTTAGTTAAAAAATTTCAAGTATAATATGTGCGGTTCGGTTCGGTTAACCACATATATCTAAAAATGAAAACCGTAACCGAACCGTTATAAGCGGGTTTTTTTTGTTTCGGTTTTTTTCGGTTTCGGTTTTTTCGGTTTCGGGTCTTTTCGGTTTCGGATTGAGCGGTTCGGCTCGGTTCGTCGGTTTCTCGGTTTTTTTGAACACCCCTAATTTTAAGCATTATACCATTTCACATGCAAAAACTGCATGTTATACACTCGAAAACAAGTAAAAAGAAGTTAAAATAAATCCTTTGCTCTCCAAAACTTATAGGACCAAGGTTAGTTATGAAGCGGGTTCGGTCCACAAGGAACTAACCGACGCGACACCACATGGATCATCGGATGTTCTTTGTTAGCGAGATTTGGGTTGACATGAAAATGGTGTTTGAATGCCGAGACAAAACTGGCTCGTATTCTCTCTTCACGAGCTGAATCATCAACAATGTTCCTGCAATTTGACATTTGCACTGATGTCACCAGCAAGATCATAAGCACGAGCAAGAAATATAATTGAATCTTCTTTTTTCGAAAAGGTCGAAGATAAAGTATAAAGTCAAAAGATCTTGGAAAATGGAATGTGAAGGTTTCAACTTGCACAACTCACTGTTGTGAGAAGATACTTTATATATATGAACAGTGTATGCAGAAAAATATCATAGAAAACTGCATTGCTTTATTCAACAAAAGGGAGGGCTATATATAGCCTTACACACTAAACATGGGGAACACAAAAACAGGAACAAACTCTGAAACGTTACCACCTAAAGACTAGGCATTTCAACTCACCCACTCTCCTAGTCTATCCTAAATACCTGGTAAGTACATACCAATTCAAACTCATATTATTTGACTCACTAACTTAACTAAATACTGGAATACTAAAGTGACTAAAAGTGATCCAGTCAAGATTATAACCAACAATCACCCCCTTAATCTTGACTTCCTTCCTCACAGCAGTGTCGGTTCATCTTCCTCGATCAAGTTGGCTTCATTGTGGTTGCTCTTCCATTTAGTACACTCCCTTGCGAAGTGTCCCGGTATTCCACACTCGTAGCATCTAAACGTGCTCTTGTCACCTTGACCCGAACTTCTTCCACGTCCTCTTTCTCCTCTGCCAAAACCTCTTCCCCGACCTCGTCCTCCTCTAAAGGACTCACTGCTAGTAAACAACAGCCCCCCTTGCTCTTCATCCTTCTCATCATGGCTCTTTAGTCTTTCTTCATATGCTTTGAGCCTCCCCACAGCTTCTTCAAACGACATGGTTTCGATCTCCGAATATTGCTCTATAGAAGCAATGATTGGTAAATATTTTTTCGGGGCTGAATTCAAAAGCTTTCTCACCGCCACTTCTTCTTCAAGCCTTGAATCAAGACTCTTAAATTTAGCCATGATCCCTCCAATCTTGCCAGAAAAGTCGTTGATAGACTCGTTCTCCTTCATCTTTAACAACTCAAGTTCACTCCTTAGAGTTTGCAGCCTTGCTTTTTGGACCCGATCTGCTCCTAAATATCGAACCCGAATCGACTCCCATACATCTTTAGCATCTTTGTGCTTTGCAACCTGTAGGAGTATATCATCCGGTAATGTTTGAAAAATTATAGCTTTGGTAGTGTAGTTCTTTTTCTCATCTACCGCTGCCCCGGTTACCAAATCGATGGACTCCCAAAGACCATATGCCCTCAACACTGTCTCAACCAAAATAGACCACGAGGTGTAATTGGTTTCGGTCAGTTTAGGACATTGAAGTGGTGCATTACTACCTTGCTCACGGATTGTCAACGTGCCTGATTTATCTCCCATTCTTGCTATCTTTCTTGCTATCTTGCTTCGTCTTCCTTGCTTTTGCTATCTCTTCTTGCTGCGTTTTCTTGCTGCATTTTCTTGCTATCTTGCTTGATGTCTTGCTTGCTATCTTGCTCTTCTTATCTTGCTTGTTGTCTTGCTATCTTGCTCTTGCTCTTGCTCTTGCTTTCTTGCTGCGTTCTTGTGATCACCCGCTGTGACCAAGACCTTGTTACTTGCTTTTGTTCTTTGACACCTGATTACACATAAGATGCAATCATCACTTTCTTGCTCTCCACACTAGGTATGAACCGTTAAGGCTCTGATACCACGTGAAGGTTTCAACTTGCACAACTCACTGTTGTGAGAAGATACTTTATATATATGAACAGTGTATGCAGAAAAGTATCACAAAAAACTGCATTACTTTATTCAACAAAAGGGAGGGCTATATATAGCCTTACACACTAAACATGGGGAACACAAAAACAGGAACAAACTCTGAAACGTTACCACCTAAAGACTAGGCATTTCAACTCACCCACTCTCCTAGTCTATCCTAAATACCTGGTAAGTACATACCAATTCAAACTCATATTATTTGACTCACTAACTTAACTAAATACTGGAATACTAAAGTGACTAAAAGTGATCCAGTCAAGATTATAACCAACAGAATGTGGTTTCAGGTGCTTGAAGCAGAACGTATATATATAGGCAAAGTTCACATTTGTCAACGCCACGAGCCAACGATTCCGTGAGTAATAGTCTATTCTCATAGCATCATACATATGGAACCTGGAAAATAGAAATGCTGAAAATGATTTTATAAGGCTGACTTCATAGATTATATATATGTGTTATGTTTAGTCTTCTATTAGCCTAAGTCTATTGTCAAGCTTCCTAATTACTTAGTCGAATAAAAGGTCGGTTGGTCGCTTGTGTCCCAAGCCCAACCCGTAGGTTTCTTTCCTTGTAATCGGAACCGACTTCCCCCCTCATCTCTATAAAAGGGGATGAGGGGGAGGGGATTATGTACGTCATTCTTTCAATAAACTAATCCGAGTCGATAAGGGATTTACCTTGTGTTTACTTTTCTGTCGATTCTCTTGTGGGTTTGTCTTCACGATCGTGTATTTCGCATCTAGTAATCAGGGTTGTAGGGATTAAACCCTACAAGTGGTATCAGAGCTTTGGTTCGCAAAGGTTGGTTACTAGGGTCGATCGAAGAGGAAGGGTTCTTGGTGATCGGATTTAGATCGTCAAGGTAAGAGCAACAGAAGATCGATTTGATAAGGGAGGTTGGTTTTCGGTTTTGAAGATCAACGAGATCTACCATTCTTCTTTCTTTTCGATTATTTGTGTAGCAGGTTACAGAGGTAATAAAGGAAGAACTGAAGAAGACGTAGATTACTAGATTGAGAGGCTTTTGTTTATTAAAAGTCAAACATCTATTGTGACGGCCTAGATAGTATTTCTGTTGGATACTTGTTGGATACTTGTTTTGTATCAATTTGGGTATTACACATATTGGGTCATACATCAAATTTTGGTTCTTATTTTGGTTTTGGTATAAAACAAAATTAAGAGTATACAATTTGAAGGTTTTACACAAGGTGACTTCGTAATTCGTGATTGTGAGGTTTAATATATCACAAGGTTTAGCGAGTTATCGAATGGTCTTTGTCGGTTTGTGATTGTGAGGTTTATCACAAGGCTTAACAAATCAACAAAGGGATAAAGAATGACAGGAGCCAAGTTTGACATCGAGAAATTCGATGGAACTGGTGATTTCGGGTTATGGAGAATCAAAATACGTGCTTTATTAATCCAGAACGGATGTGAAGCAGCTCTGGAGGTTTTACCCACGAATATGGAAGCTGAAGAGAAATCTAAGCTTGATAAGAAAGCTCATAGTGCCATGATTTTATGTTTAGGTAACAAGGTCTTGAGGGGTTACCGGGGAGACGACTGCAGCGAGGGTTTGGTCAAAGCTCGAGTCTTTGTACATGACAAAGTCATTGGCCAACAAGTTGTACCTGAAGAAGAAGTTGTATACATTATACATGCCGACTGGACGAAAGATTTCTGAGCATATAGATGAGTTCAACAAAATCGTTCTTGATTTAGCAAATATTGAGGTAAAATTCGAAGATGAAGATCTTTCTTTATTGTTACTCACGTCTTTACCAGCATCATACGAACACTTTGTGGATACCTTGCTTTATGGACGAGAAGATTTGACTTTGGAGGACGTGATGGTCACACTAAATTCAAAGGAAATCAAAGAAAGGTTCAAGGCGAAGGGGGATGATGGTGAAGGGTTATATGTGAGAGGAAGATCTGATTGCAGAAATTCGCATCAGTCAAAGGGAAAGTCAATATCAAAGTCTCGAGGTGGAAGACTCAAATGCTTTATTTGCCAATCTGAGGAGCACTTGAGAAGAGACTGTCCAAAGAATAATCGCAAGAAGTCAAAAGGTTACGTCAAGAAAGATGATCAACGAGCTCCAGTGGTTCGATTTACGATGATTCTGAGGTGATGACGGTGATGAGTGCAGAAAGACTGCAAGACTGGATCATGAATTAGGGAGGTTCATATCACATGTCACCCAAGTTAGATGTATTTTTTGATTTACTGGAATACGATGGGGGCATCATACTGTTAGGCGAAAACATGGAGTGCAAGATCAGGGTATTGGCAAGGTAAAGGTACAACTGAAAGATGGGTCAAGTTTTGTGTTCCACAATGTGAAGTACATTCCTGAACTGAAAAGAAACTTGATATCACTGGGAACTCTTGAAAAAGAGGGATATACCATAAAATTGCAGTCGGGCAAAGTCAAGGTGATTAATGGTTCTAGGGTTATGATATATGGAACCCGAAGGGAGAACTGTGTGTACTCTTTGGATGGCCATGCAGTAGCCGGTGAGCTTCATGCTAGTGTTGAAGAAAAAGACAGTCTTGTGTAGGTTTGGCATAAAAGACTGGGACATATCAGTGAGGCAGGACTACAGGTGCTAGAAAAGCAGGGTTTGTTTGGCAAGAGGAGTCTAGGTAAGCTCGATTTTTGTGAGAGTTGTGTTCTGGGAAAGTCACATCGAGTCCGTTTCGGTGTAGGAAGACACACTACTCAGGGAGTGATAGACTATGTTCATTCAGACTTATGGGGTCCGTCTCAGGTGGAATCATTACGAGGTAAGAGGTATTTCTTATCTATTGTTGATGATTATTCTATGAGGGTATGGGTTTATGTTCTCAGGTTCAAACACGAAGAATTTGAGAAGTTCAAAGAGTGGAAGCAGTTAGTAGAGAATCAGACTAGGAGGACGGTTAAGAAGCTTAGGACGGATAATGGTCTTGAGTTTTGTAACCGGGAGTTTAATCAGCTATGCACTGAGAGTGGGATTGCTAGACATTTGACAGTTGCTGGGACGCCGCAGCAGAATAGGTTAGCAGAACGGATGAACAGAACTCTCATGGACAAGGTACGCTGTTTATTAATACAGTCTGGATTGCCTAAGACCTTCTGGACAGAAGCGACATGTACGGCCTCATATCTTATAAATAGGTCACCATCGACAACGATTGAGAAGAAGACACCTATGGAGATGTGGTCGGGACATCCTAGTGATTATGGGATGTTGAGGTTTTTCGGTTGTGTCGCGTATTCACATGTTAAACATGGTAAGCTCGAGCCGAGAGCGGTAAAATACGTTCTTTTGGGGTATCCTGAAGGTGTGAAGGGGTACAGACTATATAGGCTTGATAATGAATCACCTAAAATAGTCACAAGTAGGAACGTGGTCTTCAATGAAAGTGTCATGTACAAAGACACACTGAAGGATTCTGGTGCAGGAAAAGTTAAGTATGTTGAGGAATTACAGGTTGAGGTGGAACTGCAGAGGTTAAATAATCATACGCCTGAGGAAGACCAGGCTGGTCAGGAAGATCAGACAGATCAGGAAGACCAGACGGATCAAGAAGATGGCTATGATGAAGGTACAGGAGTTCAAGAAATTTATCATCCATCGGATCTCACAGATTATCAATTGGTTCGGGATAGAGAGCCAAGGACAAGAACGAAGCAGCGAGGTTTCAGGATGAGAGTAATATGGTTGCTTACCCGTTTTCTGCAGCAAAGGAAGAAGATACTCATGAACCATTGACATACCAGGAAGCAGTTGCTTGTGAAGACAATTCTAAGTGGAAAGATGCTATGAAAGAAGAGATGGATTCTCTGAAGAAGAACAAGACCTGGGTGTTAGTAGATCATCCAGCTGGGCAAAAGCTGGTGAGCTGCAAATGGCTGTACAAAATAAAGGAAGGGATTGAAGGTGTTCAAAAGCCTAGGTACAAGGCAAGGTTGGTGGCTCGTGGATTCACACAAAGAGCAGGTATTGATTACAATGAAGTATTTTCGCTGGTAGTTCGACACACATCTATTCGGGTTATACTTGCATTGACTGCGTGTAAAGATTATGAGCTGGAGCAGCTTGATGTAAAGACGACGTTTTTACATGGAAATCTTGAAAAAGTGATCTACATGAGACAGCCACCAGGATTTAAACAAGGTAACAAGGTATGTTTGTTAAAGAAATCTCTTTATGGTTTGAAGCAGTCACCTAGGCAATGGTACAAGAGGTTCGATGAGTATATGCTGAGCAACGGGTTTAAGCGTAGCAGTTACGACAATTGCGTATATTACAGGAGTTATGCACAAGGGGAATATATCTATCTATTGTTATATGTAGACGATATGCTGATTGCTTGTAAAAGCAAGGCTGAGATCGCGGCTACCGAGTCTTTGCTTAAAAGAGAGTTCGACATGAAAGAACTCGGGGAAGTAAAGAAGATTCTTGGTATGGAGATCGTCAGGGATCAGAGTCGCACGATTGTGATGTTGTCACAATCCGGGTACATTTCTAAAGTTTTAAACAGGTTTAGAATAAACAATGGGAAATTGGTAGAGATGCCATTGGGTGGGCACTTCAAGCTGTCGTTGAAGGATTGTCCGGTTAGTTATTGTGATGTTGAAAGAATGAGTAGGGTGCCATATGCAAATGCGGTTGGGAGCTTAATGTACTTGATGGTGTGCACAAGGCCAGACATAGCGTATGCAGTAAGTATAGTTAGCAGATATTTGGCGAATCAGGGTAAACTCCATTGGGAAGCAGTGAAGTAGATTATGAAATATTTGCAGGGTACTGTAAACGTGGATTTGGTGTATGGAACAAATCATGGCAACCATGTGGACGTAACAGGTTTTGTTGATTCAGACTACGCTAAGGATCCGGATAAAGGTAGGTCTCTCACTAGTTACGCATTTTTAGTACAGGGATGTGTTGTAAGCTAGAAAGCAACGCTACAACACGTGGTGGCTCTTTCAACTACAGAGGCAGAGTATATGGCCCTTACGGAGGCTATGAAGGAAGCTATTTGGCTAAAGGGACTCTTGGAAGAGTTGGGCGTGAAACTTGACAATGTTGCAGTTAATTGTGATAATCAGGGTGCGATTCACTTATCGCAGAATCATGTTTTTCATGAACGGACAAAGCACATCAATGTACGTTATCACTTTATCAGAGAAGTCTTGGAAGCAAAGACGGTTGAAGTTCTGAAGGTGGGTACTGAACACAATGCTGCGGATGCCTTGACGAAGGTGGTACCTGGACGCAAGTTACAACACTGCTTGGAGTTGTTGAGTGTTGGGATAGGCTAATTTAAGCCTAAGGTGGAAATTGTTATGTTTAGTCTTCTATTAGCCTAAGTCTATTGTCAAGCTTCCTAATTACTTAGTTGAATAAAAGGTCGGTTGGTCGCTTGTGTCCCAAGCCTAACCCGTAGGTTTCTTTCCTTGTAACCGGAACCGACTTCCCCCTCATCTCTATAAAAGGGGATGAGGGGGGAGGGGATTATGTACGTCATTCTTTCAATAAACTAATCGGTGTCGATTAGGGATTTACCTTGTGTTTACTTTTCTGTCGATTCTGCTTGTGGATTTGTCTTCACAATCGTGTATTCCGCATCTAGTAATCAGGGTTGTAGGGATTAAACCCTACAATATGTATGACTTATTTGCATAGTTGACATATATTTAAAATAACTAATCAACAATTCATGTAAGTCTTGATTCATTGTACAAAGGAGAATGTATTGTACGAAGTTGACTTGTGAATGGATTACGAAATCAATGTTGGTATTAACCATTCAGCGACACATGGAGGTTAATCATTTGCATTAAAAAATCTTCAAAGCTAACATGGAGCTCAATATGTCACCATAGATAATCTTAAGAAGGCGGCTTTGTTGGTCACCAACTATAACCTTCAAGTTTCAAAAATAGAAGCATCAGTAGGTTTATCCCTTAACACGAAAGTTTCAAGATTTGCATATTACCCAATTGAGTTTCACTTAACTACTAAATTGTCGTTAAAAAACCCTTCAAAGCTATAACAGGGAAGCTCACATCTAGATTTAAGCACAATCAGAACTTTTATGGTTCGGTTTAGTTCCTTCAAAACTTTTTTATACATGGTTCTTTGCAATTTGTAACATCAACCAAGTTGGCGAGTGGTTATGTGTTTTGAACTTTTGATGTCTTCGTAAAAGGTTACAAGCAAGGCTCCTCGTATGAGGCCTCCACGTATTAGGCACATCTTAAAGTGTAACTAGAGAAAGGGTAAGAAACAATCACGGGGATATCCTGGTAAAACTAGAGTACATGTGAATTAAAAACTCGCCGAGTAACTTGATAAAAAAAAGAATTCTCATTGATTTACTTCTTTGTAATCACTAATCATGATGCACTTTTAATGATTTGGGACTTGCTTTACCCATTCAAACCCGCATTTAATTATATTTCGTCTAGATTTATCTCATACACAATCACCTGTTGAGTAAACATATCATATTGATCTTCTAAAGTATCTTTGTAACCTAATGCTTAAGGCATCTATCATTCACCAAGTATACATGCTTCTAAATTAACTTAATGTTGTCATTTGTCAAGGCTTGGTGCCGGCATGAGAGAAATGAGGTCAATGCTAGTTAAGCACTTCAATTGTGATTTTTAATCTAACGTGACGAAATTTCTTATTTACGGGACTGTTATCCGGATGAATGTATGAAATTGTACCTATACCAGATCAATCACAGTCTTTTCGGTACAAGTTTTAAAGAGTGAAATGCACTTTTCATACCTGTGGTATGTCCAGATTACATATATAGTAACTGGTCTTTCGAAATTGCAGGCGGCCTACCTGGTCTTCCATTAAGTGTTCAATTAGCTACTTTGACCATAACGATTGTTAAGCGTTGACTGTTAAGTTTCGTTGCTACAGGGCTAATTTTGTCCTTTTCCTATTTTTGACTGTTGCACCATTACTAACACACATCCTCTATATAATCTAACCCAAAACCCATTCACAGCTATCATTTGTTCATCCCCAAATCAAGTGTTATAAACATAAACCCTAATTAAAGTCATCACAGCCTCCATTTACGCCTTACTATTTTTTTCTCAATCAGATCTTTGAGCAACATAAACCCTAATCATAACATGGACATGGTTAATTGTCATTGTGGTCAGCGATCTGTGGTTCGTACCTCTTGGACTGATAATAATCCAGGGCGTAGGTTTTGGAGTTGCTCTCAATTTGTAAGTTTTATTATTATAAGTGTTCTATGAATGTATTATTTCAATTATTACAACATCTAATTCTTGATTATTGTAGGTTAATGGTTGTGGTTTTTTCTTGTGGTATGATCCTCCCATGTGTGCTCGTTCAAGAATGATCATTCCTGGGTTATTAAGGTCACGAAATGAACTACAAGAATTAGTGAACTCAGTCACAAATGCCAACAGAAGACTTAGGATTTATATAATTTGTAGTTGGTTGTTGTTTGTTGTGTTTATGTTCATGTAATTGATTTTTCTTGTGAACGTTTATGAATGGAATTAATGAAGCATGTTTTTAATTGAATCCTTTGTTGCTTGTTGTTTGTTGATATAACATGTCTGGATACCCAGTTTGACAGAAACATAATACAAACATAAACTTAAGTTTGACAGTGTTCAAACACTTAAGTTTGACACAAATACAAACAGAAACATAAGTCAAACAGAAACATAAGTTTGACACAAATAATACTTATCTTACAACATAAAGTGTTCAAACACTTAAGTAAATAAAAGTACTAGGGATAACATAAGTTTGACAGAAACATAAGTCAAACAAGAGTACTTGTCTAAACATAATACAAACATAAACATAAGTCAAACAAGAGTATTAGTTCAAACTTAATACAAACAGAAACATAAGTTATTAAACCATCATTGAGTGTATTTTGGATTTGGAATCCTGATTCTTTTCATTGTTGCACCATCAGCAGATCCTTGAGCTCTTACAGGTTGGCTAGAAGATCCTTGAGCTCTCTTAGCATGCTTTGCTGAATGAGTCCCTTGACTTGCATTAGGTTTTCTAGCCTTTTTCATGCCTACATCTTCATGTGGTTGACTAGTTCTACCCCTTTTGGCACCAGCTGCACTTGTTTCTGCTTGGTTGGAGGATGAATTACCTTTACAACTTCTTGAGTTGTGACCAGTACCCATACACTTTAAACAAGTTACCAACTTACATTTCCTAGACAGCTTTCCATCCTTAACCATTTCAAGCTCACCTGCACTTTTCTTCCTATTTTTTTGTGGCCTCCCTATTTTTGGAACAGTTTTTGGAGGAAACAATGTAGTTGGACAGTCAAATTTCTCCTATTTTTGCCTTCCATTAACAGGATTCACCTTAAAAGAATACACTTCCCTCCATGTTTCCAGCTTATATGACCTATGGACCCAATCTTCTGGCAACCCTACATCATTACCATGGTCTATCATATCATGAATACAAGCTACTGCATGTTTACAAGGAATACCTGAGACTGCCCATTTCCTACAACTGCATACTCTTTCTGTAATGTTAACAACAACTTGTTCCCCTGTTCTCTTGCACGTAACTTGATACAAGTCTGCACCATTCCAGTCCACAGTACATTCAACAGATTTTTCCTTAATTGCACTAAAAATACTACTAACAGCTGGTGTCAAAATCCCCTCACTTTTTTCTATGACATTTTGTACTATAATTATCCTCTTCATTAAGTACCCCCTTACATACTCTAAACAGGAAATTATGGGACTGTCCCTTGCATCCAATAACTGCCTATTAAAAACCTCACACACATTGTTTATCAACAAATCACAGTTTGCCCTACCTGTTATAAAATGGAAAATTATCAACATTATCAACATTATGAACTAACTGATATATATTGACAGAAAAGTAGACTTACCAGAAAAGTGGGATCTGCTCCAATGCTCAGGTGAGATCTTGTTCAACCAATCATATGCCCTTTTGTTGAATTTCTTTAAGGTTTCCATATGCTTTTTGAACTCCACTACAGTGCAAGCTGTTGCACAAGCCCATAACATTTGATTGTACTCATTACCTTTCCAAGTCATATTCATGTTTGTATAGATATGTCTTACACAATATCTATGCTCTGTAGCTGGGAACAATTTGTTTATAGCTGGTAAGAGTCCCTGTACACAAAAATAAATAAAGATTCTTAAAATCATAACACATAATAAATTACTTAACATAGAAAACTGATTGTTAATTTGTTTACCTTTTGCCTATCAGTGATAAATGTGAAATTTGAATTGGAGAATAACTCCAAGTCATCACCAAGGCAAGTTAAAAACCATGTCTAAGAAGATAAGGACTCTGATTCCACAACACCATAGGCCACAGGGTATATTCTATTATTTGCATCAACACCAACAGCAGTAACCAATTGACCAACATAATTTCCCTTCATAAAAGCCCCATCCAAACCAAGTAACTCTCTACCAGAAGCCCTAAAACCTTCTTTCAAGCTGCCCAAACACACATAAATCCTCCTAAACATTCTAGTGGGTGAGTTGGGATTACCTTCAGGATACACATCTATTTTAACAGTTGTGTTTGGGTTACATCTTTGTAGCTCTTGTACATAATCCCTTAACAATTCATACTGTACAGTATCATCACCTCTTATGAATTTTTTGGCTTTTGCCTTAGCCCTAAAAGCCTTTGATTGACTAACACCCAATTGAAACTTCTGTTGCATCTGTGCTTGAACAGATTTTGTTGGTATTTCTGGATTCATCATTACTATATCTTGGATGTGTTTTGACAGAAAAGTAGAAGTACAGACTTTGATTTTTCTTGACTGCAAACACTTATGTTCTTCCCTAAAAGTCCTAACCACCCACTTGCCTTTTACACCTTTAGATATGTATAAATACCAAGGACACTCTAGTTTGACCTTGACTTTTACTTCTTCATTTACCAGTTTGCCCTTTCCTTTGTCACATGATTTTACATTACTACCCTTACTATTTTCCACCCCAATATTCTGTTTTCCCTCCTTTGTTTTCAAATCCTTAACAGGTGATAAACTATCCCTATTTCTTATCTTAATCTTTGTCATTTTCTCAGCAGGCTTTGGAACAACACCAAAACACTTAGCTTGTGTTTTGTTTTTGTCATTTAGTGTCAGCATAATATTCCTTCTAGTCTCCACAGAATGGATTTTCACCTTATTCTTTCCAGCCTCTCTATTTGGAAATTCTTGTCCAACATAGAAACTTGTAGTCACATTAGAGTTGGCAGCTTCTTTTCTAAGTTTTCTAAGTGCCTTTCTCCTAGAATTCTCATTAGGATCCTCACATTCACTCTCAAAAGAATCAAAATCAATAACTTCTAAATCAGTTTCTTTCATGCTAATCTTATGATTTGGTTGTTCTATAAAGTCTCCTGCAACATCAAACCTAAACCCATCCATATGAACATCCACTTCATCAACAATGTGCTCATCATCTACCATATCAACCTGATCACATTCATCATCCTCACATTCATCACCCTCACCTAAGTTAACCTGATCACATTAATCACCCTCACCTAAGTTCCTACACTCACCATCACTTATATCTTCCTTATCTGCTTCATAATCCAAGTTTTCACTTTCATCATCATTCAAAGCTGGGTTTATTACAGATTCTTTATGCTCAACATAAATTTCCATCATCCTATGTTTACTCACATAGGTAAGCAGTTGGGTAAAATCATCATTACTAGCTAATTCCCTTATTCCAATGTCTAGACTTTTCAAAGGTACATTATACCAAAAAAACAGCTTTTCCTCAAAACCTAAACTAGCATACAAAACAGAGTGTAAAATATCCATCTTACACTTACTGATTTCGATCAAATCAACGAACGTTACCTCCCCTTCAATGTAGTTCCTATTTGGTAATTCAGTAAACCTTCCACCATGATGTATCATCATAGAAAACATGTCTGGATACGCGGCTGTAAATAATCAATCAAAACAATTAATTAAAGATTTCGAAAAAATTAATTAAATTAAAGTATAATTAATTAGGGCAATCATATTACCATATAATGCTTCATGATCAAGGGTTTCATCTTCAGCTCTAATCACCCAATAAGGTTTGTTATCAGACATTATTGGGTATTTGTGACAGTGATTGTAGGTGAAACAGTTCAAGAAGACAAGTGATGGAAATGAAGATACGGTTTAGGGTATTTGACCAATTTATATGGTAAATTTTTAAATTGGGGGAAAAAGATGTGTCGGGTTTAATTTTGGGTTAAAAAAACACGGGTCTAATTTTGGAGAAAGTTGTGTTGGGTCAAAAATAGGAAAAGGACAAAATTAGCCCTGTAGCAACGAAACTTAACAGTCAACGCTTAACAATCGTTATGGTCAAAGTAGCTAATTGAACACTTAATGAAAGACCAGGTAGGCCGCCTGCAATTTCGAAAGACCAGTTATATATATATATATATGCAATCTGGACATACCACAGGTATGAAAAGTGCATTTCACTCAGTTTTAAATCTTAAAAAGATGATAAGTGGTACAAATTGAACATGGATATCATATTGGCTTCGCAATAAACTTTTAGAAGTTATTGCGATAAATCATAATAACCATTAGGTTACTGTCAAGCAGAAACATGAGCATGGCTACATCAACTTATGGTAGCAATTGGCATCAGAGTATATCAAGTAACATCATTTCTTTTGTGGGATTCATGTCTTGATTTTCAGAAAATAGAAAATAAAATAAATCGGGTCTCTCAACAGATCTCGCTCTTATATTTGCGAAAGAACTTCACCTCTAAAGTTTATATCAACTATAAAATATCCTCATCCTACTTATATTTACTTAAAATACAAGCTTGGCTTTTCCTATCTGAATGATAAAGTGTTCGGCAAAATTTAGTTTACTCAAGTTTGATCTATATTTGAAGCTATGACAAAATTAACGCCAAACTCAAATAAACAAAACAAGATTAATAGGAAGTATTCAAATTCAACGAATCCGTTATATCAGCCATTTTGTTAACATGAGTTGACAGTATGTTCAAAATCATAAGAGGTTAAGAACTTATATTTCATTTATTCTTTCAAGCTATAAGAACATTGAAACCAAGCTCAGTTACGGTTTTTAATTGTAATGTATGAGTATATGTTTACTCGAGCATGGCGGCAACGGAATCTTACAAGTAGCTTTTTTGATGATTATATGAGCTTTATGTGTAAGTCAGTTTGTTTTTAGATAATTTGTTTCGGTCAAGAGGAAATATGATGGCTCATATCCTCTGCATTAAGTTTTAAACATACCCCGTTATAATTCGTATTTGCTCAGCAAAATTATCTTATTTCATGCCATTATAGTGTCGCGCGGTACGTTTAATTCGATCCAAAAGCTTAAATGATATTTGATTCAAGTCTCATATACTGCCATAATTCCTCAGTCCTCACAAACACGTGATAACGGCGGGTTGATCACTGATGTAGCGTGAAAAAACAAAATATCAAAGATAGATAACTGAATCTGTTGATTCACAAAGAATACCAGAAACAATCAAAGATAGATAAATTGGATCTATTGATTCCAAAGAATGCCAGACACAATCCTTCTAACTATCGTTGATTCAAAAGAATACCGATAATCAGGCAAACTCTAACAATCGTTGATTCAATGAATACCCGATTATTAAAAGAAAATTGAACAATAAACCCTAACCTGGATTCAAGTCAATTAACAAAGACTAAAAGTCTGTTTTTTTATTCATAACTTCATTATAATTCAATACAAAAAGTCCTAATTATATAGAAAAACTAAACTTGGGAAAAAAGATAACAATATTCTTCCCAGGAAACACAAAATCAGAAAAATAAATAATACATACCACAAAATAAGAAAATTAAAATAAAAGATATCAACCAATTTATTCTTGTTCCCCATCAATCACGGTGAGAGGTTGGTGGCGCGCTTTAAGGGTTCCTCTTTTTTGGTTCAAACTGAAATGCTAAAGCTTATTTTTAAAAACTAAGCTAAAGCTTATATTTTTTTTGAACAGCAAATAAAAAGCTGCTTATATTAGAAAACACATGTCTTGCAATAAATATTCATTTTGTATCTCTATATTACTTATAAGTTATAATTCTTAAATGTTCAGTACACAATACCCTTTGATACAGTAGTAAGTTATACACCAGTAATAAGTACATAATTTTAAGCACTATATCATTTCACATGCAAAAATTGCATAGTATACACTTAAAAACAAGTTAAAATAAATCCTTTGCTTTCCAAAACTTATAGGAACCAAGGTTAGTTATGAAGCGGGTTCGGTCCACAAGGAACTAACCGACGTGACACCACATGAGTCATTGGATTTTCTTCGGTAACGAGCTTTGGTTTGACATGAAAATGGCGTTTGAATGCCGAGACAAACCTGGCTCGTATTCTTTCTTCACGCGCTGAATCGTCAACAATGTTCCTGCAACTCGACATTTCCACTGATGTCACAAGCAAGATCATAAGCACAAGCAAGAAAGACATTTGAATCTTCATTTTTGAAAAGATCGAAGATAAAGTATAATATTGTCAAAAGATCTTAGAAAATGGAATGTGGTTTCAGGTACTTGAAGAAGGACGTATATATATAGCCTTATTGGCAAAGTTCACATTAGTAATAGTCTATTCTCATAGCATCATACTATACATATGGAACCTGGAAAATAAAGATGCTGAAAAATGATGTTATAAGGCTGACTTTGTAGATTATATATATGTATGACTTTTTTTGCATAGTTGACATTTATTTAAAAACTTATCAGCAGTTCGTGTAAGCCTTGATTCATGGTACAGGAGAATTAATGTTTTTATACGAAGTTGACTTGTGAATGGAATAAGAAATCAATGTTGGTATAAACCATTCATCGACACATGGAGCTTAATCATTTGCATTCAGGGACGGACTTATATGGGTGACCGGTATCACATGAGCTACACCCGATTTTAGGTTACGAAGTGCAAAAGAACGGCATGTTTTTGGTGTGTGCCACTTCAGTTTCTTTGTTAAGCTGACCTTCAAAACTTTGTTTTATACGTATATGGTTCTTTGCAATTAGTAACAACAACCAAGTTGGCTAGTGGTTATTTATGTCCTCGTAAAAAAAGTAGGCCTCTGTATGAGGCCTCCGCATATCAGGCACATATTCAAAGGTAACTAGAGAAACTAGGGTAGGAAACGATCACGGGGATATCCCGGTTATACAATGTATATCTGAATCAAAAGCTTACCATCACTACAAACTCGAAGAAAATAAAAAATCTCATTGATGTACTCTTTCTTTGTAACTAGTGTCGAATACGATGCCATTTAAACGACCTGACTTCGAAAATGTATCATATCTTTCTGAAATATCTTTGTAACCAGACAGCTAAGGCATTTATCATCTCCTAAGTGGCTAAGTGTGCTTCTAAATTATCTTAATGTTGTCAATGCTGGGTGCCGGCTTGAGAGAAAACGAAGTCAATGCTAGTTTAAGCATCTCAATTGTGATTTTTAATTATGTGTTTGTTATTGGAGTAAACTGTTCTGTTGTGTTCTGTAAAGCAGTTGTTAAGTAATTGGCCTAATGTGTTTAATTAAATTTGAGATATATTTTATAAATGTGTAATTTTTTTGTGTTATAACGTTTTGGTATTTGTAGTCGAGTGATTTAATATTTGTTTTTACTGTAACAGGATGGATTAGTTCGTGTGATGAGTTTAGGAACTACATTGGGCCAGAAATCGAGTCTGATGTAGAGAGTGATAGAGACGATGAAGATGAGGATCTTCCTGATAAAGTCATATATGTTGAGATGGTTGAGTCTGATGCAGAGGATGCGATCGCAATGTCAGGACATAATGGGTGGATTAGTAAATGTGATGGTGATCCGCGTTTGAGCTTTTAGTTTATTGTCGAAATTGTCCCAGTGAAATAAGGATGTATGGGATGTTCAGTACACATACTGTAAGTTATACACCAGTGATAAATACATAATTTTAAGCATTATATCATTTGACATGCAAAAACTGTATACTATACAGTATACACTTAAAACAAGTCAAAATAAATCCTTTGCTTTCCGAAACTTATAGGAACGAAAGGTTAGTTATGAAGTGGGTTCGGTCCACTAGGAACTAACCGACGTGACACCACATGGATCATTGGATTTTCTTCGTTAACGAGATTTGGGTTGACATGAAAATGGCGTTTGAATATCGAGACAAAGTTGGCTCGTATACTTTCTTCACGAGCTGAGTCGTCAACAATGTTCCTGCAACTTGACATTTGCACTGATGTCACAAACAAGATCATAAACACGAGCAAGAAAGATAACTGAATCTTCATTTTCGAAAAGATCAAAGATATATGGAATGTAGTTTCAGGTGCTTGAAATAAAATGGAATGACAGCTCGAACAAGAAGGCTAACAAACAAAAATATACTGTATATATCATGATAGGACACTCTTAAGTTAATTGTAACAACACTTTTTCATGTCTTCTTTTACACTATGTTCTCAAGATTTATTTTTGGGAGAAAGGAAATGATTTAAAAAGAAACTAAAATATATTTGCGTTCTTGAGATTTTTTAATAAGAGAAAAGAAAAGAAGAGAAGTGAAAATTTAAGTCATTTTAGCTACAAAATTTTCCTTCTACTTTTGAGATATTATTCTTCTCTTCCTTTCTCTTCTCGTCTCTACCTTTTGCTTCTTTTCTTTTCTAACTATTAATAACTCGAGAACATAGTGTTAATCCTCATAGTTTCATGTATGTCAATCAGTTTGGTTACAGTTTCATCATCTAAAATGCTAGATAAGCTCAACAAATTCGTCACCAATTCGGCAATACAACAACGTCAAAGAAGAAAAAATCATGTCAAATATGTACATCGTAGCGAAAATATAATACGAAAACATGACACCACATTCAAGCAATTATAAAAAGTTAGTCGTTTACATCATCTTATTTCATTCTTTATAAACTCCCTTATCTTCAACCCACGTCGAAACAAATGGGACACACGAATAGTCTATTCTCATAGCATCATACATATGGAACCGGGAAAATAAAAATGCTGAAAATTATTTTATAAGACTGACTTTGTAGATTATATATATGTATGACTTATTTGCATAGTTGACATTTATTTATAAAAACTAATCATCAAATCGTGTTAAGTCTTGATTCATGGTACACAGTAGAATGTTTTGTACGAATTTGACTTGCAAATGGATTACAAAATCAATGTTGGTATAAACCATTCATCGACACATGGAGCTTAATCATCTGCATTAAAAAACTTCAAAGCCAAAACCTTGTTCACATTTTTACTTTCCCTACTAAACAGGAAGGTTGTGAACAAGCAGTGCCGCAAGCCTTTTCATTCAATATATAAGTTCGTCCAATAACACGTAGATTTAAGCACAATCAAAACTTGTATGGTTCTTTGCAATTAGTAACAACCATGTTAATAAACATAATATCACAGAATAAGAGAGACCTTTACACCCAACCAACCACCCCTTGGTTTATTTTATTATGAATCAAAGTACAAAACAAAACAGATAAAGATTAGTCCCCAAACGGGTGCTAATCAAACGATTACAATAGAAAAGATGAGAACGTCCCAACTAGGTTGATCCGTTCTCCCTCACATACAAAGATAACTCAAACACACAGCTATACAAGATGAAGATAATCAAACTCCCAGGTCAACCTCCATGGATTTAGTGAGAGAAAGAGAGAGAGCTGCGCACACACAGATATGTGTGTGTTACGAATGAGATGATAACCAAACCCTAGTCAAAGACTAAGGTAATATAAAGAAGACTGGGCCTCAACGGTTACTAAAGCCCACCAAGATAAAAGCCCACATCCAAAACCTGAAACATAAGAATAAAACACAAAGCCAAAATATAACACAATGCAAGTATAATGCACCCTTTGGGAGATTGACAAACCAACACCCTTCCTCAATCTGACAAAGGAGAGAGCAGAAAACATCATTTACCAAACATGTTCACAAGCCTCAGCTGTTTACATAGTTTCAGGTGTTGATTAATGCCATGAGCCTTAGTAAAAATGTCAGCACTTTGATCAAGTGAAGCAACCTTGATGGTTTTGATAACACCATCCTGAACCTTTTCCCTTACCAAATGAACATCAACTTCAAAATGTTTAGCCCTCTTATGAAAAACAAGGTTGGAAGCAATATGTATAACAGAACTGCTATCACAATAAAGGTCAACAGGAAACAAGGACTTGATCCTTAGATCACTAAGCAAATTAGTGATCTAAATAACCTCACAAGTGGCACTAGCCATACATCTATACTCAGCCTCCGTTGAAGATCTGGATATTGTGGGTTGCTTCTTGCTCTTCCAAGAGACAAGAGACCTTCCAAGAAAAACACAGTACCCTGACACAGATTTCCTGGTCTTAAGACATTTGGCCCAATCAGCATCAGTGAAACAAGACACCCTTAAAGAGGCATCTTTATAGAACTGGATACCAATCCCATGAGAGTTTTTGAGGTATCTAATAACCATTAAGGCTATTTTAAGATGAGATTGAAGGGGTGCATGCATGTGTTAGCTAAGGCAATGAACATCATAAGATATATCAGGTCTGGTATGAGTTAGATAAATAAGTCTCCCAAGTAATCTTTGATATCAATAACATTTAAGAGAAATTTATCATCTTTGCTTTCATCAACAGCCAAAACATAATTTTCTGGTAATGGGGTTGCTACTGGTTTAGCAGCAAGCAAACCAAACTCATGTATGAGCTCAAGACAATACTTCCTTTGGGTCATGCAGATCCCATTGGAGTTTTCAAGAACCTCAATACCTAAAAAATACTTCATAATGCCAAGGTCTTTAATCATGAATTTGGTTTTTAGAAAGCATTTAAATGATTCAATTTCCTCAATGCAGTTACCAGTAATGATAAAAGCATCAACATAGACAAGAAGGGCAATAAACATGTTACCATTCTGTTTAGTGTAAAGAGAGTAATCAAACTTACTTTGGCAAAAGCCATGCTCAACCAAGACAGTGGTAAGTTTTGCATTCCACTGCCTTGGGGCTTGCTTGAGACCATACAAAGCTTTATTAAGCTTACACACCATACCTTTATCCTTGCAATTGAAGCCCAAAGGAAGAGTCATATAAATGTCCTCATCAAGATCACCATAAAAGAAAGCATTGTTAACATCAAGTTGAAAGAGAGGCCAATCATTAGAGACAACAATGCTAACAAGACACCTAACAGTAACTATTTTAACAACAGGACTGAAAGTCTCATCAAAATCAATGCCTTCCCTTTGATTATAACCTTTAACAACAACCCTAGCTTTAAACTTATCAACCAAGCCTAAAGACTTGTATTTAATCTTATATATCCATTTATTGTTAATAGCCTTTCTATTAGCAGGTAAATCACATAAGGTCCAAGTATTATTCCTTAAGAGGGCTTCAATTTTATTGTTCATAGCCTCAACCCACCTACTATCTTTCACAGCTTCATAGTAGGTGGATGGTTCAACAGATTGGTTAAGAGTGGTAACAAAGCAAAAGTTGGTGGTGATCAACTTAGAGTAATTAACATGCTTCTCAATACCATACTTGAGTTTACTATCAAGAACAAAGTCATTAAGCTTAGCAGGCAGTTTAGTGGGTCTACTAGACTTTCTAACAGGCTGCTCCTCATCTATAGGATGGTCCCCACTATGATCAATGAAATAATTAGAGGAATTTTCATTTTTAAAGTTTCCCTCAGAGCAGGATTGCACATTTTCACCTATGGTGGTTGCAGGGTTCTCCTCTTGATGATGCACAGGGGCATCATCAATAGTAGGGTGTACCCTACCATCCAAACTAGGTGTTGCTCTCTCATCATCATTGGGACTTACATATGTTTGGTTATCAAAAAATGTTAAGAGATCAATATCACTTGTAACAACTACATCAGTTGAGTCCTTTCCACTATTGTTTTTCATTTTGAAAGGAAAGACAGTTTCATAGAACATCACATCCCTAGAGAAAAGAATTCTTCTATTATCCAAGCTAAATAGTTTATAAGCCTATTTAAAAGAAGAATAACCAATGAGAACACATTTCTCAGACCTAGGTGTGAGTTTGTCATTGTTATTCAGACAAGTATAAAAACACAGACATCCAAAACATTTTAAATGAGAGAGATTAGGTTTTTTGCTATAGAGCAATTCATAGGGGGACCTACCATTTAAGACAGAAGAGGGGAGCCTGTTGATCAAATAAACAGCAGTTAAAATACATTTAGACCAAAAATTGATAGGAATCCTACCCTGAAACATAAGACTCCTGGCAACATTAAGCAGGTGTCTATGTTTCCTTTCAGCAATCCCATTTTGCTGAGGGGTATGAGGACAAGAGGTCTGATGGATGATACCCAGAGAAGAGAGCATAGTGTGTACTTTGTTATTGACAAATTCAGTCGCATTATCATATCTAAAGATTTTAACTTAGGTATCAAACTGAGTTTTAACAAGATTAATAAATTGAGTTAACCACTCAAAAACCTCATCCTTAGATTTCAAAAGGTAAGTCCACACATCTCTAGAGTAATCATCCATAATGGTAAGGAAGTATCTATACCCTTCCTTACTAGGAACCTTGTAAGGGCCCCACAAGTCCAAGTGAACAAGATCACCAAGTTTACTGGACTTGTGATCACTCAAGGGAAAGGGTTCCCTTGTTTGTTTAGCCTTGTGGCAAGTTTCACAAATAGAAATAATGGTATTTTTAGAAAGTTTGAGGTCATTTTTGAGAGCATTGAGAACTTGGTCAGAGGGATGACCAAGTCTACAATGCCAGATATCTTTAGAGGTGTTAAAGGTCATAGCAGTGTTAACAGTACCAAGGATCTTAGTCTTAAGGTCATCAAACAAGTAGAGCCCCCCAGATTCACTACCAGTCCCCAGGGTAGTCCCCTTAGCCAAGTCCTGAATATAACATTTATCCTCATCAAAACCAACAAACAACTTAACTATCCTTAATAAGCTTGTTAACAGACATCAAGCTAACACAATAACCAGGAACAACCAACACATCATGAAGAACAACATTATTAGAAAGTTTGAGGTCACCAATATGACTTATATTGGCAACAGTGCCATTGGGGTGACCAACAGAGATGTTGAGGTTGGAAATATCAACAACATTGAACATACCAACTGTGGAAGTGGTAAGATGTTGGGTAGCCCCAGAATCAATAATCCATCCCAAAGTAATGGTTTTAACAAGAAATTTAGAGTTCCCACAAAAAAACTTGGAAAAGTTAACAATGAACCAAACATTAGCATTAAAGAAAGAGATTCTACCTGCCATATTGGACTGAGTGTTGCTAGAGGAGTCATTGATCAGATTAAGGAGCTTCTGCATTTTTCAGTGGTGAAAGAGTTTGGAGAATTACAAGTGGAAGCTTGTTTTTCTCTAGTTTTGATATCATAATTAGCATTAAAATTGTGTTTAAAATCAGTTTGCCTTTGACTATTACCCCCCTTCTTTATGTAACCAGCAGGATAACCAATCAATTCAAAGCATCTATCAACAGTATGACCAATTTGATTGCAATGAGTGCACAAAAGATTAGGGTTAGAACCCCAAAAGTTTTTGGACCCATTACCCTTGTTGGGGGTTCTATTAGTAGCATTGGAAGTGCTTCTCCTATTTTGATTAAAGGTCTTAGCAGCAAAAGAAGTAGCATCCAATTTAGCCTCAGTATGGTCAGAGTTATCAGGAACACCCCTATGGGATTCCTATCTAGATATAGTGACATAAGCTTCCTTCACATCAGGAAGTGGATCCCTGGTGAGAAGTGCAGTTCTAACAGGCTGATAGCAGTCATCAAGACCCATAAGAAACTGCATAAGCCTCATAATTTGCTGATGCAAAACTAATTCAGAGCTAGCAGAACAAGAACATTTAACAGCACACACACATTTAGGAATCTTAGAGACAACATCAAACTCTCTCCAAAGAGAGTTCAGCCTGTGATAATAATCAGATATAGAGCTACCCCCTTGTTTAACATACCCAATCTTTTGAAGCAATTATAAACAATGGAACCATCAACCTTGTCATAAGTTTCATTAAGCTCTTTCCAAACATTAGCAGTATTTTCAGAATAAACAAGACCCATATAAACATCAATAGAAACAACATTCATAATCCAAGTAAGAACCATAGCATTGCATCTATCCCATTGAGCACACAACACATCATCAGTATAAGACTCTCTTAAACAAGACCCATCAACAAAAGAAAATTTGTTCCTATCTTGTAAAGCAAGTCTCATAGCATTGTTCCACATTCTATAATTCTACGTCCCCAACAACTTAAAAGGGACAAGGACAGAGCTACTATTATCACTATTATGAATGTGAAGTGAGTTTCCAACATCCAAATTGCTGATGAGAGCAACAGGAATGGTAGTGGTTTCAGGGGAATCCCTACCACCACCATTTCCTCCACCACCATTTCCTCCACCACCATTGGGTGGTGGGGGAGGAGCACCACTAGCACTCATAACTCACACACAGAGAGAGCAAAAAGCACACAAAACAATAAACAACAAGCAAAAAGTAGACAAAAAACCAGGACAGAGAGAATAAACCAAGTAGAACAAGACAAAAAATAATCCACAATAAACACTCAGAAGGTGAGCACCAGGAATGTCAAGCTGTGGACTGGGATTGGCCAGAGCAGGTATCCACACCAGTCAAGGCTGAAGGGTCAAGATGTTAACCAAATCCGTTTGCACCCACACACAAGACAACAGTAGCTCACAAAAGTAACCAAGAGAGAGGCAAGAAAGAAGAATGAAAGAAGACTTACAGCATAAATCAGCAACCAGAATCTATCAAAAAAGACACCCAATCTCTAGATTCACTTAGTCTAGAGGATGGGTGAGCCACCAAAGGAAACCTCCAAAAAAGTAGCAACCTAGGGTTAGCAAACCCTAGAAAAGATATACCTGTGCGTGCAAGCAAAAAATGGTAACGGCACCACCAAAGGTGATACCAGGATACCAAGTATAGAGAAAACCCCAAAAAATTAAATTAGGTTTTTAAGAAACCCTAACTTAATCTTCAAGAATTTTAAAGGCACCACCAAATAAAGTAACGGCACCACCTATTAAACCTTCCTGGGCACCACAGAGACAAAACCCCCAAAAAATAAAATTAGGGTTTGTGAAAACCCTAATAATATTTTCCAAGAAAATGAACGGCACCACCAAAACAAGCTTCCAGAAATGACAAGAGAGCAAGAATCACCACCCAAAGTATAAAACCCTAAAAAATTAATTAGGGTTTCGAAAAATCAAAAATTGATTATAATAAAAAGAACCGAGAGAGCTTCGATAGGCTGAAAGATCTACAACCAAAGCTCTGATACCATGTTAATAAACATAAGACTCCTGGCAACATTAAGTAGGTGTCTATGTTTCCTTTCAGCAATCTTATTTTGCTGAGGGGTATGAGGACAAGAGGTCTGATAGATGATACCCAGAGAAGTGAGCATAGTGTGTACTTTGTTATTGACAAATTCAGTCCCATTATCATATCTAAAGATTTTAACTTAGGTATAAAACTGAGTTTTAACAAGATTAATAAATTGAGTTAACCACTCAAAAATCTCATCCTTAGATTTCAAAAGGTAAGGCCCCACAGCTCTAGAGTAATCATCCACAATGGTAAGGAAGTATCTATACCCTTCCTTACTAGGAACCTTGTAAGGGCCCCACAAGTCCAAGTGAACAAGATCACCAAGTTTACTGGACTTGTGATCACTCAAGGGAAAGGGTTCCCTTGCTTGTTTAGCCTTGTGGCAAGTTTTACAAACAGCAATAGTGGTGTTTTTAGAAAGTTTGAGGTCATTTTTGAGAGCACTGAGAACTTGGTCAGAGGGATGACCAAGTCTACAATGCCAGATATCTTTAGTGGTGTTAAACGTCATAGCAGTGTTAACAGTACCAAGGCTCTTAGTCTTAAGGTCATCAAACAAGTAGAGCCCCCCAGAGTCACTACTAGTCCCCAGAGTAGTCCCCTTGGCCAAGTCCTGAATATAACATTTATCCTCATCAAAACCAACAAACAACTTACTATCCTTAATAAGCTTGTTAACAGACATCAAGCTAACACAATAACCAGGAACAACCAACACATCATGAAGAACAACATTATTAGAAAGTTTGAGGTCACCAATGTGACTTATATTGGCAACAGTGCCATTGGGGTGACCAACAGATTTGTTGAGGTTGGAAATATCAACAACATTGAACATACCAACTGTGGAAGTGGTAAGATGTTGGGTAGCCCTAGAATCAATAATCCATCCCAAAGTAATGGTTTTAACAAGAAATTTAGAGTTCCCACAAAAAAACTTGGAAAAGTTAACATTGAACCAAACATTAGCATTAAAGAAAGAGATTCTACCTGCCATATTGGACTGAGTGTTGCCAGAGGAGTCATTGATCAGATTAAGGAGCTTCTGCATTTTTCAGTGGTGAAAGAGTTTGGAGAATTACAAGTGGAAGCTTGTTTTTCTCCAGTTTTGATATAACAATTAGCATTAAAATTGGGTTTAAAAACAGTTTGCCTTTGACTATTACCCCCCTTCTTTATGTAACTAGCAGGATAACCAATCAATTCAATGCATCTATCAATAGTATGACCAATTTGATTGCAATGAGTGCACAAAAGATTAGGGTTAAGACCCCTAAAGTATTTGGACCCATTGCCCTTGTTTGGGGGTTCTATTAGAAGCATTGGAAGTGCTTCTCCTATTTTGATTAAAAGTCTTAGCAGCAAAAGAAGTAGCATTCAATTTAGCCTCAGTATGGTCAGAGTTATCACGAACACCCCTATGGGATTCCTCTCTAGATACAGTGACATAAGCTTCCTTCACATTAGGAAGTGGATCCCTGGTGAGAAGTGCAGTTCTAACAGGCTGATAGCAGTCATCAAGACCCATAAGAAACTGCATAAGCCTCATGATTTGCTGATGAAAAGCTAATTTAGAGCTAGTAGAACAAGAACATTTAACAGCACACACACATTTAGGAATCTTAGAGATAACATCAAACTCTCTCCAAAGAGAGTTCAACCTGTGATAATAATCAGATATAGAGCTACACCCTTGTTTAACATACCCAATCTTTTGAAGCAATTATAAACAATGGAACCATCAACCTTGTCATAAGTTTCATTAAGCTATTTCCAAACATTAGCAGCATTTTCAGAATAAACAAGACCCATATAAACATCACTGAAAACAACATTCATAATCCAAGTAAGAACCATAGCATTGCATCTATCTTATTGAGCACGCAACACATCATCAGTATAAGACTCTCTTAAACAAGACCCATCAACAAAAGCAAATTTGTTCCTAGCTTGTAAAGCAAGTCTCATAGCATTGTTCCACATTATATAATTCTAATTCCCCAACAACTTAAAAGGGACAAGGACAGAGCTACTATTATCACTATTATGAATGTGAAGTGGGTTTCCATCATCCAAATTGCTGATGAGAGCAACAGGAATGGTAGTGGTTTTAGGGGAATCCCTACCACCACCATTTCCTCCACCACCATTGGGTGGTGGGGGAGGAGCACCACTAGCACTCATAACTCACACACAGAGAGAGTAAAAAGCACACAAAACAATAAACATCAAGCAAAAAGCAAACAAAAAGCCAGGACAGAGAGAATAAACCAAGTAGAACAAGACAAAAAATAATCCACAATAAACACTCAGAAGGTGAGAACCAGGAATGTCAAGCTGTGGACTGGGATTGGCCAGAGCAGGTATCCACACCAGTCAAGGCTGAAGGGTCAAGATGTTAACCAAATCCGTTTGCACCCACACACAAGAAAACAGTAGCTCACAAAAGTAACCAAGAGAGAGGCAAGAAAGAAGAATGAAAGAAGACTTACAGCGGAAATCAGCAACTAGAATCTATCAAAAAAGACACCCAATCTCTAGATTCACTTAGTCTAGAGGATGGGTGAGCCACCAAAGGAAACCCCCAAAAAAGTAGCAACCTAGGGTTAGCAAACCCTAGCAAAGATATACATGTGCGTGCAAGCAAAAAATGGTAACGGCACCACCAAAGGTGATACCAGGATACCAAGTATAGAGAAAACCCCAAAAAAATTAAATTAGGGTTTCAAGAAACCCTAACTTAATCTTCAAGATTTTTAACAGCACCACCAAATAAAGTAACGACACCACCTATTAAAGCTTCCTGGGCACCACAGAGACAAAACCCCCAAAAAATAATATTAGGGTTTGTGAAAACCCTAATAATATTTTCCAAGAAAATGAACGGCACCACCAAAACAAGCTTCCAGAAATGACGAGAGAGCAAGAATCACCACCCAAAGTATAAAACCCTAAAAGATTAATTAGGGTTTCGAAAAATCAAAAATTGATTATAATAAAAAGAACCGAGAGAGCTTCGATAGGCTGAAAGATCTACAACCAAAGCTCTGATACCATGTTAATAAACATAATATCACAGAATAAGAGAGATCTTTACACCCAACCAACCACCCCTTGGTGTATTTTATTATGAATCAAAGTACAAAACAAAACAAATAAAGATTAGTCCCCAAACGGGTGCTAATCAAACGATTACAATAGAAAAGATGAGAACGTCCAACCTAGGTTGATCCGTTCTCCCTCACATACAAAGATCACTCAAACACACAACTATACAAGATGAAGATAATCAAACTCCCAGGTCAACTTCCATGGATTTAGTGAGAGAAAGAGAGAGAGAGCTGCGCACACACAGATATGTGTGTGTTGCGAACGAGATGATAACCAAACCCTAGTCAAAGACTATGGTAATATAAAGAAGACTAGGCCTTAACGGTTACTAAAGCCCACCAAGATAAAAGCCCACATCCAAAAGCTAAAACATAAGAATAAAACACAAAGCCAAAATATAACACAACGCAAGTATAATGCACCCTTTGGGAGATTGACAAACCAACAAACCACCAAGTTGGCTAGTAGTAATTATATGTTTTGATGTCCCCGTAAAAGGTTATAAGTAGGTCTCCTCGTATGAGGCCTCTGCGTATAAGCAAATATTCAAGGGTAACTAGACAAACTAGGGTAAGAAACGATCGTATCTTTCATCTACGTTTAGCTTATACATTATTGCTATTTGCGAAAATATATCATATCTTTCTGAAATGTCTTCGTAACCAGACAGCTACGGCATTTGCGAAAATATATCATATTTTTCATCTACGTTTAGCTTATACATTATTGCCATTTAGCTTGTACATTAACTTAATGTTGTCAAGGCTTGGTGCCGGCTTGAGAAAAGACGAAGTCAATGCTAGTTTAAGCATGTCAATTCTGATTTTTACTAAGGTTAATTACCTCAAAATGTATTATATTGCGTATTTATCATTTTTTGTTATTGGGTGTACTAATTATTTTTTATTATGAAAACCATACTTTTTTTGTCTCATTAAGTGTATTGAATTTTTATATTTTGATCATACTACATATTTTGTGACTATTTTACTTTTAATTTTTAAAAATTTTGAAAAACAAAATGATCACTTTACATGTAGAATTGTCACAAAATACATACAAAAATTAAAATTTTAAAGTTTAGTATATGAAAAGAGAGAAAAAAAAAACTTCAATATAAAAATAACAAAAATTATTAAGGGTAAAAACAATAAAATAGACACGTACTTTTTATTTTTTTTCCATTATGAAAAATGTACTCTTTTATGTACTAATCTGACCGATGAACTTATTGTTTTTGGGACAATATCACCAATATGGGTCACTAGTTACCTGCTATACCGGTTTTTTGGTGTAAAGTAACGTATTCTTCTAGCAAAGTTACGTTTTCGTCAGTAAACGTACGTTTTCGTCTGTAAACTTACGTTTTCGTCAGTAAACTTACGTTTTCGTCAGTAAACTTACGTTTTCGTCAGTAAACTTACGTTTTATTCAGTAAACTAACGTTTTCTTTAGTAAATTACGTTTTCGTCAGTAAACGTATGTTTTCTTCAGTAAAGTTACGTTTTCATCAGTAATTTTACGTGTCCTTCAGTAAAGTTATGTTTTGTTCAGTAAAGTTACGTTTTTGTCAGTAATTTTATGTTTTCGTTAGTAATTTATGCACCGTCAGTAAATTTATGTTTTCGTCAGTGAACTTACGTTTTCGTCAGTAAACTTACGTTTTCGTCAGTAAAGTTACGCTTTCGTCAGCAAACTTATGTTTTCGTCAGTAAAGTTACGTTTTCATCAGTAATTTTACGTTCTCGTCAATAAACTTACGTTTTCTTCAGTAAACTTACGTTTCGTCAGTAATTTTACGTTTTCGTCAGTAATTTACGTATCATCAGTAAATTTACGTTTTCGTCAGTGAACTTACGTTTTCGTCAGTAAAATTACGTTTTTGTCAGTAAAGTTACGCTTTCGTAAGCAAACTTAAGTTTTCGTCAGTAAAGTTACGTTTTCATCAGTAATTTTACGTTTCCGTCCGTAAACTTACTTTTTCGTCAGTAATTTTAAGTTTTCGTCAGTAATTTAGGTATCGTCAATAAATTACGTTTTCGCCATTGAACTTACGTTTTCGTCAGTAAACTTATGTTTTCGCAAGTAAACTTATGTTTACGCAAGTAAACTTATGTTTTCGTCAGTAAATTTACTGATGAAAACGTAAGCTTACTGACGAAAACGTAAGTTTACTCACGAAAATGTAAAATACTGAATAAAACGTAAGTTTACTCACGAAAACGTAAAATACTGACAAAAACGTAAAATTATTGACGACAACGTAAATTTACTGATGAAAACATAACTTTATTGACGAAAAGGTAAAATTAGTGACAAAAACGTAAATTTTCTGGCGAAAATGTAAAAATACTGATGAAAACGCAACCTTAATGACCAAAACATAAGTATACTGGCGAAAACGTAACGTTACTGACGAAAAGGTAAAATTATTGATGAAAACATAAAAGTACTGACAAAAACATAAAATTACTTACGAAAACGTAAGTTTACTGAAGAAAACGTAAATTTACTAACGAAAACGTAAATTACTGACGAAAACGTAAAATTATTGTCGAAAACGTAAAAATACATACTGTCATAAATGGAAATGAAGGGGATAAGGTAAAGTAGTCATTTCATGTTATAAAAAATTGACATGGAAATAGATCCGGTCATATTGGTGATATTGTCCCAAAACTAACAAGTTCGTTGGTCAGATTAGTACATAAAATAATATATTTGTCATAATGGAACAAAATGAAGAGTACGTGTCTATTTTATGGTTTTTACCCAATTATTAAATATGATACATTTTCAAACAGTTAACCTTTTTAATGCTACTACAGAGTATATAACAAGATATTTTCAAAAGTGGAAAAATAATGTTGAAAAACCCAGATGAGCGAAGAATAAGAGTGCACAATTCTGCCTACATGACAAAATTGAACGGTCCATTACGAAAATAGTCATTGACGTTATCGGTTCATTACAACAGTTAGTCCCTCGCACTCCGCGACTAAATACGGGTTACAAACCTCGTTGCAAATGTATCCACGTTATTATCTATGTATAAAAGAATCATAGGAATCTAAAATCTTAAAAAGATGATAGCTTGTATAAATTGATGCAAAATCATGTACCAAAGCAATGTAATTTGTATATAAATTTTTAAAATTATTGCCATGCCAGGTCATGATTGTTGGGATTATGTGAATCTAATGAGCTATATACGATTAGAAATGTACGAGCCTATTCGGGACACACACGTTAAACACTTAGAGTACGTTTTACTTCACGTTAAGCTTCTAAGCTGTAAACCGCTGGTCTAATCGTGTAATATACTTTTGTGGTTGTCCTAATTTCGTTTTAGTAAGCTAACGAAAGATCCAGAATGATTATTAGAATGTCCAGATTCATTTGGCGTAAGGAGTAAAAGAAGAGTCATGATAAGCATTGGTTTTGTATGTATGATAAGGCTTAAACTTGAAGTGTTTTAGACTTATCATGAGTGACATTTGATGGGTAGATAAACACCCTTCTACCCAGCTCATAACACACGAAAATTCACAAAGCAAACAAAGAAAAAGCTCTGCCATTACTCACTCTTCATAATTGGTTAAGGTTTTAACTCAATTAGGGTTTATAATCTTAAATCAATCACTCCATCTCAAATCACTTGCATTAAATCGATCCAAGTTATTTAGTAGTTGTTATTTGATACTACTAAAGGTTTATAAATCGTAGGATAATCTGTCAAAGGTGTGGCAGATCATATAAGCTACTTTGGTTTTGTTCTGATCGTTCTCGGACAAAAGAGGCTGCACAGACCAGACAGTGTCGTTCGATTTCGGACAGTGAAATAGGACAGAAAAGGGAAAGGTTCTCGGGTGAAGCTTATATCTCGGGCGACAAAGCAGTTTTAGGCTGTTTTGTTTTTTGGTTCCGGATCAGGTTTTTTGACACACGGTGTCTGGGTATACGTGAAGTACGTCTAGCATTTCGAACGTACTTAGTTGACGTGTTTGTGTGAGAAACCGTAGAGGTTATATTTTAATCACAATGGGTTTATTTGTTGTGGTCTATGAAGGTTAGTTTACTTATTCCCTTTTATGGTTTATATATATGTGTTAATCATACCGGCCAAACTAGATCCATATCCGCTATGTACTCGTAGTGTTAGTGGTTAACACAGTATCTTAAATTCCTACTATGGCATCACGAGTTAACTCATATGGTGTGTTGTGGGTTACACACTTATTAAACACGTTAGGGATGCACGAAATCTGATTTTATGTATTTGTTATTTATATTGTTATGACAATATATGCAATACTTGTCATATAATTATTAATAAATATTTAGATACACACAAATAAATTATTACTTGTTAATGGAAAAATAGATTAATAATTAAATTTTAAATAAGCTTGTCACGATTATTCTATTTGTTATTCAGCCAAAAGACTTACGCACTCAAGTTATTTGATGCATGTGGCTGCTCGTGGTTATCAAGAGGGAGTCTTTTGGTTCTTCAATTGAGGAAGACTCATAAGAGTTCTTGGAATTACATGTTTATTTTAATGTCATGTTTTGTATTATGTTTTCTATGTGTTTATTTGTTTTAGCTTATACGTTTACATGCTTAAAACAAATTAATATGGACTAATACTTAAACAAGATGACATTAGTAAGTTCTTATTTTACACGCCTAAATAACACGCTTAATCTGACCTATTATTTGATTCATGAAAAATTGGTTTTTGTAAAATTAAGAAACATAAATACTATTGAAACAAGTTTTTCATGAAATTAAAAACTAGACGATGTGGACACATAGGACGTACAACCCATCCACTAGAACAAACTATATGAGGGGTTAAGGCGGAGTGGTCAACATTCCTAAAGAACTCAGGTTTTTAATATGCTTCAGCGCTGACCTGATTCTTCGCTTCTTTGCGAGTTCGATTGGAGTTACCTTGAACTATGATCACTATAGTGTCATTACTAAAAGTTTTTAAATATAGTGTTACAAAGCTATTTGCATGCTTCTTTCTACACTACTTTTACCACATTCATGTGCATACCTACTTGTAATTTTTAAGTCTATGCCATCCAATCTAATAGTACTTGCATTTGGTTTTTACAATCTGGTGAGACCTAGGGTGAACTCCAACCCAAGGAAAAAAATTTCATAGGTCAGATCTATGCTAATTTATGCAAGATTTACATTAGTACAACTTAAGTCGAGTTCCTAGTCAGATCTTGAACCTAAGGCATAAAATGAGATGAAACATGCTCATGATCTAATTGTTCTCGGACAAGTTTACTAGAGATGTCTATGGTACTCGAAAGAGTTATGATGAAATCCCTTCAAACACTCTACAACAATAGTTCATGAACCGTCTCGTAATACTAAGCGTTGCACTTGTAATGAAATTAACGCCCGACGCTTACCTGTTACCCCATTTTGTTATTAGTTGGTCAAACTTCCTAATAATGAGTGAGAGGACAAGTAGGATCTTAGTCTTATTTGTAATTAATTGGGTAGTTAATTCTTTGAGAATGTAATTATCGAAATATATTTATGATTTGAACTTTTATTTGTCGATGACTATTACCTCTTGTTTAAACAGTTTGGTTACTAAGTCCTTCCTTGAGAAGATGAAATTGACTGAAGGTAAATTCGTTGACTTGTATTGCTCTTTTTGGATTACGCTAGAGACCGACGATTTGGTGCCTTATGAAAGTCCCTAATCAATGCTAGAAACACTAAACTTAACTAATCAACAAAAGTTATTACTTTTAAAATGTAATCTTAGTATTGTATAATAAAGAATTACAAGTGTTATGGATAACACCGTTTGATGACAATGTGTTGTGCACACTTTGAACAACTAAAAACCTTAACTTATGAATACAGTCACAGCTATTTGATTCAATAAGTTCTAAGCATTAATGGTGTGAATATTATCAAAGTGTTAAACATTAATGCTGGGCTACACATCCTATTTATAGTGATACGAGATTGACCTAAATACTAGTTGATGGTGACTATACAAGATATTCACTTTTCAGACATCTGTCACAAGATGCTCTTCTATTCTTGGTACTCTGCCATAATGCTTTAAGGAAACAGATCTTGAAATAGTTTCCTTTTTCTTCATTGTCTCGTACACACAAATGGCATGTCCAAAGTGTGTTGAGTGTTAACAGGGTATTGCCACCCCTGTTAACCCTCAACCCCTCAGAGTCCCTGATACATCTTGGCTGTTATCCATCACAACCAATGAGTATGTCTTCAAGTAATCTTCGACTTCCTTGACAATGTCTCTGACATGGACTCCTCTGAGGTTTCTCATAGAGACTTGGATCTCTGTGAGTCTTGCGATGCTTGCCTGCCTCCTAGGCACAGGCAAGTGACTATCTAACAGCTTGATTTGTGTTTAAATCTATGATGCAGGGAATCTAACAAACTTAGATTCCCAACAATCTCACCCTATTTAAACATAAATATAGCTAGATCTAACTAAGTTAAGGTAAGTGAGATAACAGCTTCTTCTTACTCATAACAGATCTAAACAAACATACCTCATGATTTTATTTATACTTAAAGAAAATTACAAGTACATTACAAAAGTGAAATAAAATGTGAAGGTAAATTAGAGCTGTGAAGTTCTTCAATAGTCATCATTTTTTATTTTTTCTTCAGCCTCATCGATGTCTGTTCTAGTATCCAATTCTGCCTGTAAAGCTTGTGCAAAAACTTTGGAATAATCTGAGTTAATCTTGAGTCCCTTTTTTAGACAAAGCAGCTGAATTGTTGATGCTAAGCCAAGCTCATCTTCTCTTTGGAATGCATACTGGCAAGCTCTGTTCATGAAAGCCATACCTTTTTCAGGTTCTGTATAGGTCTGACCATCAACAGGACCAACGATTCCATTTGGTAGGATCAAATCCCTGTGCATTCCATCCACTTGAACATCATCTGTGACAAAGGTTTCCTTAACAAGTTGAGAAACCCTTCTTCTTTTCTTTCCAGACTTTGGGGGTTCTTGTTCAAATAGTTGAGGTGGGGAATCTATTTTGAGTTTGGTTGCTGTTTCTTTGATCCAGGTGAACTTAGCCTTAAGAGTTTTAAGCAGAAGGAAATTTGCCTGACCAGTTCTTTTGGCAGCCAAGGCTTCAAGTTCAAACCATTCAGATAACACAAGTTGCTTTAACCTAAAGTCCTCAAATACATTCATATTACCCTGTTGGTTGTCTCTCCACAAAATCATTTGTGGTGTGTTGGTGGACTTGTGAATTGTGTATTTGAACTTGGTTATCTTGCCAGGTGCATACCTGTTGTTAACGCAGGCATCATAATCAGCTTTAACTTTTCGTAGTGCCTCTGTGCGTTTAGCTTCCATTTCCATCAACCTTTGTCTTCGCTTCTCCCTTTCAGGTGGAGTCATCTTCCTCAGAGTTGCCTCATTTAGCTCCTTGGCTTTCTTGATTTCATTTAGCCTTTTGAATTCCTCAGCCTGTTTCTCTATCTCTTCAGGTGTTAAGGGATTCTCATTGGAAGGTGTGAAGGTTGAAAATTGGGAAAGGTCTGTGGTGGATCCTCCTGTCTCTAGCATCGCAGCTATCTTCTTTAGTTTGGTATTTGTGTCAACCAAGACTATCTCCTTTCCTTTATTCGAGACAGAGGACTCCATACTCATGTTTTTAGCTCCACAACACTTTTGATAAACGTTGTCTGAGCTTAAGTTTGTATTGCCTTGGGTAGAGAGCTAACAGTAAACTTTAGCTTCTTGGCAGCTGGTTCAGCATCATCCCCAGACTCGATGGTGTTAACCAAAGTCAGGGACTTTGATGAATCAACTTTATCATTATTCTGTTGCTCCCCCTTAGTTTCATCCTCATCGTCGGTTATGATTACAGGTGTGATGACTTGGAGGAGGACAGGTGAGGAAATGGTGTTATCAGCAGATGTTGAGCCCTGTTTGGCAGATTCAAGGTTAAGTACCTTTTTCCTTCTCCCCCTCACGTTCAGCCTGTCTCTTCAGACGTTTGGATGAACATGCCTGAAAATGCCTTGCAATTTGTTCAATAGAGGCAGCCATATCACGTTGCCTTGTCCTTGAAGCTCTGGCAATCTTCAGTAGAAGGTTGCAATTTCCATTTGTGTTGCCCTGAACACGATTAATGATGAAGTTTGTATGACGATATTGCCTGCTATGAACAGCTTCAAACTCTCTGTGCATTGTTAACTCATGTTCATGAAAGAGAGCAGGGACCTCTGTGATAATGGCATCCTTGATTCTTGTGGACAAATGACTAAGTCCTTGTGATACGCCTTTTCTTGCACCATCCTTGATGGGTTCAGTGACTGCATCTGTGACTGCCTGCTTGATGATCCCTGGAAATGTGACAGTGAAGTTATGCATCTCAGACTTGATAACATCTAGCTTTCTTGATAGGCGTTCAATCTATGATTGATGATGAAGAGGATGAAGATTATGGATGTTCAGGCTTTGTTGAGCATAATCATCCCCCCTTGGCAAAAGATCAAAGTTGGTTTGGGCAGGATGATCAAACATAAGGAATTCAATAGTTGGATCATAAGCAGGTCTTTGGAAGACTATTATGGTGGAGGTAGCAGAGGTGGGAGTGACAACAGCTTCCTTGGGAGGAGGAGTGTTATTATCAGCTGGTGTGGACACAACTATTTCCTTGGGAGGAGACACAGATTGTTGATCATCATCTTCTTCTTCGTCCTCCTCCTCAAACATCCCCTCAGGGATTTCATCCTCAGGCATCGATTCATGTTCAGAGAAATCATCAACTAATGACAGCACTTCTTCTTCAATATTAAGCAGGGGCTCTTCGTCATTTGGTTGATCCTAAATGATTGTATCAGCCTCTTTGTCTTGTTGCTCCAGGGATTATGTGTTTGGCTGTACAATATCACCCTGCAAGTTGTTTTCATTAGTAACATGGAAATAAGGAAGGGGAATGGTCGCCATTTCGCTGTCCCAGAGAGGCTGAGGGTGATTACTCAACCACTCTAAAGGATAAATCCTTGGGATTCTTTTAAGGGTGAAAAGTATAAGGTTAATGATCGCCATTCGCTGCCCCTAGGAAAGCTGAGTGTGATTATTCAGCCCCCCCCCCCCCCCCCAAAAGGTTAAAACCTTTGGGACTCTTTTAATTGTGAAACATATGTTGTTAAGGATCGCCATTCACTGCCCCTAAGAAGGATGAGGGTGATTATTCAGCCCCCCCCCCCCCAAAAGGTTAAGAAACCTTTGGGACTCTTTTAATGATGAAACATATGTGGGTGAAGGTCGCCTGTTACGCTGTCCCTAGGAAAGCTGAGGGTGATGATTCAGCTCCCCCTGAAAAGGATGAATCCTTTGGGATTCTTTTAAGTGTGAAAAAGATAAAGGTTAAGATCGTCTTATTACGCTGTCCCTAGAAGAGCTGAGGATGATTATTCAGCTCCCCTAAAAGTAAAACTTTTGGGATTCTTTTTCTGAGGGAACCAAGAGGCTGTGTGAGGTACAGCTGGTCAAGGTCGAGACATATATGTATTCAGGTTGTTGTTAGCCTGAATACTGTCTAGAGGGTGCAGGGTCATCGGGGTGCTTTATAAACACAAATGAATCATTCCCTGGTGCATAGACAGGGTGTACAGAAGTCTTAAGGAGTTCTAAGTGCATAGACAGACTTCTATGGGTCGAGGATTACCCTATCTTCACCACTCTCACCTATAGACATTTGAGAGTGGCTGCTTGTGGACCTCTAAAAATTTACACTGATTACATGTGTGATATCAGCAGAATTCGGCTGGTTCCCTATTGTCTCGGCTGACATCGAGACACTAGACCCTTGTTGTTGGTCAGCTGAAGTCTCTGATTCCACATGAGTCTCTAGAACAGAGGAGGTGTCGAGGTTCACAGTCTTCTTTCCCCTGGCCTTTGCAACAGTTTTGGTGTGGGAAGAAGATGGGTTTTTCTTCTTCTTAGGCTGTTGGCCAGTTGAAGCCTTGGACATCGTGGTGTGCTGCCCAAAGGTCAAAGACTTAGACTTGCCAGACACACCAGAGGTAATCACCTTCTCTGATGAAGGGAGCAAGGACTTCTCAGCTGAGGGTTGTCTGTTAGCAATGTTCATCATGTGGGAGGTGACAAGGACATCTTCAACTCCAATTTCCTTGTAGATGGCACCAGTGATACGATAAGGCTTCAGAGAAGTGAGTGTAGAGTTATGATAGTTGTCACCCAACAGGCTTTCGAAGATCAGAGATAGAAAGCGAACGTAGCATATGTTCTTCTCCCTGACTTGGTTCCTTCCTTTCAGTTGTTCAACTAGATTGGAGAAGAGAATACTTCCTACATCGACATCAGCTCCCCAGATCAGCCCATATGCAATAGATTAGTGGTTGAAGGACATCTGATCTTGGGATCCCTGCATTCCTCCCAGGGATTTAACTATGTCGGTGAAGAGGACACGCCACATAGGGGTAAAATACTTGATCTTCAGAGGAGACTTAGAGAGGACCTCAGTGGGTGTAAGAGCATGATTCACATCATGAAAGGGTTTAAGTGTGGCCAGGGTGTCCTTAAGAGCCTTTTTGTCAATCACCTTTAGGCATTCATCATCATGTTTTAACCCAGCCACACTAGAAGAGTCTTTGAGTGAGAAGGCAAATGGGTGTTCGTTGCAAGAGAGGCTAAAGGTAATGGTGTCATCAACGACTTCAGCAAAGTACTAGAATTCCCTAAGGTATTCTTGGTAGAAGGTGGTTGGGGATTTTGTGAATGCTTCACTTGCATCACAATTTTGCATGAAGTTAACCAGATCTGAGTAGGAATCGTTTGGAGCCTTGATCCATCCAATGGAGTTGTTCGATGCAAGAATGCTTTCGTTGAGTTCAAAGTTGACGTTTACTGCCTTGGGAACTGGGAATGCCATGGATTTAAGGTTGAAGAAGAGCGAAAATGAAGGATGGGTTTAGAGAGAGAAAGCTTAAAGAGAGAGAAAGCTTAAAGAGAGAGAGAGAGAGATAATTGTGAAATGAGAATAGTGTTAGGTGAGGAGAGACGAGAGACAATATATATATTCAAATGTGAAAATAGTTATTCAACCGCATTTAATGCAAAGTGGGAAAATGACTGCACATGTGGGTCCCTTGACCTTTCAAAAACTATTTGTCTCCTCGTTATTCGGAAAATAAATGATTAAATATTGAGAATGTTTTTTAGCATTTACTTGGAAAGTAACTACCTAGTTTCATGTGAAAAACATTTAATATTGAATCAAACATTTAATGAACACATTTAATATCAAGCCACAGGCTTTGAGATATTGAGCATCCCTAGCTCAGCAACTAGCCTGTTGAACGAAGGTTCAGCCATTGCAGCTCTGTGGGAACAAAGTGCAGCTCAATATCTCCCTTCATTATGTGATCCCTGATAAAATGATACCTGATATCAATGTGTTTGGTACAAGAGTGAAGAACAGGGTTGTTGGAGATGACAATGGCGCTGGTGTTGTCACAAAAGATTGGCACTTTGTCATATAAGATTTCATAGTCAGCCAATTGACTTTTCATCTAGAGCACCTGAGCACAACAGCTGGCATAAGCGACATATTTTGCTTCAGCTGATGACATGGCCACAGAGTTTTGCTTCTTGGCACTCCATCCAACCAATTTTCCTCCTAGGATTTGACAGCTACCTGAGGTGCTTTTCTGTCAATACAGCATCCAGCATAGTCTGAATCTGAATAGGCCTTGAGATCAAAGCCTGATTCCTTGGGATACCATAGACCTAGGGAGGGTGTTCCTTTGAGATACCTGAAAATTTTCTTAACAGCCACTAGATGGGATTCTTTTGGGTTAGCTTGGTACCTTGCACAGAGACATGTGGAGAATTGGATATCAGGACGACTAGCTGTTAGATACATGAGTGACCCAATCATGCCTCTATATAAAGTCTCATTAACAGAGACCCCTGACTCATCAGGACCCAAGTTGTTGTGTGGAAGCATGGGGCATTTCACTGATGCACAATCAGCTAAGTCATATTTTTTAAGTAAATCTTTAACATACGTTTCTTGACAAATTGAAATTCCCTTAGGACATTGTTTAATTTGAAAACCTAAAAAGTAAGTTAATTCACCCATCATACTCATCTCATATTTCTTGGTCATTAATTTAGCAAAACGTTTACTAAGATTAACATTTGTTGACCCAAAGATGATATCATCCACATAAATATGCACAATGATGAAATCAGTCTTATCCTTGAAGGTAAAGAGTGTTTTATCAATAGAACCCCAGAAAAATTTGTTTTCAGTTAAGAAATTAGAAAGAGTTTCATACCATGCTCTTGGAGCTTGTTTCAGCCCATACATGGCTTTATGTAATCTGTACACATGATTGGGAAAGTCGCTGTTCTCGAATCCTTCAGGTTGTTCAACATATACTTCCTCAGCCAAATCTCCATTAAGGAAGGCACTCTTAACATCCATCTAATACACAATGAAGTTCATATAAGCAGCATAAGCCAGGAAGATTCTGATGGCTTCAAGTCTTGCTACAGGAGCAAAAGTTTCATCATAATCAATTCCTTTAGTCTGTGTACACCCCTGTGCCACCAGTCTGGCCTTGTTTCTGATGATGTTTCCAATTTCATCCATCTTATTTCTATAGATCCATCTAGTGCCTGTGATGTTCTTACCAGGTGGAGTTGGCACTAGTGTCCATACCTTGTTCCTTTTGAACTGATTGATTTCTTCCTACATTGCAGCTACCTACCCATCTTCTACAAGAGCCTCAGCTACTCTCTTAGGTTTAATTTGAGAGAGAAATTCAGCAAAGAGACATTCGTTGGCTGAGGCAGACTTTGAGTCATGAATTCGCTGTCTAGTAGTAACCCCTGCATTAGGTTCCCCAATGATGTTGACAAGAAGAATGTGTTGATCTCTTGACCACTTGGTTTGAGGAGCTGGGTAATCATGGACAGGGACAGTTGTGGGTATAGCTGGTACTATTTGAGTTTCATCCTGCTGACTGGGAGGGCTTTCTTCAAATATTACTTTAGTGTCTGAGTCTACTTCAGCCACATCAAGGGGAACAAGTTCATTATCAACAGGAGATTCTTCAGGGATTTGAAGAATTGGTGAGTCATCAATAGCAATTGAGGAAGAAGGACTACAAGAAGGCTGTGGTTCTTCTTCATCAAGATCCTGAGAGGTAGGAACTTCAATGTTGTGTGTAGACAGAGGGTAAAAAGCAGGAACAAAAGGAGTGAGAGTGTTGGAGTGATGATGGTGATGACAGGCATGTCTAGGTTAGGAGAATTCATCACTTGGGAATGACACATTTTCATTAAAATCAATTTCATCAGCCTCTGTTCCAGTTCTCTGTATGACATCATCATCTTCATTGAATCTGACATGAAAGGTTTCTTCTACTTCTTGTCTTCTGATTTTGAATACTCTGAAGGCTTTGGCTGTTGGAGAGTATCCCAAAAAGAAACCATCATCAGCTTTTTTATCAAATTTTCCAAGTTTATCCATGTAGTTATAAATGAACACAGGGCATCCAAAAACATGAAAATAGCTGGCATTTGGAGCTCTGTTTCTGAAAACTTCATAGGAAGTTTTACCATGTCTTTTGACAATGATTGATCTATTTTGTGTGTAGCAGGCAGTGTGAACAGCTTCTCCCCAAAATTGCTTTGGTAAGGCTGCACCATTCAACCTAGTTCTGGCTGCTTCAATCAAAGTCCTGTTTCTTCTTTCAGCCACACCATTTTGTTCAGGGGTGCCAGCTGAAGAGAAGTTTTGTGATATTCCCTTTTCATCACAAAAATATTCAAGTTGATGATTCTTGAATTCAGTACCATTATCACTTCTTAGAGCTTTGACTCTAACTTCATTCATATTTTCAACCTGTCTGATGAAGGACATGATGGTATCAGCTGCATCACTTTTCCTTCTGAGGAATAACACCCATGTATACCTTGAAAACTCATCCACTATCACCAAGGTGTATTTGTTGTGATTAATGGTCTGAGGTTTGACAGGCCCAAACAAATCCATGTGAATGAGATGTAAGCACTTGTCAATAGAAAATGATTGCCTGGTCTTGAAAGAAGACCTGTGATGCTTTCCCTTGACACAGATAGAACAAGTCTTGTCTTTAGAAAACATCACTGAAGGTAGACCAGCAACCAGGTTTTGTGTGGCTATCTTGTTGATGTTCTTGAAGTTGAGATGAGACAGTCTTTTGTGCCACAACCAATTGACACTTTCAGAGGCTTTAGCAAGAAAACAATTTGAGCTGTCTTTAGAGCAAACAACCATGTTGATGATATAAACATCTCTCCTTCTATGTGCAATAAGCACTACATCATTGTTCTTGTTGAATATGGTTCCCTGAGTCTTAGTAAACAAAACCTTGTAGTCAGCATCACACAATTGGCTGATGCTAATGAGATTGTGTTTAAGACCATTCACATATGCAACCCTCGTAAAAGTTATCCCATTGCAGTTCACTGAGCCTTATACCTCTGTGTCGCTTGAAGAATTATCTCCAAACACCACTTTAGGACCTGGCTCCCTTGAGTATCTGTGCAGGTATTGTTGAATCCCTGTCATGTGTCTAGAACAGCCGTTGTCTAGATACCATACCGATTCCTTAAAATGTTTCTACATAGATACATAGAAACAAGTTAGTTCCTATGGTGAACCCACTTTCCAGTGGGTTCCCTGAATTGCTGATTAGCAACTCTTGAGTTCCTGTAGAACTTTTGGCGATGGGAAGGACAATTAGCTGTCTCATGGGTAAAACTTCCACAGATATCACAACTTGGGAAGTCACCACACTCATTTGAGTGATGGTCTGTGAATCCACAGAATTTACAGGGAGGATAAGGTCTGTAGTTCCCTAGTTGTCTTTTAGAACCCCGTTGTCTTTCCCTAGAAGGTGTCTGAGCTCTCTTAGCAGCCATTTGTCTATCATGGTCTAAGGTCATGTGATGAGAGTTCTTACAGATATTGCAATAAGGTTTGACTAACCTTTCCCCCTTGGGTTCACCTAGAACAGACTTAGGTTCACGAGAAGTAGAGAATTCAACGGAAGGCTTAATGTGTTGTTTTAAGAGTTCTACTTCTTTCATTAACGACAACACGCGTTCTTCAGTTGAGAAGTCAACTTTGTTCACAGCTTTTGTTGAGACAGGCTTAAATGCAACTTGCTTAACAGATTGTTTAGCAGGTACATAAAATATTTTAGCTGGTGGTTTCTCAACATCTGTTTTAAGTTCACCCTTAGCTCCTCTTAAGGAACTGCTGGGTTCAACTCCTAAGAGTTTGGGTAAAGGTGGTAATTCAGCCACATCTTCAGAGACAGGGTCATCAGTCAAAATGGGATCTGACATATGAATAGTCTCTGTAGATTTAAAAACAATCTATTTGGGTTTGGTGAGGATTTTTAGCTTATTTTTCTTAGCAGATACATCACTTTTAATGTCAGCAGGTAGTTCATCATTAAGCAATTGATCAATAGTGAACCTACTACACATCCATTTTTCAATAACCTTGTTTAATTCAGATACTTGATCATTTAAGGCACTATTCTTCAAGGTTAACCTACTGACTTCATTTTGAAGGGATATTTTCTCTAAATTAACCCATTTGAGAGTTTCACATTCAGATTTAGCATTCGACAGTTCATTTTTAACAGAGTGAAACTTATCAAGCAGGTTCTTTCTTTGTTCCTCAACAAAGTGCAAATCAACAATGGTGTAATCAAGGACATGTTTGCGTTCATCACTATCAGACATAGATAAAAGCATGTGTACCTTTTTCATTGTGATGTCAACCCATTGTCCTGATCTTGCATCGCCTTTCCCAACAGCTGGTTCATCCTCAGCTATAGCCAGGAAAGCCCTGACTCTAGTAGTATCTTCCTTATCTGAAGTCAGTGGCTCATCATTCCAATCATATGCTTCAGCAACCAACCCTTTCTCTGTCTTTTTATCACCTTCTTTCTTCTTAGACAGAGCTTCAAGCTTCAAATTCATCTGTTCTAACTCAGCTTTAAGTGCCTTGTACTTGTTCTTGTAATCCTTCTTCTCATTGTCTGATGAGTTGGATTGGTGAGATGAGTTGTTGTGTTGTGGTTTGAACTTGAAAGGTTTGGTGGAAGATGATGGATAGGAAGGTGAGGATGTCTTGATGGAAGGATAGTCTTTTTGGAAGTGTCCAAGCTTTCCACAGGCAAAACAAGTTTCTTTTGATCTGTCAGTTTGTTTACTAGCTGATCCTATTCTCCCTGATCTTTTGAAGAATCTTCTTTGATTGGCTAGCAAGGCTCTTTCATGAAACTCAGCATTAAGGTCTGTCAAGAACTCTTGGCTGCTGCGGATGTCTTCTTCAACATCAGAGTCGCTGTCATGAGGATGTGGTGCAGAGATCAAGGCTTTTGAAGTTGCTCCTTGAACTACAAATCTTTCAGTCTCTGACTTGTATATAGTATCAATCAGCCCTTCTTCATAATTATACTTTCCATAAAGCTGAGCTAAGGTGTCATTCTTGATTGAGTTATTGGCTCTCTGAGTCAGATTCATACTCAGCCATTTTCTTGGAAGGCTGTTGACAAATGTGGCATTAATCTCAGCTTGACCAATGGTGACATCATTCATAGCGAGGTCATTGAGAAGAATCTTCAGCCTTGTATAGGTTTGTTGAACCTTTTCACCTTCAAGTGCCTTGAAAGCATTGAACTGAAGTCTGAGTGCCTGAATCTTGGTTTCTTTGGTTTCAGAAGGTCCTTCATGGCCAAGGATGAGGTTTGTCCACATTTGTTTGGCTGTGGGACACTGAATGACAGACTTCATGATGTGTTTGGGAAGACAGGATATAATGATGCTTTTGAGACGTTTTTCTTGGTTTGCCAATTTTTCTATCAGCTGGAGTCCATTGTTTGAGAGGTTTGGGAAGAGGGTTTTCTTCAGTAGAGGTAAGCGCCATGGGAACATATGGACCATTTTCTAGAATTTCTAGAAGAAATGGTTCAAGTCCATCGAGATACACAAGGAATTGACTCTTCCAACTAGCAAAATCTTCTTCATCAAAGACTGGTACGCTGGTGACATGTGATCCGCCTCTTGAGTCAAGAAGTTGGGGTAGATCATCGTCATTAGGAGGTGGAGGGGTGAGTCTTGGTAAAGATAGTAATGTATTGTTATTGTTTCCAGAAGGCGATTGTGGTGGGTTGGATGTTTCTGGCATGGTGGATCTTGATTATAAAACTGAGAACGATGTTTCTTGAAGGTTTTAATATCAAACACCGCCCTGATACCAATTAAAAGTCCCTAATCAATGCTAGAAACACTAAACTTAACTAATCAACACAAGTTCTTACTTTTCAAACGTAATCTTATTATTGTATAATAAAGAATTACAAGTGTTATGGATAACACCGTTTGATGACAATGTGTTGTGCACACTTTGAACAACTAAAAACCCTAACTTATGAATACTGTCACAGCTATTTGATTCAATAAGTTCTAAGCATTAATGGTGTGAATATTCTCAAAGTGTTAAACATTAATGCTGGGCTACACATCCTATTTATAGTGATACGAGGTTGACCTAATTACTAGTTGATGGTGACTACACAAGACATTCACTTTTCAGACATCTGTCACAATATGTTCTTCTATTCTTGGTAGTCTGCCATAATGCTTTAAGGAAACAGATCTTGAAACAGTTTCCTTTTTCTTCATTGTCTCGTACACACAAATGGCATGTCCAAAGTGTGCTGAGTGTTAACAGGGTATTGCCACTCCTGTTAACCCTCAACCCCTCAGAGTCCCTGATACATCTTGGTTGTTATCCATCACAGCCAATGAGTATGTCTTCAAGTAATCTTCGACTTCCTTGACAATGTCTCTGACATAGACTCCTCTGAGGTTGCTCACAGAGACTTGGATCTCTGTGAGTCTTGTGATGCTTGCCTGCCTCCTAGGCACATGCAAGTGACTATCTAACATCTTAATTTGTGTTTAAATCTATGATGCAGGGAATCTAACAAACTTAGATTCCCAACACCTTACCTTGAGCATCCTATTCTCGAGCTCCTTATTATTCCTCAAGGCCAACAACTTGCCCCGGAGATCTAAGAAAGTCACAAATCTTCGACCAAACGGTCAAAAGAAATTGGTGGCCTTATGCTTATGACCATGCCCCCTGAACTCCATAGAAATATGGAAGGTCGTGATGCAAATGCTATCCTTAGGGAACTTAAGACAATGTTTTGATCAGGAACTTCTTGATGTTGCACGAGCTTTTCACTCATGTAAACATGAAGATGGATAATCTGTGAGCTCCTACGTCTTAAAGATGAAGGGCTACATAGAGAATTGGAACGTCTTGGTCATCCTATGCCACTAAATCTTATGGTGAGTCTAATTTTAGTCTCACTTAATAAGGAATATAACGGGTTCGTGCAGAATTACAATATGCATGGCCTAGGGAAGACCATATCTGAGCTGCATGCCATGCTCAATCTACATGAAGAGACATTGCCTAAGAAAAGGGTTTCACCTGCACTTCATGCAATTTGAGCAGGGAGGATCTAAAAGCCTAATAAGGCTAAATCATTAAATGCTGTGAAGGGGAACAATCATGGAAAAGGGAGGAAAGTTGCAAACATTACTCCTAGAGCCAAGATCCCTCCTCCACCAAAGAAAGAGAATCATGCTAAGGACGCGGTCTCTCACTAATGCAGTGATGTAGGCCATTGGAGAATGAATTATCCTGATTATTTCCCTTAGTTGTAGAAGAAAAACAAGTTATCTCAAGAAGCTAGTACTTCAAGTATCTTCACTATAGAACTCTATACTTTTCCTAATAAAACTTGGGTATATGACACTGGTTGTGGTACTCGCATATGTATACTACTCATGGACTAAGGGGAAGTAAGAAGCTGAAGCCAGGAGCTTTGAACATGTATGTAGGCAATGGTCATCGTGCAGCTGGTGAAGCTATTTGTGTTTTTCATTTATGTTTCCCTAGTGGATTACATATTGTATTAAATAATTTTCAATATGCTCCTTATATTACTAGAGGGATTATTTTAGTTTTCCGTTTGTCTGACGATGATTTTATTAACTATTTTGAGAATAATGCAATTCCAATTTCTAGGAATAATATGTTTTATTTTCGTGATATTCCACGTGATGGAATTTATGAAATTGATATGTGTGATTCTAATACAAACAATAGTTCTATGTATGTTGTAAGTAACAAAAGAGTCAAGTCTAACTTGGACTCTACACTCTTATGGCATTATCGCCTTGGCCACATAAGCAAGAAAGAGCATTAAGTAGTTGCAACATGATGGACTCCTTAAGTCAATTGATGATGAATCATTTGACAAGTGTGTTTCTTTTATATTTGGGAATATGGCACGCAAACCTTATTCACATCAAGTGGAGAGGGCTAAAGATCTGCTTGGACTTATACATACCGATGTATGTGGCCCATTCAGAACTATGTTAAGACAAGGTGCAACTTACTTTGTCACTTTTACTGAAGACTTTAGTCGTTATGGTTATGTTTACTTGTTGAAGCATAAACATGAAGTGTTTGAAACATTTAAGGTGTTTCAAAAGAAAGTAGAAAATCAACTCGGTGAGACAATTAAAGCGCTACATTCTGATCATGGAGGTGAATTTATGAGTCTAGAGTTTATGGGTCATCTAAAGGAGCATGGGATTTTTTCCCATAGAACTCCTCCATATACACCACAACATAATGGTGTGTCTGAGAGGAGAAATAGAACCCTACTCGATATGGTTCGCTCCATGATGGCTCAAACAACTCTTCCAAATTCCTTTTAGGATTATGCTCTTGAGTCTGCTGCACGCATTCTCAATATGGTTCCAACCAAGAAGGTTGAAAAGACTCCATACGAAGTATGGCATGGGCAAGCCCCTAAGCTGTCTTACTTAAAGGTCTGGGGATGTGAGGCTCTTGTTAAGCGTGATACGCTTAATAAACTTAACAAACTTGTGCTTAGATCTGTTAAGTGTATCTTTGTAGGATACCCAAAGGAAATGGTGGGTTACTCCTTCTATTACCCACCCGAGAACAAAGTTATTGTTGCTCCAATTGCTGAATTCCTAGAGAGTAATCTTATGAATCAAGAAGCAAGTGGGAGTTTAGAAGATCTTGAAGTAATTCAAGATAAAGATATGCATCATTCTGAAAACACTAGCCTAGATCATGAAGAGGATGATCAAGAAATTGATGAACCTCAGAGTGATAAAGCCCTCATTCGTAAGTCCACAAGGACGAAACATGCCCAGAGCTGTCGCACCCCCAAATTTCACAACGCAACGGGATACAACTTTGGGGTGCCACTTCATAATCACAAGCACATGTACAAAGAGAACGACTCAAAAAGAGGCGTTGGCAAAGTTTAATCCATTCGAAAAAGTAACATCAAAGTTTACAAACAGGTCTCAACCATAATGTAATAATAAACAGTTTCAAAAAAGAGTTTATTGAACGGTAATTAGTATTTTATTGCCTTTAATATATCTTGTGTGACTCCATGCTCCAACTGCACTTAAACCTAAGTACCCGAGAAATACATGCTAAAAACATGAACACCAAGGTTGAATAAATTAATAGGTTTGCAAGCAAAAGTAGTGGACCATAAGATTTCAAGTATTCTGTTTACAATAGTTAGATAGCATCAATTATCGCATTTAGTTCATGAAACCGAAACGTTAACATCATTTATTCTTTTATTCCGTTCAGGTTTCAAATACAATGCATCTAGTCGGTTTTTCGTTTAACCTGGACGGGGAGGTCAATCCCAATAGATCTATTCACAGCATTCATGTTTACTCGACCAGTACAGTCGGTCCAAATAATTAACGGTTCATGACTAAAAGGGATAAAATAAGCATATAGTTCAAGTACTTGCGTCCATTCGTAAAAAGTAGCATGCATCCCCTTAGCGGGTATCATTAAATAATAAAACAGTAAAAGCGAGGCTATGAACTCACCTTAATGAGTAAGGATTGAATACAAGAATCTAGCACAATGAATATTTCTCAAAGCAATCCTCAGACATAATAATTCTCTTTAAGTTATGCGTCGAATCGAACTCACAACTATATACGATACAATTTATAAAAACCATGTCAATCCTTCTAACATATCATTTCTTTCAATAACTTCAACAATCTTCCTATATGCGTTTTTTTTATCTTTCTATATACCCGAGATTTACTAGATTGGGTTCATTCTTTTTTTTATAGTAAGGAACTTTACTTGGTTAGTAAATATTTGATGATGCGTCATTCATTTAGTTTACTTCAGATAATACTAGCTTCGACATTTGCTCAATTAGTCATGAATGCTAGTATCTAGAGCTACTACTAGAAAACACGTGTTTTAACATTGATGTTTATTTCTGGCTGAGTTAGTCACTGGTTAACATATACTAGTAACTAATAATTTAAATGGAGTGAATTAACAAAATGAAAAGGGTGTGTATTAACGTGTATGAGTGACACGCCACTCATGGTGTTGTGTTATTCATATATCTTTTTTTGTTAACTTATGTCCCACAATCGATAATGCGGGTATTATCGAAACCAGATATTTTAAAAGTTACACGATTTAAAAGATTAACGTTAAACACGAAAAATTAACGCTCGATATAAAATAAGAACGGAGGCATTGGTGAACGTTGATATTTGATATAAAATATAGGGTTTAAAACTTATAAAACGTTAACGTGTTATATAAACGAATGACGCTTAAATTTTTAACGTAAAATACAAACAATGCACGTAAACCGAATAATTAAAAAAAGACAACAATAAAAATATTTTTACGTCCTGAGGGGAATATTGATATTTAGATAAATAAATGAGGGCATATGACTTATAATACGTTAACGCGTTACATAAACGAACGACGCTTAAAGGTTAAACGTATATTACGAAGAGTACTCGTAAAACAAAAAAATAAAATGAAGACAATAGAAAATATTTTTATGTCATAACGAGAAATTTAAGGTCGATGACGGGCATAGACTCTGCCGATAAATAATAAATGACAGTATTTGATACGTTAAGCCATAACCTTGTTGATTAATCGAGAATTCAATATATATTTTTTTATAAAAGCAAACATGATAAATAAAAGTCGGGTTATAAATATTGATCCGAAAATTAAAAATTGCTACAGTCTAACCACCTTAAAAGAACTATGTCCCAGAGTTCGGTTGTTTATATTTTCGTGGTACGTTCGAGAAAAGGTGAGAGTACTTTTAAGTTCACAAGAGTCGATACATGCTCAAAATAAAATGTATCAAAAATATAAAAAGATTAAAGAGTCATTCGTAAAAGATAATAACGATACGAACTAGAATAGCGATTGACAACGGATGTATCGTACAATCGAATTACGAGCCGAAATAAAATAGTTTGTGCGAATGCCACATGCTTTCGCCCACTCATTTACAAATCATTAATTACATGGGTTCGTCAAGTCCATCTAATTAAGATTTAAAAATTAATGGTTCGGTGATTTATAATTTCCTTGTTCAAATGAGTAACGAATTCGTTTCAACAAGATAATTATAAATTAGCCTACCTAAGCATTGTTTGCACAAATCACGAGATCAAAACCAAATCAAATGTTTTATAGAAGAAATAATCTCCTTTACGACATGATTCTTCAAAATCAACCAGAGTGATAAGAAAATCAAGGAACACCACCAACCAGAATGATAAGAAAATCAAGGAACACCATTTAACCGTGTTTCAAAAAAATATGTACCCCAAAATAGCACGTCACGAGATGACAAGTCAAAGTCATACTTCAATAAAAAAAAGACTTTATACCGATGGTCTATGAAACAAAATATATGATTCCAAATCACAGGACGAGTATTCAAACTCGAAATCAGAAGGTAAATTAACCAGCAGAATCGACACTTAAAGGTGAGTTCACGTTCATATAAAATTGTGTCATAAAAGTTATGAAAAACTTTACCAAAACAATTACTTCATCTGCAATGTATTTTAGCTCAATCTTTATATGAATAAACCCTTGATATAAACATACTAACGAAGAGAAAATATATACCAATACACATATTTTACAAGCTTTCGGGTAGCATGAGCGTACGGATGATGTTCTAGGCAATAAAATTATTTTATCAAAAGAGTTTTTATAGTCCAGGTTTCATAAAAATGACTCAGTTCTCTATAACAAATGCTCTGATACCAATCTGTCGCACCCCCAAATTTCACAACACAGCGGAATACAACTTTGGGGTGCCACTTCATAATCACAAGCACATGAACAAAGAGAACGACTCAGAAAGAGGCGTTTGAAAAGTTTAATCCATTCGATAAAGTAACATCATAGTTTACAAACAGGTCCCAACCATAATGTAATAATAAACAGTTTCAAAAAGGTTTATCGAATGGTAATCAATATTTTATTGCCTTTAAAATATCCATTACGACTCCATGCTCCAGCTGATCATAAACCTAAGTACCTGAGAAATACATTTTAAAAACAGCAACACAAAGGTTGAGTGAATTCATATGTTTGCAAGCAAAAGCAGTGGACCACAAGATTTCAAGTATTTAGTTTACAATACTCAGATAGCATCAATTATCGCATTTAGTTCATGAAATCGAAATGTTAACATCCGTTATTCCGTTATTCCGTTCAAGTTACAAATACAATGCGTCAAGTCGGTTTTCTGTTCAACCCGGAGAGGGAGGTCAATCCCAATATATCTATTCACATCATTCGTGTATACTCGACGAGTACAATCGGTCCAAGTAATTAACGATTCATGACTAAAAGAGATAAAATAAGCATATAGTTCAAGTACTTGCGTCCATTCGTAAAAAGTAGCATGCATCCCACTCGCGGGTTTCATAAAATAATAAAACAGTAAAAGCGAGGCTATGAACTCACTTTAACGAGTAAGGATTGAATACAAGAATCTGGCACAATGAATATTTCTAAAAGCAATCCTTAGACATAATAGTTCTTATTAAGTAACGCGTCGACTCGAACTCACAACTATATACGAAACAATTTACACAAACCATGTCAATCCTTCTAACACATCATTTCTTTCAATAACTTCACCAATCTTCCGATATGCGTTTTTTTATCTTTCTATATATTCGAGATGTACTAAATTGGGTTCATTCTTTTATATATATATATATATATATATATATATAGTAAGGAACTTTACTTGGTTAGTAAGTATTCAATGATGTGTCATTCATATAGTTTACTTTAGATAATACTAGCTTTGAAATTTGCTCAATTAGTCATGAATGCTAGTATCCTAAGCTACTACTAGAAAACACGTGTCTTGACATTGATGTTTATTTTTGGCTGAGTTAGTCACTAGTTAACATATACTAGTAAGTAGTAGCTAATAATTTATATGACATTTATATGGAGTGAATTAACAAAATGAAAAGGGTGTGTTTATATGTCTATGAGTGACACGCCACTTATGGTGTTTTGTTGTTCATATACCTCTTTTTTTAACTTATGTCCCACAATCGATAACACGGGTATTATCGAAACCAAATATATTAAAATTTACACGATTTAAAAGATTAGCGTTAAACACGAAAAATAAACGTGATGTAATGGTTTTCACACCTCTTTAGGAAAAGAGGGCAAATTAGGGTAAGCGTTAACAAGTGATTTAGGAAAACCACGAGTTAGGACCCAAAGTGGGAATCGTTCTCAAGGAGGCTTTGTGTGTGTGTTAAGAGATGATTAACATTGTGATTATATTTATGAAAAGAGAAAATAGAAATGAGATAAGAAGAGAATGACGATTACGATGACGAATTAAACTAAGAGGAAAAGGTCGTACACGTAAAATCGTAAAAAGTGACAAAATTAAAAATTTACTCTAAAAATTCCTAGAAATTGCAATAAATCCTAAATAATGTAATTAGAGTTTACAAAAAATCAAAAATCACCCAAACCTTTTATTTAATTAAATATTACTTTTTTAATGCTAATTAAAGCCCAAAAAATCAATTTAATTAACAAAAAGACCAAAATGAGATTTTTTCAATTATAAACCTCAAAATACCGTAACTTAATTTAAACTATTTTTGAAAATTTTAAAATGAATTAAAACTATTTAAAAATAATTAAAAACTATTAAAACTTAAAATAATTATAAAAATTAATCTAAGGACAATAAAAATATTCTAAAAATTGTAAAATTCCTAACTTAATGTATTTAACCTAAAAAAATATAAAAACTTGAAAAATCTAAAATTTAATTTTTAATAATAAAATAATAATAAAATAATATTAAAAATCCAAAATTTATAAAAATTCTAAAAACTTGCAAATTAGCTTAATTTAACCTAAATAACACAGAAATGAAGTTGAAATTACAAAAATACCCCTAATGGGGCTCAAATGGGCCAAAGTCCAAAACAGACCCTTATTGGGCCAAAATAAGCCCAATAAGAAAAATGTTTATAAAAATGGCCCAAAAGCTCCTATCTGACTCAAAATTTGATTCTGAACACAATTTTTCAAAGGCCCAAAAGCTGAAAATGTGAAATAAGCTGGCTTATATCAAACAGCTTATTCTTAATGGGCTTTTTGGCCCATTAAGCTATAAGCTGATGCCATAAGCTCAAATTAGACACACAAGCTTATTTTGAGTTACTTAAGATTTCTGTAAGAAGAAATTTGAAAAAAGTGCAAGGAATAAGCCTGAAAATGTAATAAGCAATCTACACAAAACGACAAAATAGTCGTTTTCGAGTTCTAGGCTATCCCAAGAGCTGATTCAAGTTTCAAAAGATTTTAAATGACTTAACTAAGCTTAATCAACAAAATGTTTTCAAATAAGTTCACTCAATAAGCTGAAATAAGCAAATAACCACTTCTTTAAAAGTCAACTTTAAGAGTTTTCTAGCAAAAAGTCAAAGTCAAAGTCTGATAAGCTCCAGTTCAAACAAATGGGTCAAATGAGGAAGATTGATCACAAAAAATAAGTTGTTACAAGTCTGGATAAGCCAATATGGCTTATTAATAAGCTGAATGCAAATTAACACTAGCAGGGGCTAGTTTTGGTGTCTGAGCAGTGGGAAAAGTTTCAACTGCTTGACTTTCTTGACTTTTTGTCTTTAGTGACTTTTTTGGAGTTTCAAGTTACACAAAGGCACCCAAATGATCAGTGGATCATAAGGAGTCAATAATGTTAATGCAAGTGATGCCTAAAAACATTATTAGTGTTAACTAATCTTTCTTAGTTTTGATCACAACAAACTATACAACACATCTAGTGTAAAACACAAAACGAATTATTTAACTAACACTATCATCAAGGTAATAATCATATCACTAACCTTTCTTAATCATACTTAGTGATCATCAAAATGATTATCCTTAAAACTCACTTTTGTTAATATGACAAAAGACTTTTTAATAAACTTTCTTTTTTAGAAAATGTTTTATTAAAATGGAAAATGAAAATTTGAAAATAGCATATTCCATATGCTATTAGAATATCCTTTGAAGGCTTCAAATACCTCACATATTCCTACCCCACTAAAAGACAAAAAACGGAGCGTACTCTAGTGGCGGAACCTTAAGTAGCTAGGCGGTTCCCTAGTGATAAGGAACCGCCGGGCTAGATAAGGTACCACGCACAGATAGCCGTTATATATCCGTTATACTTTGTCTCCTTTAAATAGTGGGTCAAATCTCATTTTCCAACAAGCCTCTTGGACGTTTTTCTCAGCCCCCTTTCTCTTTTCTATAGCATAATCATTAGTAAATGATCACTTAAAGTGTTAAGGATGTTTACATATGATTATCCTCTTGATCCCCTCCTTTACCTTGTCCACTGAGAAGATCACTCACTCACTAGTGTTGTGATAAAGATGAATCTATGAGCTAGTCATATTCATCATGATACCCTTTTTGTTTTATGTTAATCCAATGTATTTATGAATACTTGGACTAGTTGTGTTCATTCAAGTTATTTGTGAATACTTGGATTTGTTGTGTACATCCATTGCATATGTGTTTGCTTGGATTTGTGTTGTGTAGATCCAAGCTACATATGTGTACTTGGATATTTTAGTTGAGTTGTGATAAGATTTGTGTAATAGTTCTCACTAAACTATAAAGTGATGTGGTTGTGTCTTGTGAGTTCTCACTAAACTTGAAAGTGATTAGTAGTTGTTTTGTGTGAAGTTCTCACTTAGCTTCAAAGTGAAGAGTCGTGAAGATTGGTGACTTGAAAGTGATTAGTAGTTGTGTTGTGTGAGTTCTCACTTAGCTTCAAAGTGAAGAGTCGTGAAGATTGGTTCTAGCTTTGGATTATAACTCGACATCTAGCCTTGTGTCGTAAAATGGTGAAGTAGGCAACGTCGTGAAGATTGTTTCTACCTTAAGATTAGAACTCGACATCTAGCCTTGTGTCGTTAAATTGTGAAGTAGGCAATGTTGTGTAGATTGTTCCTAGCTAAAGATTAGGTCTCGACATTTAGCTTAGTGTCTGAAAATAATGTAAGCGACGATGTAAGGTTTTCTCCGCCAAGAAGGGAGCTTGTGGATATAGTGGAAATCTCGAGTAGGTGTACTCGAGGAGTAGAGTAGAAACGAGGATAGAGCCTCGTTGTCGAACCACTATAAATCTTGGTGTCTTCTCACTAGGTTGTATCCTTCCTTACCTTTACTTATTTCATTATCATTACACTTACCTATTATCTTTACTAGTGCATTTGAATTGAACCTAATCATTATGCAACTTAGCTTCAAGCAAAAGATAGTTTTGATACAAACCAAATTGAAAGTAATTTTAATTTGGTTGCCAATCGAAGAGAAACTATTCAACCCCCCCCCCCCCCCCCTTCTAGTTTCTACAAATAACAACTAGGAAATCACAATCACAATCAGCCAACTTGTACAGTTAATTCAATTAAGCATCAGACATGCACCAGACTTTGAACAATAAGCAGTTATGGTTCAATAAGCACTTATAGCACAATTCAGCCAACCAAACTTCACCAAATGCATACACAAGCAATAATAAACTTAAATGAACAATTCTAAATAGGTTTCATGCACTGATTCAAAGTATAGGTCAAGATTCAAGCACTAAAAGTTACTGATTAACTATGAACATGCAGTTATGAACACTTGTTGATGTATTTGACCAACAAGCCAAGTTCAAACACTCAGATCTCTAAGATATGTTATGATAACTTTGATTTAACAGCTTATATCCCTAAACATGCATATACTCTAAGTATTTCCAAAATTTTAGGTCAAAAACAGTCAAACTCAATAAGTTATAGCACAATCTTTGATTCAAGGATTTAAACCCTAAAACTTGCAGCAAATAGCACTCAACCAAGCCAATAACAGATAACAAGCACAAACACAAACTTCCAACAACACAATATCAACTTATGATCTCAAACAGGTAATCCCAAACACCCTTTTAAATTTTCAAATCACAATTTTCAAATCAAAAGTGTTATCCAAGACCATCCAAGCCCAAATAAGCACAATAACAGATGAGATATGCAGATTAGAACAAGATTAGACCACAAAATCAACAAGAACACAAGTAGCACACAAAATCAGCAAAAATCCAACTTTTTATCAGATTTTGAGTAGAATGTTGTGTACCTTATGGATGTACATCCACACCCACGAATTTTGAGCTTACGTGCTAGCAAGAACAAGCACAAGCTTCCACAAAAAACCCTGCTAAGATTCAACAAGGTTAGAAGCACAATATCAAAAACAGAAAGATGAAAAAGCCTTGATTAATGCAACTGTTGTACCCCACACTTGATTATCCCCAAGTTATAGGCTTCACCATACCTTGATAACACAATATCAGGATGCTATGATCAGCTTTATAGCCCAAGAATTCCAAGGTGTACCAAGAAACTTAGCAAAATATCAAGCTTGAAGGAAAATGTGCAAACTTTTGCACACTCCTTGAAAACAGGTTTTAGGATTCAAGATTAACAAACAAATAACTATAACAAGCAGTATACAACAATGGCACTTGAGTTTTCTTCAAAGATTCAAACACATTTCATTCACTAGAAAATGAGATTTACAGAACTTTGAACAAAGGAAAATTCAAGAGCAAAGTAAAAATGAAGCACCCTAAGGCCTTTATATAGGCATACAAGTGAACTATGAAAGCTAAAAACAAAACCCTAATGCTTGGTGAAGTCCCTATTATGCCCTTGTGAAGTTTTGAAGTTAGCTTGATCATGTGACGAATTCTTGTTTTGTTGTGGAGCTGGCAAGGTTAAAGAGAATCCAAAGGTGTAAAATAAGCTTAAGATGTAAGTTGGAATCATGCCCGTTGGATGGCTGTTACAATTTTGGCAGTTTGCTCAAAGGTGAAAAAGCAGGAGAATCATGTGTCCAAGGTGGTGATGTGGCAAGGTTTTTGAAAGTTGGGGTGTGATTAGGGAGACCCTAATCATCATTCTGGAGCAGTTAGGGGTTTAATTATAACACAATTAGGAAAACCCAATTTGTGTTCTTAAGGGAATAGTTGCTAGTTTGATCCGGATTAATGTTTAAAAAACATGTTAAGCCCCAAATTTGAACTTAATAAATTAAGTTGTTAATCTGGTATGAGTGGATTGGTGAGGTGGAAGGAGGGAGTGTTGTGATTGGTTGAAAATGTGAGTGGGGTGAGGTGGCAAGTGGTGATTGGTCTAGGTATCTTCTCTTGTCTGCCAATTTAAACCCCTCTTTTTTCATTCACTTGTCATTTGCAAATAAACTCATCAAATCCGGATTCCCTTTGTAAATGAAGTTTTCATTTTCACACTTTTGCCCCAAATACTTTTCCAAAGTATTTTCAGGGGTATTTCTTGCCAATTCTTGATTCTTGAAGGACTGATTTGGCATTTTCTTCATAGATAATGGTCTTGACTTGTTTGTTTGACTTCTTGGAGGACTGAATTTGCCAAGTCATGATTAATGAGGGACCATTTGTGCCATTTCTTCGAAGTCAAGGGTCCTTTTGGTAATTTTGACATTTTCAAAGGACCAAACTTGTAATTTCTTGTAATTTGAAGTCCCTCATGGTATGTTTGACTTTGAGGAGGATTAATACTGACATTTTAGTTTTGTTTAGGGACTAAAATTGCCAATTCTTCAAAGTGGAGGGCCTTTTTGCAATATTGACATACTTTAGGGACCAATCTTGTAATTATGAAGATACAAGGGTATAAAGTGTCAATTCTTCAATATTAGAGGACCCTTCTTGCATAATCTTCAAGTCTTCAAGGGTTTTCTTTGGAAAATTCTTCATTAGGGCTTGGTTCAATGTGCGGCTTCGTTTCCCATGTTCGTTTTTGCATGATTCTTGTGATCTTTTGTCATTTTCTCAATATCCGTACCTAAAATACACAAGCAACAAACACAAGCATATATTGGGGTATTTTCATGATATTTTATGCATTTAAAGCCCTTTTTGGACGATGAGACTATGTATAAAAGCAGTCTCATCACTCCCCCATACTAAACCATTGTCGTGCCCTCACGCAATGCTAGAATAAAGTATCATAGCACTTCCAAAATTCATTTTATGATAACATTTATTGAAGACATAAACTAGCTAAACTACTACTATTACTACTACTTGCGTTTTAGACATAATGTATGATTTTCATCGCAAAATGGGACGTTTAGGTTCATAGAATAAGAACACGTGAATGCTTCATTTAGAAATAATTTCATCGTCCTCGATTTTCACCCCAATTCCATGCCAAGCGTGCAACGAGATCATTGTCATTATAAGTTAGTAATGCTAACACTACTCATATGCCCTAATCACGTACTTATCCTCCCATTATCCTAAGTTGTATCTCTTATATTTTATTATGTCTTGAATGTTTCACGAGGATACATTGTTTGACTTATGCGATAATAGAGATTTAGGTCTATAAATAGAGTCCTAACGGTGTAACTAAGACCATCAAATCAATAACCCCTCCTAATAGACAATGATGTCAAAAAATTAAGTCAACAAGAAGGATCGATAAACACGGTTTTATAACGGTTTTGAACATGAGACTTATTACCAAGACTTTTATACGCCCCCTAACGGAAGGGCCTTATTATCATAGGTTTACCTCCATCTTTTATTCAACTTCGCCATGAAGCTTTTATTATGACTTCGGTCTTGCCTTGCCTTTTATTATCCACCTCATCGGTGGTTTTATTAGCCAAAGACGTATATCCTCACGCTAAGGCGAATTTGGATCTTTAAAGCTTCAAAGATTAAGGCTTGATTCACTTTTAATTTTGCATAGATTTTTCGGCCTTGTGGGCTTCAAATTGTTTGCTTGATTTAGGTGAGCACTTGAAATCTTATTATTGGGTGAAGCTTTTGATTATTCGGGTGCCAATACTTCAAAACCGTGACGCTGGCGATACCTTAATGTCTTCCCAATTAATTACACGGAAGCTACTAGAAAAGACTAGAAACCCAACAATCAAGACTAAACCGCTAAGTCAATATTTATTAAGCAAAAATATTTACAAGCGAAGGGAGAATAAGCAAATAACGAGAACACATGAGTTTTTGAAAGAATACGAGTACTCTGCGTTTAGCATAGTAACTTATAATTAACTCTATCATTTCTCGTCCTCATTTAAGAGACTTAGCCTAATGTGAAGTTAAGGAATCAAAGCTAAGTGCTCAACACGCAGGGTCGAGTCAAAAATTACTCTTATTCTCGCCATCAGAAAATCTACATTCGTGTCTTCAAACACTTATAAAACATGAAAATTTTAAAATTTGGCCATTTTTAGCCTTATTTTGCAACAAAAAGATAAACTTTGGAAAGCGTGAAGGTTTGGCAAAGCAAGTATCTGTTCACCCCCCCCCCCCCCTCATACTAAAGTTAAACATTGTCCTCAATGTTTCGAGTCTAGGGGTGCAAACACCCCCATACTAGAGACGTAGTTGAATGCCTAATCTAGCATGGAAAGGGTGTAACCGTTAAATTTAAAGTCGTTTATGAAGTGTGCTATAAACCTAAGGTTAGAACATCAAAGGATATATCATGGATATTGAGAAAGTCTTCAAAGCAAACGATCGAGTGCTCCCATAAAACGAACACGAGAGGCTCCAATCGTGAAGATAATGATCATCTAAAATCCACAATTCACAAACAACCACGAAACAAAGGTTGGAAGGGCATAAATCCCCACACGTCACTACATTAGAAAGCGATAATATGTATATAGGATAAGCATGGGACTCCCCCACGAGGCACCTCGTTTTTTATTACCGAGTCATGAGCTCGACTCGATCCCCTCAATACTAATTATCATTGGGGAAGGTGATTTGGTCGAGGTAGTTCAAGGATGGAAATTCCCCGCCAAAGTAGTGCTTCAACCTATGTCCATTCACCTTGAAATTGGGGCCATCATTTTGAGCTAGCTCAATTGTCCCATATGGAAAAACTTGAGTCACGGTGAATGGACCGGACCAACGGGATTTCAACTTACCGGAAAAGATTTTCAATCGAGAGTTAAAAAGAAAAACTTGATCCCCAATGTTAAAAACCCGGTTTTTAATTTTTGAATCATGCAACTTTTTAGCCTTTTCTTTATAAATCAATGAATTTTCATAAGCAATATCCCTTAATTCATCCAATTCATTTAATTACATTTTCTGGTGTTTTCCCGCGGTCTCCATGTCATCATTACAATGCTTTAGGGCCCAATAAGCCTTGTGTTCTAATTCAATTGGCAAATGACAATTTTTCCCATACACAAGCTTATAAGGAGTGCACCCAATGGGCGTCTTATGAGCGGTCCTAAAGGCCCATAAAGCATCGTCCAACTTATCCAACCAAGATTATCGGTTTTCCCCAACGGATCTTTCCAAGATCCTCTTCAACGCTCGGTTTGAAACCTCGACTTGCCCACTCGTTTGTGGGTGATAAGCCGTAGAAAGCCGATGTGTAACCTCATATTTCCTTAGGACCCTTTCGAATTGGTTGTTACAAAAATGGGTTTCACGATCGCTTATGATCGCACGAGGGGTTCCAAACCGAGAAAACAATTGCTTCAAAAACTTGACTACCACACGAGCATCATTGGTGGGCAAAGCCTTAGCTTCCACCCACTTAGATAGTTATTCAACCGCGACAAGGATGTACTTATTACAACGAGATGATGGGGACGGCCCCATAAAGTCGATGCCCCAAACGTCAAAGATCTCACACACTTGGATGATATTTTGTGGCATTTCATCTTTTTGTGAGGCTTTTACTTGTCGTTGGCATGAGTCACACGACTTTACAAGCTCATGTGCATCTCGGTAAATAGTAGGCCAAAAGAAACTGGCATCAAAGACCTTCTTAGCCGTGAGATTAGCACCATGGTGACCACTCGTGGGTCCCTCGTGACAAGCTCTAAGGATGTTAGAAGCTTCGGTACCAAAGACACAACGTAGAATAATTTGATCCGCACAAGTTCGAAACAAGTAAGGGTCGTTCCAAAAGTAGAACTTGACGTCACGAAATAATTTTCGTTTTTCTTGAGTCGTCATACCCTTGATGATGAAGTTTCCCGCATGGTAATTTGCGATGTCCGCAAACCATAGGGTAGAAGAATCAAGCTTAGAATTCACTACACCAAGTGTCTCGAGCGGAAATGTTTCGGTGATTTCCTTGGGCTCGTAAACACTTTGGTGAGGATCTTCCAAACGAGAAAGATGATCGGCCGCTAGATTCTCGGCTCCTTTTTTGTCAACAATTTTGTGATCAAATTCTTGGAGGAGGAGAATCCAACGAAGTAATCTTGGCTTAGCATCTTGTTTAGCCATAAGATACTTGATAGCCGAATGATCCGTATACACTATGCATTTCGTCAAGACGAGATAAGGTCGAAATTTCTCAAATGCATACACCACGGCAAGGAACTCCTTTTCCGTTGTAGTGTATTTTAGTTGAGCCTCGGTCATCGTCTTGCTAGCATAGTGAATAGGCAATAAGTGATTTTCATGACGTTGCCCCAATACGGCCCCAATAGTGTAGTCACTAGCATCACACATGAGCTCAAAGGGGAGGTTCCAATTGGGAGCAACAAGAATGGGAGCTTTGGTAAGTTTCCTCTTAAGGATTTCAAAGGCTCGTACACAATCTTCGTCAAAGACAAAACGTGCCTCTTTTTCAAGGAGATGTGTAATAGGTCGAGAGATCTTTGAAAAATCCTTGATGAATTGACGATAAAAGACCGTGTGGCCTAGGAAACTCCTAACTCCCTTAACGGTTTTGGGATGAGGTAATTTGGCGATGACGTCTACCTTAGCTTGATCTACCTTAATCCCCGCTTTCGAAACCTTGTGCCCTAAGACGATTCCACTTTTGACCATAAAATGACATTTTTCCCAATTAAGCACAAGGTTGGTTTCCTCACAACGTTTCAACATTCTCTCAAGATTCGACAAACACGAAGTGAATGAACAACCAAACACGGAAAAGTCATCCATGAAGACTTCCATCGTCTTCTCGATCATATCATGAAAAATAGCCATCATGCACCTTTGAAAGGTTCCCGGTGCATTACAAAGTCCGAATGGCATTCTACGATAGGCAAACGTTCCATATGGACACGTAAACGTAGTTTTTTATTGATTACGAGGATCGATGGGGATTTGGAAGTAACCGGAAAACCCATCTAAAAAGCAATAGAAATCGTTTCCCGCAAGACGCTCCAACATTTGGTCCATGAAGGGCAAGGAAAAATGGTCTTTACGAGTGGCTTCATTCAACTTACGATAGTCAATGAACACTCTCCATCCGATCACGAGTCTAGTGGGAATTAACTCGTTGGCATCGTTTGGCACAACGGTCATTCCTCCCTTCTTAGGGACACAATGAATAGGACTCACCCAAGGGCTATCAGAAATAGGGTAAATCATTCCCGCGTTAAGGAGTTTTAGGACCTCCTTTTTGATGACGTCGTGAATTTTGGGGTTCAACCTCCTTTGACATTGGATTGCGGGCTTGTAATCCTCCTCCATTAAGATTTTGTGGGTACAAAATTTGGGATCGATCCCCTTAATGTCGGATAACTTCCACGCAATTGCCCCTTTGTGATCCTTTAGAACATCGACAAGTGCGGTTTTTTCATCATTTGAAAGTTCTTTCGAAATAATAACCGGCAACTTGTCTCCCTCCTCCAAAAAGACATATTCAAGATGAGGAGGTAAATCTTTCAACTCGAGGATAGGTGGTTCCTCAATTGAAGATTTGGGCTCGATACTCATAACCTCCTCGGGTGGAGGAAATTGGAAATCGTTAAGAAAATCCTTGATAATCGAGAAGTCCTCATCATTGTCGAGTTCTTCGTTACAAGTACGTGGAACATCGAATTCTTCCACGTAAAACCACCACCTTCAAATGGAGTGAAGGTTGGTGTCGAGTTATCAAGAATGGGATCTAACATAGTGGGATTGCCACTATTTTCATCATCACCAAAACCTAGAACTTCTTGTGAAAATTCCTCGCAAACAACGTCAATCATATCAACGAGGTTTATGGTTGCAACGGAATAAACATGAGAAATTTGAGAGTTTTGAGTTGCGTTTATAACAAGTTCTTCGTCATTGAAACGTAAGGTGATCTTTCTAGCATGCACATCGATCAAAGCCATAGACGTATCTAAAAACGAATGACCTAAAATGAGAGGAACTTGAGGATCCGTGGGAAGATCGACAACAATAAAGTCTACCGGATAATAGAACTTTCCCACTTTAACAAAAGCGTCTTCCGCCAATCCACATGCGGGAATAATGGAATGGTCGGCCAACTCGATAGACATTAGTGAAGGAGTAAGATTAGGAAGATTGAGCGACTTGAAGATTGCAAGTGGCATCAAGTTAATGCTAGCACCAAGATCAGCCAAGGCATAACATTCTTCCATATCTTGGATTGCACAAGGGATCAAGAATTTACCGGGATCACCGACTTTTTGAGGTATGCGATTAAGATAAACCGATGAACAACTAGACAATTGATGCAATTTCTCCTTGTTGTTCAACATACTCTTAAAGTTAGCGGCAAATCGAGGCATCATGACCAAAGCATCGGCGAAACTCACATTAAAGTGCAAATCACGAAACATTTTCATAAAAAGCTCAAATTGGTAATTGTCTCGCTCTTGACGTTTCTCCTTTCTAAGTCTCGATGGATAGGGCAAAGGTGGTGTGGGTTGAGGCATAGGCATAGCCTTTGGAATCTCGGGTTCCAATGTTGGTAATGAGTCAACCGTAGGTGTGGCATGAGCGGTACTTCGTGGGACTGGGACATGCTCTTTTTCGACCACCACCTCGGGTTCTTCCTCAATTGCATCCTCCTTAGGAGAAATTGGTTGAGGTGTCGGTTCCTTAAGTGTCTTACCACTACGTGTGGTAATCACTTTCATCTCACCCTTAGGGTTTGATACGGTGTTGCTAGGAAGACTACTCAAAGACGGTTTGCACATAATTGCCTCAAACATAGATGAAATTTTGTCCTCAAACATGGATTGCCTCTTCTCGGCTTTAATCATTTCTTGCTTAATTTCATGTTGTCCTTGTTCCATTTTTTGTTGGTTTTATTGTAACCTAGTTACATTTCCTTCCATTTTGTTTGTATGGATTTTAAGCTCATTTGCTAACTCATTTTTCAACTCTTTCTTCAAGTCGTTCTTAAACTCGGATCTTAGGCTAATGATTTCTCTTTGAATGTTGTCAAACCTAGCATCGTTTCCATTAGCGTATTTAACAAATTCATTTGGGAAGATCTTTCAAAGTTTGCAAACTCTTGTTGTTGTTTTGAAAATCACTTTGATTTTTGTTTGAAAATCACTTTGATTATTAGCCCCTTGATTACCATAGTTTCCTTTGTTGTAATTGTTTTTGAAACGAACTTGATTGTTTTGATAGTTGTTGTTAGCATTTTGATTTGAACCAAAACCCGGTGGAGTCAATTGATTGGAGCGGGTAACTTGACCGTTTTTGTTGTAAGTTCCCGTGGCCGCGTAGGCACTCGAAGTGTTACCACCGTTGGTAATGCACTTGGAGAAATCATGACCTCCACCACAATACATACATGAAACCTCAACTGCTTTAGCCGTAGCGGGAGCACTTTGTTCTCCAACTTTGAATTCATTTAAAAGTCCTTTAAGCTTATCAAAATTTTGTTTTCCAAGTTCGCCTCAATTTGGCAAGCATCGATGGTATTAGACAAAGAAGGTGAAGCCGAAGACGAAGCCTTACGAACACTCGACGTGCTACGAGGACTATACACCTTATATCTATTCTCAATTATCACCAAAGCTTCCTCAACCGTTTTACACAAAAAAATTACCACCCACGGCGGCATTAAGATAATCCCTTTCATGATCATTAAGTCCACTGTAAAACGTGTCAATTTGATGCAAGTCAGAAAAACCGTGATGAGGACACTCATGTAACATTTCCTTAAACCTATTCCAAGCCGTTGAAAAACTCTCATTAAATTCTTGTGAAAATTTTGAAATCTCGTTTTTCAAATGCGTAGTCTTAGAGGGCGGAAAAAATTGGTTCACAAACTTTGAAACGAGATCCTTCCACGTCAATATAGAATTGGGTGGCTCTTTCTCTAACCAAATTTTAGCGGTCCCCGCTAAGGAATACGGAAAAAGCATCATCTTAATCGAGTCATTAGCAACATCCTTAAATTTGCAAGTGGCGGTAAGACGATTGAATTGGCGGATATGGTTGTGCGGGTTGTCCTTTTCATCACCACAGAATTTGTTGTTTTGGATCATCGACAACAAACCCGTTTTCACTTCAAAATTCTCCGCAAGGATAGCGGGAATCACAATAGCCTATCCATAACCCTCGGTGGTTGCTTGAAGTAACTTCATCATAGTATGATTCGCCATGGTTGGTTCTTCTCTTACAATGGGTTCGTCAATAGGAGACTCCTCACTAGAAAGATTAGGAGTAGGTGTTGACTCCTTTCGGTTTTTTCGTTTACGTGCACGTCTTGCTTGATTACGAGTAAGCATAAACGTCACGTGCAATGTGGGGGTGAGCAAAGAAGATTCTTTTTGGTGTTTTGTATTTTTTTCAAATTTTTTGTGGTTTTTGATTGTTTTTACTTTTTTTTGGATTTTTGTGATTATATTAAGTAGACCAAAATCTACAAATCTCCTCCTTAATCAAATCTCTTGATTAAAGAAGCCTCAAGGAATGAAAACGATCACGTGAAGTGAACGCCTTCGATGACTTTAGAACGTTGGTGGAACACCAAAACGTTCAAGAGGGTTTAATCAAATGAAACCAAGAAAGTATATATGATACTTAATAATACTTAGGGCGGGAAAACCCTCGATTAGCTTTCAATCTCAAAATACTCAGAAGCAAGCGGGGAAACGAGGCGGCGCGAAGCACTTAAGAGCCTTTTTCCTTAGGGTATATTTTATAATACCCGCCTTATACCCACCTTATAGTTTGTATTTTTCAAAATCGGGCTTCATGAAAGTATTTATCTATTTTTGCCTTTTCTTTCTTGTTTGAGATTCGAATACAATGACTGGGTAATGACCTCCCAAGTCAAGGTTATGTTTTCACACTTTTGGAGTACTTGTGAATTTATTGTTCTACGTATACAATATATTAATAATATTCACACAAAAAACGAAAAACCGATAATACGTATTAGTAGAGTGCTACTAATACAATAGATATTATGGCTATATATAAAAACAACAATTACCAAATCAAAACACAACACGCCTCCCCGGCAGCGGCGTCAAAATGATGTAATGGTTTTCACACCTCTTTAGGAAAAGAGGGCAAATTAGAGTAAACGTTAACAAGTGATTTAGGAAAACCACGAGTTAGGACCCAAAGTGGGGATCGTTCTCAAGGAGGCTTGGTGTGTGGGTTAAGAGATGATTAACTTTGTGATTATATTTATGAAAAGAGAAAATAGAAATGAGATAAGAAGAGAATGACGGTTACGATGACGAATTAAACTAAGACGAAAAGGTCGTACACGTAAAATCGTAAAAAGACACAAAATTAAAAATTTACTCTAAAAATTCCTAGAAAATTGCAATAAATCCTAAATAATGTAATTAAAGTTTAAAAAAAATCAAAAATCACCCAAACCTTTTATTTAATTAAATATTAATTTTTTAATGCTAATTAAAGCCCAAAAAATAAATTTAATTAACAAAAAGCCCAAAATGAGATTTTTTCAATTGTAAACCTCTAAAATACCATAGCTTAATTTAAAGATTTTTTTGAAATTTTTAAAATTAATTAAAACTATTTAAAAATAATTAAAAACTATTAAAACTTAAATTAATTATAAAAATTAATCTAAGGACAATAAAAATATTCTAAAAATTGTAAAATTCCTAACTTAATCTATTTAACCTAAGAAAAATATAAAAACTTGAAAAATCTAAATTTTAATTTTTAATAATAAAATAATAATAAAATAATATTAAAAATCCAAAATTTATAAAAAATTCTAAAAACTTGCAAACTAGCTTAATTTAACCTAAATAACACCGAAATGAAGTTAAAATTATAAAAATACCCCTAATGGGCCCTCAAATGGGCCAAAGTCCAAAACAGACCCTTATTGGGCCAAAATAAGCCCAATAAGAAAAATGTTTATAAAAATGGCCCAAAAGCTCCTATCTGACTCAAAATTTGATTCTGAACACAATTTTTCAAAGGCCCAAAAGCTGAAAATGTGAAATAAGCTGGCTTATATCAAACAGCTTATTCTTAATGGCCTTTTTGGCCCATTAAGCTATAAGCTGATGCCATATGCTCAAATTAGACACAAAAGCTTTTTTGAGTTACTTAATACTTCTGTAAAAAGAAATTTGAAAAAAGTCCAAGGAGTAAGCCTGAAAATGCAATAAGCAATCTACACAAAACTACAAAATAGTCGTTTTCGAGTTCTAGGCTATCCCAAGAGCTGATTCAAGTTTCAAAAGCTTTTAAATGACTTAACTAAGCTTAATCAACAAAAAGTTTTCAAATAAGTTCACTCAATAAGCTGAAATAAGCAAATAAGCACTTCTTTAAAAGTCAACTTTAAGAGTTTTCTAGCAAAAAGTCAAAGTCAAAGTCTAATAAGCTCCAGTTCAAACAAATGGGTCAAATGAGGAAGATTGATCACAAAAAATAAGTTGTTGCAGGTCTGGATAAGCCAACATGGCTTATTAATAAGCTGAATGCAAATTAACACTAGCAGGGGCTAGTTTTGGTGTCTGAGCAGTGGGAAAAGTTTCCACTGCTTGACTTTCTTGACTTTTTGTCTTTAGTGACTTTTTTGGAGATTCAAGTTACACAAAGGCACCCAAATGATCACTGGATCATAAGGAGTCAATAATGTTAATGCAAGTGGTGCCTAAAAACATTATTAGTGTTAACTAATCTTTCTTAGTTTTGATCACAACAAACTATATAACACATTTAGTGTAAAACACAAAACGAATTATTTAACTAACACTATCATCAAGGTAATAATCATATCACTAACCTTTCTTAATCATACTTAGTGATCATCAGAATGATTATCCTTAAAACTCACTTTTGTTAATATGATAAAAGACTTTTTAATAAACTTTCTTTTTTAGAAAATGTTTTATTAAAATGGAAAATGAAAATTTGAAAATAGCATATTCCATATCCTATTAGAATATCCTTTGAAGGCTTCAAATACCTCAGATATTCCTACCCCACTAAAAGACAAAAAACGGAGCGTACTCTAGTGGCGAAACCTTAAGTAGCTAGGCGGTTCCCTAGCGATAAGGAAACACCGGGCTAGATAAGGTACCGCGCCCAGATAGCCGTTATATATCCGTTGTACTTTGTCTCCTTTAAATAGTGGGTCAAATCTCATTTTCCAACAAGCCTCTTGGACGTTTTTCTCAGCCCCCTTTCTCTTTTCTATAGCATAATCATTAGTAAATGATCACTTAAAGTGTTAAGGATGTTTACATATGATTATCCTCTTGATCCCCTCCTTTACCTTGTCCAATGAGAAGATCACTCACTCACTAGTGTTGTGATAAAGATGAATCTATGGGCTAGTCATATTCATCATGATACCCTTTTTGTTTTATGTTAATCCAATGTATTTATGAATACTTGGACTAGTTGTGTTCATCCAAGTTATTTGTGAATACTTGGATTTGTTGTGTACATCCATTACATATGTGTTTGCTTGGATTTGTGTTGTGTAGATCCAAGCTACATGTGTGTACTTAGATATGTTTAGTTGAGTTGTAATAAGATTTGTGTAATAGTTCTCACTAAACTATAAAGTGATGTAGTTATGTCTTGTGAGTTCTCACTAAACTTGAAAGTGATTAGTAGTTGTGTTGTGTGAAGTTCTCACTTAGCTTCAAAGTGAAGAGTCGTGAAGATTGGTTCTAGCTTTGGATTAGAACTTGACATCTAGCCTTGTGCCATAAAATGGTGAAGTAGGCAACGTCGTGAAGATTGGTTCTACCTTAAGATTAGAACTCGACATCTAGCCTTGTGTCGTTAAATTGTGAAGTAGGCAACGTTGTGTAGATTGGTCCTAGCTAAAGATTAGGTCTCGACATTTAGCTTAGTGTCGGAAAATAATGTAAGCGACGATGTAAGGTTTTCTCCGCCAAGAAGGGAGCTTGTGGATATAGTGGAAATCTCGAGTAGGTGTACTCGAGGAGTGGAGTAGAAACGAGGATAGAGCCTCGTTGTCGAACCACTATAAATCTTGTTGTCTTCTCACTAGTTGTCTCCTTCCTTACCTTTACTTATTTCATTATCATTACACTTACCTATTATCTTTACTAGTGCATTTTAATTGAACCTAATCATTATGCAACTTAGCTTCAAGCAAAAGATAGTTTTGATACAAACCAAATTGAAAGTAATTTTAATTTGGTTGTCAATCGAAGAGAAACTATTCAACCCCCCCCCCCCCCCCTTCTAGTTTCTACAATTGGTATCAGAGCGATGGTCACTCAAGATCTTTGAAGTATATTGTACTTTGAAACTTTGATCGATCCATTGTCTCCTCAAATTAGAAGGTCTAGTTGTACTAAAGTTTCTCTTTGGTCAAAACTATTTTGTTTTTGAAAAATAGATCTTTTAATTGATAATATTGCATCCCTCTTAAGATTAGTAGCCTTTATGCATTTTAGATCTACTTTTGAAATGTATCTACTAGTTTGCATCTTGCTTTGTGTAGGTACTCATGAAGATCAGTCGGTTAATTGGTTGTGGATTGAGTTACTTGCACTTGTAGAAGACTCCTCTTCATTGATCTTTAACATCCTTGAATGATGATACCAAGATGATTGGGAATGATACTAGTCCTTGAATACTTAGTACTCATCATAGTCATTGTTGGGCATAGCATTGATTCCTTGATGGAATGCTCCTTGTGGCCAAGGTATGCTTTCGTTCTTCCACACGCCCTTTGATCATTCTTTTGATCATTACTTGACTATGTGCTAATTCTTGGCATCCTTGCCTTGAAATTTGTTTGTGGTTTGTGATTCTTTTCTTTTATCTTCTCAAACCTTCATTGCTTAGATACTTGACTCACTATGGTGATGCAGAGTGAGTTAGCAGTAGCTTAATGTATCAAGCATGATTTCCATGGTTTGCTCCCATACGGTTAGTAGGCCCTTTGTGGGAGAGAAAGTGAATTAATATCTTGCTCATATTTTGGTTTAGACTAAGACTATTATTGAAAGTGATCTTAGTCTAGACACGAATAATTGCTTTGTATTTATTCATTACCAGAGCCGTTTAACATTTCGCCGGAAAGGCACGTCTTAAGCCACTATATATGACACAAGCTCTTCGTTACCACTATTTGAAGATTGTCATTAATCCCTTGAGCATTAGTCCTAGTCTTGATTCACTTCCCTTGACTTATCTCCACTTCGCTGTTTTGCTACGAGTAGTCGTTTATCCGTTTCGGTTCTTTTCGATCTTGATTCAACTCGTAATCCTTCATTAAAGCATATTGCCTAGTGTTTTGATGATCCAATGTTATTCTAAAAGGTTTATGATATGATTTTAAGTATTTTAGAAAATTTTGGTTTTTAAAATTTGGCGTTTTTCATTGATAAAAACCTGCCTCTATAGGCGGTTCTTTATCTTGGCGGCTCAAACCCGCGGTTCCTTATCGATAAGGTACCGCGGGCAGTAAAGTTTGTCAGAGTGCCAGTTTGATTATTTTATTCTCTTTCAAACCAAACCCTCTCTCTCCCAAAAACACACAGCCGACGGTTTACCATTTTTCCACCATTGTTGAAGCTTCCAAAACCTTCAATCACTCAAATTAATTGATTCCAAGTTGTGGGTTTCACTCATCCTTCATCTAACATCAATTAATTGTAAATATTTTCTTTCAATTTCATCTATTTTGCTCTAGGGTTCATCCTTTCATAATTGGGGACCTTTAAAATTGAAATTGAATTAAAACCTTAATAGGAATGTGGGTTGACATAGTTATTTTACTATGATTCCTTAGGTTCATATTCATTAAGATTTCACTAAAACCCACTTGTAGAACAAATCCGAATTTTAGCTAAATGATTTTGGTTAAAAGATGAATTTGAGATGAACCCATGAACAAATAGGTAATGACATTGTTAATGCTTACCTAAAAACCTTGTTTTGAAAAACCAATGTTCTAAGTCTATTGTTGATCCAACATAGTTCATATGTTCTTGGTGAATAATGGAATAGCTACATTGTGAACATGAGAATGATATGGATTCAATCCTTTGTTTGTCAAGAAATTGGTATAACACATTCTCATATTTTTTATTTTTTATTCTAATTTTTCATATGAGTGATTGGAAAAATATTGTCTTATGTTTATATTAGGTACTAATCATGCCTTCTCAATATCAAAAGGATCTCAATACACTAGACAATACATGCCAAACCTTTCCCAAACCTATGCTTCCCCTCAACTTCGAAACTCATTTCCATCCCTTTCTACTCGTTGTTTCCATGAGGGTAGAGTCGTTGACGAGGGAATAACGAGTTATGACTATATCCAATCTATGTTTGAGCTTTCGGGGTTTGATTGCTTGCTCAACATAGAAGAAGATATTTACCCCTTGTTCCTTCTTGAATTCTTTAGCACCTACTCCATGCTTGAATACAATGGAGAAATTTTCATTCGTTTCGTGTTGAATGATCAATTGATTCATTACTCCCTCGAAAAATTTAGTGAAATTCTCGGTGTGCCATATGAAGGCACTTGTCGTTTTACGGATAAATGGAGACTTGATGCTCTTTTGGAATCCTACGATAAACCTCCAAATGACCTCACCGAAATTGATCTAGAGTTCATCCTTGACATCATTTCGAAAGAGCGTGATGGAAACATTGTAAGAAGCCTTCATTCAAATGTGCGAAATGTGAATCGATATGAAGTGCTCTCTAGAGACCTTAATGATTTTATGGTCCAATGGGCAAATATCCTTAGGGAGAATGTCTTTTGTCTTGGTGGAAACCGAGATCATATCCCGGCTTGTATGGTGCATATGTTGAGTTGCATCTTTACATCCACTAAGTACAATTTGGCATTCTATATCGCTCGACGAATAAATTATGCCCTTTCAAAGCCCAAAACAAACCTTCCTTATGCTATGCTTCTTACTCGCCTTTTCAAAAGGGTTGCTCATGATTTTCCCCACCTCGATCTTTCTCGCTTTCACCCGATTCATCGGGTTATGTTGCCTATTCAAGAGGTATATGCAAGAAAGACAAGAAATGATCGAGGTTCGCGAAAATCCGATCATCAAGAGACGGATGATGAGGACACCTATATGCCAACAAGTGATGGTGATGGCATAGGTACTAGTTCTCACTTCAACTCTTCGAGTAACTCCCACCCATACTCAAACTCATTCGTGGATGGACTTGAATACTTAGCTCCCCCACCTCATTACTCCTCTAGTGAAGTACCGGAAGATCTCAACATGGAGCATCTCTACCGTGAAAATCTTAGGACTAGAGGTGAATTGCATGAACATCGGGTTGAGTCAAGGAAGGGATACAAGTATTGGGAATATGATCAAGAGATTGGGCAAGAAGAGAAGGTGAAAGCTTTGAAGTATTTCAAAGAATACATGTTGGTAAACATGTAATGTTGAACAATTTTTTTATTATCTTGGATGTGTATTAACTTATGCTACATGTTTGTATTGTTATTTTTAATCCTAAATGTTGCTTATGCCTTCATGTTTGTGATTTACATAGCTTTGTGCATGCCTTATGATAGTTAGCTTCTTAGATTTTGGTCAGTAGTTAACTTTGGCTTTTGAATCCTTTGATAAAAATCTGGGTTAACCAAAATTTGGGATGGGAAATTTTTGAAAGACCTCTGGTCGCGGTTCCATATCGACCAGCGGCTCCTTATCGATAAGGAACCGCCGGTCCTAGATAAGGAACCGCCGCCACTGTATCTGACAGAATCTTTTGCTTTACACTATTTTTTCAATCTGTGTAAACTTTGCATGATTCTTTGCAAAAACCTACATATTTCCTAAACTAGGTTACCTAAATTCATTATTCACCGAAAATGATTTTAACCTATTACTAGTTTGGATCATCCCCTCACCCATTTAAACCCACCTTGTTAGTCATGTTCTTCACACATCAAAACATCCTTCCCTAACCCTTAAACCACCCTTGTCAACCATGGTTTCTACAAAAACCTCAAACACCCCAAGGAAAACACTTAAGATTAGGATTAAGGTACCCAAGCCTAACTCCTCACCCTTTCACACACCCAAAAATGAGATGGTTCCAATCCTCATTTCCTCATCACCCTCACCACCCCTTGCACCATGCAAGACAACATCCACCCATGGTACTAACCACTCTATTGGTTCTACTCCTCTTCATTCAACTCAAGAATGAATGAGCTCTCTTCACCCTTCACTCCAAGTGCACCCTTGGATGTGACCACACAACCCCAACCAATCCAAAGCATTCCTTTTGTGAATGACTTTGATGACACCTTGGTGACTTCACCATTTACCCATCCTAACTTGCCCATTTCACCAACCTTGGAGAACATACCTCACACTCACCCATTTCTCCTTTGGGGAACATGCCTCCACTCTCACCCTCATCACCCTTAGAGAACATGCCTCCTCCACCTCCACCACACTCAAACACTCCAATTTTGGGTGTCCCACTTTCCCTCCTCTTGGGTAATCCTTACTATGGGTTTCAAGAGACTCATGGTCCTAATTATCCATGTTGTCTCTACAACCACTACATCATCCATAACCTTAGGATGGAGATGTTTGGACTACATAGGAGGTTGCAAGATTTCTTGTTTACCTTGTTCTCCATGCCTCCTCCTAGGAGATGAATGATGAGTTTTCTAAATAAATGGTTTTCAACAAAACCAAGCCAAAGAAGACTACTCATCTAGATTTAATGTTAAGCTAGCTTTGTATTAGTTAAATTTTTTTATTTGTCATTGTATTTGCTTCCTTCATGAGTGTTTCATGAAGTTGTTCTATGGATTTAGCTTTATGTGTTTCTATTATTATGTGCACATTAATCAACTTTAATTTGAAATTAAAATTGAACCTAAATCTATCACAACCTCTAAAAACTTGACTAAAATTGGTTCAAAATGATATCTAAATATTTTGTCACCCTTTGTCAAGACATTCTTTGTGAATGTGTTGCTTTTATGCAACCCTAGCATAGTTTAGTGCTAATAGAGATAAAATTCCAAGATTTTCAACTTTTTGAAAAAGTCTTAGTTTTTCTCAAAACCCTAGAAAAACTTGGTTTCAAGTCCACCGCTTGCGGATCCTTAAAGTCTCGCGGTTCCTTAAGTGCTAAGGAACCGCCGGTCCCTATAAGTGTCGCAGACAGTAACTGACTTTTGACTCGTTTTTGGTAAAAATTCTTTAAACCCTATACCCTGTCAAGATTCCTTGTTTGCTCAATTTGGCTAAACATTCCTTGACACTTCACATTTTGTATTCAAATTATTACCTTGATTACATTTTACTTATACCCCAACCTTGCGATTTCATTCTCACACCTTCCCAGCCTTGAGAATTCATTCTCACACATCTCCAACCTTGAGATTTCATTCTCACACCTTCCTAACCTTGAGATTTCATTCTCACACCTTCACAATGCCTAACTCCTCCATTCATAACCTTGACATTTCTTTGTCACAACCCCACTCACCCAAATATTCCTCATCCAAGCTTTCAAAGAAACCAAAAATCTTGGTTCGACCTATTTGGGTTAAGAAGAATGAACCATCTTCTTCCAAACCACCCAAAAACCCTACCTTCTCTCCAATCAAGTATTGGAATGAGACTTATACCATTAACCCCATCACCGGAGCAAAAGAAAATGTTCCCCCACCACCTCAATCCTTCAACACCCCTCAACTCAATGACCTTTCAACCTTCCCAAACCTCACAAGGCAGTGTGAAAACATTTCCTACCCTATTACCCCCCACCACCAAACCCTAGGTTTGATTCCCTACCCCCATCAAACGATTTTGTGTTGCATCATGGATCCTCATGTGCTTGTTGTCGATTTCAACAAATTGAACTTGCTCATGTATATGAGAAGTTAAATTTCCTTGAATTCCTCCTCACTCGACCTCCTATCCAAGTTTTCGTTCCGGTAGACAAAACTTCGAATGATGCATCTTCGTCTTATTTTTCCAACTAAAGGACTAACTACTCGTAGAGTCTTTATTGTTTTAGTTGTTTTAGAGTCTTTTATTTTTTAAGCAATCTTGAAAAATTATCACTATTAGAATAGCTTATGCTTAGTGGTTTATTTTCCATATTTTTTTTTTTTTGCTTTAGATAATCATATTGTGTGTATGACTATCCACCTTGTTATGTCTTTTCTTTTATGTAACCTTTGTGTTGTTTGTGTGTTATTTCCTTAGTTCTCTTTTGAGTTGATCATGGTTAATTTTTACAATTGCTTATGGGTGATTCCATCAATTCTAAACTTTAATCCCTTGACAAGCTTATCATCTTCATTGGATTGAAGTTTGATTTTGTCAATTACCTTTTTGGACATACTTAGCAAAATACTTGCTTCTAATTTGAGATTTCTTCTCTCTCTCCCTCTCAAGTTACTTAGTAGGTGGTGATCATATATACATTGGTGTTTCTTTTCTTTCTACTAACCTTTGTGTAGCATGTCACCTTAGCTCATATACTTGGTGCACCAAGCAAGGGGAGCAACCACCAAGGGGGAGCTACTAGCAAAGTCCGGTTTTCTTCAAAGACTTATGCTAACCTTTTTGCTACGACAAATGGGGAGAAATGATAGCGATAAACTCGTTAATAATTCGATATTTTGTGTTTTTACGTAAATGAGTTTATCGTTTGTCGTAATCAAAAAGGGGGAGATTGTTAATGCAAGTGATGCCTAAAAACATTATTAGTGTTAACTAATCTTTCTTAGTTTTGATCACAACAAACTATACAACACATTTAGTAAAACACAAAACGAATTATTTAACTAACACTATCATCAAGGTAATAATCATATCACTAACCTTTCTTAATCATAGTTAGTGATCATCAAAATGATTATCCTTAAAACTCAATTTTGTTAATATGACAAAAGACTTTTTAATAAACTTTCTTTTTTAGAAAATGTATTATTAAAATGGAAAACGAAAATTTGAAAATAGCATATTCCATATGCTATTAGAATATTCTTTTGAATGCTTCAAATACCTCAGATATTCCTACCCCACTAAAAGATAAAAAAACGAAGCGTACTCTAGTGGCGGAACCTTAAGTAGTTAGGCGGTTCCCTAGCGATAAGGAACCGCCGGGCTAGATAAGGTACCGCGCCCAGATAGCCGTTATATATCCGTTATACTTTGTCTCCTTTCAATAGTGGGTCAAATCTCATTTTCCAACAAGCCTCTTGGACGTTTTTCTCAGCCCCCTTTCTTTTTTCTATAGCATAATCATTAGTAAATGATCACTTAAAGTGTTAAGGATGTTTACATATGATTATCCTCTTGATCCCCTCCTTTACCTTGTCCAATGAGAAGATCACTCACTCACTAGTGTTGTGATAAAGATGAATCTATGAGCTAGTCATATACATCATGATACCCTTTTTGTTTTATGTTAATCCAATGTATTTATGAATACTTGGACTAGTTGTGTTCATCCAAGTTATTTTTGAATACTTGGATTTGTTGTGTACATCCATTGCATATGTGTTTGCTTGGATTTGTGTTGTGTACATCCAAGCTACATGTGTGTACTTGGATATGTTTAGTTGAGTTGTAATAAGATTTGTGTAATAGTTCTCACTAAACTATAAAGTGATGTGGTTGTGTCTTGTAAGTTCTCACTAAACTTGAAAGTGATTAGTAGTTGTGTTGTGTGAAGTTCTCACTTAGCTTCAAAGTGAAGAGTCGTGAATATTGGTTCTAGCTTTGGATTAGAACTTGACATCTAGCCTTGTGTCGTAAAATGGTGAAGTGGGCAACGTCGTGAAGATTGGTTCTACCTTAAGATTAGAACTCGACATCTAGCCTTGTGTCGTTAAATTATGAAGTAGGCAATGTTGTGTAGATTGGTCCTAGCTAAAGATTAGGTCTCGACATTTAGCTTAGTGTCGGAAAATAATGTAAGCGACGATGTAAGGTTTTCTCCGCCAAGAAAGGAGCTTGTGGATATAGTGGAAATCTCGAGTAGGTGTACTCGAGGAGTGGAGTAGAAACGAGGATAGAGCCTCGTTGTCGAACCACTATAAATCTTGGTGTCTTCTCACTAGGTTGTCTCCTTCCTTACCTTTACTTATTTCATTATCATTACACTTACCTATTATATTTACTAGTGCATTTGAATTGAACCTAATCATTATGCAACTTAGCTTCAAGCAAAAGATAGTTTTGATACAAACCAAATTGAAAGTAATTTTAATTTGGTTGCCAATCGAAGAGAAACTATTCAACCCCCCCCCCCCCCCTCCCCTCTAGTTTCTACAAATAACAACAAAGAAATCACAATCACAATCAGCCAATTTGTACAGTTAATTCAATTAAGCATCAGACATGCACCAGACTTTGAACAATAAGCAGTTATGGTTCAATAAGCACTTATAGCACAATTCAGCCAACCAAACTTCACCAAATGCATACACAAGCAATAATAAACTTAAATGAACAAGTCTAAACAGGTTTCATGCACTGATTCAAAGTATAGGTCAAGATTCAAGCACTAAAAGTTACTGATTAACTATGAACATGCAGTTATGAACACTTGCTGATGTATTTGACCAACAAGCCAAGTTCAAACACTCAGATCTCTAAGATATGTTATGATAACTTTGATTTAACAGCTTATATCCCTAAACATGCATATACTCTAAGTATTTCCAAAATTTTAGGTCAAAACAGTCAAACTCAATAAGTTATAGCACAATCTTTGATTCAAGGATTTAAACCCAAAAACTTGCAGCAAATAGCACTCAACCAAGCCAATAACAGATAACAAGCACAAACACAAACTTCCAACAACACAATATCAACTTATGATCTCAAACATGTAATCCCAAACACCCTTTTAAATTTTCAAATCATAATTTTCAAATCAAAAGTGTTATCCAATACCATCCAAGCGCAAATAAGCACAATAACAGATGAGATATACAGATTAGAACAAGATTAGACCACAAAATCAACAAGAACACAAGTAGCACACAAAATCACCAAAAATCCAACTTTTTATCAGATTTTGAGTAGAATGTTGTGTACCTCATGGATGTACATCCACACCCACGAATTTTGAGCTTATGTGCTAGCAAGAACAAGCACAAGCTTCCACAAACAACCCTGCTAAGATTCAACAAGGTTAGAAGCACAATATCAAAAACAGAAAGATGAAAAAGCCTTGATTAATGCAACTCTTGTACCCCACACTTGATTATCCCCAAGTTATAGGCTTCACCACACCTTGATAACACAATATCAGGATGCTATGATCAGCTTTATAGCCCAAGAATTCCAAGGTGTACCAAGAAACATAGCAAAATATCAAGCTTGAAGGAAAATGTGCAAACTTTTGCACACTCTTTGAAAACAGGTTTTAGGATTCAAGATTAACAAACAAATAACTATAACAAGTAGTAAACAACAATGGCACTTGAGTTTTCTTCAAAGATTCAAACACATTTCATTCACTAGAAAATGAGAATTACAGAACTTTGAACAAAGGAAAATTCAAGAGCAAAGTAAAAATGAAGCACCCTAAGGCCTTTATATAGGCATATAAGTGAACTATGAAAGCTAAAAACGAAACCCTAATGCTTGGTGAAGTCCCTATTATGCCCTTGTGAAGTTTTGAAGTTAGCTTGATCATGTGACGAATTCTTGTTTTGTTGTGGAGCTGGCAAGGTAAAAGAGAATCCAAAGGTGTAAAATAAGCTTAAGATGTAAGCTAGAATCATGCCCGTTGAATGGCTGTCACAATTTTGGCAGTTTGCTCAAAGGTGAAAAAGCAAGGGAATCATGTGTCCAAGGTGGTGATGTGGCAAGGTTTTTGAAAGTTGGGATGTGATTAGGGAGACCCTAATCATCATTCTGGAGCAGTTGGGGGTTTAATTATAAAACAATTAAGAAAACCCAATTTGTGTTCTTGAGGGAATAGTTGCTAGTTTGATCTGGATTAATGTTTAAAAAACATGTTAAGCCCCAAATTTAAACTTAATAAATTAAGTTGTTAATCTGGTATGAGTGGATTGGTGAGGTGGAAGGAGGGAGTGTTGTGATTGGTTGAAAATGTGAGTGGGGTGAGGTGGCAAGTGGTGATTGGTCTAGGTATCTTCTCTTGTCTGCCAATTTAAACCCCTCTTTTTTCTTTCACTTTTCATTTGCAAATAAACTCATCAAATCCGGATTTCCTTTGTAAATGAAGTTTTCATTTTCACACTTTTGCCCCAAATACTTTTCCAAAGTATTTTCAGGGGTATTTCTTGCCAATTATTGATTCTTGAAGGACTGATTTGGCATTTTCTTCATAGATAATGGTCTTGACTTGTTTGTTTGACTTCTTGGAGGACTGAATTTGCCAAGTCATGATTAATGAGGGACCATTTTTGCCATTTCTTCAAAGTCAAGGGTCCTTTTGGTAATTTTGACATTTTCAGAGGACCAAACTTGTAATTTCTTGTAATTTGAAGTCCCTCATGGTATGTTTAACTTTGAGAAGGATTAATATTGACATTTTAGTTTTGTTGAGGGACTAAAATTGCCAATTCTTTAAAGTGGAGGGCCTTTTTTGCAATATTGATATACTTTAGGGACCAATCTTGTAATTATGAAGATACAAGGGTATAAAGTGTCAGTTATTTAATATTGGAGGACCCTTCTTGCATAATCTTCAAGTCTTCAAGGGTTTTCTTTGGAAAATTCTTCATTAGGGCTTGGTTCAATGTGCGGCTTCGTTTCCCGTGTTCGTTTTTGCATGATTCTTGTGCTCTTTTGTCATTTTCTCAATATCCGTACCTAAAATACACAAGCAACAAACACAAGCATATATTGGGGTATTTTCATGATATTTTATACATTTAAAGCCCTTTTTGGACGATGAGACTATGTATAAAAGCAGTCTCATCAAAACGCTCGATATAAAATAAGAATGGCGGCATTCGGTGAACGTTGACATTTTGATATAAAATATAGGGTTTAAAACTTATAAAACGTTAACGTGTTATATAACTGAATGACGCTTAAATTTTTTTAACGTAAAATACAAAGAATGCACGTAAACCGAATAATTAAAAAAAGACAACAATAAAACTATTTTTACGCCATGAGGAGAATATTGATATTTAGATAAATAAATGAGGGCATATAACTTAAAATACGTTAACGTGTTATATAAACGAATGACGCTTAAAGGTTTAGCGTAAATTACGAAGAATACTAGTAAACAAAAAATTAAAATGAGGACAATAGAAAATATTTTTATGTCATAACGAGAAAATTTAAGGTCGATGACGGGCATAGACTCTGCCGATAAATAATAAATGAGAGTATTTGATACGTTAATCCATAACCTTGTCGATTAACCGAGAATTTAATATATATATATATATATTAATAAAAGAAAACATGATAAATAAAAGTCAGATTATAAATATTGATCCGAAAATTTAAATTTGCTACAAGAGCAAATATGTTTATACATTGATGCCGAGGAGCATGAGTTAGGGGATCACAATGAACCTACTAACTACCAAGCTGCATTAGCATATCCTGAATTTGAAAAATGGATTGATGCTACGAATGATGAGATGCAATCCATGAAAGATAATGATGTTTGGATCTTAGTGGACCTCCCCCTAACGCTAGAAACATTAGTGGCAAGTGGCTCTACAAAAAGAAGACCGACATTGACGGCAATGTACACACCTATAAAGCTCGATATGTAGCAAGGGGCTTCACTCAAACCTACGGGGTTGATTATGAAGAAACCTTCTCTCCTGTTGCAGATATCAAAGCTATTATGATTCTTTTGGCGATAGCTGCTTACTATGAGTATGATATTTGGCAAATGTATGTCAAAACCTGCTTTCCTCAATGGACATCTTTTCGAAGAAGTCTATATAAAGCAACCTGAAGATTTTGTTAATCCTAAATATCCAAACTAGGTATGCAAGCTTCAAAGATCCATTTATAGACTTAAGCAAGCATCAAGGCGATGGAATAAGTGATTTGATGATGAAATCAAGAAGTTTGGCTTTACTCTAAATCGTAATGAGCCATATGTATATATAAAATTTAGTGGGACTAATGTTTGTTTTGCCTAATCTTATATGTCGATGACATATTGCTCATGATGAAAGACATTTCAACGTTGCAAAGTGTAAAATCTTACCTTGGTAAATGTTTTGTTATGAAAGATCTAGGAGATGTTGCATATATTCTTGGAATCAATATCTACAAGGATACATCAAGACGGTTAATTGGACTATGCCAAAGTGCTTATATAGAAAAGATTTTGAAGAAGTATAACATGGAGAATTCCAAAAATGGAATTATCCCCATGCAAGTTGAACCAAAATTAAGTCACAATGTGCTTTAACACCTGGTGAGGTGAAGCGCACGCAGAAAGTTCCTTATGCCTTGATTGTAGGATCAATCATGTATGTTGTGAGATGCACTAGACCTGATGTCTCATTCGCACAGAACATACATGACTAGCTATTTTCAACAAAATCCAGGTGAACAACACTGGACTATTGTTAAGAACATTCTGAAGTATCTGGGGATTACTAAAGATATGTTTCTTGTTTATGGAGGAGATATAAAACAGGAGCTCAGGTTCGCTTGCTACACTGATGTTGGATATATGACAGATGTTGATGGCGCAAAGTCTCAAACTAGATATGTATTCGTTTTGAATGGAGGTGTTGTTAGCTAGAAAAGTGCAAAACAGAATATTCATGTAATATCATCTACAGAGGCTGAGTATATAGCCACTTCGGAAGCTGAAAAGGAAGCAGTTTGGATTAGGAAATTCATTTATGGGCTCGGTATTGTTCCCACAAATAAAGAACCTATGAAAATGTATTGTGACAATATCGGAGCCATTACTATAGCTAATGAACCAGGAATCCCGAAAGGTGCTAAGCATTATCGTACCAAAGTTCACTACCTCCGAGAAGTGATGTATGTGGTGACATTACTTAGGATAAATTTCACACATATGACAACGTAGCTGACCCTTTTACAAAGGCCTTTAAATTATAAAAAGCATTTGATCCATACTTCGAATATAAGAATGCTTCTCATGTAAATATGTGTTATTTTAGTATTTGGATAATTGAGATTGTAAGACGGTTTTATTTTCAAGATGAATAAAGATACTTGATGTTTGTTTTCATCCATATAACAATTGTTGTCCTATATTTGCATGTTTAATCCTTGAATATATGATTATTCTAAATATATCCATTTTTGGTTAGCAATATGGGAATATTGTTACATTAAGTCAAATGTGAGTGTTGGTTATATTCTTTAAATATATGGAATGTTCCTCCAAACTCATGTTATTCATAAGGGATGCATATTGGATACCCTTCGAAAATTACTTTTGGATCCTTGTCATAAGTAATATATCGAAAATGGTTATTAAAGTCATCCTTAGACTTGAGATGCAAACAAGTTGGTATCATTTCTTTATTGTAAGTTAAACAATATCCTGAATAAGATAGCTATAAAGGCTATAGTTGGAAATGTTGTGAAACAGCATCCTTAACACTTGCAGTCAAAATAAAATATGTTACTCCACTTGATAAGTGCATAATGATACTACTGACGCCTCTCCTTAATAAATCAGATACTTGTTTGGCCAAACCCAAATGGAAATGAAGATGATTCTTGATTACATTTGGTATATATGAATGTTAATGCAATAAATGCCTAAAACGTTACTTGCATTTTTCGGTCTCGCCTTGTTTTGATTACGACAATATGTTAAAACAAGCATTTACGAAAACAACGAAAAACGAATTCTTGAGTTCAAGTATTTTTCATTTTACCCATTTTCACTTAAGGTATGGATAAACAAGTACTAACCTTAATCAAGTGATCAAGTGATTTAATCTTTTCTTAAAACTCACTTTTTATTAAGTGTGACAAGTTTTTATTGAACTTTCTTTTTAAGAAAATGTTTTATTAAATTAATTATTTGAAATTTGAAAATGGCATATTCTTATTTGGTTAAGAATATCCTTTCAGGATATTTTTTATATCCAGATAAGACCTCCACCACTAAAGGACAAAAAGGAGCGGAGTCTAGTCCGGCGGTACCTTAGCACCTAGGCGGTACCTTATCGATAAGGTACTGCGGGCTAAGATAAGGTACCGCAGGTAGAACTAGCCGTTGGCTCCTTTGTCCTATAAATAGTGGACCATTCTCAGCTTTTCATCTCACCTCTTTTGCACATTTATTTCCAGATTCAAACCCCTTCTTTAATCACTCAAATCTTTGATCATTTGTTTGATTATTACTCGTTTAAGAAGTGAATCTTGTTCTTCCATCCCTTCCTCTCCAAGTGCAAAGAGAAGAACACTATCCTTGTGAAGTGTTGAGTCCACCACCAAAGATCCATTGAAGATCTAATTTTATACATTTGTAGTTGTGTCATAGTTGTGAAGATCCAAGTAGTTGTGTCTATTTGGAAGTTGTGTATGTACTAAGTATAGTTGTGTAGATTGGTCCTAGCTACGATTAGGGCTCGACTTTTAGCTTAGAGTCGGAAATTGGTTAAGCGACGTGTACGGTTTTCTCCACCATAAGGAGCTTGTTGTGTAGTGAACTCTCGAGTAAGGATTACTCGAGGAGTGGAGTAGGAACGAGGAGTGAGCTTCGTTGCCGAACCACTATAAATCCTTGGTGTTCGGTTTGATCTTTCTTTACCCTTAACTCTTTACATTCTTTATTCTTTATGCATATACATGTGTTAGTATTAGATTAGTTACACTATCATTCTTTATTCTTTGTGGATATATTTTTGTTAGTATTAGTTTAGTTACACTATCATTGTTCATATTGTGCATAAGAAGATTTCACATATTTCCTCAAGCCTAAGTTTTTGAAAAAGGATTTTTGGAAACCACATTTTAACAAGTAAATATAAGAAACTATTCAACCCCCCCTTCTAGTTTCTACAATTGGTATCAGAGCGGGTTGCTCAAGAATTTTTAAAGTATATTGTATTTTAAAACTTGAATCGATCTATGGATTCCAAGAAATACCTAGAAGGGCAATCTATGCAAGACCACCAATTTTTGAAACTGATAGTTTTATTTATTGGAAAAATAGATTTGAAACTTATGTGAAATCAAAAGATTTAGATCTTTGGCATGTTATTACCAATGGTGATTTTTTACCCTTTCAATTTAATGAAGTTTCTAAAACAAAAGAATTGGTTACTTTTGACAAAGCTAATGACGATACTAAAAAGAAACTTTCAAAAAATAATGAGGCTAAAATGGTGATTTATAATGCTTTACCTAAGAAAGAGTATGAAAGAATTTTTATGTGTGAAACCGCTAAAGATATTTTGAACACTCTTTTAGTAACCCACCAAGGTAATAGCCAAGTCAAAGAAAGCAAAATCGATCTTCTTCTCCAAAAATATGAACAATTTGTCATCTTAGAAGATGAAACTATTGATAGTGCATTTGCTAGGTTTAACACCATTATTACTAGTCTAAAAGCACTTGATGAAGGTTTTTCTAGCAAGAACAATGTTAGGAAGTTTCTAAGGGCCTTACATCCAAAGTGGAGAGCAAAAGTCACGGCGATTGAAGAGTCGAAAGATCTCTCAACTTTATCACTCGATGAACTCATAGGAAACTTGAAGGTTCATGAGATGATAATTTTGAAGGACTCGGAATTAGTGAAAACCAAGAGTGAAAGGAAATCTCTTGCACTTAAAGCCAAGAAGGCACAAAGTGACCATGATAGTTTCTCGGAAAGCGATGACGAGGAGTATGCATTGGCGGTGAGAGATTTCAAGAAGTTCTTCAAGAGACGAGGTCAACACGTTAGGCAACCCAACTATGACAAGAAACCATTGTCAAAGAATCGGTTTGTCAAGAACGAAAAAGGTGATAGGAATTGATTTAGATGTGGTGATCCAAATCACTTCATTGGTGATTGTCCAAAGCCCGCTCATGAAAAGAACCACACGGCGTTCGTTAGTGACGCTTAGAGAGATAGCGGTGAAGATGATGATGACAACCCCAAAGAGGAGAAATGTCTAATGGCTCACACTTCTAAAGAGGTACGTTCCGAAACCGAATATTATAGCAATGATAGTTCCACTTGTGATGATATTGAATTTGAAGGCAAATATGATAGTTTACACAAACTTAGTCTTAAATTCATAGAAAAGAATAAAACCTTAAAAACAACCAAAACTAAGCTTGAAAATGAGATCAATGAACTTAGGGAGAAATTGGCTAAACTTGAGAAAAATAAAGAGGTTGATTTAAGTTGCTTAAGTTGTGAGAAACTTAGATTAGAGAATGAAGATCTCAAGAGCACCTCCATTAAATTGGAAAAGTTCATGAAAGGAACTAGTGCTCTTGATGATATGTTAATCAAACAAGTTCATTCTAAGGAAAGACTTGGTCTAGGTTTTAACTCAAATGAAGCCTCAACTAGTGAACCAAAACAAGTCAGGTTTTCATAAAAAACGCCCACTGTACGCAGTTCCAAATTGTATGGCGCGGTTCCTTATCACTATGGAACTGCCGCCATAGATAAGGTACCGCGGGCAGAGGATGTTTTTGGTGAAAATCCTGAACTTTCTGAAAAGTCTAAGTTAGATGAAAAACTAAAGCATCTTACTGTTAATAAGGTAAAATTACCCATACTTGACGACAATGCTATTGGTAAGTTCTACAAGCAATTAAGTAAACCTCTCATGGGAAATATAAGTTTATCTAGACTATCCTCTACTTCACCTAGAGTACGGAATCAGTCTAAGCCTAGAAGTAGAACTACAACGCCTAGAAGAGATAATCAAAACAATTCACGATCTAGAAGTAAAACTCCAACACCTAGAAGGAATAATCATAACTCTAAACCTAGATCAAATACACCTAGGAGAAATAATGAACAACAAAATGGTTACATGAATTACTACCCTCCTCCATTTTGTTCTCCATGGGGAACTCCTTCTTCATTCATGCATCCCAACCAAATGCAAGGGATGTTTGGAACTAACAATTTTGGACCCATGAGATATTGGGGACCAAATGTTTGATCTTGTGTATTGTTACCTAGATATGCTTGGGAATTGATTTGGAGCCCGATGAGTGGATTAAGGATAGTAGATGTTCTAAACACATGACGGGTAATCAAAGTTTGTTCTCGCTTTACAAAGCATATGATGGAGGTAACGTCACATTCGCTAGTAGTCTACGTGGTAATATCATTGGCAAAGGTACGGTTTCTCTTGACTCCATGACCATTGAAAATGTTGAGCACGTAGATAACTTAGGATTTAACCTTTTAAGTATAGGTCAAATTTGTGATAATAAGTGTAAGGTCATCTTTTCGGAACTTGACAGTGAAATCGTAAAAGATGGAAAAGTCATTGGAAAAGGTGTTAGAAAGCATGGGCTTTATGTCATGAAGGTTAATAAGAAGTCAAAAGACAACATATGTCTTGCGACTATAGATGATAGTTCTACTCTTTGGCATAGGAGATTAGGTCACGCTAATATGCGTTTAATTCAATCTTTAGTCTTTAAGGAGTTGGTAAGACACCTCCCCAAGATTAGGTTTGATAGTCACTTTTGTGATGCTTGAAAAGTTGGAAAGCAAGTTCACTCAAGTCACAAAGCCAAGAATTTGGTTTCGACCTCTCGGTGCTTAGAGCTCCTACATATGGATCTTTTTGGACCTTCCGCCATACGGAGTTATGGAGGTAACCTTTATACCCTAGTTATAGTTGATGACTATTCTAGATTCACTTGGACTAGATTTTTGGCATCTAAGAATGAAGCTTTCGATCACTTCGAAATCTTTAGTCGAAGAATTCAAAATCAACTAGGATGTTCAATTGTTTCTATTAGGACGGATCATGGTAGGGAATTTGATAATGAAGTGCAATTTGGTACCTTTTGTGAAGCTCATGGTATTACCCATAACTTCTCGGCTCCTCACACTCCACAATCAAATGGGGTAGTTGAAAGGAAGAATAGGACTCTCCAAGAGATGAGTAGGACGATGTTAAACGAGCAATATTTGCCTCAAAAGTTTTGGTGCAATGTCGTGGACACATCGACTTATATTATCAACCGAATTCTTATTCGACCTTTCCTAGGAAAGACCCCCTATGAGATTCTTAAAGGTAAGAAACCCTCATTAGAATACTTTAGGGTGTTTGGAAGCAAGTGCTTTATCCTCAACACCAAAGACTACCTTACCAAGTTTGACCCAAAGTCTTACGAAGGTATTCTTTTAGGTTATTCCCAAACTAGTAAAGCCTACATAGTCCTAAATAGAACCTCGGGGGTTATTGAAGAATCACTCAACGTAACCTTTGATGAAACCCCTCCTTCACCCAAGAAACCACCATTGGTTGATGATGACTTGGATGAATTAGAAGTTGTTAAAGCCAAAGAGGTTAGAAAAATAGGAGTTGAAGACCTTAGTGTTGAAAAGGAAGTAACATTAAAGAGTCTAGGGATCATACTCTCAATAATATCATTGGTGACTTAAATCAAAGGACCCTAAGATCTCAAGTTCAAAACCAAAGCAACTTCTTTTGTTTCGTCTCCTTGATTGAACCAAAGAATGTTAAAGAAGCTTCGTCGGACGAGAGTTGGGTCATTGCGATGAAAGAAGAATTGAACCAATTTGTTGCCAATGATGTTTGGGAACTTGTTCCTCCACCTAGAAGTTCTACCATTATAGGAACCAAATGGGTATATAGGAATAAGTTAGATGAAAATGGTGTTGTGTCTCGTAACAAAGCTAGACTTGTAGCACAAGGCTATAATCAACAAGAAGGGATTGATTATGACGAGACATATGCACCGGTAGCTAGATTAGAATCAATTAGAATCTTTTTAACCTACGCTTGTGCCTTAGATTTTAAGCTTCAAAAAATGGATGTAAAGAGTGCATTTCTTAACGGTTTGATCAATGAGGAGGTATATGTGGCTCAACCTCCCGGCTTCATTGATTTTGAGAAACCGGACCATGTTTACAAGCTTAAGAAAGCACTTTATGGACTCAAACAAGCACCCAAAGCTTGGTATGATAGACTTAAAGCGTTTCTTGTTAAACATGAGTATACCATGGGAATGGTAGACAATACACTCTTTACAAAGAAGAAAGGTCCTCACCTCATAATCGTACAAATATATGTTGATGACATTATATTTGGCTCAACTTGTCAAGAATTATGTGATGACTTTGCCAAATCATGCATGATGAGTTTGAAATGAGTATGATGGGAGAACTTAACTTCTTTTTAGGACTCCAAATTAAACAAATGGACGATGGTATTTTCTTTAGTCAATCTAAGTACGCTAAAGAAATGGTAAAGAAATTTGGATTAGAAGAATCTAGACCAATGAAGACCCCTATGGCCTCGGATACTAAACTCACCGTAGATGATGATTGTGAGTCGGTAGACAACACCAAATATAGAGGTATGATTGGTAGTTTGTTGTACCTAACGGCAAGTCGACCGGATATCATGTTTAGTGTTTGCCTTTGTGCTCGCTTCCAAGAGGCTCCCAAAACCTCTCACCTTGAAGCGGTTAAGCGTATCTTCCGATACATTAAAGGCACTATACATTTAGGATTATGGTATCCTAAAGGGACCGGCGTAGAAACCATTGTCTACGCGGACTCGGATCATGCGGGAGACTATGTGGACCGAAAAAGCACTAGTGGAGTTTGTACCTTCATGGGTTGTTGTTTAACTTCTTGGTTCTCCAAGAAACAAACCGATCTTGCAATATCCACCACGGAAGCCGAGTATGTGAGTGCCGGAAAAGCATGCCAACAAGCTCTATGGATGAAGCAAGCACTTGTTGATTACGGGATTTCTCTTGATGATGTTCCCATCATGTGCGATAATAAAGGCGCTATAGACCTAAGCAAGAATCCCGTGCAACATTCGCGAACCAAACACATAGAAATTAGACACCATTTCCTTACGGATAATGTTCAAAAGGGGAAGATTTCTATTGAAAAGGTGCCCTCCGAGGACAACTTAGCTGATATCTTCACTAAGCCACTTAAGAGGGAACCTTTTAATTACTTGCGTCTAGGTCTAGGATTAATGGAACATCTTCCTTAAATTCTTTTTTTCTTGTGTGTTTTCTTTTACCACTTTGAGTCTTTGAGTCTTTTAAACTCCTTTTGAAAAATCTTCTCCTCTCCTTTTCAAAATTCTCAAAGTCTCTTTCGAAAATGGTTGAGAAATTCGTTTGACATTGTTAATTCAATCAAAACGATTTTTCATAGATTCTCGCTATTAATCTAGAGCTTACATAATTCATATGTATGATTCTCTCAAACATAACAAGAACAAGATAGAATCATGGAGGATCATTGTGTCATGACTTAAGGTCTTGTCTTACACACCTCCTACATCGATTTTTTAATCCATGTATTTTGGTCAAATCTCTATTTGGTAAGTTTGCATATGTTTTCTTTGTCTATCTTTGCTTTTAAGCATATCCCTATGATAAGTTAGACTAGAAAAATAAGATTTGCTAAAAAATCTTACTCCAAACACCAAACCCTGCCTCTGCAGGCGGTTCCATATGTGAACCGCGGTACCTTATCGATAAGGTACCGCCACCCTAGATAAGGAACCGCCTACAGTGCCTTCCTTTTTCGGGTTTTTGTCTGAAACTCCAGATTTGCTCCAACATTTTTGAGAATCTTTGTTTCAAACCCTTTGACCACCCCAAAAATACCCTGAGCCTTCCCTATTTAAACCATAAGCATTTTGCATTACTTCACATTCAAAATGTCTTATTCTCCCAATGAAAGCCTTGAATCTCCTCCATTTTCTCCAATTGCTTTCAATCCCAACTCACCCAAAAACCATTACAATCCAAACCCACCCAATAACACTCTTAATCACATGTCTCCTACCAAGAATGTTGATTGTGGAACATCTTTTCTTCCACCACCACCCTTTAGTGTTCTTCATCCTTCTCATGATAATGTCATGCATCATGGAACATATTGTCAATGTTGTCAATATCAACACCTTGCTATGGCACACATCTATGAGGAGTTGAGCTACATCAAAAGTCTCTTAATCAAGCCTCCTCTTCACTTTGATTATGAGATCTCCAACAAGCCACCACCACCACCCTCCGCCATTACCTTGTCTTTCATATAAGCATTGGTTGCTTATCCACAAGACACCAAATTCAAGCAAATCTTAGAATTCTAGAATAACTAGGATTAGATTTATGCTTTTGGCTTGTTTCTTTTTCCATACTTCTTTGTATGATGTTCTTTTAGTAACCTATCTTGGATCTTTGTCTTTGTGTTTTCTTCTCTTTTATTCTTTTATGTGACCTATTGCTATATATTGTTGGTTGTTTCACCATATCTCGATTCCTCGGTGCCCCAAGCTAGGGGGAGTAAGCACCAAGGGGGAGTCTTTGCGAAGTCTGTTTCTTCAAACACCGACTTGTGCAACCTTTTTGCTTCGACAAAGGGTGAGAAATGAATAAACTCGTCTTCGAAAATCTTGTTTTTGTGTGATTGAGTTTATGTATTGTCGGAATCAAAAAGGGGGAGATTGTTAATCAATAAATGCCTAAAAACGTTACTTTCATTTTTCGGTCTCGCCTTGTTTTGATTACGACAATATGTAAAAACAAGCATTTACGAAAACAACGAAAAACGAATTCTTGAGTTCAAGTATTTTTCATTTTACCCATTTTCACTTAAGGTATGGATAAACAAGTACTAACCTTAATCAAGTGATCAAGTGATTTAATCTTTTCTTAAAACTCACTTTTTATTAAGTGTGACAAGTTTTTATTAAACTTTCTTTTTAAGAAAATGTTTTATTAAATTAATTATTTGAAATTTGAAAATGGCATATTCTTATTTGGTTAAGAATATCCTTTCAGGATATTTTTTATATCCAGATAAGACCTCCACCACTAAAGGACAAAAAGGAGCGGAGTCTAGTCCGGCGGTACCTTAGCACCTAGGCGGTACCTTATCGATAAGGTACCACGGGCTAAGATAAGGTACCGCGGGCTGAACTAGCCGTTGGCTCCTTTGTCCTATAAATAGTGGACCATTCTCAGCTTTTCATCTCACCTCTTTTTCACATTTATTTCCAGATTCAAACCCCTTCTTTAATCACTCAAATCTTTGATCATTTGTTTGATTATTACTTGTTTAAGAAGTGAATCTTGTTCTTCCATCCCTTCCTCTCCAAGTGCAAAGAGAAGAACACTATCCTTGTGAAGTGTTGAGTCCACCACCAAAGATCCATTGAAGATCTAATTTTATACATTTGTAGTTGTGTCATAGTTGTGAAGATCCAAGTAGTTGTGTCTATTTGGAAGTTGTGTATGTACTAAGTATAGTTGTGTAGATTGGTCCTAGCTACGATTAGGGCTCGACTTTTAGCTTAGAGTCGGAAATTGGTTAAGCGACGTGTACGGTTTTCTCCACCATAAGGAGCTTGTTGTGTAGTGAACTCTCGAGTAAGGAGTACTCGAGGAGTGGAGTAGGAACGAGGAGTGAGCTTCGTTGCCGAACCACTATAAATCCTTGGTGTTCGGTTTGATCTTTCTTTACCCTTAAATCTTTACATTCTTTCTTCTTTATGCATATACATGTGTTAGTATTAGATTAGTTACACTATCATTCTTTATTCTTTGTGGATATATTTTTGTTAGTATTAGTTTAGTTACACTATCATTGTTCATATTGTGCATAAGAAGATTTCACATATTTCCTCAAGCCTAAGTTTTTGAAAAAGGATTTTTGGAAACCACATTTTAACAAGTAAATATAAGAAACTATTCAACCCCCCCCCCCCCCTTCTAGTTTCTACAATGAATTATTTCTATAAGGAGAAACTAAAGTTAAACTATACGGAATGAGTTAAGATCCATATCCATAGTTTAACAGTATCTATAACAAAGGGATGATTATAGCAAAACATAAATGACCATGCTACTGAGAATAATTTTCGAAACTTAAATCTCAAACATTTCTGGTTTAACAACAAATACGAGTGTTACTAGACGTTTCCGTCGTCGGTATATGTGTTATCTACTAATTCAATTCCCAAGTGGGAGCTATCGGGATTATGAGAATCTAATGAGCTATATACAATTAGAAATGTGTGAGCCTATTGGGGGCACACACGTTAAACACTAAGAGTACGTTTAACTTCACGTTAAGCTTCTAAACTATAAACCGCTGGTCTAATCGTGTAAGACACTTTTGTGGTTGTCCTAAATTCATTTTAGTAAGGAAACCAAAGATCTAGAATGATTACTAGAATGTCCAGATTCATTTGAGATAAGGAGTATGAAGAGTCATGATAAACATTGGTTTTGTGTGTATGATAAGGCTTAAACTTAAAGTGTTTTAGACTTATCATGAGTGGGATTTGATGGGTATATAAACACCCTTCTACCTAGCTCATAACACACAAAAATTCACAAAGCAAACAAAGCAAAAGCTCTGCCATTACTCACTCTTCATAATTGGTTTATGTTTAAACTCAACTAGGGTTTATAATCTTAAATCGATCGCTCCATCTCAAATCACTTGCATTCAATCGATCCAAGTTGTTTAATAGTTGTTATTTGATACTACTAAAGGTTTACAAATTATGGGATAGTCTGTCAAAGGTGTGGCAGATCACAGCACCTACTTTAGCTTCGTTCTAACGTTCTCGGACAAAAGTGGTTGCGCAGTTTTAGGTTGTTTTGGTTTTAGGTTCCGGATCGGGTTGTTTTTGACATATGGTGTTTGGGTATACATGAAGTACGAATAGCATTCTGAACGTACTTGGTTGATGTGCTTGGGTGAGAAACCGTTGAGGTGATATTTTAATCACTATAACTTTATTTGTTATGGTTTACGAAGGTTAGTTTTCTTTTTCCCTTTTACGGTTTATTTATATGTGTTAATCATACCTGCCAAACTAGATTCATATCTGATGCGTACTCGTAGCGTTAGTGGTTAACGCGGTATCTTAAATCCTAACAATGATCAGTATTAACATTGCTATACTCATATCAACTTCTGATAGCAATCAGGATCATGGTATATTAAGTAACAATGTTTATATTGTTTAACCAACGTGGGATTCGTGACTTGATTTTCAAAATATTAGACAAGTCACGTAGCAAATATAGATAGAACAGCTTGTGGTTGCGGTAATTTATATGATTTATGTGTCCGTTTTAAACATTATATTGTTTTTCATTTGAAATGGTGGACGGACCTCACACCTTTCCCAACTATTAAAGTATAGGTTATCCAATGGCATGGCTTGAACCATCATCGATAACACTATTTAATGGCACGAGCGTCATACCATACCTCATGTTTTCAAGTGTTGAGCCATCACCATCACACCAAATGATCAAAGAAAACGCTAAATGATGGCACGACACCCACACAGTAAATGGTGTTTTCAAGTGTTTTGTGACGTTTTTAAGTATTTTTGGAGTTTTGTGGTACTTGACGACACGAGAAAAGGTTTTGTGGTACTTGGCGTTTTTAAGTATTCAAGCACCTGAAACCACATTTCATTTGTGGTACTTGGTGTTTTTAAGATTTCTTTAACACGCTAACTTAAGTTAGCTTGTTAACACCACCCAACCTCACTTGGGCAACACCAGACGTTAGTGTGATAACCAACGCCAGTGACATGACACCAACGCTTTAGCCGTTACAACACCCTTCTCTCTTAAAAAGATAATTTTCTATGTACAAAAGAATCATATATAGGTTCTTAACTTAAAAAGATAGTAATAACTTGCATAGATTGATGTTGGCCAGAACCAAGAGCATGGCAATTTGTCTACCTCTTTGAGGTTATTGCCATACTAGGTCGGGATCAGCATAAAAAACTACATTAGTCTATCATCGGAGTATGGAGGAAAGCATATTCTTGTTCGAGTGAAAACATCCACCGTTCTACATACATCCGTCGTATAATTACATCCATACCTAATAGCTTAAAAGAGTTACTACTATACATCTGCTATTTGGGTTGGTAATGATCGTTTGCTGGTAACTAAATTTATTATAACTGGTATGTTTTTGTAATTCATTTTTCTCATTAGAAACCACGTTTATCTTACAAATCTTAATTACGGTAATCGACATTCATTTTATAAACTGCTCTTTCTCTATATATACTGACTACTCAGTATATGATACAAACCTTATAAGGGATTATTGATCGTTCCGGCACACAATTTTAATGATAAGTTATCCACCATTACTAAGTTCAAAATATGAAGCTATATATCAATTGGCATGAAACAACTGCATAGTATACACTTAAAAAGAAGCAAAAATAAGTTTTTTTTTTGAACGGCAATTTTTATAAAGAAAACCTAGCAAGGCGCTAGGAAACCTTACAAAGAAAACAAATATGGGTTTTTAAGCCACATATTATGAGAAAATGAAAAAGCACTACGACTATTACACCAATTATAAGAAATAGAAACAATCTCATCAAACAAGGTCGAGCGAAGCGGAGGTTGATTCTCAAATACAATCTTATTCCGGAACGACCAAATGGCCCACCAAGCTGTGAGGAAAACACCTTCCAAGACGTTCTTGAGCTTGCGGGAAAACCTTATAGATAGAAACCAATCGTTCCAAACTAAAAAAGAAGAGATATCGGGCCAAGAAATATTCCACCACCGACAGATTCTTTTTGAGATACTTATAGCCAACTCGCATCCAAAAAAAATATGAGGAACCAATTCCGACGTGGCACCACAAATCGGACAAAGGATAGATTCTAAAGCCACACCTCTAATAACTAAGTTGTCCCTTGTTGGAAGACGATTAAGTCTAGCACGCCACCGAAAACCATTGACTTTAATCGGGACCAATTTAATCCAACGAGTACCCTCATTGGAAGAAAGGAACTGTGCATCCAACACAGATCGCACGTCTTTAACACGATAGATGCCTTCCCCATTCAAGTCACAAACCCAACGATCCTCCATCGAAGAAAAACACACATTGTTAAGCAGGGAGACGAAATCGTCCCATTGAGTACGCTCGATTCCGTTACGAACATTTCTTCTAAAAGAGGCACTATAAGAAACGTCATTCCTCTTGTCAGCCACTGTTACATCTTTGAATCTCTCGAGGGCGAAGAGACGTGGAAACCGAAACTGGAGGGGGACCTCTGACAACTAAGGATCTCTCCAGAACTTTGTAAGCATCCCGTTACCAACCTTGATTTTAAGGTGAGATCGCAGGTTAAAACCTTTCTCGGCCAAATAATTGAGCTCCCGAAGGATGACACTCCAGCAAGACGACGCTTTAGGGGAGTGGCAGTCTAATGATGAACCATAAAGCGCACTGATAACTAAGGACCATAACGAACCGTCGCGGGATAAGAATCTCCAGATCCACTTAAGCAGAAGTGCTCTATTAAGAGCGAAAAAACTTGATACTCCAAGCCCACCATGCTCTTTGGCTGCTAAAACTCTATCCCATGCCACCCACGTAATACTTTTATCCTTTAAGTCCGCTCCATAAAAAAATTTATTACGAATCATCTCAAGGTTGTGAAGAATACCTTTAGGGGTTTTAAATAGTGACATCGTATACAAAGGAACAGAACCCAGCACGGATTTAATGAGGGTCGACCGGCCGCCAATAGAAAGAGTACGAGCCTTCCACCTCGAAAGCCTTGATCTGACCTTTTGAATAACACTGCACCAAGAAGAGTGACGAGCCATATTATCTCCAATATTAACCCCAAGATATTTAAAAGGCATATGCAAAACCTCACATCCGATGAGAGAAGCGCCTTGATTAACAACCTCCGAAGGCACGCCAACTCCCATGATTTGGCTTTTTTGGAGATTAATACTAAGACCGGAAGCAATATAAAAACTTTTGAGCATTCTGATGAGATTTACTAGGTTGTCGTCGGACCATTCTCCCAAGAAAATCACATCATCCGCATAAAATAGGTGCGAAAGAACAGTGGAATTGTGGATAGTAAGACCTTTGTAAACACCCTCGGACATAGCTCTAATGATGGAAATATAGAAGGTCTCCATGACTAGAATGAATAAAAGCGGAGCAAGCGGATCCCCTTGTTTTAGACCACGATGAATAGGAAACTCATTAGTGGGGCTACCGTTGACGATAACCGAAGCATAATTAGAAGAAAAAATACCACGAATCCACGAACACCAACGAGGCCCAAAACCGAAAGCGTGAAGCGCTTCAAGAAGAAAGTCCCATCTGACCGAATCATAGGCCTTGGCGAAATCAACCTTAAAAACAAGCGCTTGTTTCTTCATCCTTTTACACCAAGCTAGGGTTTCATTAAGAATAAACGGACCATCGAGAATTTGCCTACCTTTTACAAACGCGGATTGGGTGTTGGAGATAAGATCCTGAATAACCGATGAGAGACGCGAAGCAAGAATCTTCGTGATCACCTTATAAACACTGCCAATCAAACTAATGGGCCTGAAATCAGTGACGAACTTAGCATCAACCACTTTTGGGATAAGAGCCAAAAAGGAAGCGTTACATCCTATAGGGAACGTGCCTTGATCGAAGAAGTAAGTAACAGTCGAACAAAAATCAGATCCAATAAGGTCCCAGAAGTGTCTAAAGAACTCAAAAGTATACCCGTCAGGCCCTGGCGCTTTATTTTCACCGCAATCCCACACGGCAGCTTTTATTTCCTCATGCGAGACAGGACGATCCAACAATTCCACCTGATCATGATCAAGACGCGAAGGAAAAGAACCGTGGAGCTTGAATCGGGATCTAGAAGGATTTTCAAATCTGCTAGCAAAATGATTCAGAAACAAATTCTTTACCGATGGAGGATCAGTTATCCATACCCCATTATCAAATATGCCCCGAATAGCTAATTGAGATTGTTTTTTGTTGATAATACCGTGAAAGAAACTTGAGTTCTCGTCCCCCTCCACCACCCATTTAACTTTGGCTCTTTGAGCTGCATCTTTATTCTCGGCCTGTCTGATTACAAAAAGTTTGCGGGTAATATCTAGACGCTCAAGAAGAGAATCGTCAGAGATGACACCATTATCAATATCTTTGTCGATACGGACCAACTTACCTACTAAGTCTTTTTTAGTAGTCTCCTGCACTGAATTTTGATCCCTTATCCAGAATCTTATAATCTTTTTGAGATCTTGCAATTTTTTCTTGAATCTAATGAGACAATTAACATCGTTGTGGGAAAAAGAAATCCATGCTAGTTTAACCATGTCATCAAATCCCACTCGCGAAAACCAAGAATGAAAAACACGAAATGGGATAGGACCATAATCTGATTTGATCTCTTGCAGTAAAATGGGTCTATGGTCAGAGAGGTGTCTATCAAGACACATCGCTGTGATAGATGGAAACTTATCTAAGATTCCATTTGAAACTAAAAACCGATCCAGTTTGCTCATTTTAGTCGTGGATGGAAGAGACCAAGTGAACGAATAACCTTCTAATTTTACCTCAGTTAAACCTGATGAGGAGATAAAATGATTAAAAGAACGAGCATTAGAAGGATGAAAAATAGATCCAAACCGTTCCTCAGAAGATCTCACTTCGTTAAAGTCGCCCAATACAATGTAATCACCTTCCCACCGTTCGATCAGAGTAGACAAATACTCCCAAAGTATACGTTTAAGGGTGACAGACTGCGGAGCGTACACCGCAATGATAAGAATTTTGGTACTAGTAGGAAGCCAAGTACCAAAAATAGCTATGAAATTATCTGAAACAGTAACGTCGTCTTTACTGAAAATAGAACGTTCCCATACACATAAGATGCCACCCGAATTGCCCGCCGAATCACTGGAAACAAATTGAAAATTAGAATTACCCCACAAGAACTTAACATCTGAACAGGAAATGTTATCCATTTTCGTCTCTTGTAATGCCAGAAAATTGATTTTATGTTTGAAGTTCAACTCTTTAATCCACTCTTTTTTGGTCCTGTGGCCTAGACCTTGAATATTGAGTGAAAGGATCTTCATTTAACACCAAACTCTACTTCTTGTGCACCAATGATGCGTTCTATGTCCTTCGAGCAACCCTCCATTTCGTAACCCATGGATTGGCCAACCTTGATGATATCATCCATCATATTAAGAATTGAACCGCCCTTAGTAGATTTACGTGATTGGATGTTAGAAACAAAATCACGTGATGGAGCTGAAGTAGACATGTTCTGATTAGGAGAGGCAACAAATTCGCCACCCTTAGGAACAGAATGAGAATTGTTATCCTCCTAGTGATGGTTTTCTGGAGTGAAACCTGGTGGGTTTGGTAGAGATGTATCAGTTGATGGTGCATCAACCTTCTCAGGTTTATTTAAAATATCATAAAATCCGAATGGATCCTCTGAAGTTTGATGAGCATCATTCACTTTAACAGGTGTAGAGGTAGATTCAAAAATAGTTTCGGAAACTGCTTCATCTTCGCTGACCACCAATTTGTCATCTCCCACACCCGTAGAGTTAATATTAGCATCAGAAGAATCTGCATCAGAAGTGGAATCCGTGTCGGGATGATCCACAAAACTAGGAGTCCAAGTAAACAATTCTTTAGCACGAACAAAGAACGTAGTACCTTTGAAGACGATTTTGAAGGACTACAGGATGTTATTATGCGAGCTAGTTAAGATACACACTCTTTTACGGGCGAAGTTAGAAACAGTAGATTCTTCAATATTCATAAGCTCTCCCCATTTTTTACAAATTATGGAAAAAGTGGCATGAGTCCACAATCGCATGGGAATACCTTCAATGTCAAGCCACACGACCCGATCTTTACTGATGAAATCACTGGGAGCAATACATAAATCCTCGAACCAAGATTTAACACCTGAATGTTGTAAGAGATCGTTAAGGGTAACTTCATCAAGACATTCAATCATCACCCAAAGACCTCTCATATATGCCAACTTTAACTCACCAAATCCTTCTTTATGAAGAATCATCTTCAGATTGGGAAGAGAATTAATGTCCTTAACCCTACCTACAGCATGTCTAGATAAGTCAGTGACCTGACTACAACTATCGTCCAATACCACTGAGGGGGAATCCAACATAGAAAATCGATTATTAGGCACACTTTTTTTGAGCTCAGACTTGTTAACTGCTGAAGCATAGGAGGGTTTTTTCATATATGCCTGACTAGGAGAAGGCTTCTTCATGCCAGGATAAGTTTTAACAGTCCTTTCGTAGCGAACCGCATTCGCTTGTAAGTGAAACCGTCCCACCCAAAGAGTACACATGTTATTAATAAGGCGATTCATATCTTCCACGTGAATAAACCGGACAAAAGCATAACGTTTACCAGATTTGGAGACCCGATGAGGGATGAACACATCCACCACTTTACCATATGTTTGACATAGGTCCCACAGATCTTGAGAGCCGAACCGTTCAGGAAAATTTGTGACAAAAACAGATTTAGAAATGCGAATGACTTGATCCTCTTTAGATCTATGATTATGCATGATGCAGGAGAAAAAAGATTTGAACAGGAAAACCCTAAATGACAACTAAGATGAAACCCTAAATCAACATCGTTACTTACCAACAATCCGTCGAGCCTATTAAGACGTGATTAAGGCAGCGCAAGCAACGCATAATCAAGTATTAATGAGCGAATGGGTGTTGCGAAAGAGATTGAGATCCGATGTGATTAAAGGGAGACACAGCCGCCATGGAAGAGATTAGGGTTTTTTTTTACAGCAAAAATAAGTTAATTATAATAAATGACTGGGTTAAGTTCACATAATAGCAAGATACTTTTCAAAATGTATAATTATAATACTTGAACTTTAAAAAGTACTAATATTCGTATACGTACTTATAAAACTCGTCTCAAAATCATACTTGGTATGATAATGGTTGTGTGTAAAGTTCGTTTTCCTTTTGATATATAACATATTTTTAACGTTGCAACTAGCGTATACATGTCCCAACTATAGTGTACATGAAATGTTCGCTGCATGCATTTACTAAAATGCTTTTTTCTGTGACACCAAATTAAAAGATGTACACGCACATGATGATTAGCCAAATTATACATTGGATATAATAATGGTTTTATGTAATGTTGTTCTTATGCCTTTCGATACACCTAATCCATATATCTTTAATGACTTAAACATGTATAGTAGAATGAAATATCGTTAAGTTAAGTGTATACTATGCAGTTGTTATTAACTTATTTTATCTAACCTTGGTTCCTATAAGTTTTGGAAAGCAAATGATTTAGAGTTAAGTTCATATAATAGCAAAATACTTTTTAAAATATACAAATATCATACATGAACTCTAAAAAATACTGATATTTCATTAAGTTCATATAATAGCAAAATACTTTTCAAAATATACAAATATTATACATGAAACTTATAGGAAGCAAGGTTAGTTATGAAGCGGGTTCGGTCCACAAGGAATTAACCGACGTGACACCATATGGATCATTGGATTTTCTTTGTTAACGAGCTTTGGGTTGACATGAAAATGACGTTTGAATATCGAGACAAAGTTGGCTCGTATTCTTTCTTCACGAGTTGAATCGACAACAATGTTCCTGAGACAAAGTTGGCTCGTATTCTTTCTTCACGAGTTGAATCGACAACAATGTTCCTGCAACTCGTCATTTGCACTGATGTCACAAACAAGATCATAAGCACGAGCAACAAAGATGAGTAAATCTTCATTTTCGAAAAGATCAAAAGATATATGGAATGTAGTTTCAGGTGCTTGAAGAAGAACACGTATATTTATAGGCAAAGTTCACATTTGTCAAAGCCACGAGTCGGTGAGTATAAGAAAAAGTCGTTACTAACACTTTTTGTTTTAATAATAGTCTATTCTCATAGCATCATACATAAATAAAAATGCTGAAAATTATTTTATAATGCTGACTTTGTATAGTTGACATTTATTTAAAAAACTCATCAACAATTCATGTAAGTCTAGTCTTGATTCATGGTACAAAGGAGAACATGTTGTACGAAGTTGACTTGTGAATGGATTACGAAATCAATGTTTGCATAAACCATTCATTGACACATGGAGGTTCTTACATATACAAGAAAAAACTTTAAACATATAATCTTTGCCTAAACATGGAGGTTGTGATCGAGCAAGCAGGCCTGCTCATTTATATTGGTTAGTCAATAAGTATGGTCCGATCAACTTGACCTTCAAAACTTTTTTCTTATGGTTAGCAATTAGTAACATCAACCAATGTGTTTTGATCTCCTTATAAAATGTTGCAAGGTCTCCTTGTATGATAGAGTTACTATCAAAATAGTATCACCACGAGATTATAAATATCAAATGAAAGCACGTGTAACTATAATATCTAGCGAACAAGATTATACTTATATTGAGATCGTGAAAATTGTTTATAAAAAAAACATCACCTTGCTGCCGAGTATTATCAATGTAATAAGGAATCATATAAAATCTTAAATCTTAAAAAGATAATGGCTATGTATAAAAGAAGCATATATATGTTCTTAAACCAATCTTAAAAAGATAATAATGCTGTCATGCTGACCAAGACCACTCATAAAGATATGTTGTTTAGCAATTTTGTTGTGTAACTTTTTGAGGTTATTGCCATACATGGAACCAAAATCTTTATTCTCTTTTAATTGGGAGATTACACATACCTCCTTTCTCTCCTAATTAAAAATTAAGAGGCATTAACATATAAATACCACTTACCAACTTCTGCCTAGCAGAGTTAGTATCATTCCCTCTTCTTAAATGCCAAGTTGACTGGTCATAGATGGTCTTTGGGAAAATGATCAGGGTTCAATCCCAACTCTTGGCTAATTAGGTCGCTAAAACAGGAGCTCATTACTTGGGGCCGGCACCTTGAGGAAAGGTCCGGTTGACATCAAAAGATGCATGGAGTTAGGGTTTTCCCACCGATTCACACCTTTTGGGAACATATAAATACCACTTAAATTGTGTTTGATAAAGATTTAGGTAGTTTTTAATAAAATTTTAAAGAGTTTTAATTAATAAACTAGTAAGTTAATTAAGTTATCAAATAATTATTTGTTTTGTGCTTAAATTAATTGATGACTTTATAGAAAAAGCTAAAAAGATAAAGGGTCTTTATATTAGTGTAAGGTTATTTTCAGAACAAATAAATGTAAAGAACTGCGAGAATCACATTTATACTCTAAAAAATGCATATGTATTTTCATTATTATGTTTAAATTAACATTTAGTAATTGTTTTATTGGTTATAGATTCAAGTATAATGAGCAATATGAACAATGCACATGTGTTTTGATATTATCTAACGAAAAGATAGTTATAATACATACAAAACAAATACACGTGCATAGTCCTAGAATACATGTTCCTAGTGACCTATCACAATAAAAATTCATATATTTCTACCTAATGAACTAACCCGATGAATATATATATATATATATATATATATATATATATATATATATATATATATATATATATATATATATATATATATATATATATATATATATATATATATATATATATATATATATATATATATATATATATATGAGTAAAAATGTGGTTCTCGCAGTCTTGTACATTTATTTGGTTTTGAAAATAACATCGCCCCTTTATATTAAGTCTATAACTTAATTGATATTTTACATATTTACCTTCCCATTTATTCACATATAATATCAAGTAACTTCTTTTTAGGGTAAATAAGTAATTTTCTTTAATTCAGACTTTTTATTCAGCACTCAAAACAAACAACCATATATCTATTTATAATTAGACATCACATATTTTAGACAGACACTTTAATTTTACGAGACTTAATAGAAAAACTAAACAAACAGACCCTTAGATGACTTAATACGAGAAAAAAACTACATTTATTAAGTTATAAAAAAATGTGTTTGTTTGTGATTTAATTAAATAAGATGATTATAAAACTGGCAAAAGTTATTTTGCAAACTTGTTTTTTCTAAGAAACCAAGGAACTCATCTTGACCCTCCATTCACCTTTCATCCAATGGTTAGAATTAATATAAGATTTAATCAAGAAAGTCTTATTATATGTTTTTTTTATGAACGGCAAAAAAAAAATCGAGCGGAAATTATTTTTTTTTAGCGGAAAAAAGAAAAAATAAATAAATTTCGAGCGGTAAAAAAAATACACAGTTACCACCGAAATATTATCTGATCATAATTATTATATTGACCCTTATATTTAGATATACTTTATATATATCCAGATATACTTTATATATATCTCAATATACTTTTTATATATCCATATATACTTTGTATATATCTAGATATATTTTATATATATTTGATCATATTTATTAAATTGACCGTTATATCTGGATATAAAGTGCCATTAAAAAAGTTAAAAAGGTATATCTAGATATACTTTATATATATCCAGATATACTTTATATATATCTAGATATACTTTTTATATATCTAGATATACTTTATATATATATATATCTAGATATACTTTTTATATATATATGATCATGATTATTAAATTGACTCTTATATCTGGATATAAAGTGACATTAAAAAAGTTAAAAAGGTATATCTAGATATACTTAATATATATCTAGATATACTTTATATATATCTGGATATAAATAAAAAAATATAATATTTTGCAGTTTAGTCCCTGAATAATTTTGGTTATTTGCAACTCAGTCCCTCCGCTTTTTTTTCCTAAGATCTGGTCTCAACTAATGGATGGCTAGGATTAATCCCTTGATTTCCTTAAAAATACTAGTTTGTATAATAAACCAACTCACTCCAAAGGCGCAACTGAAATTTGAGCGCAAGCCCCCTTCTATTGCATAACCTAAAAAAGCTATAAACAAAGTACCAAAGTGGTTGCGGGAACGATACGCTTTGGTTACCAGCGAACGCTTCCCTCTTTCTGCGGGATGCTCTTTTGCGTTACGATGGACTTTTTTACTCTTTATTTAAGTTTTGTTTTCTTCTTGTTCTTTGCCATAACGTCCATTCTGGGACAAGTTGGAAGAGGAATTCCTAATTCTTCCATAATAAAATCCATCTAACATCATAAAAGAACATGGGTAAAAGCTACAAAATACCATCTTACTTATTGATTTGTGCCGACTTTAAACACTTACTTTTTTATCTCGGGACTTTAACAATGAACTTTCAAATTTGTTTCGACTATACCAATATAAGCATGAAATGGCTATATTACCCTCCCAAATGACCAATATACCCTTTGTCTTTTTTTCTACATTATTGACTGAAAAAAAAACACCTCTTCAAGTATGAGTATTTTGAAGAACAGAGCATTTTGTTTCTTATATATTTGCTAGATAGGAATAATGAAAATGTAACAATCTGTGATATTTAGATCCTTGTTGGAACAAACTGAGAAAATCGTGACAAATGGGTTTATACTCCCATCTCCAATTCTAGAGAAATTCAGACGCATATATACTTGACTGGTGAAATTAAGATCTATTATCGAAGTGTATAAAAACAATGACGAAATTGAGCTCGAGAGGTAGCAGATCTAAACAACCAATATATGTATGGAGAGTAGCTAGTGGGGGGCTGGACGTGTTGGGAATAAAATATGGGTCAGTTCACTAGACGCTGATAAGAAGAATGTCAACGCTGATAGGATGACATTGGACGCTGACAGCCAAGCGTTGACATTGGAGAAGTCAACGCTGACAGCCTTGAAGATTGACACTGATGGAATATCTTCATACGAATCTTTTGTTTATTTGTTTCTTTATTGTGTGTGGTAAAGATAAGCTCGACATTGTATTTTCCATTATTATCTTTACCTAGAATAGTTGATTCGTAGCTTATTGTACAAGACTTCTTGTTCTATAAAAGAAGATCTTTTAGGTTAAAGTTATATATCAGTTTTCATAAGTATTCGCAAGTTAAACCTCTTTCATTGTAATCAAGCACGATTATTCTAATACAAGTGAAAGTTTGTTTAACATCTTTGTGTTTTAGATCAAGTGTTAATTCCGCATAACACTTTGTTACTTTATTCATAAGCAAAGGTTTCTCTATGTGTAGTACTTGATCTAATCTCGTATACACAAAGCTTAATCGATCTAAGTTTAGGATCAACAAGTGGTATCAGAGCTTGTTGAGAAACTTTTTGATCTTTAAGTAACGCAAGAACCCTAAAACACCAAAAACCCTAAAACCCTAAAATTCTCAAAACCCTAAAAACATCATGTCTGGCACAGATCAACCTGCTGCTTTGCTACAAAACAACTCCTCAAATCCTAGTATCAAAATTCCCATGTTTGATGCCAGGAACTTTGAGCTTTGGAAGTCCAATTTTGAGCAATATATAGCTATTCATGACTACACTCTTTGGGAGATTGTCGAATATGGGAACACATTCGACAAAGCACGAAAGATTGCTGCTGCTATTGCCACAAGGACAGCTGTTCCTAATTGTCCTGAAGCTGATAAGAAGGAAAAGCCTGGAGATGGGAGAGCTGTATCTGTTGAAGACATAGCCAAGAAGAGGGTGGACATGAAAATCTTGAACATCATGAAACACGCCCTAGGTCATGAGAATCAGCACAAGTATAAACGCTTTGAGTCTGCAAAAGAGCTTTGGGAAGCTCTTGAAGTAGCACATGGTGGCAATGCTGACACAAAAGAAGAAAAGAAGAAGCAACTCTTGCATGAGTATGTTGTCTTTAAAGCTCAACCCAATGAGAATCTCAGCAGTGTGAGAAGTAGACTTCTTGACATCACAAGTCAACTTTCCTTCATGGGAACTCAGATTGATGATCCTGAGTTGAATGCTACTTTTCTTAAAAGCCTTGGTGATGTATGGAAGATTGAGACAAGATCCATTCTTGTCAATAACACCCACAAGACCTCCAGGTTTGATGACATCTTCAACAAACTAAGACTATTGGAGAATGAATGGCTTTTGGATAGTGATAATAAATCTTCCAGCAGTAACATGGCCTTCTTCTCACAAAGTGAAGGCCAATTTGATTCCATGAACTTCTATGGACATCCAGCCACTGGATCTCAAGGTGTCAGCGCTGGATATCAGTCTGTCAGCGCTGGATCATATCCTGTCAACGCTTTATACTCAAGCGCTGACACACACAACTTTGGCGCTGATAGAATTAAACCTGCTGGTTCAGATCTAGATACTGTGTGTGCATTCATTGCTTCTTTGCCTAGTGATTCAAGGATTACATATGAAGATCTTGAGCAGATAAGCGATGAACAATTGGAAGAGATGGACATCAAGTGGACTATGGCTCTTGTAAGTTTAAGAGCAAACAGGTTTAATAAAAGGTTCAAGAAGAAGATGACCTTTAATGCTAAGGATGTTGCTGGATTTGACAAATCAAATGTTGAGTGCTACAATTGCCATCGGATGGGGCACTTTATGAGGGAATGTAGATCTCCAAGAAGATCTGATGCTGGTAAGCCCTCAAGCCAAATGGTTAAGAGCCAAGATCCCAAGGCCATGGTTGCTGTTCATCAAATTGATGGCGTTGGAGGATGGGACTGGAGCTGGATGGCTAAGGATGAGGAAGAGGACAGAGCTTTGGTTGCTGAAGTTAAAGAAGAGCATGTTGAATATGCTCTCATGGCACACTCCTCCTCTTCATCTGATAATGAGGTATATGATGATGCTTTCTGTTCTAAGGGTTGTCGTTTAAATACTGAAAAACTAAATCAAGAGATAGTAAAATTATTAGATGAGGCAAGTACTGAAAGATGCAAAGTATCTAATTATCAAATTGCTCTTACCCAAACAGAAAAGACAGTAGCTGAGTATAAGAAAATGGAGTTTGATTTAAAGGATCAAATAAATATCTTAAAACATGAGTTACATCAAAGTAAAGATATTCAAGATATAGTAAATAGGGTTAATCTTGATTTGATAGCTCAGTTAGAGGAGGCTAACAAAAATAAAGATAATGTGAGTCTTAAAATCCAGAGATTTGATAAGGCCACACAATCCCTAGGAGAGTGTGTTAGTAAACAAAGAGACTCTAAGGATATGAGTGGGATAGGGATGACAGATTATACTGGTGTTCCACCACCAGCTGGGGATTTCTATGGTGTCCAATCAAAGGACTTATCTTGGACTGGCTTGCCAGAACTTCAAGAGAAGGAATTTATTCCTCCACCTAGAGTGACTTCCCCAGTTGAGGAATACAAGCAGAAACTGACTGACCTAGATGAATGGAAGAAAGCTAATCACACTTTGTTTGTTAAGGGAGGGTTGTTGTGTGAAAGTCCAAATGAGCCCAAACCAATCATGATACCAATTGTGGAGTCCAATGATCCTAAACCTATTAAGATCACACACCCTACCACTGGCAAAGCTGTTGACCTTGGCCCACAAATTGTTAGAAAACCTAGTGTTAAGTATGCAGAGATGTATAGGAATACTAGGTCACCAAAAAGCCAAGTTAGTAATCATGGAACAGGCTTCTTTGCTTCTAGACCTAAGACTATGTCTAGAAAAGCTTGTTACACATGTGGTAGCTTCTCACATTTGGCATACAAATGTGTCAACGCTTCCAATGTCAACGCTGATAGGAACCATTTCAGCGCTGACAAAAGTCAACATAGGTCAAACACTGTCAGACCCAATACCTTTGTGAACAAAAGTTCACAAGTTGTTAGACCAGCCCCATTCTTTTCTAGAGGGTCTAATACACAAGGCCTAAGACCTTTCCAAAAGTCAAACACTTGGTCCAATAGGCAATGGGTTCCTGTAGCAAACCCAAGGTTCAACGCTGATAAAGGCAATCGGGGCGCTGACAAGAGCAATCTCAGCGCTGACAGATACACTGCCAAACCTAGGTATTTGCAACCACAGGGAAATAGGTCTAAAGCTTCTACTAGCTTAACATGGAGACCAAAACAAGACCAAAACTCTAATTCTACTGGTGTTTCTATGACATGCAACAGGTTTCATTATATTTCAAAAGCAATGTCAACACCAATTGGGGTTAACTGGGAATTTCATTCTAAAAGGGATGAAAATGGGGTTGTTATGAGAACCAAGTCTGTTCTTGTTGAACAACCAGATGAATCCAAGTCTTCCAAGGCTTGGGTTCCCAAAGAAAACTAATGTGTTTTCTTTATGTGCAGGGCATTCAGAAGAAGATCAATGATTATGGATACTGGGATAGTGGATGCTCAAGGCACATGACAGGAAAGGAAGACTATCTGACAAACTTCACTCCTATTCAAGATGGTGATAAGGTATACTTTGGAGGGGGCTACGGCACAATCACAGGAAAAGGAACCCTTGTTACCAACAATCTACGGTTTGAGAATGTCTTCTTGGTAAAAGAACTGGATTATAATTTGTTTAGTGTATCACAAGTGTGTGATAACAAAAATAAGGTTCTTTTCACAGATACTGAGTGCTTGGTGTTAAGCAAAGATTATAAGCTCCCTGAGGAAAAATACATAGATTTTAGAACACCAAGGCATAAAGACATATATAATGTGAATCTTAATGGAATTAAGGTAAATAATAAAATGATGTTATGTCTTTATGCTAAAGCCTCAGTAGATGAAAGTAATCTTTGGCACAGAAGATTAGGGCACACAAACTTTAAGAATATCAATAGACTTGTGAGGCTTGGTTTAGTTGATGGTTTGCCTGAAAAGGCTTTCCACAATGACCACACTTGTGTTGCATGTCTTAAGGGCAAGCAGCACAAGGTCTCATTCAGGTCTAAACAGGTGCATTCTAGTTCTAAACCACTTCACTTATTGCATATGGACCTCTTTGGTCCAACTAATATAGAAAGTTTGAAGGGTAAATCATATTGCTTTGTTATCACTGATGATTTTTCCAGGTTTACATGGACTTTCTTTTTAGCCAAGAAAAGTGAAACTGCCTAAAGTCTGATTAATTTCATTACCCAGATTGAAAAGAAAAATGGTAATGAGGTCAAAATTATTAGAAGTGACAATGAGGGTGAGTTTAGAAATCAGTTGTTAGATGATTTTTGTGCCAAGAAAGGGATTACTAGACAGTTTAGCATAGCTAGAACCCCACAGCAAAATGGGGTTGCTGAAAGGAAGAATAGAACCCTTATTGAAGCAGCCAGATGCATGTTGGCTGATGCCCACTTTCCTATAGCCTTTTGGGCTGAAGCTGTTAACACAGCTTGTTATGTTCAAAATAGGGCATTGGTCAACAAAATACATAATAAGACACCTTATGAATTACTTTGGGGAAGGAAGCCAAATATTGGCTTTCTCAAGCCTTTTGGTTGTCATGTAGTTGTTTTAGAAACTAGTGAAGCCCTAGGTAAATTTGATTCAAAAGGTGATGAAGGCTACTTCATGGGTTATTCAGTGCAGAGCAAAGGTTATAGGGTTTACATTAAAAAGGAAAAACGTATACTTGAAAAAGTACATGTTAGGTTTTTAGAGAGTAAACCTAGTGATCCTGAAAGTGGTCCAAATTGGTTGTTTGACTTAGAACCTTTATCTAGAGCTTTAAATTATATGCCTGTTACTGATCCAGACATTGTGAAGGTAACTTCAAGTGTTTTGGAAAAGAGAATTGGTAATGTTTCAGGTATACAGGTTGCTAAGGAGGATGGACCACCATCAGTTAAATCATCTCCCACACAAGAATATGTTACACTTCCTATATGGACAGATGAGTATTATGCTGCTGCTGCTGCTGCTAGAAAAGATAATGGTGGTTTTCAAATACCACCAAATACAACCATGCATACTTCTTCAGGCGCTGACAAAGGGAAATCAAGCGCTGACAAGAGCAATTCAGACGCTGATGGATCAGACGCTGACACAAACAGTTCAAGCGTTGTTAGCCCAAACGCTGACAAACAAGGTTCAGACTTTGACAACACCTTTGCACATCTCTTCTCTTCACATTTTGAACAAGGTGGACCTTCCAATGTCCATGAAGAGATTCATGTTGATCAAAGAGAGTCTGATGAAGAAGATATTGGCAACATGGAGCGTGAAGTTGAGGACACCAGACTTTTTAAAGGAGGAGTTCTCACTTCCACAGCAAAGGATCACCCCACATCTCAGATCATTGGTGATGTTATGGCTCCAGTTCAGACAAGAAGATCCCATCAGAGTCTTGGTGGATTTATTGCCAATATACACAAGAAGGTTGATACCCCTCTTGTACAAGCATGTTTGTTTGCATGTTTTCTGTCACAAGAAGAACCCAAGAAGATTTTTGATGCTCTCAAAGAACCTAGTTGGGTGGAAGCAATGTAGGATGAGCTTCACCAATTTGCTATACAAGATGTTTGGGAGCTGGTTGATTGTCCTAGATATGTGAGACCAATTGGGACAAGATGGGTTCTAAGGAACAAGAAAGATGAAAGAGGCATTGTGGTCAGAAACAAGGCACGTTTGGTAGCTCAGGGATATACACAAGAGGAAGGTATAGATTATGAAGAAGTTTTTGCTCCAGTAGCAAGAATTGAAGCTATAAGAATTTTTCTAGCCTATGCCTCTTGCATGAACTTCACTGTTTATCAAATGGATGTGAAGAGTGCTTTCCTCTATGGGACAATTGTTGAGGAAGTATATGTCATGCAACCTCCTGGTTTTGAAGATCCTGAGAATCCAGACAAGGTTTATAGAGTGAAGAAAGCTATGTATGGACTTCATCAAGCCCCTAGAGCATGGTATGGTACCTTGTCTACATATTTGGTGGACAATGGATTCAAGAGGGGCACCATAGATCAGACACTATTTACAAAGAAGAAAGGAAAACATGTGTTGCTTGTGCAGGTCTATGTTGATGACATCATTTTTGGGTCTACTGATCCAAAAATGAGTGAGGATTTTTCCAAGCTCATGACAGATAAATTCAAGATGAGTGCAATGGGTGAGATGAACTTCTTTCTAGGATTGCAAGTTCAGCAGAAAGAAGATGGTATCTTCATCTCCCAAGACAAGTATGTAGCTGAAATCTTGAAGAAATATGGTTTTTCTCCACATGAAAAGGATGCTTCCACTCCTATGGATAGGGAACACCCTTGGGGAAAGATTGGAGCTGGAAAGGATGTGGATGTTAGGCACTATAGATCAATGATTGGGTCATTGATGTATCTTACAGCCTCAAGACCTGACATGTGTGTGCATGTGCACGCCATCAAGTGACTCCCAAAGAATGTCACCTTTTTGCTGTGAAAAGAATTTTTAGGTACCTAAGATGTTATCCAGATCTTGGCTTGTGGTACCCAAAAGATTCTCCATTGGATCTTATTGCATATTCAGACAGTGACTATGGTGGTGACAAGTTTGATAGGAAATCCACAACTGGTGGATGCCAATTTCTTGGGAGTAGATTGATATCTTGGCAATGCAAGAAACAAACAGTGGTGGCAAACTCTACAACTGAAGCAGAATATGTGGCTGCAGCTGCTTGTTGTGGACAAGTCTTATGGATTCAGAACCAGCTGTTAGATTATGGGTATAATTTTATGCATACCAAGATTTTTGTAGACAATAACAGTACTTTGTGCATTATTAAAAATCCTGTACATCATTCTAAAACCAAACACATAGAAATTAGACATCATTTTATAAGAGATTGCTTTGAGAAAGGTTTAATACAACCAGATAGGGTAGCCACAGAAGATAATGTGGCTGATTTATTAACTAAACCTTTTGATGCTGGAAGATTTCAATATTTGGTAACAAATATTGGAATGGTTAATCTCACTTAATATGTGTTTTGGAACCTTTTTGTAAAAGTATGTACAGGATAATGCATTGTTATTGGTCTTTGTGATGATTTAGATTTTCCACTTTATTTTTCTAACATTGACAAAGGTACATGTAACGCTGATAAGTGTTATTTTGCCGTTGTTAGAGATATTATTGTCTAACGCTGACAAGAGTTCCTTCAACGCTGATAAGTGTTGTCGGGACGCTGTCAGCAACACATGTTAGTTTTGTGGTTTTCATCTAAATGTGTAGGTGGTGGTAGCTTTATGCCATTGGATACAGAGTTGCTTATGGATCTTTGAAGAGCTATTTGGACATGTTTTTGTTTATGGATGATGGTTGGAATATTTATATTCCTATCTTGACATAAATTTTTATTGTTCATATATTTTTTTGCGAACTCATGTATCATAGTTTGAGGGGAGGTTTAAGGAACCTTTAGGACTCTTGGGTATTCTTATAATACTCTCATCACAATTCTAGATTGTGTCCACAGGTGAGTATGGGTTAGTTTTGCTAAACCATGAGGCACTGTAGCATGCAAAGTTGCCAAACTATGCATGCTGCCAAGACATTTTTGGCCTAGAATTGGTTGTGGTCTGATGGGAGACTTGGGAATAGTTTGGTTATGGGTTTACCTGGGAGTTACAAAGAATTTTGTGAAATAACTTTGTTGGTAAGTATTTTGGTTAGCAAGGGACTCTATAGGACATTTGTGTCTATCTTGCTTAAGCAAGTGTGCATAAATGGACAGTGCTTGCCGCCCAGTAATTATTATCAACTTGTAAGATATTTCCCTTAGGATAAATTACTTTGTTAAGGTCTTTTTCTTTTTAAAATATTTTTATTTTTATTTTTAGACGCTGACAAGTTTTTCTCCAAACGCTGTTACGTCCAATCGTGACGCTGACAAGGCTTTAGGCAAACGCTGACAAGAAAATATAGCCGTTGGGCGCTGATGGGCTATTTTTGACCGTTGACACCTAGTGGGCCCTACCCAGTTGTTATTTTTGACTAATCTTTGGCCGTAATTTTGGGGAGTTGTTACTTTTTATTAATGCATGAGATAAGTTATATTTGATTCAATATTTTCATCATTGCTCTTTGAATATAACTGCCTCATTTTTGACCAATCAAAATCATGCATCTCTCCTATAAATTTGGCTAATCTTTTTCTTCTGGGTATTCATATTTTCTTGTCAAACATTTTTCTCCTAGATTTTTTCCATATCATATAACCTAAACAGCTTTCACAATGGCACCCAAGTTCAACTCAAAGAATTTAACATTGGAGTTCAAGAGCCAACATAATATGGTAGCTTACTTGACTGCTGATAATGATTTGTTCCCTCAGTATTCGCAAATGGTGGCATTTTTAAATGCATCCTCCTTAAGGTATGCACTTTCTCATACACCATTAGTCCCTGTCGCACACATTAGACAGTTTTGGAACAATGTTAGTTCCACAACAGCTAATGGAGTGACCACATTAACATCTACTGTTCATGGAAGAACATGGGTGGTCACTGAAGCCTTGGTTCGCCAAGCTTTGCGTCTTGATGACGCTGATGGTGTGACTACCCTTGCCATTGCAACAATAGAACAAGGTCTTAGGGAATTGGGTTATCATATTCCTGCTGATGTCACTTTAAATAAATATCATAAGCAGGAATTTCCCTCTGACTGGAAATATTTGATACATGTCCTTTTACAATGCTTAAGTCCAAAATGTACTTCTTTTAATGAAATAAACAGGTCAATTGCAAGTGCTTTGGTTTGTATAACACGTGGGCTTAAGTATAATTTTTCAAAAATGATTTTTGAAGGGATGTGTAAAAATAAGGGAAGTAAAATGACTTTGGCTTACCCTAGATTTTTGCAAATGGTCTTTGATTTAAAAGAATATTGTTCTAGGGATCATGACACTTTTTATGAGATCCCTAAACAACAGAAAACCATTTTTGCTAAAATGAGCTCCACAAACAGATCCATACCTCTCACCCAACCCATGCTTGAAGTGATTCAGGCTGCTCAACCACAACCACAACCAGACCCTGAACCCCAAATTGAGCCTATCCATGAACCTTTACCTTCACCAGACCATATGGACATTGACCAACCCAGCGCTGACACTCAAAATGTGGGCGCTGACACAGCCAATCCCAACACTGATAACATCCCTGAACAATCCCAAACACCCCTTAACCAACCAACACCCACACCATCTACTTCATCTTCCACCCCATTACCATCTAGGTTGAATAAACGCCAAAAGGACTGCTGGAGTGTTCTCCTCTAGTGGTCCTAGCCTTGTAGCAGAGAGAACCACCTCCACAAGTGTGGCTGGTGCCATGGATGAGGCTGGGGCTATTGACACAGGCTTAGATGCTGGTCAAGACAGTCCTAACATCATTAAGACCTCATCCATGCCCTATGATTCTATTTTGGGAGGTCAAATCCCCATTCTAGCTGAGGGCAGATTGGAACCTATGACAATAATTGAATTGACGGCTGCTGTCATTAGCTTGCAAAAGCAAAATGTCAGCCTTGTACAAATTGTCAACAAACAGGGACGTGAACTCCAAGTTTTGAGGGAGCGGGTAACTGTTTTGGAGAATCCAAGTAGCAGGAGTCTCATGGAGGAATCTTCCAAAGGGGAGGATGAAGAGGATGAAGAGGATGAGCTGATTCATACAGCTAGTGAGAAGAGTTCAGAGAAGAGTTCACAATTTAGTGAATCTTTGCAGGTTGCTGAAGCACTCACCAACTTGAAGAAGCACCCAGTTATTGATACATCCAAGGTGACACCATTAAACTTGGAAGGATCTTTCAAAGAAACTTTGGGCGCTGATACAGGTTTGAACGCTGACACATCCGGCGCTGACAAAGGTAATCGTGGCGCTGATAGGAGCAACTTGAACGCTGACAAAGTTGCAGGTGGTATTGATGTATTCCAGTCATCAACAATCATCAAAGATGTGTCCACACAGGTTTCTTCTTCTACTTTACCTATTATTGATCCAAAAGACAAAGGTAAAGGGATTCTGATTGAAGAAGATGTTCCAAAGAAAGATGCAGCACAAATTGCATTTGATGCACAGTTGGCTGCACAACTTTTGGAAAGAGATTTGAAGAGGAGTGGTAGATCACCATTTGTTGTTTCTGAGAGTGAAGAAGAAAGTGGTGATGGAAAAGAAGGTGATAGCTCAGATTCAAGTGTTCAAATTATTGAAGATCCAGAAAGGCTTGAATATGGGGATGAGCTAGCCAAGGAAAGGTTGAGTGAGTTGAAGAATCAGATTGATTGGGACCTTCCTGAAATCACCAGAATGTACCATGCTTGGGAAGACAAGGTTATGGACAACCCAGGTATGAGTTTATCAGATCAAATTTGGGGGTTGGAAGTTCTTCTAAGGGTACAAGATGACATAAAGGTGATTATGAGGTTTAATGCACAAGAGGTCAAAACCTGGCTCAAGAGAGATAGAAGGCAATTGTATTACAAGTTGCTTAGATGCCATCAACCCAGATGGACATACAAGAAGTTGCTGGCCTTATCTTTTGAGGAGCTAGAGTATAGGGCACATCCTATTTGGAGGAAGTTACAAGAACAAAATGTCTATCAGTTTCTTTCAGAAGATAGGAAACAAGAGCTTGCTGAGGAAATGCAGATTCAAAAGGAAATGAGGATTGCTCAAAGACCAGTGAAGAAAGGAGATCCTTTCCAATTTCCTAAAGATATGGATGTGTATTTTCCAACTGAAGGTGTAATAAGGAAGCATCTCAAGCTTTCTCCATTGGAAGCTTCAGATTTGGTTAATGTAGTACCTCTAGATGACAGAAATCCAATCATCAGTTTTGATGAAGATGAGTGTGGATTTTGGAAGATTGGCAGATTTGGAAAGGAGGTACATACTTTCACTTCAGTCATTTCTATTTTTGCAAGCATAGACAGAGAAGACTTGGTGCATCTATGGAGATTAATAGAGGCCAAGTATACAGCTGAAGCACCTACTTCAGCAAATGGAATAAGACTTTGGAACACATTTTTGACTTTGTGTGGTCCAAGAGAAGCAGATCCTGCCATATGGAAGGATCTTGAAGATGATCTCAATAATCTTCATTGGAGGCTTTATTCTACTTGTGGTGTATTTCATATGAGCTCTACAAAGTTTTCAGAGTATTTACTTGTGGATGCTGACTATTTCTTGTCCAAAGAAGTGTTGGAGAAGATGCTAGAGACACCCTTGGAGATTGATTATACTAGTGATGTGGCCAAAGACTTGATCAGATATGTTTATCACCAACATAAGAAGTTTTTGCAAGATTCCTCCTAAGCCTTAAGTTTTTATTCAGAAACTTGTTCATTGGAATAGATATCAAGTTTAGGGGAGGATTGTTGGGAATAAAATATGGGTCAGTTCACTAGACGCTGATAAGAAGAATGTCAACGCTGATAGGATGACATTGGACGCTGACAGCCAAGCGTTGACATTGGAGAAGTCAACGCTGACAGCCTTGAAGATTGACACTGATGGAATATCTTCATACGAATCTTTTGTTTATTTGTTTCTTTATTGTGTGTGGTAAAGATAAGCTCGACATTGTATTTTCCATTATTATCTTTACCTAGAATAGTTGATTCGTAGCTTATTGTACAAGACTTCTTGTTCTATAAAAGAAGATCTTTTAGGTTAAAGTTATATATCAGTTTTCATAAGTATTCGCAAGTTAAACCTCTTTCATTGTAATCAAGCACGATTATTCTAATACAAGTGAAAGTTTGTTTAACATCTTTGTGTTTTAGATCAAGTGTTAATTCCGCATAACACTTTGTTACTTTATTCATAAGCAAAGGTTTCTCTATGTGTAGTACTTGATCTAATCTCGTATACACAAAGCTTAATCGATCTAAGTTTGGGATCAACAGGACGGAGCCAGTGAGGGCTGGAGGGTGCTTGGCCACCCCCAACTGGTCAAACTACCCTACGTACCGACATGATGAGTTGTATTTTCTTCTCTTTTCCGGCGAGTTAGAATGACAAAAGTTGTGTGGTAGCAGATAGAAAGAGAAGATAAAGTGTGTAGATGACTCTCTTTCCTATTGATTTTGTTGTTTAGCCTTTTAATTTATTTATTTGTTTTGTTTATTTCTGGTCTTAGAGTTACTGTAGGTAACTTTTGTCATGTAGTTGGTGTTTGACGTAGTGCCAAAAAAGTGAAATAAGTACTAGATATACTTCAACTGCATTGCTTTCTAGTTATAACAACGATTCAGTTACATTACATCTAGTTTGATATGGAGTACTATGTATGATCTGATGAATTTCTTTATATTCTTGTTGGTGTATGGTAGAGTTTGACCGACGTGTTTATGTGACTGACGGACTGGTTGTGGTGTGTGTCCTTTGAAAGAGATAAAATGTGTGTGGCAAGACATGTAATTATATTGAAGAAGACGAGGGTAATATAGTCATTTCATGCTTATATTGGTATAGTCGGAACAAATTTGAAAGTTCATTTTTAAAGTCCCGAGATAAAAAAAAGTAAGTGTTTAAAGTCGGCACAAACCAATAAGTAAAATGATATTTTATTTTTTTTTATCCAAAAAACATAGATGTATGTAATTAGTATAAGCAACCCATATGGCATTGCTTAAAGTTCTGATTGGACACGTATGCATAAGGCAAAATGAATCAGAGGATGAAGGCTAACCACGAAATATTGCCCAAGAATGAGCTGACCGTAAACAACATTTGAATATATTGGTCAAAGATGAGATCGACCATTCTTTTGAAAATCAAACCATCGCAAACATCATTTTAAAATGATACAAATCAATCGATCCAATAAGAAACTACAATCGACCATTGTGACGGGACCGGTTCGTTTTGAACTATTTTATTTCAGGATCGATTGATTGACTACTTTTTTATTTTATTTTTGTGTTTAATTAGTGATTTTCATGATCAATTGTAATAGATTTTTAATATTTTTTTTAGGGTTTGAAGTAGAGAGATTGTGTGTGATGTGTGTGTTTTCACTATTAGTCCCTTCACTATCTTCAGCAAATTGTCAATTTTAGCCCTTCCGTTTTTTTATCCTAGTCTTATCTAATCAATGCACAAGATCAGTCCCTTAGTTTCCATGAAAATACAAGTTTGTACAATAAATCGACTCAATAAAACTAAAGAGTTCTTCAATAAATTATCTGTTAATTGAAAATGACTTAATCTTTTTCTTTTTAAAGCAAAACACAAAGTAGGGACTTTTTCATTAGATTTTTTCTTTAGTAGAAAATACTCTTTTTATTTATTTCCTTTAAAAATTATATTTGTTCTTTAATTTAGTAATAAATGTATAATTTTCGTTTTTTATTTAATGAAAGTAAAAAGCAGGGCAAAAAAATATACGTGTGAAAAACGTGAAGAAAAAAACATGTAAGAAAGGCGTGTCGAAAAAGTTTAAACTTTAGGGTTAAAACTACCATTTATTAAACTTTAGGGTTAAAATCTCCTTTTTGAATCTTAAATCCCCATAAAACGAAAATGAGTGTCACCAAACCACAAAGCAGCCTGATGATAACAACACAATGGAGCTCATCCAAAGCAGCGGAACATATGATGGCCTCCGTTACCGTCACAAAGGAGGTCTGTTCTATTAATCAAATTTAGTTTTGATTGAGGGTTTTTGTTGGATGTACCAATTTGATTTCAAAAGTATTGTTAATTTTGTAATATTTGATTTGTCTCAGTTCAATTAATCAATTATAAGAGTTTTTGATTTTGTTTGATGTGTCAGTTTGATTTCAAAGGTGTTGTTAATTTTATAGTTTTTTATTTATTAGGTTTAATTAGTGGATTGTAAACCTTAATTACAATTAATCAAATGCTTTGGTTTTTAAATTACATAAAAATGCATCTCTTTAAATGTTGTAACGCATCGCTAGCCAAAAAAAGGACCTCCACAGTATCATTGTCGTTTGTTGATAAGTTTTTTTTTCTGATGAGATGATGAATTTGTATAATGTCATTGAGCTCCATTTATATCACAAACTTAGCTTTCACCCCTCTTGAATATATGAGAATGGTTATAACAAATGATTATAAATAGAGTAAACATTTAAACCAATAATAGAGTGAACTTACATTATAACTTTATGTATGTCAGGTAGAGTGATAGCAGAAAGCGTTGTTTACAGCTTCGACACCATACACTTGATCTACATAGCGGAAAGCATACTCCTCGGACCCATGTACGCCCATAAGTTTAAGTCCCTCTATTACATGCACATCTTTATGCCTGGAATCACGTACAAACCCTATGGTTTGAGTGTATGATGTTTGGGGCGTGCGTTATAAAACATTTAAACTAGATTATGACCTTTAAATAACAAGGTTTAGTGTTTTCATAATGTGATTATCATACGAATAACGTTACTATCAAACTATATATTAGACTAGCATTTTTAGGGATTTCTTTGATTGGTTTCTATACCATTCAAAAATCAGGATGTCTCCAAAGCATCCCAACAACCGATTTATCTAAAGCTTTAGTTAGTGTTATAAGATCCAAACACGACTTATTAATCTCACAAGTTATATGTACCGACAACTTTAGGGGAATGAATAAATGTAGATAGAAATTTACAGTTGTCATGATGTATAGAAATTCCTTTGTCTTTTAACACAAGTATTTAGGAGGTTGTATACTATAATATAAATACAGGTTGTTCGACCCGTTTGAGATAAAGACAACCCAGCTTGGCCCATTTATGTTTAATTAGGTAAAAAGAAACTCTGGTGTAAATATCTGCAGAACTAGAATTCTCGACCAGGTATCGGTACCACAGTAAATTTTCGACAAGGCCTGTAGAAGATGACTCTCATGTATTCTATGCTCATTTATGCATGATTTTTTAGTACTAATAGGTTTATGCATTAATAAGGTCATAAGGTTTAGAATCGCTAGAGGCGAAAAATAAATTCATGTTAACTGTGCATTCTCAAAACAGTTGTTAAATGGTCAAAAAGGTTTAGGTCTCAGAGCTGAAACATATGATTTAGTTTCGTGTTTTAGGAACTGAAATTTGGTTTTGAATTTTTGGAATTGAAATGGGTTGTTTGTTACAGATGTTGAACTTTCTCGAGTAGCTACAAAGGATAAGGATGCATGGGAACAATACAGACCCAAAGTTGCGAATAAAGCCAAAAAGAAGCTAGCTGCCATTGGAGCACGGGAAAACAAAATGAAAGAAGAATTTGAGGCTCAATTAAAAAAAAATCTAGGTTACAACCACATGTTTTTATCTATTTAATATATAGTCCATATTGTTCATTTTTAACTCATAAACATGATGAATCATATAGCAGGAATACACAAGAGACTTGGCGGAATATTATATATCTAACTATGGGTGCGCACCAGGTCAAAGCTAGACCGAACATCATTCAAAGAGGTTTTAAAAAACTTAATATGATGGTTGTTCATTAAGGATGTTTAGTTGATCAAGAGAGTAAATTTTCTTTTATATCACATCTCCTAAGTCGGTATGGTTAAGAAGTTGAGAGAATCAGGAGATCATACTATCTTAGTTGCAAGCTTGAGTGAGTGAGCTAATTACAAAGGTTACAGTTCACTATGCACATATCCTTTGGAATGCTAGAGGTAAACATGCAGTTGCAAGTACCCTGAATCTTTTGCCTTTAGCATTTGGCACATTCACAGATTATGCTATCTTAGTTAAATAGCAATTTTGCTTTTCATCTCCGATTAATAAATATATAAATCTAATACGAATCTTTATGTGCAGATGTGTTTCCATGTTGCTCCATTAAGCCATGTTGGTAACTTAGCACTGGCTTTAGTAGAACGACTGAAAGTTAGGAAGTGCGAGACAGTTAGGCTTAATAGTTCATTTCTAAGGAGCAACACCAACACACACCAACACACTGAAAGTCAATCATCATTTTCATCCATGTTTCCATCAAACCACTTTCAAACACAAGCCTTTGAAGCGGTTCCACGGTACGTAGTTTCTGAAGGCTACAAAACTCCAGATCACTACCACGACGAAATGAGTGTGTTGTGGGAAAGATAGTTGTTGTACCAAAAAAAAACATTCATGTAATATTTTAATCAAGATTTTGCATCATAGTTTTGCTTTTTGTTGGTGCGGCTGAATAAAAATTGGTTCTTTTATAAGTATTTGGCTCCTAAATATATCCAACATGGGAAAGTATATGATATAACCCTGCTTATGCCTTTGGGGTGGTTCTTTATAGTTGATAACACATGATAACGATACTTAGGTAAATCCAAACACCCCTTTAATATCTTTTTACTTGGTTGTTTTTTGGTGTTAGCCGTTTCAGAGGCGGTAGCGGTTTCACGAGTGAGGTAGGTTGTTAGTTTTCTAGGTATGAATTTTATTTTATAATGAAGAGGATAGGTTTTGTTAGGGTTAAGAAGTAGCGTTGATTCAAAATGGTTTGAACGACTAAACTTGGTGTGTGGCGATGTAAAACGAGTCTTAAGCGTAGTCATGTACGCAAACCTATGAATAATTCCTACTGAATTTTTTTCGATTATTGTCACCAGTCACCACAGCCATCACCAATAAAAATTAGCAACCTTGAATATAAAAAAGGTTCCATACGACAACACAGTATTGGACATACCTAAAGTTGAACAATCCCAAAACGAGTATATGCCTCTGGCACTCCCTGATTGTGGCCAGTTACATGGAACTACTGCTGCTACATGAACATATTTTTGTTATAAGTTGTTGCAGTTTTGTTGGACCAAAGGATAAATAGTAACTTATGTATGTCTGATACTCTGATTATTAGTGTTACCATAAACGATGTGATATCGTGATTTTTTTATGAATATCCGAAACAATTTGTATCATATAGCGCCGAACTTAACTAAAAGTCTAAACGTTAACATAGCTTTAATCATTTACTTACTATGTTAGTTACATCCACTTGAGCATTAAGTAATGCTTTAGTATTCGCCGTTTACATAGAGTAAAGCTAAAGTGCCTAGAAAAAAAGTTTTGTAGATTTTTACACACATTAACCTTAATTTTGATCCGCTTTTAAGTTTTTGTCGTGCAATGCGACTCATAGTCCTGTGTGATCGCCAGTAACTTGCGATAATTGACTAATATAAAAAAATACCTTTGAATAAGAAATACTTTTCCATGAACATAAATCCATGACTACATATATAGTTTGTTTTATACTTTTATTCATTATAGAAATGGATGAATAAATCTACTTCTAAACCAATGTAGTTATTGCAGATTGGTATACAGTTAGGGAAAATGATGCATTTATAATAGTGACTGCTCTACTTATGGATGAAAAAATATGCCATTGTGTTTGGTTTAATGAAGATGGATGAGGAAGGAAGGATAATTGAATTTATAGAATTACAAGCAACAATAAAGGTATAAAATTATCTTAATTAATTGTTCAAAATGTCACACAGACTATATATGTAATGTATGAGAGTTATGATATTTATGTTAGGTTGATACTACCATTCTAGGAGGCTCGGGCGATAAGAGTGCAAAAGAAATGCCTTCCTCGCAAGTATGGTCATATATGTGTTTAGTAAGAACATTATGTCATTCTCTGAGATACAAGTTTCCAAAGGCAAATGACTCTAGAAGCAAAGTAATCCCAGGTGCACCTTCAATTGGATTGTGACTAAGTTCTGCTGCTATAATGTTAAGAAATATCAAGAATTATTTTGATTTTGAGGTAGTGATATCTCACAAAAAAAATGTTTTTAATCATCCATTTTAATTTAGTTATTGGTACTAATAAAGTGCGTGAATTGGTCACAACACCAAATTTTAGTTCTTATGATCAACTTTTTTATATCCATTTCATCCTATTATAATTTGATGTTTAGTGTTTTTGATCTTATTAAAGAATTTTAAATTTGTGGTTGTATATTGATCATTTTGCTATGTGTAAACAGATATTTCTCATTATAAAGGTTCCATTAATTATAAGAACGTAACGTAGAATTTGCAGGTCTCAATTTTTTGTAAAAAATAGTAAGCAATTTCAAAAAATAATGTTGCCTTAAACGATTTTTTTAACAAAACTCACCGTGACTTCGCCAAGAGGGTTTTCAATTTTGTTTAGATAGTAGTATCTTTTTTTTTGCAACATGTTTGTTACAAATATCAGATATAGTTCAAGAAAATTATACTACATCCAGTGGCGGATTCAGGAGCGAATCCAAGGTAGTTCCTTACTTAGTTGAAACCATAAGATAAAAAGTCAACCGGTAAATGGGTCGGATTTGGTTATGTCTCGTCGGGTTAATTAACTAAATCAAAATATTTGCATGCAAAAGTATGTTTATAATGCCTGTTTAATGATTACAACAATTATAGAATGGTACTTTTTTGTTAACTCGGGGTTCTTAATCAAGAAAACGAGTTATAATGCAAACGAACAAATTTTAACACTTTATCAATTTTTAGCTAAAAATGTGACAAACATATATATGAACTTATGTTAATTCACCTAGTTTACCTAAAAATATAATTAAGATTTATTATACATTTTTAAATGTTAGTATTACTACTTAGAGCATCTCTAATGCTAAACCATTTTAATAGCTTTTTAGTGTTTAATGACATTAATTTTGTTAGCTTTTTTGTTATTATCAACCTATTTCTTCAATAGTAAAACTTTTCACAAAAGCTTTTAGAAAAAGTAAAACATAATTATCCAAGCCTTCCATTAATACAAATAGTAACAATTACAATGACTCAAATAGTAAAAAGTCATTTAGTGACTTTTCATAATACTTCATAGTAAAAAGCTATTAACAAACTTTTGCATCGAAGATACCCTTTGAAGAAACACTTTCATAATATTAACTACTCCGTACGAAAATAGAAACCAACGACAAAAAAAAAGTTGGGAACAAAAGACTGCAAGGAACCAACCAAAATGCAAAAGCAAAAAAACTTAAAAGACTGATGTTCAAAAAAAAAAACTTAAAAAACTTTGGGCCATCTTTTTTTTTTTGAACATCAGTCTTTTAAGTTTTTTTGCTTTTGCATTTTGGTTGGTTCCTTGCAGTCTTTTGTTCCCAACTTTTTTTTTGTCGTTGGTTTCTATTTTCGTACGGAGTAGTTAATATTATGAAAGTGTTTCTTCAAAGGGTATCTTCGATGCAAAAGTTTGTTAATAGCTTTTTACTATGAAGTATTATGAAAAGTCACTAAATGACTTTTTACTATTTGAGTCATTGTAATTGTTATCATTTCATCTTATTCTCCGATTATAATTTCCGATCACTGAATCACCTCCTTTTTAATATTTTATTACTCCTTCTCTTATAAACTTAGTTCTAAGGTGGTTCCCACGTAATTTTCAAGGTAGGTCCTGTATAAAATTCAATATCGTTTCTAAAGAATTTTTCCGGCCAAGGTGGTTCTCGGGAACCACCTGGAACAAGCCTGGGTCCGCCTCTGACTACATCCGTCCTAAAAATTATTGTCCATAAAAAAAATATACAGTTTAAAAAATACGATAATAAAAAAAGACAATTTTATCCTTTGATAATTAATTATTGTTTCTTTAATTTTTGTAAATATGACTAAGGGTAGTATAGTAAAGTTAAACAAACCCAACTATTATTTTTAGATGTGAACAATAATTTTGGAACGGACAAAAAAAGAAAGATAGAAAATAATTTTGAGACGAAGGTAGTACTTAATAAGAAAAAAAGACTTAATTAAAATGTTACGTATAAGACTCGTGCGTGCACGGGTATTAAAACTAGTACATCCGTAAAACAAAAAAAAACAATGCGTTACTTGCATGACAAGATTTGAGCCTGCGTAAGACTACTTTTATTGGTGACTATGTACCAATCGGTTGGTAGGGACACTTTGTAATTGTAGTATATTAAATTCAAGAAAGTACAGTTAAAGATGAAAACTAGCTACGAACTATTCGCAAGATGACTTTCAAGTCACAACCCAACTTTCTACCAACCTGCCACTTGTCAACATCTTGTTGAACCTCCATATTTCATTTATTTTTTTCTTTTGGGTTTTGTATACAGTAATATAAATAAGTTTATAAATGATATATTTTAATTTTTATTTAAAAGAAATTACTACTGATTTTATATAATATGTTTGTAAAGTCAATATTTTTTTATTTATAATTTTATACTATCAAATTTTTAAATAATTAAATTTAATATAAAAATTAATATTATATGTTAGGTTGATTTTGGTTGAGTTGTTGATAAATGGTAAAAAGTATAGATTGATTGTTTGTATTAGTTGTATAGGTGGATGAAAGAGAAAATAATATTTTAATTAAGATTAGGTCGTGACCGGTTGCAAATAAAGATAGTCTAAAGGGATCTACTGGCAACTGCACAGGGCCCAAAATACAAGAGAGACCCATAATTATGAAATCCAAATCTTGTAATCTTGTATATAATGTATAAAAAAAAACCCTAATGCAATCCTCTCGGGCACCGCAGCATGCACATAATGACGGATTATACAGACTCGCTTCCTGACGAATGCTTAGCCCTAATATTGAACAACCTAAAACACCGTAACGTTCTCTCACTTGTCTCTCGCCGTTGGTTTCAAATCGACGCCCAAACCCGCACCAAACTCACTCTCAGAGCGGGGTCAAATCGCCAACCGTTTCTTCCCTCAATTTTCACCCGATTCACCTCAGTTACACGACTCGTTCTCAATCGTATCCCTTTTTGCTATTTCTATAGCATAAACGACGACGGATTGAGCCTCAGAGCTTCCCGATGTCCGAATCTCACTCACCTTGAGCTCTATGCGTGCCCTAACATCACTCACAAAGGTATGCGTCTTTTATCAGAAAACTGTAAAAAACTGAAGAAATTTTCATGCCAACAATCTGGTATTGGCGCCAAAGGTATAACCACATTACTTAATACCTGTTCTTCACTTGAGGAACTATCTCTTAAGTCTGTAATTACCAAAGGTTTATTCGAACCATTGGTTATCGGTTCAAATAATTTGAAAACATTGGAATTGATTTCGTGTTTATTAGGAGATTGGGAACAGTTTAGTTGAAGTTTGTTTGAAAAGAGTTGGGATTAGTGATATCGGTCTTTTAGCTTTATCCAAATGTTCTAGTTTGCAAGATTTACATCTTCAAGGGCTTCGGAATTGCACAAATACTGTATTGGTTTCTGTTGTTGAGCATTTTAACTACTTAAAAAAGCTTTATATTGATCGTCGTATCATACAAAATGATGGTTTGATTGCTATTGCAAAATACTGTCCCAATCTTGAGGAGTTGGGTTTGGTTGAAGTTGATGCTGGGTGTGTTAGTTTAGAAGCGATTGTTGTAAATTGTCGGAAATTGGAACAATTAGATCTTATTGCATGTGAGACAATAACTGATGTGGAGATATCACATATTGCCGAGAAATGTGTTGCTTTGAAGAAGGTGTTAATCACACGTTGTTCTGTATCCGATAAAGGGGTTGAGGCTTTTGCGTTGGGTTGCCCGAATTTGGTGGAGATTAGGCTAAGAAACTGTAAAAATGTGACTGGTGAATTGAAGTTAAGAATCGGTTAAGAGCGAAAAGGGGATCACTCGTTGTTAATATATGCAGATGAAGTGACAAATGTATGAATATAACTATTGGTGATAATGGAGTGCAAGAACCTGTAGCGGCTAGCATCAGTTGAGTGTAGCGGCTAGCATCGATTGAGAAGAGCTCACTTTTTGGACAACACTTGGATTGGTAAAAACTTGGCTCATTTTATGTATCTTCATCTAGTTTGGATCTCTATCAGGAACAAAAATGTTATTCTATTATGGTAAGCTATGATATATTAGTGTTTAAATTGTTTGAGATTGGTCTCTAGACTGTTTTTTTTTTTTTCTTTTCTTAGTATTCTATGTGGAATTGAGATCTTTTGTCCATTGGGTTTACTCGGTGTTCATAACTAATTATTCTACCGCCTAATACTAACTTAATAATGTATCTAAAGTGTTACTGTGGAATCTGATAAGTAAATTCTTAGATGGTAATATCAATTTTATGTGCAAGTCGGTTTGTTTTTCGCTTATTTGTTTCGGTTGGCTTGTATCCTCTGCATTAAGTTCTAAACATAAGGCCACAATATAATTCGTATTCAGCAGAAGTAATATTTTTCATGTGTTGCCACATTCAATTCGATACGAAGTATACAAAAGTTTTTATGATATTTGATCAAGTCTCATATGTTGGCCATAATTCCTCAGTCCTCACAAACACCTGATATGGTATTGTTGGTTGAGATATAATCCTATTATTAATGTAAGACAACGTAAACAATTGACCGCTATTCATCTTTATTGGCTTCACTTGTAGTTGGCGTTTCTTCAATTGTAACTGTGGCTGCGTTTTCTGATGGCTCGTCAGCAGCCGCTGCAGGCTCAGCAGGTTGAGCTGCAGTAGACTCGGAAATGGGCTCGGCAGGCTGAGCTAAACTTGACTCGGCGGGTTGATCAGCAGTTGATGGCTCGGATACAGTTTCCGGGGTTTTGATGGTGCCAACCTTAGCATACTTGCCCATGAACTTGTATTCCCAGTCTCTTAACGCATCAAGTTCAAATAAACCAAGACCAGTGATGTCACCCGTCAAGTCTATTTCCTCAAAGGACATTTTAGCAAGAGCTCTGCTAGCATCTTTCCCGGCGAACAACGCATAAGGACCACCTGGTCCATAAAACATCCTGAAAGATACAGCAGTTAGTAACTTGTCAAACTATCGGCGCAAAGACTTTTTTGTTCTTCACTACTAGGCACAATACACTTTGTTTTGCTCTCTCTATCTACATGTGCACATAATTTCTTACTAAACCTGCTTATCTCAGTATTGAGCTTCAATTTAAAACTAGTTTTGAGGATGTTGGGAATTGCTTATCCAAACTGCTTATTTGCGAGTGAGGGCAGGATAAGCAATTCCCAACACCCTCGGAACTTTGACCCACCAACCATAAACCAACTAACATCCCAAAAGTACTTTTACCCAAATAAAACAGCATAAACTAAATATATATAACACATAAATATGAAACTACGAAAGTATACCTGCTTTGTGAGACATCATAAATTTGACCTTTGATAGCCATAAGAAGAGGCTTTTTAGGATCAGTACCATCATACTCTTTGAGCTCATCAGCTGTAACTTCACCTAGCTGAACAGGTGGAGGCAAAGGTTCCCTTTCTTCGAAAGAACTAGACCTTGTTTGTTGCATATCAGACGATGAGTCGCCAAACAAACTTGAGATAACATAGTAGATGGAGAGAGATACAGCCACTGCTGTTAACAAACTTGTTGGAGATAATCCTGTGTATGTTGTTATTGTTTCTAGTACTTGGGTTGCCATGGTTGTTGGTTCTTGGTTGGTTAATGGTGTTTTTTTTTGTGTGTGTGTGTGTTTATGTTTTAGGTGTTAATTATATTGACAAAAATATTCAATAAGATTCCATGTTTAACATTATTAGCTATTATTCTTTTCCTTGTTTTTAAAAAATATTTAATTTTATTAAATGTTTTGATATATAAAATAGCCATGTGAAGAACATTCTAGAATTCCTAGGCAGCTTTTGTTTACCAAATATACTTCTTGTGTCATGCCAATGAATCGGTTTTGGTTCCTCGGAGCTAGTTCCGTATCAAGTTTAGTCCTTTGACTATTAAGTTCGTATCGGTTTTGGTTCCTTGACGCTAGTTCGTATCGGTTTTGGTTCCTTGAAGCTAGTTCTGTATCGGGTTTAGTCCCTGGCGAAACTAGTCGTCAAGGGACCCTGATACGTGTCGAGACCAAGAGAGAGGATCCGTTAAAAAGAGTTTTTTGAGACCAATTTCGTTAAATTCGACAAATCACATGAACGATTTATGCAATTAACTCTAAATAATGCAGTCATATACACAAAATCAAAATAGGATATATTGGTCAAAAAGGGATAGCAGTGGTCCAATTTTGACAAAACTCACTAGAGTACACCAGAGTTTAGCAGCACATAATAATCGACAAAAAGAGTTGACAACTTCAAGATCCAAGTCATCTAACCTAGCAAGTATATTTGCATATCCGTAACGCAAAGTAACCAATTTTACATAGTCGGTATTTGGTCACACTCGAACCAATATTCCAACCCCATACTGAAGCCTCCTTTGTACTACTTAAGTCCTTTAACCACCTTACAGGTTTTCACAAAAAAAGGAAAAGAAATTTGTATAGCTCAAGTATATGCCTGTCGCATTTTAGGCACGGGTCTGTCAGCAACACCAGACACGACAATCTACAGTTTTGAAGGGAAAACAAAAGATGAAACCAATAATGACCCAAGGTTAACTAGGATATAAAACTAGGTTCTCAAACAAAAGAAAAAAACATCTTCACAAACTTGTTCTAAAAGCAGGAAATAGTATGCAAGGCAGCAGCAGAACATCTCTTCGGTGTGATGCAACCTGACACAGATTTATTCTCCCATATGCTCACACATATACACAAACTAAGAAAAAAAAATTCCTTCGATAGTTCAAATTCTTGATTTAAAACCTCAAACTGCAAGAGACTTTACCTCGTCTTCCTTCCACATTCCATCATACTTGTACCACCTCATTATTCCTTCATCAGCCTTTGATCTCTGACACGAGATGCACGAATCATCCAAACATGTATAGAACTCACGCAGCCTTTTACCCTTCTCCATAATTGTAGAATCAAGCTTCTCGATCACTCTTCTAGTAGCAGGAGGGGGTGGAACCTCTACAATGAAGCAATGAGATATGTTGAGCACCTCAAGGTTCTTAAAGTCATTTAGAATGAGTAGCAGGGCGTCCATGTTAAGAATAGAGCAACGGAGGCTTAAGACTTTGAGGTTAGGGACACAACGTATGAGTGTCTGAACGAATAAAATGTCGCATGGGCCCAGGATTTTAAGTTCAGAAAAGTTCTTGCAGTGTTGGGAGATTTCTTCCATGAGATAAGGTGGATTCGCTATGCTTGGCATTGTGAGGGATTCAAGATCGTTCCACAAGCCAATTGCCTTGCATATTCCCGTTCTCTTAATTCGATTCCATGAAGGTAAAACCAGGCGTTTCAGCTTTGGGGTCCTGAATTAAAAACAGAAAAAATATTAGAGAAGGCGATTTCGACCCATTTGTTATAATAATGGTTTAACGCATTTTATCTCTAATCTCTAACAGGTCAAATATGACACATAAATAAAAATGGCTTACAAGGAAACGAATCAAAAGTCACACTATAATCTCCTAAATCACTAATTATATACAGCTAATAATATAGAAATTAACCCACTTTCTCAAGTACCAAAAGTTTCTGTTTTGACTTGTTAAAAAACCCCGCCCGCCCTGCCCGTTTCGCCACCTATATCATACTAAATTCTTTTATCAGACGCAGTATGGTATATATGATTTCTTCTAAACTGTAACAAATTGAATTACGATCGGGATTATACCTTTCAGCTGTGTATGTCAACTGAACATCACTGACATACATATAGTAATGGAAAAGCAAAGTTGTTATATTCCCACGGCTAAGACTCAGAGAAAGCTTCAGAACTCTTGTGAGATGTCTATCAGATCGTCCATCGACATAAACATAAGGCTCTAACGGGATTTTTATGAAGTTGGATTTTAACATTGACAGATCAAGTGTTTTCCATACTAGTGGATCACAAGCAGCATTACGCCACGAGCTGCAGGTATGAGCGATACCAGAAGTCAACTCAAAAATGTCAAAACCCCGATAAATCTGTGCAAGAATGTTGATATCTAAGTCCTCCCACTTCCTTGTATCACCCTCTTCCATTCTTGAGCTTTCTGGCACATCAACGAACCTACACCCACAAATAGTAGTCCATTAAAAGTAGCCTATTTATTTACATAACGTTTGAAACTAAATAAATGACTACTAGACTTCTATGTCGCGTGATATTCCATAGCAAGAGCCAGTAATTAATAAGGAAAAATATTGCGCGCGTAACTATCCAAACCAACTTTTAAGTCACAGCATATGACATATCAGAATGGACAGGATTACGGTTATATATCAGAAAACTATAATAACATTCAGCGGGAAGATAGTAGCACGATCCATATACGACGACATTAAGTTACTACTTAACGACGACAAATAATCTTAGGATCATTATTCTGAACAGTTTATGAGTCCTACTCTTATAGAATATATCATAATATTACACAACATTAAGGTAGGATCTCATGGGCCTATAGTCACAGGTGCTATAGGAAGACTTATTAAAAGACTATTACTTAATTCCAAAAAAGTAGTACTGTGTACTTGGTAATAGTATGTAATAATGGTCCATCACAAAACAAGTATCACAAATCGACTAGCACACAGTGTACATCTTTAAGCAAAACCAAACATATTGAATGCGATTAGGCGAATAACAGCATTGGGGGACATGTTCATCAATTATTTATGAAAAAACTCAAGTTATCCTCTCAGCATACATCAAAATTCCTTAAACTATGTATACGAAAATTGCACTGGCACATCAACGAACCTACACCCACAAATAGCAGTCCATTAAAAGTAGCCTTTTTAGTTACTATATAATGTTTATAACTAAATAAATGACTACTTAGAATTCTATGTTGCGTGATATTCCATAGCATGTCAGTAATCAATAAGAAAAAGTATTACGCGTGTAACTATCCAAACCAACTTTTAAGCCACAGCATATGACATATCTAAAATAGATAGGATTACGGTTATATATCAGAAATTCATAACAATAAGCAGGCAGATAGTAGCACGATCCATACACGACGCCGTTAAGTTCCTACTTTAGAAAGACAAATAATCTTTAGTACCGTCAAGGTGAACAGTTTATGAGTCCTATTCTTATAGAATCCATACATATATCACAATATTACACAACATTAAGGTAGGATAAATATAAAGGATTTTCCTCAGGGGCCTATAACACATTTTACACAACATTGTTATTGTTTATGAAAAAACTCAAGTTATCCTCTCAGCATAAATCAAAATTCATTAAGAAAACTATATAAAATTCAGGGATCTGTTTCAAATTGAAAATATTAATAACCCAATTTTAGAAAGTGTGAATAAAGCACTGAAGACAAATAATCTTTAGTATCGTTAAGGTGAATAATTTCTGAATCCTATTCTTATAGAAACCATAGAAATATCTTAAGTTTACGCAACATTAAGGTATGATAGAAATAGTTCCGTCTTACTTCAATCTAAATACGGGTGCTATAGGAAGACTTTTTTAAAAGGCTATTACTTAATTACAAAAAAGTAGTACCTGGTAATAGTATGTAATAACAGTCCGTAACAAAACAACTATCACAAATCGACTAGTACGCGGTGCACATCTTTAAGCATGCTGATAACTGAATGCGATCAGGCGAATAACAGCATTGGGGGACATGTCATCTACACTAATTGTAGCAATTTGATTTTTATCAATTGTTATTGTTATGAAAAAACTCAAGTTATCCTCTCAGCACATAAATCAAAATTAAAAAAAAAATATCCTATATAAAATTGACGGATCTGTTTTAAATTGAAAATATTAGTAATAACCCAATTTTAGAAAGGGTGAATAAAGCACAGAAATAAATCAAATTTATCAATTGACTTAAAACTAAAGAAATCGACACTAAATTTAGCAATAAAACATTTGGATAAACAATAAAACATTCCTCATATAATGTTTATAGCTAAATAAATGACTGCTAGACTTTTATGTCGTGTGACATGAGCCTACTTAAAGAAGACAAATAACCTTAGTAACATTAATGTGAACAGTTTATGAGTCCTATTCTTATCGAATCCAAACGTATATCATAATATTACTTACACAACATTAAGGTAGGTTAGAAATATAAAGAATTTTCCTGATGGGCTTATAATAAGATCTTACTTAAACCGAAACACAGGTGCTATAGAAGATCTTTGTAACGGTCCGTCACAAAACCAGTATCACAAATCTGACTAAGTGGTGTACATCTCTAACCAAAAACATGCATTTAACATACGTTTAAGAAAAATGTATGTTTTTCTCAAAAATTAACATTATATCGAAAAAATACATAGGGTTCCCGGACACCAGCGGCTTATCAATTGTTATACATCAAAAATTCAAAATTCATAATAATAAAAAAAAAAAACTATATATATAAAATTGAGGGATCTGTTTTAAATTGAAAATATGAATAACCCAATTTTAGAAAGGGTGAATAAAGCACTAAAATAAATCAAATTTGTCAACTGAGACTAAATTAAGCAATAAAAGAATTGGATGAACAATGATTGGAATAGTAAAATGGTGAGATCTAACAAATGAAATGAAAATGAAGGATACCTAGATTTTAGTTGACGAGGGGGTTGTACTTAGGAAACCCCTGTTTGTCTGTGTGTCTGTCTGTGTGTGTGGCTGGCTGGATCTTAGGTTCCGGGTTTTTCTGTCCACCTACTTCTATTTATGTTATGTTGTTCGATTCTTACCAACGTTATCCCCTTTCCTTATAACCCTCCCTTTTGCAACAAGTCCCTATAACATTTATAACCAATGTTTTAAAACCCGGGTCTTAGATCGACCCGGTCGAGTCATCGGGTCCGGGTCGATCCGGGTCTGAAAACATTCTTTATAACTATCTCAAATTGTTAGAGAAGGAGAGTGGGAGCTGTTAGGAGGGCTGGTAGCCCTTTGACGCCAGACCCTCATTGGCGCACCACTCCTGGTCTCGCGTCATCATGGCTCGCGCCAACCATAAGAGAGCTGGGAGTCGTTGGCACGAAAAGGTGGTGACAAAGCTGCCACGTAGGATTTTGGGGCTTTGGCATCAGAAACTCTTTGGCACCACATTTGTGGGGAGCGGTTGGCACGAGAAATAGTGATGCCAAAGGGGTATAATGGGCCCACAAATACCCACTTTATAACTAAAAAACAAAAAAAAAGTGAAAACCTTTGGCGCTGGCTGGTGGGGTTGGCGCGAGACCCGTTGGCGCCAGGGTCGGAACAGTGCGCCAATGAAGCTTTGGTGCCAAAGCTCTAACAGCTCACTTAGTAGCCACCGTTCCCCTTGCTCTAACAGCCAACGCCAACCAGCCTTTTTTTTTCTTTTTGGGTATTCTAGCCGTTGGAGGGTGTTTATAAAAAAAATTGATTTTTCAAAAATACTAGCCGTTGGCTAGAGTGTTTAAAAAAAATTAAAAAAACTAGCCGTTAGGCTATAGCCGTTGGGTTTTTAAATTATTTTTTCTTTTCAAAAAACACTCCTAAAATCACTATATATTATACCTCATTTCACCCATTTTTTACAATCTAATCTATTACTTCAATCCTAAATTCTTTCAGTTTCTTTATAAAAAATGGATCCCAATTGAACTAACAACATGATTAACGATCCCTCCAACCAATTCCAAAACTACAATCCCGGTTCATCTTCGAATCCGGGTGCGTCTTCTCAACCCCAAAACTTCTATACCCCGTTTTACCCACCACAACAAAATAAAGCTTACATGAAATACCAACAAGAACAATGGGTGAAATTTCAACAATTTCAACAATCCCAAATGGGTTCACAACCACAAACTCAATCACAACCACAACCTACACCACAATCCGACCAACAATCCCATCACCTAATCGACGAAGACGAAGATGAAGAACAAGTCCCGACACCAACGTCAAAGAAAGTTTTTCGTAAGGCTAAGACTAAGACTAGTAAGGCTAAGACTAGTAAGAAGGCGAAAGAGGTGGTTGATGTGGAGACGACGATGAAGATGATGCGGCTCGGCATTTGTGGACCGATGACGAGGAGTTGCTTTTATCCCAATGCTTCATAGAGGTTCCGGAGGATCCTAAGGTTGGTGTGAGTCAAACAAAGGATACTTTTTGGTGGCGGGTTGAACAAGCATACAATGAGGTGGCGAAATCAAAAAAATTCCCGAAATGCACCAAAAACATGTTAACGGAAAAATGGACCCCGTTGAATCGTGCGATTAAGAAGTGGAATAGTCTTTGTGACGAGATGCAAATGATGAGTGGGGAGAATGATGAGGATTTTATGATACGGGTTGAGCTAGCGTATAAACGGATGACGGGGGGGGGGGGGGGGGGGGGGTAATCTTTAAGCACAACTCGGCTTTGAATTTTTTGAAGGACAACCATAAGTGGAGGAACCCCGATTCGACTCAAGAAAGACGACACCGTCTCCGTGTTACCGAAGAAGGTCCCGAGTTCTTCGGTCCCGAGGCCACCCGGGGCGTATCGTGTTGCTAAAAGTCAACGATCCACCATCTCATCGGCTAGTTCTGATTCAAACCCGGAAGCTTATCAACAAATGATGAAAGAGCAATACGAGCGTGAGACAAAAGCTAAGTTGGATATCATGGAGCGTGAGTCAAACGCAAAAATTGAGTATTTCCACACGCAGAAGGTGGCTCAAGAATTCGCGATTCTTCAAATCGACACAACCAAGATGAGTGCATCGGATCGGGCTATCATCAAATTGCGAAAAGATGCAATTCGTGCATCGTATGCACTTCCTGAGAACTAGTTTATTTCTTTTCGTTATGTATTTTCTTTATTTTTATGTTCCGTATTTTTTTATTGTTATGTTTTTTTTATTGTAATTTTTTTATGTAATGTTTTTTATTAATGAAGTTTTTATTTAAGTTATTTTGTGTGAAAAAAAATTATTATTTTCGTTGGCACCAGAAATTCTGGTGCCAACGGTTACCCCTGAAATGTGGTGCCAACAGGAATCTCGTGCCAACGGTCCAAAATCCTACGTGGCACCTTTGGCACCACATTCTGGTACCAACGGCTCCTAGCTCTCTTACAATTAACTCACCTTACGAAAATTATATTGTATTAAAATAAACATTTTTTCCAATTAATTAAAAGTGTACATTAATATAAGGGACTAACTTGCAAACGATCATCGGTTAAATGGATTAATGTTGTGACATTAACTAACAGTCTAGATGTTGGTTTAAGTTGAAAAAAGATTTGGAAGTACATTGGTGATAACGGTAATAAAAAGTAAGTGTTTCATTCTGGTATATTCAGAAAGTTCGTTGTCATTTTATATCCTTACCCAATCAAATTTTAAGTCAATTTTAATCAACAACTATCGAGTCACGGTTCAATTAGACGGTTTAACTAGGATTTGGAAAGACTGAGAAAATGTTTGGGTTATTGAAAATAGTCGAATTTTTTACAACATATGGACTGTTCCCGTCTTTCTAATTCTTCCTTGACAACTTCAAAATGTACATTTGATAATTAAGGAGCCGTTTGTTTGCTGCCTTTAGGAATTAAGGTATGACTTGTTGGAAAATATTGTTGGCAAAATGACTTTTGATCAACTTTGGACACAATTTTGTATATGTATGTATCATATATATTAGTGATACTTTATAGGTTCACGTTCTCCTTGAAAAGAGCTTCGCAATGAGCCTTTATGTGTCCAAAATAAAGCTGATGTGTATGAGATATCGTGTCTCAAATTTAGGCATTTGGTACCATGCTTAAAGAGAAAAAATAATTTATTTTTATCCCACATCGGTGGAATAAGTAAACTGAAAGGGAGTCTATTGTGTATAAATAAAGGCCTAATTCCATAGCTTTTTCACACATCGAATCAATAAGTATTATTATTGATTTCCAACATATGGAGTACGCATCTGAAAAGGTGATTCCAGGCAGTTTTGTTAAGTCCGACAATACAACTTACTGTTTTGGTTGTTGTACCCTGAGAAATAGACGACTCTGTTTTAAGGGAAGCGTGTCAAACATGTGCCTCGGCTCTTTATTTCTAAGCGTGTCTTACGCGTGCCTCGACTTGCTGGTGATTTATTATATCTTTTTATTATTTTATTGTTTTATTTCATTATCGTTTATAATTCTGCTTGTATTTGTTTTTCTGTTATTTATGTTTTGTTATTTGTTTGATGTTAATTTAATTAATTTGATTAATTTTATTTATTTAATTTATAAATAAAAGTGTTATAGTTTCCCTACAGTCTTAAAACAGATTCTGTGTAACATAATTAAACTTTTTTTTTCTAAAATCATATTAATTTAATTAACAGATTGTTATATAAACTATATTCTCTCGAAACCAAGATTGTGTTTCTTTAGAAAATAAGTTTTTAAGTAAACAGGATTTTAATTAACAGATTTGGTGTTACATGTCTATAAACGATTTTTAAAACTGGTTTATTATATCAGTTTGTATTGAAAACATGATGAGTTTGTTTTCAAACTGATCGTTTAGTTTGTTTATTACATATGTTATAGTTTTAACTTAGATTTACTGAAGCCCCGATTGAGTTTTTTTTAATCAGATTTGGTACAAGTTTATATAAACCATGCTGAGTTTATTAGATACCTAATTATTTTAATAGTTCTTAACTTGTGGTAACACAATTATAACCCTAGTGTATTTTGTAAATGTAATTGGTGCGCCAATTACAACATGATTGAAATCATGATGAATTTAGATTCATTGAAACCAAGTGGAGTTTCTTTAACACAAATCTCGTAAAATATAAGTTGCTATTTTATGAGATTATTAGAAGGTATTCATTGATCTCATAAAATGCAAGTTGTTATTTTATTAGAATTTTGGAACGTGTTCAATGAATTCAAGAATAATTTTTTTTTGAAACAAGATATTGACAATGGTACGAGTTATCAATAAATATCAGATTACATACACTATTTTACTAAATAAGTGGAAGTGTTTGTTTGACTTGTTTAATTTATTTTAAATTGGGCCGCGTTTAATTATAAACCATATATATTCTTGAAACCTTGTTGAGTTTATAGATATACCTATAGAAGCCTTGTTGAGTTTATAGATATACATATAGAAACGTTGTTGAGTTTAAAGACATATCTATAGAAACCTTGTTGAGTTTCTTTAGAAGAATGGATCTACTAAAACCTTGTTGAGTTTCATTGCAGAAATTGATCATATGAAATTGATCTATTAAGATCTTCGTGATGAAGATTGACAACATATGTGGTTTTGTTAGAAAGATTATGTTATAGGAGACATTCTTTAGTTGTTTAGTCAAAAAACTTTCTTTAAAGTGTTTTGTGAACGGATCTTACAAAACATTAGTGGTTTGAAACAAAATTCGATTTAATTCGTTTTGGATAAGAAACACTATGTGATTTAGAACGTTATTAATAGTAACAAAAATTAGTTTCAAACTAATTATGAGACATCGGATTAACAAATTATTTGGAATGTCACGAGTGACATCTAAAGGATCTGCTTCCTTACTTGTAAAAAGGAAGTCCGATACTCGATTTATGTGTACGGTAGATGCTTTAAAGCATTCAGAAACCTTTTGTGCCGTAACTATGTGTTAAATGGCTAGAATGACATGAAAACTGAGCCCATGGGTGAATCCAACCATATATCATGGTGCATTAGCACTTTAGTATCATGTCATGTATGTGATGATAAGAGTTTGATTAACTCTTATAATGCAGTTGAGAATGGAGAGAACGAGTTTGATCAACTCTCCAACTGCGAATATCAAGGAAAAAGAAGATGTGATTCACATCTGGAAAAGACACTAAGTTAACGAACGCTGTGTGTGCTGGAGATTCATATGAATCTTGTGTCCAGATGGTTGCTTAATGAAATTTAGCTTTCATTTGTGTTTGAATCAAATAAAATTTGAGTTAACGAATAACATAAATTAAGTGCATGCCAGTTACGCTTTTAAAATGTTTAAGTTGATTATGTTTTCAAATGGTCATTTTAGGAAAATGAGGGTGAATTCGACTTATTTGTTTGTTTTTTAAAGGTATGGTATGACTTACTTTGATATGTTTTAAATTTTACTCAACATGTTGTCTAATTAAACAAAATTAGATACCCATTTTTATATTGATACGGACTACAAAATTAAAAATTACGTTGAAGCTAAATTGACAAGTCTTTTCTCTTGGTTGAACAGAAATAACCGAAAACCTTGATATTATTCACATGGTTTTATGTGATTCAGAATGGATATCTACTAAGGTAGCGAATATCGGGTACTTTATCATATTGGCTGTCTGTGCTACAAAATATTTACACATACTTGAGAGTAAGGATATAGACAAGATGATCTATATAAGTAAGTTGAGAACCAACTTATTATCGATAACAAGGTGATTCGAAGTCATTGGAGTTGAATATGTGTCTCCATTTCTAAATTTGTATGCTAAAATTAGAATAAGGCACAAATTCATTGCTCTTGATATAGAAAAGAATCGTGCCTTAGAAAATATGGTTTATGCCATGTTCATAAGTCCAGGTTTAAGTCATGGCATGTGGGGAAAAGCGATTATATCGACTACTTATCTTTTAGATAAGATCCCTTGTAAATAAAATAAGATACTTCTTACGAACTATGGGTGAGAAGAAAACTATCTTATAAGTACTTACAAATGTGGGGGATATCTAGCTAAGATATCCGTATGAAATTCATATAGCATTGCTTATCATTTCATTGTACATGAATCAAAAATAGACACGGTAATGGAATTAAGGAATGATTCCTTCTTTGGAAATATATTTCCTTGTTTATGAAGGAAATTGGAAGATCATCTAGAATAGATGAAGAGGTTGTCCAAGGTTAGAGACAACGAGATGATATGATCTCTTAGATGAGAGACAAGATTAACCCTAGGAGAGGTTAAATTAGAAGAAACAAAATGGCATGAACAGAGAGATTGGTTGGATTCGGTTTTTGTTTCTTTTATGGGAGAAAATGAGCCTACTTCTTATTGAGAAGCAGTAACTTCTTTAAAAGGGAATCAATAGAAAGAATCTATTAAAAGTGAAATAGATTCTATTTTAAAAAAAGTAAACTTACAAACTCGTGAATTTACCTTAAGTTTATAAACCACTAGGCTATAAATAGATCTTTAAGAAAAAGATGAAACTCGATGGCATCACCATTGACATGTGCAAAGCAAGATTGGTTATCAAAAAATTTAGACATCGAGAAGGTCTAACTTCCTTTGATACTTATTCGCATGTTACATGAATAACCTATAATTAGGATGGTACTTCATTGTCGCATTAAGAAATTTTGGAAGTTCCTTATGTGGTTGTGAAAATGATATTTCTAAACGCGGATGTAGAAAAAGAACTATACATGAACCAACCTGAGGGTTTCATGGTTCCTATACTAGAGAGAAAAGTTTGTAGGCTAATTAAGTCATTATATGATCTAAGGCAAGCTCCCAAACTGTCACACCCCACCATGGCGGAATATAGAGCGCGACGTATGGATATCATCACAACAATAGCGTGTCTATAGAGATAACTAAATGAAAAAAGAAATGTCATAAAAATGTGACACAAATGTCATGACAATATATCAACAATGCAGGCGTCTAGGTAAGTAGGTAACAGTCCTACCGCTAACCCGAGACAAACAAATAACATAAACAAAACAAACATATAGGTGTCCAGGTATCACTTATTCAAAATGCAAAAATAAACTAAGAAGGAACATGGGTCTCCTTCTAAATGCAATCCTATGCTTCCATATCTACTCACTCCTATTAGCTGGCTCAACCACAAATTTTCCGGAAATAGACACTAAATTATGTCAACAATAATGTTGGTGAGAGTCATATTAGCTGTGAATAGCGACATTCAATAACATTTAAACAATTGGACAGTGTACTACTAACATGCATAACTATTCAATACTTAACGCTTATCCTTTCCGTCCCAAGGCTCCACTCCTTTCCTATCCTTCCTTCCTTCCATGACATATTAGGCGCCCATACACCTAATAACCAACCCCAAGACCCAGTCTTGTCCCCAAGGCCCAGTCTTGTCCTCCTTGATATCAAGTATACTTAACTATATTAAGTATTTCCACATAGCAGCTCAATGCATAAGTAAACACGTAATTGTCCAGACTAACAAATAAAAAAAATTAATAGCATACAATTAAAAGAACATTTATAAGAACAAGTAATGATAGTGTCCCTTTCATCCCATCTGGAAGTAAAAATATAAAGAAAATGGGACTATGAAATTCACCTGATTGAGCTTCTCCAAATATCCGCGCACTAGCAAAAGTCTATACAAACAAATATTTTACATCAAGACATGAACCATATACTAAAATGGCTCATCAATCTATAATGGATATACAACCCTTACCCTTATATTAACTTCATTTACATACCTAATGCATCCCATTACAACCTTCTCTAAAGCCCTTAACTTATCCAAGTTTATAACCTATCTCGTTTACATTTTACCCAAATAAGTCCCATTTTTAGTCCCCAAATTATTAGCCAAACGCCCACCTAACCATACCCATGATTTATATAAAGAAAACGTTATGCCCTAACATGTGTTAGCTAACTCCTCTATTTTGAACCAACCTTAAAGCTACTGTTAATGTTCCGATATACATGTATATACTTTTTACTATCCAGATGTTACTAATTTTGAACATATAAAAGGTTTGTTATGATGAGAGGGTCTTCTACTATCCCAATTGATTAGCCCTTTTCCAGATGTCTTATATAACATATAAACTAACTATCATATTCGTTTGAAAGTCCATTGTACTCCTAAGTACCCTAACCACCTTAAAACATTAAATTAAACCCGATTGATTTCAAAACTCTTTTGACCTCCGACTGTTGTAACCTATTTTTGACCCACTTTTCGACCTCCAATTTGCTCCTCGTTTCTTGCATTCGAAATCCAACTCAAATACATTTTCAGAGTTACTTGGTTCGATTAATGAATGTTCCTAGAACTCTAGATATGATCAAAACAATAGACTTAAAATGTTTTCCAGTTTTTAGTTACGAATTTAATTAACTAACCTAATTAATTACCTAATAATTAATTAATTACAAGCCATAATTAATCTAATCATTGTTCTGTCATTAATTTACAGATTTTATAATAAACCATAACCTAAATGTATCATATAAAGATTGAGAATGAATTAAAAATAATTAAATTGAAAAGGGATTAATGATTTACCTTTGTTTTATGAAAGCTAAGATTTTTACTGGAAAACCATAACTTCTTGTTAATATGCCGTGACTTATGATTCTCCATAAGATAGATTTATGTTTTTTGTATTAAAAGACTTTATATAGTGTGTGTATATCCTAGTCCAACCCAAGCCCAACTTCCTTTTTCTTTTTCCCTTTTTCTTTTGATCCGTCGACCCTCCACCGCCCTATATATATATTTTATTTTCTTTTCTTTTTTTATTACTAAATATAATACTGCTAATGTTTCCTTAAATTTCCCTAATTTGTTACAACCTTTAAGACCTCCCGAACCTCGAAACCGTAAGACTAGTCAGTTTTACGCGTATATCGTAAAAATATACAGTTTTATAAAAACTCTTGGAATTTGAAATAAACTATATATTTAAGTCCTAAATGACTTAAAACCATCCTGAAAAATATTCCCGTGACTAATTACCTTATCCGAGACCCCAAAAAGCTAAACCCAAAATCGTAAAAATACGACTTACTATAATACCTATACGTATACATAAATTACCAAAATGAATTCATTTCATTTCATAGTCACTATAATGTGAGCTCATGATCATGAAATATTCACCCATCGATTTACTTACGAGTATTCCGTACCCATAAACGATGCCCATTCCTTCCCCATTCACACAAAATAAGCACATAAACATATAAAACACATAGTCACACATAAAATAACTTTAAAAAATAAGACTAAGTGACGAATCCCAAAACCGTGGTTGTCACATCACTCCCTCCTAATAGAAATCTCATCCTTTAGATTTACTCCTTAAGACCTTTATTAACAAATAAATGAGGATACTAGTTCTTCATACCATTCCCTTACCGTTCCCATGTGAACTCTAGTCCACGTTTCCAAATTCCATCTATCCTTACTACGGTATCTTACTTTACCAACAACCTAACTTCACGATCCGTACTCTCTACCGACCCTTCGATAAAACGAAGACTCGTATCTATACCAATAACTTTCAATGGTACTTGCAAGTCGGTTCTTGCTAAGCATTTCTCTAGTTCGATACATGAAATACATCATGCATACTACCTAAAGTCTTCCAGCCATCCTCAATCTACGTATCACTAGCCTGATCCTTTCGAAGATTCCACATGGACTCACGATTCTAAGTGTTAACTTCTCTTTCTTCCCAATCTACGTCACTTCTAGCATATCCTTATCTCTAATCTTAAATTCCCAACGACTTATGCCCCTCGTCCGCACAACTCTCGTGTGAGACCCCAGAATCTGACATGGAACAACTAGGCAACGAGGGGGTAACGCGTCATGGTACAAGAAGCAATGAATTACAGTTGACACAAAGCTGACGTAATAAAAACATATATATTACATCATAAAAGATCAGAGTTTTTAAACATAGGTCCCAGAGTTTTATAAGCGGAAAAATATATTATTTCATCACGATTTATAACATAAAGCTGCCCAAAAGATAGAATAAACTTTTGACAGTTTTTACTAAAGCCAATCTTTTAAAAACATCACAGAAATCTCCAAGCTGCGATAATATCCTGCGGGCTCCCATCCAAGCAAAGCTAAGTAATAATACCTGAGATTAAACATGTAAAATCGTCAACACAAAGTTGAGTGATATTCATAGGTTTAGAAGTAAAGGTGTGGAACACAAGCATTCGTTTATAAAACAAGTAATTGGGAAAATGGCTATGTACATTAACCATAGTCCAAAACGGTTATTATTGCTATTTAGTTCATGAACCGAAGCTTAACTACGTAAGTATTCAGCCTAAATACTCAGGTATAAACAAATATTAGTACGTCATGGTTAAATAACCGTAACATGAAACGGGGATTGCCAATCCCGATGGATCCATCCACAACATTCGCGCTTCGCGCAATGCACACAGGACAATTAACGGTTCATGACCAGAGAGATGAAACTCAAGGCTAGTCTAAAAAGCAATAATAATATGGAAAGCATACACGTTCTGGATAGCATACAAGTTCTGGATAGCATATAGTTTTAAAATGGTTGTGTTCTACCATGTAAAATCTCAACCCGTGTTTAGAAACCATGTATAAGTAAAAAGGGGCTATGAACTCACCTTAGCCACGAGGTAAGTCAATCACGGCACTCAGCAACTGAGTAGAAACAATGGTAGTAAGACGATCACCGACGATATGGATGCCCGGGAAACACGAAAACCGCAACCTATCAAAATAAGGCGCGCGTTAAGACTCGAACTCAATATCGATTTATACCAAGTACAATATGACTTAAGTATTTTCAAAGTATTCATATTTCAAAACCAATGGCACGAACAAAATGAATCCATATTAACCCATTTATCCGACATTACCCGTTTAAACACTTGTACACCTGAAATTGACCCGTCCTAAGATGCCAAGTCAACGCAAGTCAAACATTCCCTTTACCTTACTCGGACCAGTAGCTAAGTCATTTATATAATGACTAAGCACTTGAATAAGTCACAATGTCCGATGGTGAATACTCAAACTCACGCAACACAAGCATTGAACTATGTGTCCAAAATAAAATCAGCAAGTACACTCCGAATGCACACACCGATTTACCCTATCTAGACTTGTCCGTTTTAGATGAAAATTGATGTCAATGTCACTTATAACCTGTATAAGACCTCACCAAAGTTTGAACCAAAGTTCACACTTTAAAACTCATTAGCTCGACCCTAAAATTTGGGGCAGATTGTGAACTTGTTTTATAAAACCGTTTATACCACTTTAAAAGTATAATTTTAACAATCCGCCTTTTAAAACCACTACTAGACTCATCAAATTAAGATTATAGACTTTGAAAACCAGTAGTAGCATTTATCTAACCAAGCCTAAAGTCCCCGAGAGTCGACCCAAAATCAGCCATAATTTCGGATTGTGCCGACTTGCGTCTCCCGGTACACGAATACTAAAACTAGCATAACTTTTGACTCGTAATGAGTTAGAAGCTCTATCTTATACCAAAACGAGCGTCTCGGAAAACTATACAACAAAATTAAATAATCTCAGCCTATCTCAAATCATAAACCCACGAAAAATCTGTTCTACACATGTTGTCCCAAAATACACTTTTAGAAATCATAACAAATAAAACTTCCAACCAAAACTACTCATTCCCATACCTATAGAATCACTTTATCATCATACCCATCAACCAAACACTCCTAAAAACACTTGCATGAAAAATTCAACAAAAACCCAAGATCAAAAATACAAATTTTTAACATGAAAACATGATGATCCTACCTAGATCATCACATGCATGATGATTAAAACACAATCCAACCATAAGATCACAAAATTTTCGAAAGTTGATGCATGTGTTTGATTTTGATATCAAAAGAACGACAAGATCATTTTAGAGATGAGACTTGAGTTAGTTTTTATAGATTCAATCTAAAAATAGATGAACAAGGGGTGTTTTGTGGTGGAAGTGGCGGCATAAGGGTGGAGGTGGGAGAGAGTTGGAGTTTATTTTTAGTAACTTGTATTTTGTATGTGTTAGTGGTTAAAAAATGCTTTATATATGATAGAAGGTTAGGGGTAGAACTTGCCAAGTTTGAAACTTGTGGACTTAAAAACAATTAATAGTTTAAAGGGTAGAAAATGACTATTAGTAAATCTTGAAAATATTTACGGGGCTCGGGTTTTGTAAAAAAAATACTTTTCAAAAGTTACAATGCATCATAAATATGATTATATGGTTTCCCGACACGACTTAATACGTAATTAAAACGAAATCGTCGAAAATATAAATTATCAAAACAATCGATAATAAAATGTAAAATTTTGGGCATTCGTCGGTATCGCGATCACTAGAAATTCTCGTTGTTCATTGATTTTGAGTAAACTCGTTGTAAAACGCACGCGGGTGATTTAAATCAAAAACTTTGATTTAAATAAATATGGAAAAACAAAATAATAAATTTTATAATTCCAAGTAAAGTATTATCAATGATCAGAAAATACTTGAAAAGTATAATTTATTAAAATTTATCATGATCTCAGGATTTACATATAAGAATACAAGAAAATGTAATACATTGGAAAATCAAGAAACACGAATAAAAGAATAAAATAATGCAGGTAAAATTACGGGTTCTTACAGTCTTCCCCCCTAAAGGAACTCTGGTAGTCTGGTCCCTCAGAGTTCTCCTGAAAACAGTGTAGAAGATGCAAACAAGGGGAGGTATAAAGTGTAGAACAAATTCATTGCTTCTTAGGTAATTTCTACACCACGACGTACCTTCACGATTGGAATTCACTCTGCTTCAGCTTCTTAACTCCTTCCCAAATATATCTTCAACTTGGATTAGAATAATGACCTTTCAGTACGGAGGAATATTCAAAAGATAGAATGAACACAAGAATCGCTTAAACCGAAAAAGTGCGTTAAGATGAATCAAGATTATTAATTAACAAGGAGTTGCAAATCGTGCAACTACGAAGCATGACAATCTTAAAATGTAACAATATAGTTACAAAAGAAATACAATGGAAAAATGAATTACGTAGGATCATTTAAAATACAAGCTGTCAAAATCAGTTGTCTAGTATTTTGGTATTACTTTAAAACTCAGTTTAAATATTTTCTTGATTAAAAGAAAATTTTACAAGGTGTAGTGAAATAAATCAAACTATCTATATTTAGTAAGTAGATTGTTGCTATATCTTTTTCTTTCTTGATCAGGATTTTCAAAGCAAAAGTAGAACAGTTCAAAATAGTTATCCTGATTGGCTTAAGAACTTTTGGATGACTATATGAAATTATTGTTTAAAAACTCAGGTTTATCGTTACCATTAGAGAAAATCAGATTTTCCAAGTTATTTAGATCATTGTTAGAAATTATAATTTAATTTAATAATTTCATTATATTGTAGGTAAAATATGATAAAATCAGTTACTTAAAAAGATACAACTTGACATATTCTGGTTCTCAAAAGGTGACAAGACAGCAACGAATATGAGACATATAAAGGTCAACAATTTGTATGTGAGCAATAACACAAGGGAATAAAACGAAAGTCGTATCAATTCTTAACAAACATGATAGAATAGACGCGTCGATGATATAAATAATAAGAAACAAAAGATTATAGCAAGTCATCACTTCTTGATTGCAGTTGGTGTCACCAACAACGGCTTATTAAGTTCTCGGTGGTCGATACATGATCGAAAGAGAAAAGCCACACAACGAATTTTTGAATCAAAGAAAATTCTTAAGAAGTCACTTGAGAGGGATTCCAGTAAAATGAACAACATTAGCAATGAAAGGCGAAATCAACACATGATTCACACGAATGAATTTCAAGACGATAGTGTCTAACACATATCATGACAATTACACGAAATTATTGTTCACGTCCTGTCATAAATCATTATACGCGTCCAGAGACGTTTTGAAGTTCTACCAAAATAGATAGAGAAGATCGATCGACGTAGAAGCATAACAATGTTGAAACTTTCAAGTCTGGTATCAATGGTAAGAATTTAAGCAAATGGTAACGAAAATTGTATCGTGAGGATGATGAGGTAACAAGTAAAGCAATGATTTTTGAGTAAACAAATATGTGTTTGAGGCATTTACTTTGTTCAAGAAAAGATAAGGGTTCATATGTGTATGTCGTGAATTGTTGCTACTCGCATAAGATGTAAAAGTTTTCAAAACTTTATTTATCTAACTTTTTAAGGAACATAATTAAAAAATTGATTCTTGGTTAAATATTTAAGGCGACTACTATTCGGCCTTGCATGGCTCCTTTAAATTAAGCATAGGTGATCAAGCCATGCATAATTTAGGACTAGCAATGCGATGCTCAGCTTGGTCAAACCAGTGTTACAGGCCATATTATTTAAAATATGCATATAATGCCATTTGTAAAAATAATAGGAATCAAAATAATTTATAGAAATACATCGTGAAATTAATGTCATTTAATTTTATAGAGTAACGTTCAAGTATCTTGTAAAGCCCAAGTAAATTATTTTGTAAAATGATTTGCAAACAATATCTGTTTGAGTTTATATGGTAACTTGTAAAATAGCGAGTGGGTTACATGAGGGTAATAAAGAGTAGTTCAAGACAGTCAATGAAATGGTTACAAGGTGATAAGGTTTCAAGAGATTTAGAAGTAATCGTCAGGAGACACGTGTCAAGATGATAACGAACGATGAAAGCAAGATCTTCAAATCTTTACCCGAATCAGTGGTACGATAGAAACAAAGAACGACAATATAGGATGACAAATAAGTCATATATAAAAGGAGAGGATAAAGGAATCCGTAGGTGTGCACATCGTAATTTATTCGACAAAAATACACTTTTAAGAAAGTAGAACATCAGTTTGTCAAATCACTTGGTTTTTAAAAGTTCAAGATTTATGTATGACCAAGCTAAAGTTACTATTTGTAAACGTTTTCAAACGCAATCAATGTTTCATGGTTGTAAAATATCATTAGTTAAAATTTCACGAGCTCAGATGAACTTAAAATGCTTCAAACCATATTTTTAACTTCTATCAGTTTTGACCTTTTTAGTCAACTTTGACTTTTTTGGGTTTGACTTTTGGGTTTGACTAGACCAATTGATTCACTAAATGACATTTTAATACTCGAAGTCTAGAGTAATTTGGTGTAAAACGATGTTTCAGACAACTTTATAGTTTTACTCGAGACTTGAAATAGATCAAAAATTGACGAAAATGCCCTTGCATTAAATCTATCAATAAAATGATATTTTTAGACTTACGCAGAAATAAGTTCTTAAATCTTACAATCCCAAATTAGCGTAACTTGCTCGTTTTTAATATTTTCTGGTCAAATTTTATATCCTAAACGGACGTCTCAACAAGTAGAAATATATATTTTTATGTCTAAAGTTATAAAAATATTTTCTCGACACTGTTAAACTTCCTGTAAAGTTTCTGTACAAAGTATATTTTTCGACATACCTTGAAATTTAATTCAACTTTATAATGATCCAGATTTTATGTACACACATTACTTGTGGGTTCCATAAAGATGAAAGAGAATAAATTATAATTATCATGTAAAGAAAAAAATAGTATAGAAATGGTTCAAGAATGCCAATGATAAACTAAGAAATCAAAAATGGCGCATGACATCCGTGTATTAGGTTTCAAGATGCAATGCATGAAGGTCTTTTGACAGCGTGATTTTCTAAAATCACAATACACGCCGAGAAAGAAATTGAGCATTAAGGGTTACACTCCCGGAGCAAGGAGGGTTAATGAATAGGGAGGGTACAAGTTTATAGAAACAGAATTGTATTCCAAACAATCGCTACACAATAGAGGATGAATTACAAGATGACGATGGTGTTTTCAAGATACAAACGGACGTTGTAATTCGAAATCGAAACGTAGATTGGTCAATGAAATAAAATGTAGTCCATGTACAATTGTCGTGTAAAACTGTGACGTAAAGGTCAATCAAGATTATGAAAACCCACGATATTATTCAATACTAATTCAACGAATTCTTCGAGATGTGTGACTCACACGATGTCTTTTAGTCTTTTCCGGAGACACGTCGAGCTACACAATGGTCTATAGACTAGACATTCAATTACGAATGGTCGGAAAGAAAATCTGCATATCTAAATAGATATTTTAAAGAGGTTTAATAATGAAAGCAACACGCACGGTAGTAAAATGAAAATCAGAAGTTTCATCGAAAACAACACTTATTCAATCCCGAACAATGGTATCACGAGAGTATGCACAACATGTAACAGTGAGTCGAGAAAAACATGCGGTTCAAACGAACGAGTATATGATGTCAGTCGTATCACGCATAAACAAGATAGCAATAGTACTCAGAAAAGTGAGTATGAAAATTCAGCAGCATACGCACTCTGAATACAAGTATGTAACGTCATAATGATATATAATCATTGCAATAAGATCAATTTACAAGAATTCAAGAAATACAGTATAGGCAGATGTAATCACAGTAATATCGAATGTTAATCCATGAAGCACAAAGCTTTGAAAAGACACAGTAATTGTAACACCCCACTTTGATAAGTGGACCGTCACGCGTAATTATGACGTGTCATCAAAGCATGCAAGGTAAAATGTAGTAAAACATTACATGACCATAGGGTAAACCGGAATCAAACATCGGTCCCCAAACATAAGCTCAAAACATAATAAAGTAAATGAAATAATGAAAGACTTAAACAAGCACAAATATATAAAGGAAAAAGGAGAAGAAGTCTGACAGCTTCCATCCTATGCATGTCCTCCAAAATGCTCGAGTCCGTCCTTGGGTACCTGCCGTTTTGGGACATGGAAAGGAAAGTAACGGCTGAGCATAACGCTCAGTGCACGGATATACAAGCATGAAATGAATAATATAAGTATGAATAACATATAGCAGCGGAAATGTATATGTCTTGGAAAACCTAGTTATTTCTTAGTAAAACTGGTTTTATAGTTTGAAAAGCCTTATGTTTATCTTATGGAAACTGTTTAACATATTTTACCATTAGCCAATATAGGTCATGAAAATCCACCGTGCATGAATACTTGGAGGGGTGACCTCATCATGCAAATTAGAGGGGTTGCCTCTAATTTAATATACTGGTTTTGGGTAGGAGGGATCAGCTCCTTGTGAAGGATGCAAGGCACACACCACATTCACACTGAGTAATCTGCTGAAAAACATGTAACTAGGATGCACCCATACGCCCCACATGATAAATATAATAATATGGCCAAAAGCTGAAGGGACGCCACGAGCAATCACTCCGCCGTGGGGAAGTCATAACACCAGTGCCTCTAGTGTTATGGTTATGGTACCTCCATAACTAGGTGAAACTGGTCATGCATGTATATGGCTTCAGGTATTATAAATTAAACATAAGCAATCAAACATATAAACTTATACTATGGAAAACAGTTGGCTGCATACGGGGAAATCCTAATAAGGAAAGAATGTCCATACTGAAAGGACGGGCATCCGTACCTTATGTCCAATGAACGAAGAAGACGAACGGAAGAGAGTCCTACTTCGGTATCACTAATGCTACATAAATACATACGTGTATAAGTATCTGATTACTAAATACGTAACTGGTTTTATGTCATGTCTTAGCTTATTTTATACGTTCATGTCATGTTTTACTGTTTTAAGCTTTATACTGTATTTATCCTATATTCTGTCGATTCTGATTAAGTATTACTTGTATTTCATGTATTATTATACTTGCTATGTAATAATAAGTAACTTTCTAAAAATAGCAGGTTTCCTAAAATAGAAAATTTCCAAAAATAGAAAGTTACCAAAAATAGAAAGTTTCCAAAAATAGAAAGTTTCCAAAAATAGAAAGTTTATAAAAATAGAATGTTTCCAAAAATAGAAAGTTTCCAAAAATAGAAAGTTTCCAAAAATAGAATTACGGCTTAAAATAGATAAGTTTCTAAAAATAGAAAGTTTCCATAAATAGATTAGCTGCCTTAATTAAATAAGTTTCTGAAAATAGAAAGTTTCAATAAATAGATATAAGCTGCCTTAATTAAATAAGTTTCTAAAAATAGAAAGTTTCTATAAATAAATATAAGCTGGTTAAATAAGCTAATTATATAAGCTTAAGTATTTTCTGATTATTATTCTAAGTCATGTTGTTATAAAGTATAGTTTATTAATTATTACATGTAAATTAAATAAACTATAGGTTAAAAGTATTTAATTAAATATATCATGATTTTAATTAAATAAAAGTAAAAATACTTAGGTTAAAACATGTATTATTAATTACTAATAATATAACCTAAGTCATGTTAATTAATTAATTATGGTCATGGTTTTTAATAATTAATTAATTATAAGATCTAACAAAATATAAATACTTAGGTTAAAATTCATGATCTAATAATTAAATTTATAACCTAAGTCATGTTAATTAAATTAATCATATCATGTTTTATTAATTTAATTTTAACACATAACTATTAAAATCATAAACTTTAAAATAATATATGAACCGGACCCGTAACTAGAAACCATGAACCGGACCCGAAATCAACACCATACCCCAAACCAAGGTCGGGGTTACCCCTTGTTGTTGCTGCCGTGACCATCATCATCACCATACCGAGACCATATGGTCTCGGTGGTGGCTAATAAACCAAGCCGAGACCCCTTAGGGTTTGGTTAGGCGTTGGCTATCACAAACACCCCTAAAAACCCTTGTTTTGATTTACCCCATGATCAAGACATGTTTTAATAATTGTTTTTAATTAGTTTTTAAAAACATCATGATTTTATGTGATTCAACAAATCAAAACATAAAAGAAAAAGGTTAAAAAGGTTATACCGAATACGTGAATCAATTAAGGATGAACACACACGAATCCTTGCACAATATCCAAGATCAAAATCAACTCGAACACCTCTGGTGTTTATAGGTAGCGGCCAAAAGAAGAGGAGGAAGGAGGATTAGGGTTTTCTTTGTTTTCTAACTTTTGTAAAAATGAAACATGTTTTCCTCCTTTTTCCAAGTTAGCTAATTTTGCATGGGCTAAGCCCATTTCTTCTTCCTAATTTCGTGGTTATGGGGCCCACATGGGGTAACCCGAACATTTTCCGTGTCTGATTAATAAGTGTGTTCTCGTGTTCGTGTTTTATGATTTTTTTTAAATTAGTTATCCATTGTGACTTAATATATTTATTCGTGTTCGTAATAAATATATATACGTAAATAATATTAGTTCGTGATTAAAATACGTTCATGATTTCATGATCGCATGTTCGTGATTATAATTATTATTGGAATAATTATCGTGTGTTCATACATAATAAATACTTATCGTGTTCTAACACGTACGTAATACTTAAAATTCTTATACGTGAAACGTAACATGTTATAAAAGGAAATTTCTAATCATATACGTACGATCTTAAGGGTACTATTCATGGTAAAAGCATGCGGGTTTTACAGTAATTATCGTCATTAAGGTGATGTAATATTTCAACATGAATCGAGAGATGAAATACTACAACGATAATTAAAAGTAAATAATAAGGATTAGAGAGTTACCCGCGCAGATATCAAACAACATTGGCAGATTCCGTGGTTGACACTTAAAACCTGAAATTTTTGAACTTTCGGTTATAGACTAAGTTTTGAAAACGACTCAGTTCCCTATAACCAGGCTCTGATACCAATCTGTGAGACCCCCATAATCTGACATGGAACAACTAGGCAACGAGGGGGTAACACGTCATGGTACAAGAAGCAATGAATTACAGTTGACACAAAGCTGACGTAATAAAAACATATATATTACATCATAAAAGATCAGAGTTTTTAAACATAGGACCCATAGTTTTATAAGCGGTAAAATATATTATTTCATCATGATTTATAACATAAAGTTGCCCAAAAGATAGAATAAACTTCTGACAGTTTTTACTAAAGCCAATCTTTTAAAAGCATCACAGAAATCTCCAAGCTGCGATAATATCCTGCGGGCTCCCATCCAAGCAAAGCTAAGTAATAATACCTGAGATTCAACATGTAAAATCATCAACACAAAGTTGAGTGATATTCATAGGTTTAGCAGTAAAGGTGTGGAACACAAGCATTCGTTTATAAAACAAGTAATTGAGAAAATGGCTATGTACATTAACCATAGGCCAAAACGGTTCTTATTGCTATTTAGTTCATGAACCGAAGCTTAACTACGTAAGTATTCAGCCTAAATACTCAGGTATAAACAAATATTAGTGCGTCATGGTTAAATAACCGCAACATGGGACGGGGATTGTCAATCCCGATGGATCCATCCACAACATTCGCGCTACGCGCAATGCACACAAGACAATTAACGGTTCATGATCGGAGAGATGAAACTCAAGGCTAGTCTAAAAATCAATAATAATACGGAAAACATCTGGAAAACATACATGTTCTGGATAGCATATAAGTTCTGGATAGCATACAGTTTTAAAATGGTTGTGTTCCACCATGTAAAATCCCACCCCGTGTTTAGAAACCATGTATAAATAAAAAGGGTCTATGAACTCACCTTAGCCACGAGGTAAGTCAATCACGGCACTCAGCAACTGAGTAGAAACAATGGTAGTGAGACGATCACTGACGATATGGATGCCCGGGAAACACGAAAACCGCAACCTATTAAAATAAGGCGCGCGTTAAGACTCGAACTCAATATCGATTTATACCAAGTATAATATGACTTAAGTATTTTCAAAGTATTCATATTTCAAAACCAATGACACGAACCAAATGAATCCATATTAACCCATTTATCCGACATTACCCATTTAAACACTTGTACATCTGGAATTGACCCGTCCTAAGACGCCAAGTCAACGCAAGTCAAACATTCCCTTTACCTTAGTCGAACCAGTAGCTAAGCCATTTATATAATGACTAAGCACTTGAATAAGTCACCTTGTCCGATGGTGAATACTCAAACTCACGTAACACAAGCATTGAACTATGTGTCCAAAGTAAAATCACCAAGTACACTCCGAATGTACACACCGATCTACCCTATCTAGACTTGTCCGTTTTAGATGAAAATTAGTGTCAAGGTCACTTATAACCTGTATAAGACATCACCAAAGTTTGAGCCAAAGTTCACACTTTAAAACTCATAAGCTCGACACTATACTTGTAACACCCTATTTTGATAAATGGAATGTCATGCGTGATTATGGCGTGTCATCAAAGCATGCAAGGTAATATGTAGTAAAACATACATGACCTTAGGGAAAACCGGAATCAAACATCGGTTCCCAAACATAAGCCCAAAACATAATAAAGTAAAACAAATGAATGAAAGACTTAAACAAGCATAAGTATATGAAGGCAAAAGGAGAAGGAGTCTATGGTAGCTTCCATCCTATGCATGTCCTCCAAAATGCTCAAGTCTGTCCTTAGATACCTGTCGTTTTGGGACATGGAAAGGAAAGTAACGGCTGAGCAACGCTCAGTGCACGGATATAGACATAGTATGAATGACTAAAACATAATAAATACTTAATAGCAACGGAAATGTATAAGTCCTGGAAAACCTGGAACATGTTCATAAAACTGGTTTTATAATTTGAAAAGCCTTATTTTTATCTTATGAAAACGGTTTAACATGTTAACCATTAGCGAATATAGGTCATGAAATATCAACGTGCATGAATACTTGGAGGGGTGACCTCTTCATGCAAATTAGAGGGGTTGCCTCTAATTTAATATACTGGTTTTGGGTAGGAGGGATCAGCTCCTTGTGAAGGATGCAAGGCACACACCACATTCACAGTGATTAATCTGCTGAAAACATGTAACTAGGATGCACACATACGCCCCACATGATAAATATAATAATATGACCAAAATCTGAAGGTACGCCACGAGCAATCACTCCACCGTGGGGAAGTCATAACACCAATGCCTCTAGTGTTATGGTTATGGTACCTCCATAACTAGGTGAAACTGGTCATGCATGTATATGGCTTCAGGTATTATAAATTAAACATAAGCAATCAAACATATAAACTTATACTATGGAAAACAGTTGGCTGCATACGGGGAAATCCTAATAAGGAAAGAATGTCCATACTGAAAGGACGGGCATCCGTACCTTATGTCCAGTGAACGAAGAAGACGAACGGAAGAGAGTCCTACTTCGGTATCACTAATGCCACATAAATACATACGTGTATAAGTATCTGATTACTGAATACGTAACTGGTTTTATATCATGTCTCAGCTTGTTTTATATGTTCATGTCATGTTTTACTATTTTAAGCTTTATACTGTGTTTATCATATATTATGTCTCTTCTGATTAAGTATTACTTGTATTTCATGTATTATTATACTTGTTGTGTAATAATAAGCAACTTTCTAAAAATGGCAGGTTTCTTAAAATAGAAAGTTTCCAAAAAATAGAAAGTTACAAAAAATAGAAAGTTTCCAAAAATAGAAAGTTTCCAAAAATAGAAATACAGCTTAAAATAGATAAGTTTCTAAAAGAGTAAAGTGCAAAAATCATCCCTGTGGTTTGTCAAAAGTTTGAATTACATCCCTCGTTAATACTTCGCGCAATATACATCATTATGGTTGTAAAATATTACACCATACATCCCTGTGGACGGATGGTGCAAATATTTTTCAGTTAATGGTTAAAAGTGTTTGTTATCTTAGGGGTGTTTTAGTCTTTTTACAACCTAGGGATGATTTTTGCACCTAACTTTTCAAAAAAAAAAATTTCCAAAAAAAAATTTCAAAAAAATTCCAAATTTTTTTAAAAAAAGTTTCGAAAAATGTTTTCTTTTTTCGAAAAATGTTTTTTTAAATGTTTTTTTTAAGTTTCGAAAAAATATTTGAAAAAACTTTTTTTCAAAAAAATTAACTTTTTTTTATAAAAGTTTCGAAAAATGTTTTTTTTAATGTTTCGAAAAATATTTTATTTTTAAAATGTTTTCTTTTTTAAAATAAGTTTAAAAAAAATTTGAATTTTTTTTTTTTTTTCGAAAAAATTCAATTTTTTTTTTTAAATTTTCGAAAAAAGTTTTTTTTTCAAAAGTTTTTTTTAAATGTTTTTCGAAAAAAAAAAACTTTTAAAAAAAAAGCTTTTCTAAAAAACTTTTTTTTCAAAAAAATTCAAATTTTTTTATTAATCTTCGAAAAAAAATTTCAAAAGTTTTTTTTATAAAAGTTATTTTTTAAAATGTTTTTCGAAAAAAAAACTTTTTTTAAAAAAAACTTTTGAAAAAAAAACTTTTTTCGAAAATTTTAAAAAAAATTGAAACTTTTTTCGAAACATTAAAAAAAACATTTTTCAAAACTTTTAAAAAAAAATTGAATTTTTTTGAAAAAAACTTTTTTCAAATATATTTTCGAAACTTAAAAAAAAAACACTAAAAAAAACATTTTTCGAAAAAAGAAAACATTTTTCGAAACTTTTTTAAAAAAAATTTGAAATTTTTTTGAAATTTTTTTTTTGAAAAGTTTGGTGCAAAAATCATCCCTAGGTTGTAAAAGGACTAAAATACCCCTAAGATAACAAACACTTTTAACCCTTAACGGAAAAATATTTGCACCATCCGTCCTCAGGGATGTATGGTGTACTATTTTACAACCACAATGATGTATGTTGCGCGAAGTATTAACGAGGGATGTAATTCAAACTTTTGACAAACCACATGAATGATTTTTGCACTTTACTCTTTCTAAAAATAGAAAGTTTCCATAAATAGATTAGCGGCCTTAATTAAATAAGTTTCTAATAATAGAAAGTTTCCATAAATAGATATAAGTTGGTTAAATAAGCTATTTATATGAGCTTAAGTGTTTTCTGATTATTATTCTAAGTCATGTGATTATAAAGTATAGTTTATTAATTATTGCATGTAAATTAAATAAACTATAGGTTAAAAGTATTTAATTAAATATAAAATGATTTTAATTAAATAAGGTAAAATACTTAGGTTAAAACATGTATTATTATCTATTAATAATATAATCTAAGTCATGTTAATTAATTAATTATAAGTCATGGTTTTAATAATTAATTAATTATATAGTCTAATTAAAGATAAATACTTAGGTTATAATTCATGAATTAATAATTAAATTAATAACCTAAGTCATGTAAATTAAATTAATCATGTTCATGTTTTTAATTAATTTAATTTAAGTCTTAAAAAAATAACATAACTTGTAAAAATCATAAACCTTGAAAAATGATTCATGAACCGGATCCATGATTAAAAACCCATGAACCGGACCCGTAACCATCACCATACCCCGACCTAAGTCGGGTTTCCCCTTGTCTTGCTGCTGCCGTGACACCATCACCACCATACCAAGACCATATGGTCTCGGTGGTGCGACATAGGCCAAGCCGAGACCCCCTTGGGGCTCGGTTAGGCGTCGGCTAGAACAAAACACCCCTAAACCCTTGATTTGATTTAACCCCATAATTATTAACATGTTTAAAATACTTGTTTTTAATTAGTTTAATTAAAAACATCATGATTTTATGTGATTCAATAAATCAAAACATAAAAAGAAAAGGTTAAAAGTTATACCGATTACGTGAATCGAATGAGGATGAACACTGATAACTCGGATTTTCCAGTTAAAATTGTTCGTTTCAGTATGTCTCTTCGAATTGAAAAACTTTATTGTTTTATGTGTGACTCAGTTGAACTTAGGTGAAATAAGGATGTGTCGTTGTAGTTTTGAAAATAAAAGGTGCAAAACAATTAAAGTAAAGGTGCAATTAAAGTAAATCTAAATCTGTGCAAGTATTTAAAAGTGCGACTAAATCTAAAGGGCAATAAAGTAAATAACGCAAACTTAAATCTAACTAAGGCAAACTTAAAACGCAACTAAAACTAAAACTTAAACTAAGACAAATAAACTTAAAGTGCAATTAAGTCAAAAGGCGGGAAAAGTAAAGCTTAAAACGAAAAGGCAGAAAACTAAAAACTAAGATTTCCCAATCCGGAATAAACTCCTATTCGGAATAAATGCTATTCGGAATAACTGTCACCTATTCGGAAAGATAGCCCCTATTCGGAATAAATGTCTACTCGGAATGATAGGCTCTATGCGGAATGTCCTCTTATTCGGAATAATACCTTAATTCGGAATATCTGTCCCTATTCGGAATAAGTTCTTACTCGGAATAATTGGCCAATTCGGAAAAATCTTCTATTCGGAAAGCCAAGTCTATGCGGAAAAATCACCCCTATTCGGAATAAATCTCCTATACTGAATAAAGTGCTATGCGGAATAAACGGCTTATGCGGAAAAATCCCCTATTCGGAATGTCAATCCTATTCGGAATAACTGTCACTTATTCGGAATAATAAATATTCCGAATAAAGCACTAAGCCCAAAACCCTTACTCGGAATAACAACTCTATTCGGAATGTCAAATATTCCGAATAGACCACCCAGGAAGAGTTCTCTATTCGGAATACTGGGATCAGAAACCTGCAAAACTCAGTAACGAATAACGAAGAACACGGACAATAAAGAACATGCGGATCTAAACAAACTTAACCAAATTAAACACAAAATTTAAACCAAACAAATTAATAAACAAATATAAAGCATAAACAAACAATCCAAAACAATCAAACTCACTAAACTTAATCAAAATAATCAAAACCCACTTAAATAAATCAACCAAAATTAAGAACATGAACATAAACAAATCAACACAAGGTAAAGAAAGGAAGAATGAGATTAACAAGATAAAGAATAAGCTTGACAAGAATTAAAAAGGAAAACTTACTTGAATTAAATGGTAATTAAGTGCAAGACAAGGTAATTAAATTGGACAAGTAATGAAAGGTGCAAGGTAATTAAAAATGGAAGAGCTAATTTGTCAAGTTAGCCAACAAAATGGAAAATTAACAATCCTAATCTATATATAGGGGAGGATTAGGAAGCTTCCTCCCCTCCTTCATTTCTTGTTAATTGCAAGATTAAGTCCTTCCTTCATTTAATCTTCATTAATTGCGTCATTAGTCCTTTTCTTCTAATCTTTCTTTTAAGTTTGGACTTTAAGGACTTGTGGCTCGGGATATCCTTTGAACTCGTCTTTAATTTCTTCAATAATATAGACTTGAGTTTCTCGGCTTTTGATAAACTTCCGTCTTTTGACTTTTTCTTCGATAAATCTTCAGAATTGGTCTTGGACTTCCGTTCTTTTTCCACTCTTGACTTCTCGACTCCGTCTTTCATCTTTTTCTTCAATAAAAGCCGTGAATGCCCGTGAATTCCCGTGTTTTCTCCACTTTTCATAATTTCATCCTAAATTACAACAAAAACACAAACCACGCATAATTCCGACATAAAAGACATAAAATACACGTTTAGGTCCGGTTATTCTTGTAATTAAGTGGTAGAAAAGATGGGTGTTTATACACCTATCAAATCCCCTACACTTGACCATTGCAATGTCCTCATGCAATGCATTAGTTACAAAGCATGTTTACACTTTTCATCTTAATCAATCCACATTGACCTTTATTTAAAGAGATAGAAAATTATAAAAATGCAAAGCAAAGAAATTAAAAGCATACCTTGGGTTTTGAAAATGTCATGAATAATCATCATCCTCAACTTTTCACTTTCTCCAAACCAAGCTTAAAAACGAGATCATTGTTATTATAAGTTAGTAAACTAACACGAACTCATGTGGGCCAATTATTCACTTAGACTCCCTTATTCCTATGGGTATCTCTTATATTTTATTATTTGTCTTGAATGATCACGAAGATGCATTGTTTGACTTATTTCGATAATTATTAAGTCTGAAAATAAAGTGCACGATTTAATCAATAGTTAGCTAAAGGACCAAATCTTTTAAAACTGCTTCTCGGGATATCAAAAAGTTCATATCTTGGCATAACTTGGTTCGCGATTTGAGACCTTTCTCGGGCCGATATTTGGCAGCGACTTCATACTTCAAATCTTGAGAGACGTTCATGAAATAATGGTCTTCTCTTCATAATTGGAATTTCTTCACTTGGAATTTTTTAGAGATTCTTCATATATGGACCACGACTTCTTCATTTTTCTCCAATCTTTATTTTGGATTTTGATATACAACGATCCGCCTCCTTTATTGACTTGGATCTATTTATCCTCATACCTTGTTAGGGTCTTTTCGGATACACTTCTCCATGACTTTTTGGGAGTTTTTGCTTTTCGTCGTGTGTCTCGACCCTTCATATTGATTTTCGATAAATGATTCTTCACATCACTTTTGGATCTTTAGCAACAAAACATAGCCCTCATGCCTTGTTAGGGCCTTTTCGGACTCGCCAATCTTCGCGCCCCGCTTCATATGTTATGCCTTGGCTATGAACTCTCGTCATTACCGAGCAACTTTTAAACGATCTGGGGCTAGAAGCTAAGTAACTTTTCAAATCGTACAACCTTATTTATTAGCAGATAAATTTATTAGCAAGCGATGGGAGAATAGGCTTATAATTAACTCACATAAATTCACGAAAGAATACCGAACTTATAATTGGCTCTATCATCTCTCGTTCTCCACAGTTTAAAATCTCAAGTAATGAGACTCGTGGATACTTAGCCTATTAAATCAAAGTTTTGGGTTTTCGAGTCGCCTATAGGATCTTGCAACTTCTTAGACTCTTTCAAGCTTAGAAATCGCATCTTAAAGTTCCCTTAATAAACGACTCTCTAGGATCAATTATAGGAACTTGCGAAAAGTTCTTGTTCTTAACCCGTGAGAGTTAAGACTTTCGCGTTTTATAGCTCCCTATATAAAAGCCTAGCAAAACTTGACTTAAACACGTTAAGGATACTAGCTAGAGTAAACTCGGATTGAGTCAAAAGATTCACAACGTTTGAAAATTAAAACCACTTATTAAACATTTATTCTAGCAAAGGAAGAAAATAACTATACAAAGATAACAACTAATAGGCCAAAATAGATCAAAAATTTTGAAAAATGTCGAAAAATTGAGTTTCCCGTTAAAATGAGGACAAATACAAGGAAAAGACCACTTAACTTCGATAGAATTCCCCCCTACACTTAAGATAAACATTGTCCTCAATGTTTAAGCATGTGGGAGTAAACTCCCCTACACTTAGGACATTGTGCACGTTGTTTAAATCTCGCTAAGGAAAAGACAACTAAAGAGATTCCTATTTTAATATTGAGAAAATATAAAATATTGAATCGAAAAGAGTTTAGGATAGAACCGGGAAGAAGTAGAACACAGAATCACGGGTCGTCAAGAATCATCAAGAGGGTATCATTGAAGCTCGAATCCCTGATTAAGAAGTGAGGAGAGGAAATAGCAATCCAAAGGGGTCCCCCCTACACTTATGATAAAGAAAGCGGAAAGATAGATGCATGGGTTGCCTCCCAAGAAGCGCTTGGTTTTTGTTAACCGAGTCGTGAGCCTGACTCGACCTTGATCATTAACGGAAGTAGCATGAAACAAATCCACCAGGATCAAAGACATGGTTTTCATCCATCAATAAGCAAGAGCTTAAGGCGAACAAGGCAAGCCAAAAGAGAAGTGGCAAGTTCCCTTAAGCAGTGATGGAGCACAGTAGAAGCAAGTATGAAGCGGTGCAAGCATGTCTTCAAAATTTCCAAAGATTTTTCCTTTTATTTCATCAGGTGGATACTGAGATGGCTTAAAGACTTCAATACCGGGATCGAACACCTTTTCCTTCAGGGGAAAATAGCACTCCGGCTCAGCCGAGTGTGAAGAAGATCCGCAAAGAAGCACAACCTCGTCCTCAGAAGTGGGACAAAGAGGTGTCAAATCATAAGTGCAACGGATTTCGGTGTCAACCGGTTTCTTCTCCTTGGACAAAATGCTCTTCAAATCCAAAGTAGGATCAAGACGATAATCTTCAAAGTCCAAAGGAGGTGCATCACTCTCATGAGGGAAGTATGTGTTAAGAAATTCAGAGAAATCTTCCTCGAATGAGTAATCGTCCAAAGTAGGATCGAGTGATGGCGGAGGATCTTCATCATGGGAAGAATCGCTCGAGAGAGTATCGGCCTCATCAAAATCATCGAAAGTGGGCAGCTCGGGATACTCAGAAGTACAATCAAAATCATCCGAGTCTGAGCTAGAATCATCATCATAAGCATCAAAGACCGGTGGTGAATCAAAAATGGGAGAAGCGTCCAAAGTAGAGTGAGAATCATCCACATCATCTTCAAAGAGTGGATTATCAGTGGAAGACTCGAATAGAGGATTGTCATAGACGGTAAAGTCATCGAGCACATTTATCATATTCACTGATTCTCGGCCTCCAAAGGATTTGCCTGTAAGCTTCCCCATTTTAAAAACTTTAGAATCATCCCCGACTCGTAAGATTAACTCACCTTCGGCCACATCTACTAAAGCACGTCCGGTTCTCAAGAATGGCCGACCAAGTATTAAAGGAATACGAGGGTCCATTTCATAATCAACTACGACAAAATCGACCGGGAAAGTAAATGTGCCAACTTTGATAAAAACGTCTTCAGCTATACCAACGGGGTAAGCGAGAGTGCGATTTGCAAGTTCGAGAGTCATCTTTGTTGGAATGAGGTCGGGCAATGATAGTGTTTTCCAAACACTGAGTGGCATTAAATTAATACTAGCCCCGAGATCAGCAAGGGCAGTAAATTCTTCAGTTTTGTTGAACACGCAAGGCAACACAAATCGACCGGGATCTCCAAGCTTTTCCGGTAATTCTTTAAGAATAACTGCTGAGCAGTTTTCATTTAAGCGTGTGTTGGCGAGTTCAATAAGCTTCTCCTTCTTGTTAAGCAATTCCTTAAATGCTTTAACAAATTTGGGCATGTGGACAAGTGCTTCAAGAAAGCTAATGTTGAAGTTCATTTGAGAAATCATCTTGATATAGCTAGTCACTTGAGCGTCCTCCTTGTTTAGCATTTTGTTCTTGCCCAAGCGAGAAGGATAAGGGATATTAGGTTTGGGTGGTGAGGGTGCAGGTGTAGTAGGTAAAGGTTGAGATGTTGAAGGATCATTCGTGGGAACTTCATCACGTCGAGGCGGAGACGGTAATGGTGCACTAATACTAGGTGTAGGAGGAGTAGGGATACATGGTGGTGGAGGAGGTGTAGATGATGGGGGTGGGATTGGTGGTCCTACGATGGTGACTCCACTACGAGTAGTAATAGCACTCACATTGGCTCGCGGATTAGTGACGGTGTTTGAAGGTAGAGAACCCGAAGAAGAAGAAGGTTGAGCTTCAGGCAAGAAACTAGCCAACAGATTCTTCAATTCAGTAGTTTGAGTGATGAAAGAGGATTGAATATTATCACGAACCTCGGTTCTGATGTCATTACCTTGCTTCAAGATATCTCCTTTTAAATTAATTATTTGGCTCTGTAGATTCTTGATCTGCTCACCTTGAGTTCTCATGATTGTGTCAACATCGGGATTAATGGGTGGGTGTTGTTGGGTGGGTGGTTGATAAGGGTTAGAAGCACGAGGTGGGATTTGGTTACTTCTATTGTAGTTGTTGGCGGGATTTTGGTTTTGAGGAGAAAAACCGGGTGAAAGGTAGTTGTTGGAACGGTAGCTCAGCAGATTTCTATCCCCTTGTTGTCTAGCTTGGTAATTTTCCGGTGAATAATTACCGTAAGCTGCATACACATTTTCCGGATTTCCTTGTGTCGAAGGACAATCGGTGTATGAGTGAGGACCGCCACATGTTTCACAAGGATTAGCAACCGCTTTAACTTGTTGTTGTTGTTGATTTGAAGCGAGAAGCGTAATACTTTTGCTCATTTCGGCCATCATGCGGGTGAGTTCGGTCATCTCAGGGGTTGCTGAGGTAGAAGAAACATTGACTCTCGTGTTGTTTCTAGAAGAAGCAGAGGAATCCCAGTTCTTATGATGAGTAGTCATGTTCTCTATTAACTCTCTACACTCCTCGGGTCTCCTTTTCATGAATGTGCCACCGACGGCTGCATTGATCGTATCACGATCTCGAAAAGTCAATCCGTTGTAGAAAGTATCGATCAAGGTGACCGGAAGCATGTTGTGGTTTGGACAACGGTCGATCAAGACATTATATCGCTCCCATGCATCAAATAGAGATTCATCGGGATCTTGCATGAAACCGCTGATCTGATTACGAAGGCTTGTGACCATGGATGGTGGAAAGTAGCGCGAAAGAAAGCGTTGAGTCATGTCATCCCAAGTGTGAATAGAATTCTTCGGGAGACGATCAAACCATTTCTCGGCATGATGCGATAAAGTATGTGGGAAGAGTTGTAGGCGGAGAACATCCATTGTGGCCCCAGGCAACTTCATGCTTTGGGTGATTGTAATGAACTTGTCGAGGTGTTTGTTGGCATCATCATCAGGCAATCCTCTAAATGGGTTTGTTTGTACTTGCTGAATCATGTGGTGCTTCAACGAAAACTCAGGAGCGTTGATTTGCATCGGCGCAATCGGTCCTCCTCGTCCAAACATTGTTGGTTGACAAAGTTCCTCCATGGTCCGAAGATCGGGCTGTGGAAGAGCATTGTTGTTATTATTATTATTGAGGTGCGGTAGTTGATTATTGTTGTTAACACCTGCCATATCTAAATCTTCTTGAGGCTCGGGCTCTTGATAATTAGAAGATCTAGTACGCATACACCTGAAAATGCAAAAGAAAACAAACCAAACACAAAAACAATATATATACACAATAAAGATAAACTCTTTTTGGATTTTTGAAATTTTTAATTTTTATGGTTTTTTATCAATTTTTAATTTTTATGAGTTTTTGAAATTTTATGCAAGAAAGATAACGTTCACAAGTGAACGGATCCCAAAAAGCAACGTGTCTCTCACAAAAAACTGTTGATCTTTACGAAAAGAGCCGGCAGCGGCGCCATTTGATAACTCGGATTTTCCAGTTAAAATTGTTCGTTTCAGTATGTCTCTTCGAATTGAAAAACTTTATTGTTTTATGTGTGACTCAGTTGAACTTAGGTGAAATAAGGATGTGTCGTTGTAGTTTTGAAAATAAAAGGTGCAAAACAATTAAAGTAAAGGTGCAATTAAAGTAAATCTAAATCTGTGCAAGTATTTAAAAGTGCGACTAAATCTAAAGGGCAATAAAGTAAATAACGCAAACTTAAATCTAACTAAGGCAAACTTAAAACGCAACTAAAACTAAAACTTAAACTAAGGCAAATAAACTTAAAGTGCAATTAAGTCAAAAGGCGGGAAAAGTAAAGCTTAAAACGAAAAGGCAGAAAACTAAAAACTAAGATTTCCCAATCCGGAATAAACTCCTATTCGGAATAAATGCTATTCGGAATAACTGTCACCTATTCGGAAAGATAGCCCCTATTCGGAATAAATGTCTACTCGGAATGATAGGCTCTATGCGGAATGTCCTCTTATTCGGAATAATACCTTAATTCGGAATATCTGTCCCTATTCGGAATAAGTTCTTACTCGGAATAATTGGCCAATTCGGAAAAATCTTCTATTCGGAAAGCCAAGTCTATGCGGAAAAATCACCCCTATTCGGAATAAATCTCCTATACTGAATAAAGTGCTATGCGGAATAAACGGCTTATGCGGAAAAATCCCCTATTCGGAATGTCAATCCTATTCGGAATAACTGTCACTTATTCGGAATAATAAATATTCCGAATAAAGCACTAAGCCCAAAACCCTTACTCGGAATAACAACTCTATTCGGAATGTCAAATATTCCGAATAGACCACCCAGGAAGAGTTCTCTATTCGGAATACTGGGATCAGAAACCTGCAAAACTCAGTAACGAATAACGAAGAACACGGACAATAAAGAACATGCGGATCTAAACAAACTTAACCAAATTAAACACAAAATTTAAACCAAACAAATTAATAAACAAATATAAAGCATAAACAAACAATCCAAAACAATCAAACTCACTAAACTTAATCAAAATAATCAAAACCCACTTAAATAAATCAACCAAAATTAAGAACATGAACATAAACAAATCAACACAAGGTAAAGAAAGGAAGAATGAGATTAACAAGATAAAGAATAAGCTTGACAAGAATTAAAAAGGAAAACTTACTTGAATTAAATGGTAATTAAGTGCAAGACAAGGTAATTAAATTGGACAAGTAATGAAAGGTGCAAGGTAATTAAAAATGGAAGAGCTAATTTGTCAAGTTAGCCAACAAAATGGAAAATTAACAATCCTAATCTATATATAGGGGAGGATTAGGAAGCTTCCTCCCCTCCTTCATTTCTTGTTAATTGCAAGATTAAGTCCTTCCTTCATTTAATCTTCATTAATTGCGTCATTAGTCCTTTTCTTCTAATCTTTCTTTTAAGTTTGGACTTTAAGGACTTGTGGCTCGGGATATCCTTTGAACTCGTCTTTAATTTCTTCAATAATATAGACTTGAGTTTCTCGGCTTTTGATAAACTTCCGTCTTTTGACTTTTTCTTCGATAAATCTTCAGAATTGGTCTTGGACTTCCGTTCTTTTTCCACTCTTGACTTCTCGACTCCGTCTTTCATCTTTTTCTTCAATAAAAGCCGTGAATGCCCGTGAATTCCCGTGTTTTCTCCACTTTTCATAATTTCATCCTAAATTACAACAAAAACACAAACCACGCATAATTCCGACATAAAAGACATAAAATACACGTTTAGGTCCGGTTATTCTTGTAATTAAGTGGTAGAAAAGATGGGTGTTTATACACCTATCAAACACACACGAATCCTTGCACAATTTCCAAGATCAAAATCAACCCGAAACACCCTTGTGGTGTCCTTGAATCCGGCGACCAAAGAGAGAAAGAAGAAAAGGGATTTTTAGGGTTTTAGTTATTTTTCTAAATCTTGTTAAATGAAAATACCTTTTCCATAATTTGCATATTTAGTAAAAATTATGGGCTTGGCCCATTTCCTTTGGTGTAGCCGCGGGTAGGGGGCCCCACTTGGGGTAACCCGTGCCTTTTTCCGTGTCTAAATATTAGTGTGTTCTCGTGTTCGTGTTTTACGTGTTTTAATTAGTTATCGATCGTGACTTAATATATTTATTCGTGTTCGTAATAAATATATATACATACGTAATATTAGCTCGTGATTAATTTACGTTCATGATTTCATGTTCGTATGTTTGTGATTATAATTATTATTGGAATAATTATCGTGTGTTCATACGTAATAAATACTTATCGTGTTATAACACGTACGTAATACTTGGAATTCTTGTACGTGAAACGTAAACATGCTATAAAAGGAAAGTTCTAATCATGTATGTACTATCGTAAGGGTACTATTCATGGCAAAAGCATGCGGGTTTTACAACTCTTCCCCCCGAAAAAGAATAATTTGTCCCCGAATTATAGATAACGTAAACTGACAGAGGAACATACCCGAATCAAACTGAGAGGGTATGTACGATAAAAGGACATGAAGATGACATGGCAGAAGTGAACGTGGAACAAGACATGTCTTGAAAGGACATGGAACGTGACGTGAATGAAAGGACATGGAACATGACGTGACTGAAAGGACATGAAACGTGACGTGAATGAAAGGACATATCTAATCGATAAGAGAAAACGGATAAGAAGTCCGGATGAACTTGTCCGTTTCCAAGTGGCCTCCCGCTTGGAATGATTTCTTCTCAAGATCTTGACACAATGTTAAATCTTGGTCCCCCTGACCTTGACTTGAAAACTCTAAAAGTTCGTTGTCATCTACGTAAGATAGATCCCCTGAATTCGGTCGAGGGAAAAGAATTAACGTGCAAGGGTAACTGAAACGTTATGGTGCAAAACAATCTAACTTAACTGATAATTATCAATGATGCGCGAGACATATAGAAACGTAGTACGTGAAATTTTTTGAACGTGATACGTGGAGATATGGTGAGTGTAGTATGAGCAACATATCGTGGTCCATGATACGTGTAACATATCGTGAACGTGATATGAGGAACGTGGAATGAACATGACATGTGAAACATATCGTGAACATGGAATACGGCGGTGGTATCGCCAAATGCTATCGGTTGAGACATGGAATGTGACATGAAACGTCTACCTGAGGACAGAGAGTTATACTAGACTTGAGTCTGGTCTCTCAAGTTATTGCAAAAACTTCCCAGAACGAAGATGAACGTAAAATCGTAAGCCAAGATACGATCATGAACGTGAATAGTGTCATGAACATGAGCGTGAAAGCAAGTCGTGAAATTAGAACAAGGACGTGGACGTAAATAAGGAGCAAGTGAAAATGCGAACCCTTATCTGACCCGATAGCTGGCGGATTACCAAGTGATCGGGTGAGCCTTGGTTGGAACATGTCCGATCAATTTGTTGGTTCTGAAATCCTTGCGGATGTAAGGATTCTGCAGACTTGGTCAAACTGTTGACAATAACCCAGATAGCATCATGCTTCTTTTGAGTTTGTTGTAATCTGGTAACCAAAATCCATGGAGATCTTGTCCCATTTCTGATTACAATTTCTGATGGTGGATAAACATCCTAGTTTGTTGGTGTTCTATCTTAACCTGTTGGTATGTCAAGTACCTAGGTATGAACTTAACTGTATCTTGCTTCGTAGAAACTTGATACATAGAAGTTTGCGAAACTCTGAGTCTCCAAAATTAGACTTTTCTTAGCGTAGGATTTTCTTGGAACACCTAATGTAGTGTAGGGTTCTCACCTTTATGCATAAACTGGGTCATGGTAATATTAACCGGGAGAATCCATGTGATTCAGCGTGTCACTGTAATCAACCAGAATTAATATTGAAAATTTTAGGGTGAAATTTCTCCTGTCGTAAATTTTGCAACATAGTGCAAATATGGTCTCACTGCTCTTCTCTAGACTTTAGAGAAAGTTAGGTTGTCATAGATGAAAACACTGACGAATTTGTTTATGAGTTCATGGAAACTCAAATTATTAAGTCCATAATGCTGTTGGAGCATTTATTAGACTAAAACAAAATCATGAGTCTAACATGACCGAGTCGTGTACGAATAGCAGTCATGGACATGTCCTGCTCTTTCACTCGTCACTATTGGCAGCATGATCATGAATCCGATCTTGGAAAGTGCTTAACACCCTAAATGAATCCGATCTTGTCAATACGTGGAGGAGAGTAACGGTTATGAATGGTGATTAGTTTAAAATTGACGGTAGTCGACACATAATCTCATGTTACCGTCCTTCTCCCTGAAGGTTCTTCTGGAGCATATGGGACGATTTTGGAATAATCCACTGGTTATGCGAAAAAAGGACTTAAGTGTTCGTGTCTTAACTGACAGCTAGAATATTTTAGCAGTAATAGCTAATCAACGCACGTGCTTGTAAAGCATAAATAATTTGTACAGATTTTCCTGATGGAAAATCATGCTGAATATATTCAGGAGCCTGAACATTACCGTACAAAATCGTGAGTCATAGCATGGTGTGCTGTTCGTAGTCCATAATTAGGATACAGTTCAACTCGCATATGTCCGAGGTAATGCGTTAGCAGCTTGGATCTTATCATTAGGTTGAAGGAAAACCTTCCTATACTTGGGGAATACGAAATGGCGTCCTTCATGGTCATGAATATATGAATCATGGTGAAAGAAATGGAAGTGTCATGAAGCGAATGTGACTGACCTTACTGATACGCCAGTGATGGTACTAAAATTCTTGTGGCCTGATTAATACATGGCACAACAAAAAGGATACACCCTTTGGAGGGTATCCTGAATTTCTTAGAGACGTTCCATAATTGCATGTGAGTCATGTGTCTTGACTAGTGTCTTGGGAAATATAAGCATGGCATGTGTCTTGACTGGTATCTCGACATGTGTCTTCATAAGGTATACGTGAGACATGTGTCTTGACTGATTTCTTGACATGTGTCTCAAGATGCGAAACAAATAGAGCTACAAATATTAGGTTATTATGCCAGAATTAGCGGATCGGTTGGACCACTGATCTTTTGTATTTCTGATCACGTCCATGACGGTCATTCTCATGACGGTCATTCTCATGACTGTGATTCATGTAACAATTCAGCTGAGTGGCCGGCTGGTACCGGTTTGCACTCATATGACTGAAACGACAACTGCATGACATGTGACATGTAACTAAGAATTAGGAACAATGATTGATGAAAATCGTCTGATGGTGAAGCATCTTCTCGTCCAATTGCTTTGCTCTGACGCCTTTGTCTTCGTCTCGTAGGATCTCCAGGTTGTGAACAACATCCGCATCTCGTAGCGTCTCCAAACATCAGCAGCATCAACCTTTAATAACATCTCCAAGTTATGAGCGGCATCCGCAATCTTGTAGAATATCAGCAAGTGAACATATGCCTGAGATGATTTAGAATCGAGTAGCGAATACTCGTGAAGTATTGCAAGTGAAATACACATGGATTAAGGTACGTGCAATACACATGGAATACGGTACATTGAGTACACATGGAATGCACATGAAATGATCGGTATGGGTTCGATCATTTGTCATGATTTAAGGGAACTATATCGGTTAAACGGTTAGAAAAAAAACATCATGATAGCCTGGCAACGCCAGTATATATCTCATTTTGGTTGCATAGAGAAACGTTAAAGTGTGGTTACACAAAATTTAAGATGATTTGCCTGAAAACATGATCAATGAAAACCAACCATGACTATCATGAAAGCAGGATTCAATGAAATCCAACAATGTCTTGCATGAAAGCAAAAACAACAAAAGAAACGTAAGACATAGTCACGTGAAGACGAAGTCATCATGAAGGAACATGGAACAACCCAACATGAAGGAGTGTATAATATAATCAGCATGAAACTGAAGTTAACCATGATAGTATGAAAACATACTTGACATAAAAACATAGTGACTTATGGGGGGACATGAAAAAAATTTATGCCAATAAATCATGAGAAAAATTTTATGCATGAAAAATAGTGCATGAATGCATGATGTAGTTTATAAAAACCTTTATATGTGCGAGGGGACGCCTATGGGTCGGTCCCAAAACAAAAGACATGGCGAGGGGACGCCTATGGGTCGGTCCCAAAGTTACAAGTTTCGATAAAAGCACATGCGACTAAATAGGGCCAGTCCTGTACCAACCATTACTTAGTTATAAATCCTACAACAATGATACATGAAACCTAATAAATGAAACCCATCTGTCAAAACTTATCAGAAAAAATATTTTATGTGACTAATTATGAACTACTGGGGTTCAGTTCACATTAATCACAGTTCACGGGGAACATCATGCATGAAACAATGACACATAACTAAATATGAATGACGGTTGTCCATCCATATTAGTGAAACAATATCGATGAAAACATCAAGGTTTAAACATCAAGGTGCTGAAAACATCATGCTGAAACAAAAATGTGCTGAAAACATCAATACGTGGAATAACAAACGTTGGCTTAAGAAGCTCCTGGTGACTACCCACTAGTCACAGGTCAAGTTTTAGAGCCTACAGGTCGAAGCCTTGTCTCTTATACCATAATTGTAACACCCCATTTTGATAAATGGAATGTCACGCGTGATTATGGTGTGTGAACAAAGCATGCAAGGTAATATGTAGTAAAACATACATGACCATAGGGAAAACCGGAATCAAACATCAGTTCCCAAACATAAGCCCAAAACATAATAAAGTAAAAGAAATGAATGAAAGACTTAAACAAGCATAAGTATATGAAGGCAAAAGGAGAAGGAGTCTATGGCAGCTTCCATCCTATGCATGTCCTCCAAAATACTCGAGTCTGTCCTTGGGTACCTTCCGTTTTGGGACATGGAAAGGAAAGTAACGGTTGAGCAAAACGTTCAGTGCACGCATATAGACATAGTATGAATGACTGAAACATAATAAAGACTTAATAGCAGCGGAAATGTATAAGTCCTGGAAAACCTGGAACATGTTCATAAAACTGGTTTTATAATTTGAAAACCCTTATGTTTATCTTATGAAAACTGTTTAACATGGTAACCATTAGCCAATATAGGTCATGAAATATCAACGTGCATGAATACTTGGAGGGGTGACCTCGTCATGCAAATTAGAGGGGCTGCCTCTAATTTAATATACTAGTTTTGGGTAGGAGGGATCAGCTCCTTGTGAAGGATGCAAGGCACACACCACATTCACACTGAGTAATCTGCTGAAAACATGTAACTAGGATGCACCCATACGCCCCACATGATATATATAATAATATGGCCAAAATCTGAAGGTACGTCACGAGCAATCACTCCACCGTGGGGAAGTCATAACTCCAGTGCCTCTAGTGTTATGGTTATGTACCTCCATAACTAGGTGAAACTGGTCATGCATGTATATGGCTTTAGGTATTCTAATTAAACATAAGCAATCAAACATATAAACATATACTAGGGAAAACAGTTGGCTGCATACGGGGAATCCTAATAAGAAAAGAATGTCCATACTGAAAGGACGGGAATCCGTACCTTATGTCCAGTGAACGAAGAAGACGAACGGAAGAGAGTCCTACTTCGGTATCACTAATGCCACATAAATACATACGTGTATAAGTATCTGATTACTGAATACGTAACTGGTTTTATATCATGTCTTAGCTTGTTTTATATGTTCATGTCATGTTTTACTGTTTTAAGCTTTATACAGTGTTTATCATATATTCTGTCTATTCTGATTAAGTATTACTTATATTTCATGTATTATTATACTAGTTGTGTAATAATAAGTAACTTTCTAAAAATAGCAGGTTTCCTAAAATAGAAAGTTTCCAAAAAATAGAAAGTTACCAAAAATAGAAAGTTACCAAAAATAGAAAGTTTCCAAAAATAGAAAGTTTCCAAAAATAGAAAGTTTCCAAAAATAGAAAGTTTCCTTAAATAGAATTACTACTTAAAATAGATAAGTTTCTAAAAATAGAAAGTATCCATAAATAGATTAGCTGCCTTAATTTTAATAAGTTTCTAAAAATATAAAGTTTCCATAAATAGATATAAGCTTGTTAAATAAGCTAATTATATGAGCTTAAGTGTTTTCTGATTATTATTCTAAGTCATGTGATTATAAAGTATAATTTATTAATTATTACATGTAAATTAAATAAACTATATGTTAAAAGTATTTGATTAAATATAACATGATTTTAATTAAATAAGGTAAAATACTTAGGTTAAAACATGTATTATTATCTATTAATAATATAACCTAAGTAATGTTAATTAATTAATTATAAGTCATGGTTTTAATAATTAATTAATTATATAGTCTAATTAAAGATAAATACTTAGGTTAAAATTCATGAATTAATAATTAAATTAATAACCTAAGTCATGTAAATTAAATTAATCATGTTCATGTTTTTAATTAATTTAATTTAAGTCTAAAAAAAATAACATAACTTGTAAAAATCATAAACCTTGAAAAATGATTCATGAACCGGACCCGTGATTAAAAACCCATGAACCGGGCCCGTAACCATCACCATACCCCGACCTAAGTCGAGTTTCCCCTTGTCTAAATATTAGTGTGTTCTCGTGTTCGTGTTTTACGTGTTTTAATTAGTTATCGATCGTGACTTAATATATTTATTCGTGTTTGATAGGTGTGTAAACACCCATCTTTTCTACCACTTATTTCTTGCTAAAACAAGACCAAAACGCGTATTTAATGTCATTTGTTTGGAATTATGCGTGGTTTGTGTGTTTGTTATGTTTTCAGAGCCAACCGGATATATATTGGAGAAAACATGGGATTGCACGGGTTTTATAAAGGAAAAAGACTGAAGACGAAGTCTATTGTCCAAGAGATGCAAAAGATTTGAAGTCAATGGGCCTATTTGAAGATTTATCGAAGAAAAGGACCAAAGACGGAAGATTTACACATGTCGAAGAAACTCAAGTCTATTTAACGAAGAAATTAAAAGACGAGTTGAATTTAATCGACGACAAATCCCGAATCAGAATCGAAAACGTCAACTTTTCTGAAAAGACGAGAAGACAAAAAGAAGGGAAGAAAGCCCACTCACCAACCAAGGGAGAAGCCTATAAATACTCCTCCCACTCACACATTCGATATCTCTATCATCTTCTTTTCCAGTTATTTTTCTTCTTCCTAGTTTTTAGGAACCATCTCCCTTAAGGAGTGGTTTTAATCTTTGTTTGATTTATCTTCCAATCTTGTAAGTTAATCTTTGTTGTTTGAATCTTAATTGATTAATACAAATCATCTTTTAATCTTTCCATCATCTTGTTCTTCATATCTTTTTTTGATTCTTAGTTCTTAAGCTTCATTCGTTTGATTTGATTGTCATAAGTAAGTGGGTTTTGTGATTTTTGTTGTTTTGAATTCAAGCTTTCTTTGAGTAAAGGATTAGTGGTAAGATTGGTTTAAGCTTTGATCAAAAACTTGGTGATTTTTGTCCTTAAATTCGTGTTCTATCAGTCCCCCAGTTCTTCGTTCCACTTTCTGATCTTGCCCAGATTCCGAATAGGGAATCTGGGGTTGTGTCTATTCGGAACTTTCCATTATTCCGAGTAGGGTTTTCTCCTTATTGGTTATTCGGAACTTTTCATTTATTCCGAATAAGGGTCTAAATTTCTTGTCTATTCGGAACATTTAATTGTTCCGAGTAAGGGTTCCTTCCGAGTTTTTCCGAATAGAGTTTTTTCTAGAAATCTTCCGCATAGGTTACTTTCAATTTCCTCTATTCGGAATATTTCCCATATTCCGAATAGTCCAATTATTCCGCATAAGAGATATTTTCCGAATAGCAATCATTGTTCCGAATAGGGCTATTTTCCGAATAGCTCTACTTTCCGAATAACCCTACATTCCGAATAGGGATACATTCCGCATAGATTTTTCGAATAGAATTATTTTCCGCATAGTCTACTTTCCGCATAGGGCATTTCCAGATTATTCCGCGTAAGAGCTTTGTTCCGCATTGGATTAAATATTCCGAGTAAGGGGAACTTTCCGAATAAAGAAAATATTCCGCATAGCAAGTAATATTCCGAATAGAGCAGTTTCATTTTTCCATCAAGGTATTTCCTACTGTTTCATTTAAAGCTTCTAGTTTAGTTTAATTATTACTTGCCTTTATCATTTTAGTAGATTTAGACCAAAGCTCCCCCTTTTAGTCACCAATTACAACTATTCCACTTTTGACCGTGATCGATTCGAGAAGATACCGAGAACGAAACAACGATATATATCAATTGGGTACGAGCAACGCAAAGAGAGATCTTGCAAGCAAAAACCTTTTATTAACCAACCAAAAGTCAGTTATTAAAATGGCGCCGCTGCCGGCTCTTTTCGTAAGGATCAACGGTTTCTTGTGAGAAAAATTGGATTTTGGGATCCGTTCTTTCGGGAACGTTATTTTCAAGCACAAAAATTTTCAAAAATCCATAAAAATATAAAATTTCCAAAAATACAAAAACAATATAAAACCTATAAAAAACCAAAAATATTTTCTCTTGCATTTTCTTTTTAGTGTATGCGTACTCGATCCACGTCTTATTCAGAGCCCGAGACTCTCGAACAATTAGACATGGCCGGTGTACACAACAACAACAACAATATTCCACCCCCCCAAAACAACAACAACAACAACAACAACAATGTCCTTCTACCTGATTTACGAACCATGGAAGAGCTATGTCAACCCACAATGAACGGACGTGGCGGCCCGATTGCACCGATGCATGTCACGGCTCAGGAGTTTTCGTTGAAGCATCACATGATCCAGCAAGTACAAACGAATCCATTTCGCGGAATTCCAGATGATGATGCCAACAAACACCTCGACAAATTCATAACCATTACCCAAAGCATGAAATCCCCCGGTGTTTCTATGGATGACCTTCGCCTCCAACTCTTTCCTCACTCGCTTTCTCACCATGCCGAAAAATGGTTTGACCGTCTTCCAAAGAATTCTATTCATACGTGGAACGACATGACTCAACGCTTTTTATCGCGCTACTTTCCCCCATCCATGGTCACTAGCCTTCGTAACCAAATCAGTGGATTTATGCAAGAGAATGATGAATCGCTTTTCGATGCTTGGGAACGTTACAATGATTTGATCGACCGCTGTCCTAATCACAATATGCTCCTCGTCACTCTCATTGACACCTTCTACAATGGTCTCACCTTTCGTGATCGTGACACGATCAATGCCGCCGCCGGTGGTACTTTTATGAAACGGCGACCGGAGGAGTGTCGAGAGTTGATTGAAAACATGACTACTCACCACAAGAATTGGGATTCATCCGCATCCTCAAGATCTAACTCGAGAGTCAAAGTTTCTTCTACTACCTCCAATCCTGAAATGTCTGAAATTTCTCGACAACTTGCTGAAATGAACAAGAATTTCATGGCCATGGCCACAAATCACTTTCAACAAGCTAAAGCCGTTGCTATTTCTTGTGACACATGTGGTGGTCCTCATTCTTATAATGATTGTCCTTCAACTCAAGGCAATTATTCTGAAAACGTTAACGCGGCATACGGTACATGTTAGTATTTTCGGGTCGTGATAATCGGTGATTGCCGGATAGTTCTTGAATCGTGTCAAACACTTTCCTAATACAATATTTCGATCCTATTTGTGCCTTGGGTTACACGAAATTTGTACGGGGATAAGACAAGAACAACACTCTATTTCTAGGCACAAGATTATAGAGCAAAACATGGACAATGTGTATGTTGTGATCTTCAGACCAAAAATCTGTTTATATGTCTCTATATAAACATTCATGGTGGTTGTAGAGAAAGGTTATATCCCTTTATGAAAAGTCACACTTTTTATGCAAAAAAGTCACAATATTTCTGTCTACAACGACAGTTTTTGTAACAGTTAAAACCGTCGCTAACTGTATAAACCAGAAATATTATCTTTAGTGACAGCTTAGTAACGACCAAATCAGTCACTATTACGTCATCTTACTTTATATTCACAACCGTTTCCATTCTTTTGTACCCGAAATCAAGTTAACTAGTTTATACAAGTGTGTACTCCACACCTCCGAACTTGTATTATAACTTAACTCAAAATCCCTTTGGTCTCGGGTAAATCACCATTACACCAAAATGATTGATGACACTAAATCACCAACAGTACATATCCCACGGGAGGCTATCAAGCTCGTCCTCAAGGAGACCGTAGCTTGCTAAGTTATCGTTCCAACAATTATCTTGCACCTCCCGGTTTCCCTCCTGCAAACCAAAACCAACAACAAAGCTATAACCGAAACAACCAATCCCAACCTCGTGCTCAAAATCAATATCAATCCCAAAGAAACACCTACCCAACTCAAGGAAATTCTCAAGCTTACCAAGCTCCACCTCTCAATCAACCGACGGCAGTGAATTCAGATGTCGAGACATTCATGAAGACTAATCGTGAGATGGTGACGAATCTTCAGAGTCAGTTTGCCAACTTAAAGAATGACATGGTGAAACAAGGAAGCGATATTCGAGCCGAGCTACGGAATGATATGGCCAAACACAGCGATGCTATTAATGCCAACATGCAAAATTCTTTCAATAATCAAGCTCTTCACCTTCGTGATATGATTGGTTCGCTCATCCAAGGTAATCAACCCTCTTCTTCGGGTACTCTTCCGAGTAATACCGTTGCAAATCCAAGAGGGGAGATGAAAGCAATCACCACTCATAGTGGAAAAGGTTATATGGAACCCGAGCTTCCTACACCTCCACCCGTGATTGTGAACAAGGAAAAAGAGCAACTTTCACCACCTCCTTCACCTTCTATCCCCATTTCCCCACCACCCGTGGTTGTGAGTGATCCTATCCCCTTAAAGCCTTCTTCTTCATCCAATATACCTTATCCTTCAAGGTTGAGGAAAGAGAAGCAAAAGAGCAAGGATGATATTCAAGTTTCAAACTTCCTAAAAATGTTTAAACAATTGAATTTTAACATCTCCTTTGCCGAGGCTCTCGCTCACATGCCCAAATATGCTAAGATGTTTAAAGATCTTCTAAGTGATAAAGAAAAGCTTCTTGACATCGCTCAGACCCAACTTAATGAGAACTGCTCCGCAGTACTCTTAAGGAAATTGCCCACCAAACTTGGTGATCCGGGTCGCTTCTTGATTCCTTGCAACTTCCCGGGAGTAGAGAATTGCATGGCCCTAGCCGATCTAGGTGCCAGTATTAACTTAATGCCTTTAAGTGTTTGGAAGCAATTATCTCTCCCCGAGCTAGTCCCCACACGAATGACTTTGGAATTAGCCAACCGTACGGTTGCTTATCCAGTGGGGATAGCCGAAGATGTCTTTGTTGGCGTTGATAAATTCACCTTCCCGGCTGATTTTGTCGTCGTTGACTACGAGATGGACCCTCGTGTTCCATTAATCGTTGGACGTCCATTCTTGAGGACCGGTCGCACTCTCATTGATGTAGCTGCAGGCGAATTAATCATGAGAGTTGGTGACGATCAAATTGTCTTCAACATGGGTAAGATTTCTCAGCAACCTTATTCATATGAGAGTGTTAATGCTATTGATGTTCTCGATGAGGCTTGTGAAGAACATTTTTATGATGCTTGCAAAAGTACTCTCTCTTCCCTACCCATTGTTGAGACCGTTGCCTCAATTGCTCCAGCATTTACTCCTTTTGGAGAAAGTGACTTAGATGAGTTCGAAGCTAGCTTGGGTCCTCTCGATATTAAGTATGATAATTCGTCCACCAATTGGGATGAAGATATTCGTACTATTGAGAGACTTCTCAATGAGGACCCATTGTCTCCTCCTACTCCTAAAGAGGTGACTAATGATGATCCATCGTTAGTTTCACCATCTACTGAGGATCCTCCTACTCTCGAGCTTAAGGACCTACCGCCTCATCTTGAGTACGTTTTCCTAGAAGACGACGAGAAGTTACCGGTCATCATCGCAAAGGATCTGAAAAAAGACGAAAAAGCCCGCCTTGTCGCTGTGTTGAAGAAGCATAAACGCGCTATCGCTTGGAAAATCTCCGACATCCGTGGAATTGATCCTCACTTCTGCACACATAAAATTCTCATGGAGGACGACTTTAAGCCCACTATTCAAAGCCAAAGAAGGGTGAATCCTAAAATCCATGACGTCATCAAAAAAGAGGTTATCAAACTTCTTGATGCGGGTATGATTTACCCTATTTCGGATTCACCATGGGTCAGTCCAGTCCATTGTGTGCCTAAAAAAGGCGGAATCACCGTTGTGCCCAATGCAAACAACGAGTTAATTCCTACCCGTCTCGTTACTGGGTGGAGAGTTTGTATAGACTACCGCAAACTCAATGATGCCACGAGAAAGGATCATTTCCCTCTACCTTTTATGGACCAAATGCTTGAACGATTAGCCGGTAATGAATATTACTGCTTTCTTGATGGTTTCTCGGGTTATTTCCAAATACCCATCGATCCCCAAGATCAAGAGAAGACTACATTCACCTGTCCCTATGGCACTTTCGCTTACAAAAGAATGCCTTTTGGCTTATGTAATGCGCCCGGGACTTTCCAAAGGTGTATGTTAGCTATCTTCCATGACATGGTTGAACAAACCATGGAAGTCTTCATGGATGATTTCTCGGTCTTCGGGGATTCCTTCTCTGCTTGCCTTGCCAATTTAGAACGTATGCTAAAGCGGTGCGAAGACACTCGCCTAGTTCTAAATTGGGAAAAATGCCATTTTATGGTAAAAGAAGGCATTGTGCTAGGACACAAAATCTCAAAAGCCGGTCTTGAAGTTGACCGTGCTAAAGTAGATGTCATAGCCAAATTACCTCCACCTTCAACCGTGAAGGGTGTGAGAAGTTTTCTGGGTCATGCGGGCTTCTATCGTAGATTCATTCAAGATTTCTCTAAAATCGCTCGCCCGATGACCCACCTCTTGGAAAAAGATACTCCCTTTATCTTTTCTAAAGAGTGTCTCGAAGCCTTCAATCTTCTCAAGGCTAAGCTAACTAAGGCACCGGTCTTGGTTACCCCTAATTGGGAGCTACCTTTTGAATTGATGTGCGATGCTAGCGACTTTGCTATTGGTGCGGTTTTGGGCCAACGTGTGAATAAACACTTCCAACCCATCCACTACGCTAGCAAAACAATGACGGGGGCTCAATTGCATTATACGACAACCGAAAAAGAGCTTTTAGCTGTTGTTTATGCTTTTGAGAAATTTCGCCCCTATCTTGTTTTATCCACCACCATCGTATACACGGACCATTCCGCGTTGAAGTACTTGATGACTAAGAATGATTCTAAGCCAAGACTTCTCCGCTGGGTTTTACTCCTTCAAGAATTCAACATTGAAATTCGTGACAAGAAGGGTGCTGAAAACCTGGCCGCGGATCATCTGAGCAGACTTGAGGATCCATATCAAGGGGACCATCCGAACAAAGAGATCAATGACTCTTTTCCCCTTGAAACCTTAATGTCTATAAATCCCAATCTTGATGGCACCCCGTGGTTTGCCGATATTGCAAACTACTTAGCGGGTGGTGTTCTCATCCAAGGGTTAACATCCCAACAAAAGAAGAAGTTCTTGAACGATGTTAAGACTTACTTTTGGGAGGACCCTTTTCTATTCAAACAATGCGCTGACCTGATTATTCGTCGGTGTGTTGACGGACCGGCAGCTTTTGATATTCTTCAAGCGTGCCACAAAGGACCCACCGGTGGTCACTTTGGTCCCAACTACACCGCCAAAAAAGTGTTTGACTCGGGATTCTATTGGCCCACCATTTATCGTGATGCTCACGAGATGGTTAAACATTGTGATGCTTGCCAAAAACAAGGCAAGATCACACATAAAGATGAGATGCCTCAAAATTTCATACAAGAATGTGAAATCTTTGATGTCTGGGGCATCGATTTTATGGGGCCATTCCCGTCTTCTAAAAGCAACAAATACATCCTTGTCGCTGTCGACTACGTTTCTAAATGGGTTGAAGCAAAAGCTTTACCCACTAACGACGCGAGGGTGGTTTGTAATTTCTTGAAACAACTGTTTGCTCGTTTCGGTGTTCCTCGTGCTATTATCAGTGACCGCGGGACTCATTTTTGCAACGATCAATTTGCAAGAGTCATGGCAAAGTATGGTGTCAATCACCGTCTTTCCACCGCCTATCATCCTCAGACCAACGGTCAAGCCGAGATATCCAACCGTGGATTGAAGAGAATTTTGGAACGTACTGTGGGAGAGCATCGTGCCTCGTGGGCCGATAAACTTGATGATGCTCTGTGGGCCTTCCGTACCGCCTATAAGACGCCGATTGGTTGTACACCTTATCGTCTTGTGTACGGGAAAGCCTGCCACCTCCCCATCGAGCTGGAACATAAGGCGTACTGGGCCTTGAAGTGGGCTAACTTCGACATCAACAAAGCCGGTGATTTTCGGAAGATTCAACTCAACGAACTTCAAGAATTGAGGAATCAAGCTTACGAGAACTCATTGATTTACAAGGAGAAGACCAAGATTATCCACGATGCTAAAATCAAGAACCGGGAGTTCAACGTTGGTGATCAAGTCTTACTCTTTAACTCTCGGTTGAAGATCTTCTCAGGCAAGTTGAAGAGCCGCTGGTCTGGTCCATTCACCATCGCCAATGTCTTTCCCTATGGTACCATTGAGCTTTCTCAGCCAAATGGGCCCAACTTCAAGGTGAATGGCCAGCGTTTGAAATTGTACGTTGGTGAGGACATCTCTCAGGAGATGATTCCATCCCTCACCACGTTTCCCTTGAATTAGTTCGGGACCGAGTCAAGCTCGCGACTCGGTAAACAAAAACAAGCGCTCCTCGGGAGGCAACCCGAGTATCTATCCCCCTTTCCCGTTTTTCATCATAAGTGTAGGGGGAGCTATATAGGTTGCTTGTTTTTGGATGGTGATGTTATTACAGGGATTATTGCACTCTTGGAATCTTTGAAGAACCGTAATCCCATGTTATCCGAAATCTGGTTCTATCTCTCAACTATCGTGATTCAATTTTCTTCATACTCACATTTGAAATTGATCACTTTAGTCGTCTTTCCCTTAACTTGAGTTAACCAACGTGCACAATGTCATAAGTGTAGGGGAGACCTTTCCCACATGCTTAAACATTGAGGACAATGTTTATCTTAAGTGTAGGGGGGACTTCTATCGAAGTTTTAAGTGGACTTTTCCATGAAAATGCCTTCATTTAACCGGAAAATCATACTTTTCAACAATTTTTCAAATTTTTAATCAACTTTGGCCATTTTGTCGTAATTTTTAAAATTTTTATCGTTACTTTCATATGTATATACCCCGCAATAAAGTCAAAAATATTAATAAAATGGTGTAGCTAGTTTTGAAATCTTGAACATATTAGGCCCGTTGCGTATATTTTGACTCAACCCGAGTTTACTTATCCAAGTTTACTCTAGCTAGTATCCTTAACCATGTAGACCTTAATTGGTTTATTAGGCTAAGCATCCACGAGTCTCATTCCTTGAAGATTTTTAATTGTGGAGGACGAGAAATGATAGAGTCAATTATAAGTCGGTATTCTTGCACAAGCTCACTTGGTGTAATTATTTGCCTATTCTCCCATCACTTGCTAATAATTTATCTGCAATAAGTAATGTCGTACGATTTGAAAGGTTACTTAGCTTCTAGCCCAAGATCGTTTAAAAGTTGCTCGGTAATGACGAGAGTTCATAGCCAAGGCATAACTTATGAAGCGGGGCGCGAAGATTGGCAAGTCCGAAAAGGCCCTAACAAGGCATGAGGATTCAATTTTATTGCTGAAGATCCAAAAGTGATGTGAAAAGCATTATTCCCAAAATCAATATGAAGGATCAAGACTCACGACGAAAAGCAATCAACTCCCACAAAGATGATGGAGAAGTCTATCCGAAAAGACCCTAACAAGGTATGAGGATAAATAGATCCAAGTCCGAAAAGGAGGCGGATCGTTGTATCTCAAAATCCCAATTAGAGATTGAAGAAATAATCATGAAGTCGTGGTCAACAAAGTTGGAGTACCCCTCAAAAAGTCTCCAAAGTGAAGAAACTCTATTATGATGAGAAGACCATTATCTCAAGAACGTCTCTCGAAGATATGAAGTGTGAAGTACATGCCAAATATCGGCCTGAGAAAGGTCTCAAATCGTGAACCAAGTTATGCCAAGATATGAGCTTTCTAATATCCCGAGAAGCAGTTTTAAGAGATTTTGTCCTTTAGCTAACTATTGATCAAATCGTCATACTTTGCTTTCAGCCTAAATAAACTATCGAAATAAGTCCAAAAATGCATCTTCATGATCATTCTAAGACAAAAATAAAATATAAGAGATACACCTAGGAATAAGGGAGTTTAAGCATTTAATTAAGCCATGTGTGTAATTGTTTGAATTGCTAACTTATAATAACAATGATCTCGTTTTTAAGCTTAGTTTGGGGAACGTGAAACTTGAGGGTGATAAATCTTCGCAGCACCAAAGCCCTAATGTAAGTCCTCGATCTCGTTACGAATTATTCCCACATAGCTATGTTCTATCCTTTTGTTAACTTTAAATTTCTCTTAGTGCTTTAATTTTTGTTTAGTAGAATTTGAATAAGGCCAAGGTTAATTAATTATGAGAAAAGTGTAATGTGGCTTTATCACTAAGCATTGCATGAGGGCATGGCAATGGTTAAGTGTAGGGGATTTGATAGGTGTGTAAACACCCATCTTTTCTACCACTTATTTCTTGCTAAAACAAGACCAAAACGCGTATTTAATGTCATTTGTTTGGAATTATGCGTGGTTTGTGTGTTTGTTATGTTTTCAGAGCCAACCGGATAAATATTGGAGAAAACATGGGATTGCACGGGTTTTATAAAGGAAAAAGACTGAAGACGAAGTCTATTGTCCAAGAGATGCAAAAGATTTGAAGTCAATGGGCCTATTTGAAGATTTATCGAAGAAAAGGACCAAAGACGGAAGATTTACACATGTCGAAGAAACTCAAGTCTATTTAACGAAGAAATTAAAAGACGAGTTGAATTTAATCGACGACAAATCCCGAATCAGAATCGAAAACGTCAACTTTTCTGAAAAGACGAGAAGACAAAAAGAAAGGAAGAAAGCCCACTCACCAACCAAGGGAGAAGCCTATAAATACTCCTCCCACTCACACATTCGATATCTCTATCATCTTCTTTTCCATTTATTTTTCTTCTTCCTAGTTTTTAGGAACCATCTCCCTTAAGGAGTGGTTTTAATCTTTGTTTGATTTATCTTCCAATCTTGTAAGTTAATCTTTGTTGTTTGAATCTTAATTGATTAATACAAATCATCTTTCAATCTTTCCATCATCTTGTTCTTCATATCTTTTTTGATTCTTAGTTCTTAAGCTTCATTCGTTTGATTTGATTGTCATAAGTAAGTGGGTTTTGTGATTTTTGTTGTTTTGAATTCAAGCTTTCTTTGAGTAAAGGATTAGTGGTAAGATTGGTTTAAGCTTTGATCAAAAACTTGGTGATTTTTGTCCTTAAATTCGTGTTCTATCAGTCCCCCAGTTCTTCGTTCCACTTTCTGATCTTGCCCAGATTCCGAATAGGGAATCTGGGGTTGTGTCTATTCGGAACTTTCCATTATTCCGAGTAGGGTTTTCTCCTTATTGGTTATTCGGAACTTTTCATTTATTCCGAATAAGGGTCTAAATTTCTTGTCTATTCGGAACATTTAATTGTTCCGAGTAAGGGTTCCTTCCGAGTTTTTCCGAATAGAGCTTTTTCTAGAAATCTTCCGCATAGGTTACTTTCAATTTCCTCTATTCGGAATATTTCCCATATTCCGAATAGTCCAATTATTCCGCATAAGAGATATTTTCCGAATAGCAATCATTGTTCCGAATAGGGCTATTTTCCGAATAGCTCTACTTTCTGAATAACCCTACATTCCGAATAGGGATACATTCCGCATAGATTTTCCGAATAGAAGTATTTTCCGCATAGTCTACTTTCCGCATAGGGCATTTCCAGATTATTCCGCGTAAGAGCTTTGTTCCGCATTGGATTAATTATTCCGAGTAAGGGGAACTTTCCGAATAAAGAAAATATTCCGCATAGCAAGTAATATTCCGAATAGAGCAGTTTCATTTTTCCATCAAGGTATTTCCTACTGTTTCATTTAAAGCTTCTAGTTTAGTTTAATTATTGTTTGCCTTTATCATTTTAGTAGATTTAGACCAAAGCTCCCCCTTTTAGTCACCAATTACAACTATTCCACTTTTGACCGTGATCGATTCGAGAAGATACCGAGAACGAAACAACGATATATATCAATTGGGTACGAGCAACGCAAAGAGAGATCTTGCAAGCAAAAACCTTTTATTAACCAACCAAAAGTCAGTTATTAGTGTTCGTAATAAATATATATACATACGTAATATTAGCTCATGATTAATTTACGTTCATGATTTCATGTTCGTATGTTCGTGATTATAGTTATTATTGGAATAATTATCGTGTGTTCATACGTAATAAATACTTATCGTGTTATAACACGTACGTAATACTTGGAATTCTTGTACGTGAAACGTAAACATGCTATAAAAGGAAAGTTCTAATCATGTACGTACTATCGTAAGGGTACTATTCATGGTAAAAGCATGCGGGTTTTACAATACTCGACCCTAAAATATGGGACAGATTGTGAACTTGTTTTATAAAACCGTTTATACCACTTTAAAAGTATAATTTTGACAATCCGCCTTTTAAAACCACTACTAGACTCATCAAATTAAGTTTATAGACTTTGAAAACCAGTAGTAGCATTTATCTAACCAAGCCTAAAGTCCCCGAGAGTCGACCCAAAATCAGCCACAATTTCGGATTGTGCCGACTTGCGTCTCCCGGTACACGAATACTAAAACTAGCATAAATTTTGACTCGTAATGAGTTAGAAGCTCTATCTTATACCAAAACGAGCGTCTCGGAAAACTCTACAAAATCTCAGCCTATCTCAAATCATAAACCCACAATAAAATCTGTTCTAGACCTGCTGTCCCAAAATACACTTTTAATAATCATAACAAATACCAAAACTACTCATTCCCATACCTATAGAATCACTCTACCATCATACCCATCAATCAAACACTCTTAAAAACACTTGCATGATAAATTCAAAAAAAACCCAAGATCAAAAATACAACTTTTTAACATGAAAACATGATGATCCTACCTAGATCATCACATGCATGATGATTAAAACATAATCCAACCATAAGATCACAAATTTTTTGAAAGTTGATGCATGTGTTTGATTTTGATATCAAAAGAACCACAACATCATTTTAGAGATGGGACTTGAGTTAGTTTTTATAGATTCAATCTAAAAATAGATGAACAAAGGGTGTTTTGTGGTGGAGGTGGCGACATAAGGGTGGAGGTGGGAGAGAGTTGGAGTTTTTTTTAGTAACTTGTAGTTTGTATGTGTTAGTGGTTAAAAAAATGCTTTATATATGATGGAAGGTTAGGGGTAGAACTTGCCAAGTTTGAAACTTGTGGACTTAAAACCAATTAATAGTTTAAAGGGTAGAAAATGACTATTAGTAAATCTTGAAAATATTTACGGGGCTCGAGTTTCGTAAAAAAAAATACTTTTCAAAAGTTACAATGCATCATAAATATGATTATATGGTTTCCCGACACGACTTAATACGTAATTAAAACGAAATCGTTGAAAATATAAATTATCGAAACAAAATAAAATGTAAAATTTTGGGCATCTGTCGGTATCGCGATCACTAGAAATTCTCCTTGTTCATTGATTTTGAGCAAACTCGTTGTAAAACGCACGCGGGTGATTTTAAATTAAAAACTTTGATTTAAATAATTATGGAAAAATAAAATAATAAATTTTATAATTCCAAGTAAAGTATTATCAATGATCAGAAAATACTTGAAAAGTATAATTTATTAAAATTTATCATGATCTCAGGATTTACATATAAGAATACAAGAAAACGTAATACATTGGAAAATTTAAGAAACACGAATAAAAGAATAAAATAATGCAGGGAAAATTACGGGTTCTTACATCTCGTGTCGGTTCTTTTGTCATTTTCAACTTCTACTTTAAGAACTGCCACCACCTCCATAGTTTTCCGATCCACCACCGTTCCAATCCATTAGTCGCTTCTAACTTCACTCCACCACAACAATGATCCACCTCGTCTCCTATGAACTTATTCCAGCAGTTTCTACTACCTCTCCCCATTACCAAACCTATAACTTCTATCCTCTACGGATTTTCCATCATCCGAAAGTTCCTCATAATCGTCACATGACCATGTCATACTCACCATTACCTCTCCGCCTTTTTCATGCTCGCCACCAAGTAGCTATTCTCCCTTCATACTGATAGGTGCTATGCCCTTTCCTCTAAGTGAACATTCCATTGTTCGCGATCTCTCGTCTCTAGCTCCATCGGCTTTCCCTTCCAATTCACTCCACGATCTTGATAATATTCTGCTCCCTCAAGCCATTCTTCTTCCATGCTACCTTCCATTTGCCTCTCCACGATCTTAATTTCCATATCATCTTCCACCTTGTCTTCAGCCTATATCTTAGGCGTTCTCTTTTATTCTCTACATTCTCATCAGTGAGGAATACGCCCCTCTCACTAGTGACTCTCTCTTTGTAGAAGAATTTGTAGAAACTAGAAGGGGGGTTGAATAGTTTCATAAATTTACTTGTTAAAGGTTGATTTTAAAAGATCCTTTTTCAAAAACTTAAGCTTGAGTATTTATGTGAAACCTTCTTATACACAATATGAACAAGGTATAGTGCAACTAACTAATAATCACAAGTATAAAGAATAATGAATGTATAATTCAACTAAACTAATAATCACATATATAAAGAATAATGAATGTAAAGAGATAAAGGAAGGAAAGATCAAACCAAACACCAAGGATTTATAGTGGTTCGGCAACGAAGCTCACTCCTCGTTCCTACTCCACTCCTCGAGTACTCCTTACTCGAGAGTTCACTAATCAACAAGCTCCTTAAGGTAGAGAAACCGTACACAGCGTCGCTTAACCAATTTCCGACTCTAAGCTAAAAGTCGAGCCCTAATCTTAGCTAGGACCAATCTACACCAATATACTTTGAGGACTAAGTATTAACCCTAATACATACACAACTTCCAAATAGACACAACTACTTGGATCTTCACAGCAATGACACAACAATGAATAAATAAATTTGGATCTTCAATGTATCTTTGAGGTAAACACAACACTTCAAGAATGATAGTGTTCTTCTCTTTGCACTTTAAGAGGAAAAGATGGGAGGAGAAAGATTCACTTCTATACAAGTAGTAATCAAACAAATGATCAAGGATTTGAGTGATTTCAGAAGTATGAAAGAATCTGGAAATGTATGTGCAAAAGAGGTGGATTGAAGTCTAAGAATGGTTTACTATTTATAAGAAAAATGTCCAACGGCTATATCTGCCCGCGGTTCCTTATTGAAGCTCGCGGTTCCTTATTGAAGCCCGCGGTTCCTTATCGATAAGGAACCGCCGTAGGCGTTAAGGAACTGCCTGCGTAGAGTCCGCTACCTTTTGTCTTTTAGTGGGTTGGATCGAATCTGGGGATTAAAATATCCTGAAAGGAAATTCCAAACCAAGATAGAATATGTCATTTTCAAATTTCAAACTTTCAAATAATTAATTTAATAAAACATTTTCTTAAAAAGAAAGTTTAATAATAAAACTTTGTCACACTTAATAAAAAGTGAGTTTTAAGAAAAGATTAAATCCTTGATCACTTATTTAGTATAATTACTTGTTTGTTCATACCTTAAGTGATAATGGTTGAAATAAAAAATACTTGAACTCAATAATTCGTTTTTCATTGTTTTCGTAAATGCTTGTTTTTACATATTGTCGTAATCAAAACAAAGCGAGACCGAAAAATGCAAGTAACTTTTTTAGGCATCATTGCATTAACAGAATTCTTCCTAATCAACGCGTTCCTCCAACTATCTCTAAACCTCTCACCAATGCTTAGGTGTTTTTCCCAATTTTCACCAAAATATATCCATACCAACCATTAGTCTATAAAATGGTATACTATACTCACTTCCCATCGTTTCTTCCCTTGCCATAACCCTTCATAGAGCATTCCCTACTCATTTGGCTAACCTTTATTCAGAATCTCCTATCTATCATATTCATACACAATCCTTTTTAACTCCACGACTTCTCCTTCATCTTAGAATATGGGATGATCTAGTCAGTCTACCGACTATCACCCAACTCTCATTGTCCTTATTCTTTTAATCCATTATGCATCTCTTCTACCATCTTCTTCCTTTCACCATCCTTTCTAAACTACTCCTATCTATGTAGGAAGTATAGTCTACACCCCTTTTTACATGTGATTGTCCAAGCCACGCAACATAAATGTTGACGCGTTCTCTGCTTTGACAACTCAACTTATGCAACCTACATCCTTCATCAAGACCACCCTAACACGTCATCAATATAGCTCAATCTCATCTCAGCTTCACTTCCTTCTTCGTATCCTATGTCCAACAGTTATGTTTGCCTTTCCCAGATGGTACTTGACCTTTGCACGTCCTCGTCATCACTCATCTCCATCCATCATCATTTACTAATGTCCAATCAAGAAGATTGAATAGATGTTTGAAACGTTCATAATCTGTATAGATCATTCTCTACGTTTCGTACACCAAATGCCTCTAGCATTCTAGGCAGCTCCAACAATCCAACTCCACTAACTAAGTCTTATCTAGTTCTTCCAAATCTTCAATTTCTGCAACGTATAAGCAATCGCCTTTCCTCACCGTCTTCGTACACATCCTAATCCTTGCCCCCACGTATCGTCGTGCTTCGTGAATTTCATCTAATCCTTTCGATAATGCCAAGATCGGCTTATTATCCAATCCACCTCTTCAGCCTCCAAAATACTTCTTCATCTTGCTTCACTTTGCTCCTTGCTGGTTCCATGATATGCCATCACCTCTAACTATCTACTCGACGTTCTCACGCTTGAAAATCTCACATATGACTCTTCTATTTCATTCTCACTCATCGCACTCCTCCAATGTGTTCATACTTCTAATGGCTTATCACGACATACGAGCTCAGTTCGTCATGCTGCTACCAATCCATTTCCATGATCACTTCACCCTCCACGCCTTAAAGATATTATATCTACAGGGAACTTAAAATTTCCTAACTCTAAACTACAGATTCGAGAACTTCACCTACCTCTTCTTACTTACCAACCGTTGTCGAAATTACGTAATCCTACTTTCTACCACACTAAAACTTACACTAACAAGGCATAATTCGGAAAATATAAAGCTACCATCAGTCCTAGGAAATATAGTGACAAAAATTTGTTAGCATATTACATACCCGTCATCCCATCTATATCTTGCACCTCTTCTATTCCAGTTGGGTAGAACACTCTTCTTCCAACATGGTTCCCAATGATCTCACCACCTTGATTCCCTTCTAGAGCTAACGAGTTCTCAGCTTGTCCTGGTGCTCTTTCCAACTTTGGGCATTGGTCCTTATAGTGTCCCATTTCTCCACACTCATAACAAGCTCGTCTTTCATACGTCGTACTAATAGTTGGCGCATACGCATCATTCAGAATAGGCTTTTAGCAGTCCCTAATACCATGCCCCAGTCCATTGCAGCTAAAACATATCAAGCATGGTTTATTAGGTCCATGATATGTAGAGCATGCGGAACACTTTAGACTACTACCCGCATTCCCACTATTAGTCATTGACACAACATTCTTCCCCTTTCTTTTCTTCTTACTAGCTTCCTAGTTACCTCCGTCCTGCTCTGTTTCCTCCAGCTCCTTGCGTTTCTCTCCAGCCGTACTTAACCTACCACCTTTAACTGCTTCTTATGTTAGCACCACAGCCGTTAAAATGGCTTGTTGCATTGTGTTTGACTGAGTAGCCCTAATCATCCCTTGAATCTGAGTTGGTAGTCCAACGATGTGTCGCTTTATCTTGTTCGCCTCTAGAGTAACCAAATGAGGCACTAACCTTGCCAACTCATGGAAGCGATCCGTGTATTCTGTATGAGCAGCTCCCTTCATGACATGTCCCCAAAACTCCTTCTCTAGCTTCTCCAACTCGTTGCTTGGACAGAACTCTTCAGTCATGAGGGCTTTTAACTCATCCCAAGTCATTGCATTTGCAGCTACTCTTCCCCTTGCTTAAACTTGAGTAATCCACCAAGTCAAAGCCTTACCTACAAACGAACCAGTTGCATACGTGACCCTTTGTCCTGGCTAGCAGCCACTCATTTCCATCGCGTTCTCCATCTTCTCAATCTATTGTGCGAGGGCTATTGCATCTCCCTTGCCGTCATACCCTTTCACTCCACAAGACATGAATGTCTTAGAGGTACAACCATTGTTATTACCGCCTCCCTGACCGTTGTTGTTGATGTTGTTCAAGTTGTTAGTCACTTCATGAATGATAGTCGGTATCATGTTGGCTAATTGAGCAGCAATCAATGCAGCCAAGTCAGGATTGTCGCCACCACCACTACTTCCAGCTCCATTCTGATTGTTCACCATACTATCATAACACAAGTCATTCGTCAATAACTACTAAGTACCCGCTCAGTATGCTAATTACTACATACATATAACTACTACCAATATCCATAACCAAGCATGCATTAACTCTCTTTCATGACATCATACTTGAAATCCCACTAGTGTCGTGGTACATATATAATTATGTAGGCCTCCATAATTATACATGTTCCACTTCACTAATGTACTCCCTCCTATGACGACACTTATAAGAAATTAATACTACACGTAACACATAGATCCACCTACTAACATAAGCACATAACACACAAGCTAAGGTCCAAAACCCCCTGTTTATTAAAATAACATAGTCTAGCTAAAAGCATAGACATAAGTTCGAAGCACATAAGATATGAAACGATCAGATAAAGTCATGTTGCCCGTGAGAGTGGAACAACTTAAACTATCAAAGCAATAAATATCGGGTCCAGTAGAGTCTGCATCCTATTTCTCCTTTTCCTATTTCAGAACTTTCTTGTCCATGTCGGTCTCCTCTTAATTCTCCTCCATAGTCGTTCCCTATCTCCCTCCTTAGATGTTATTGTTAACACTTCATTATAATACCATATGTTGTTCACTTGCTCCTCAATATGTGCTCCGTAGCCTCACATGGATACCACTCATGTGGGATTTCCTTCCTATAGTTTGTACGCCGAATCCTTCCCATCTGCCTAATTCCAGTAACTTCCGCTACTACGTATCTCTTAGGAGGCATGACTTAAACATCAAATAATTACTATGAATTAGATATGTGAAAGTAACTTAACAACTTATATGAAAGTACTTCATATAAAACACTGAAACTAACATTTAATCACGTTATGTACCATAATGTACAATTTAAGCAAAGTACAACAATGACTAGCGTGGTTGATTATGGTTCAACCCGCATTAGTCAAAATCCGAAAAAAATAACATGTGGCTAAGTATAGACTACTATGGTTCAATCCATATTAGTCAACACTTAACAAACATCGCAATAAATAACATTTTGAAAACTTTAATTAATATAAATGCACACATAATCCTATGACGCCTATATGCAGGGACCCTTAAGCTATAAACTAGGCTACAAGACTAGGCAACCTAATTCTCTATAACCATTGGCTCTAATACCATTCTGTCACACCCCACCATGGCGGAATATGGAGCGCGACGTATGGATATCATCACAACAATAGCGTGTATATAGAGATAACTAAATGAATAAATAAATGTCATAAAAAGGTGACACAAATGTCATGACAATATCTCAACAATGCAAGCGTCTAGGTAAGTAGGTAAAAGTCCTACCACTTACCCGAGACAAACAAATAACATAAACAAAACGAATATATAGGTGTCCAAGTATCACTTATTCAAAATGAAAAAATAAACTAAGAAGGAACGGGGATCTCCTTCTAAGCAATCATATGCTTCCATGTCTACTCACTCCTATTAGCTGGCTTAACCACAAAATTTCCTAAAAGAGCCACTAAATTACGTCAACAATAATGTTGGTGAGAGTAATAGGTTTAGACTCAAACTCCAAAATATATAACATTTCATTACATTAGCTGTGAATAATGACATTCAACAACATTTAGACAATTGGACAGTGTACTACTAACATGCATAACTATTCAGTACTAAGCGCTTATCCTTTCCGTCCCAAGGTTCCAAGCCTTTCCTATCCTTCCTTCCTTCCATGGCATATTAGGCGCCCATACACCTAATAAACAACTCCAAGACCCAGTCTTGTCCCCAAGGCCCAACCTTGTCCTCCTTGATATCAAGTATACTTAACTATATATTAAGTATTTCCACATAACAGTTCAATGCATAAGTAAACACGTAATTGTCCAGACTAACAAATAAAAACATTCATAACATACATTTAAAAGAACATTTAGAAGAACAAGTAACGACAGTGTCCCTTCCATCCCATCTAGAAGTAAAAATATGAAGAAAATGGGACAATAAAACTCACCTGATTGAGCTTCTCCAAATATCCGCGTACTAGCAAAAGTCTATACAAACAAATATAATACATCAAGACATGAACCATATACTAAAATGGCTCATCAATATATGATGGATATCCAACCCTTACCCTCATATTAACTTCATTTACATTCCTAATGCATCCCATTACACCCTTCTCTAAAGCCCTTAACTTATTCAAGTTTATAACATATCCTGTTTACATTTTACCCAAATCAGTCCCGATTTTTAGTCCCCAAATTATTATCCAAACACCCACCTAACCATACCCATGCTTTCTGTAAAGAAAACCCTATTCCCTTACATGTGTTAGCTAACTCATCTCTTTTGACCTAACTTTAAAGATACAGTTAAGGCCCCGATATACATGTATATACTTTTGTCTATCTAGATTTTTTTACTACTTTTTGAACATATAAAACGTTTGTTATGATCAGAGGGTCTTCCATTATTCCAATTGATTATCCCTTTTTCAGATGTCTTATATAAAATATAAACTAGTTTCATATTCGTTTGAATGTCCAATTGTACTTCTAAGTACCCAAACCACCTTAAAACATTAAATTAAACCCGACTGATTTCAAAACTGTTTTGACCTTCGACTGTTGTAACCTGCTTTTGACCTACTTCCTTACCTCCAATTTATTCCTCGTTTCTTGCATTCAAAGTCCAACTCAAATACCTTTTCAGGGGTACTTGGTTCGATGAATGAATATTCCTAGAACTCTAGATATGATCAATACAATAGACCTAAAATTCTGCCCAGATTTTAATTACAAATTTAATTAAACTAACCTAATTAATTACCCAATAATTAATTAATTACATGCCCTAATTAATTTAATCATTATTTTATCATTAATTAACAGATTTTATAATAAACCCTAACCTAAATCTATCATATAATGATTGAGAATGAATTAAAAATAATTAAATTGAAAAGGGATTAATGATTTACCTTTGTTTTATGAAAGCTAAGAGTTTTACTAGAAAACCCTAACTTCTTGTTAATATGCCGTGACTTACGATTCTACAGAATATAGATTTATGTTTTTTTTATTAAAAGACTTTATATAGTGTGTGTATATCCTAGTCCAACCTAAGCCCAACTTCCTTTTTCTTTTGATCCATCGACCCTCCACCGCCTTATATATATATATATATATATATATATATATATATATATATATATATATATATATATATATATATATATATATATATATATATATATATATATATATATATATATATATATATATATATATATATATATATATATATATTATTTTTCTTCTTTTATTACTAAATATAATACTACTAATGTTTCCTTAAATTTCCCTAATTTATTACAACCTTTAAGACCTCCTGAACCTCGAAACCGTAAAACTAGTCAGTTTTACGCGTATATCGTAAAAATATACAGTTTTATAAAAACTCTTGGAATTTGAAATAAACTATATATTTAAGTCCTAAATGACTTAAAACCATCCATAAATTTTCCCGTGACTAATCACCTTATCCGAGACCCCAGAATGCTAAACCTAAAATCGTAAAGATACGACTTACTATAATACCTATACGTATACATAAATTACCAAAATGACTTCATTTCATTTCATAGTCACTATAATGTGAGATCATGATCATGAAATATCCGCCCATCGATTTACTTACGAGTATTTCGTACCCATAAACGATGTCCATTCCTTCCCCATTCACACAAAATAAGCACATAAACATATAAAACACATAGTCACACATAAAATAACTTTAAAAAATAAGACTAAGTGACGAACCCAAAACCGTGGTTGTCACACAAACAATGACATCAATCTTTTTTACCACATCATGTTAGAATGTGGATTAAAAAGTAATGTATGTATGTGTGATCAATAGTAAATATGTACTCTTGTGTTTATACATAAATGGTATATTTATCACTAGAAGTGATAACAAGATGAATAAATCCACTAATGATATGTTGTAGTCATGATTTGTCATGAACTTTATTAGTTGTTTGGTTTGTTTTGAATCCATATGGATTTGTTTTGAAGTCAAACATTAAGAAAACAATATTACTGAGAGGTTCAATGTGGGGGATTCCGGCCTAGCTAGAATCCAATGACATCTTTTTAAATCTATTGGTAAAGGTGTTGCCCATTTTGAATACTCAAAGAATATTGGGCATCTTATATGTCTAATGACGTGTGTGTGACCTGATTTAGAACTTATAATCAGGTTAAAAAAATATATTAGTAATTCAGGTGGGGACCATTTGTATTTCTTGAGTACTATAATACTAAGTATGTTGCATTATGGAATATTCGACTACTATCAAGTGATAGAGTAATGCAAATATGGATTCTTACATATAAGAATCTAGATCCACTAGAGCGGATGTATTTATGCTAAGTGGAAAGCTATGTCTTAGAAATCTTGAAAGTATTTTAAAGAGACTGTTATAGCTTAATTTATGATGAAATATGAATTTATCATTTGAGATAAATTTATAAAATATGCTGGAAAGTTTACGCTAATTCGTAAAGGACATACCAAGATGGTGTATAGCGGTAACAACCATGTTTATAAAGTGTGATAGTCAATAGAATTTGACAGAGCTCATATCACAATGTAAAACGGCAAGTCAACACATATTCATCATAGATTGTGATTGTTGCGACAACTTCTCTCAACTAGAGTTATCACGATTGACTACGTAAAGTCAAAGGATAACATCACGGATCCGCTTACAAAAGGCTTAATCAGAGAGTTAGTTAATGAGTCTTCTAAAGGAATGAGACTAAATCCCTTGAAGGAATAAGTTTCTATGAAGGAAAACCTAACCCAGTTGACTAGAGATCCTAGATATGGGTTTAATAGGACAACCTAATCATAGAAATGTAGGGGAAGTCACATCAATATGAGGGAGTTACTTAAAATAGTAACTTTCCTAGTCCATTCCAATAACAATGTGACTTGTTGAGAGGTTAAACATATGGATTAATGATTCAAGATGAAATCATAAAGCATAATGATTCAAGGTGAAATTGCAAACATATGTTTTTAATGATTCAATATGAAATCACCTATGTGAGAGAGAAGTGGGGTCGCTTTGAAAGGAAATGTGGGGGGCGCAATTCCTAAGAGCTATTGGAGAACCAGGCTAGTGTTCATGACCATAACGAACACAACTACGAGGACTTGACAATGTCAAGGAGTGTCTTGTGTGAGTGTGTATTTTCGTCTATGTAAACAGAGGCTGAGTTCAAAGACATCACGTCTACTCAGATCTAGGAGACTAAGTGCATCTCACAAGGGAAGGTTCAAAGGGTCACACCTACCTATCCTATGCAAGATTCAACTGTTGGAATTTTATTGAAACTTTTGTATATCACGACCGGTCTCTATTCATGTGGGTGATTGTTGGAAAATATTGTTGGCAAAATGACTTTTTATCAACTTTGGACACAATTATGTATATGTATGTATCATATATATTAGTGATACTTTATAAGTTCGCGTTCTCCTTGAAGGGAGCTTCACAATAAGCCTTTATGTGTCTAAAATGAAGCTGATGTGAACGAGATATCGTGTCTCAAAGTTAGGCATTTGTTATCATGCTTAAAGAGAAAAAATAGTTTATTTTTTATCCCACATCGATGGAATGAGTAAACTAAAAGGGAGTCTATTGTGTATAAATAGAGGCCTAATTCCATAGCCTTTTCACACATAAAATCATTAAGTATTATTATTGATCAACATATGGAGTACGCATCTAAAAAGGTGAAATTCCAGACAGTTTTGTTAAGTCCGAACAATACAACTTATTGTTTCAGCTGTTGTACCCCAGGAAAAAGATGACGAATCTGTTTTAAGGGAAGCGTGTCAAACGCGTACCTCGGCTCTTTAGTTCTAAGCGTGTCTTACGCATGCCTCGACTTGCTGGTGATTCAGTAAGTCTTTTTATTATTTTATTTTTTTATTTAATTATCGTTTATAATTATGTCTGTATTTGTTTTATGTTAATTTAATTAATATGATTAATGTTTTTTATTTAATCTATAGTTTCCCTACAGTGACTATCATACATGTTGCGAGTGTTTGTTTGCTAGTAATGGAATCAAAATATCAATCTCACACCCATAGATCCATACCTCATAAAATAGGTAACTTTCATTTTCCATTTCTGTGGGACCCATCATTTTCATAGTAACATTTATTACATATCTTCTATTTTACCTTTTTATCTTATTTTACTTTATTTTTCATTTATTGGCTTTTTAGAAATATGGCATTTTTTGAGATAGTAAAAACTTTATTAATTGATGAATAATTTAGCATTTCTTATCAGTATGAACTGAAAATTTGGATTTATGAGGATGATGGGAAAACTATTTTAAGGGAAGTCTCTTGCTTTTGCATGGTTATTTTTTGTGATTTGTAGATTTGATAACAAAAAGATTGGTCCACATAAAAGAATGTGGAAACCTTGGTTTCCTCGAATCTTTTAGCTACTAGGCATAACCATTGTTCATGTGATCATACAATCACAACGGAATAGAACAACAATTAGGAAACAAGGTGTTTGGGCACAATAACACATGAATTACTAACAAGGATTGCTTATTATATTAATAACAAACAATCACTAGGTGTGTATACATTTAATCTCACACCTAGTCGACACACGCTTTAGGTTTACATTGTATATGAAAGATATGAAAAACCTAATAACCCTTGGTTCCTTTTATAGTGTAAGGATTAGGGTTTTACAAGAGATAACTATGAATAACATGTATATCTTATATTTAAATAACTATATACTAAATATATCAAACTTAATATATTCAATATATCCTCTAAATAGAAGATTATATCAGCCCCGTAGACGTCCATCAGCGTTTGACTTCTGTTGACTTCTGTCAGCGCCTAATTTGCTCTTGACAATGCCTAAATTACACTTGTAAACGCTTAGACAAATGCCTTCATGTTTTCTTCGTTTTTGAGTTTCTGCCACATGAACTTTTTGACCCAACAACTTCCCCTAGTTGATGTCGGCAAAACTCTTTGTGTATCTCATGTAAGTGGTACATCATCTTCAAATTCTTCCCCTCAAGTGTAGCATGTATGTCTTCCCCTTTTTGTCACATCAACAGGGAAGTAAACAATGTACGCAATCTTGAAGATTCTCCAAATGTAGGCTCTATGTAATGATCTTGAAGAAAAATAACTATCATATTTTGATGTAGAAGTATAATAACCCAAACCTATGTTCCATGTCTTGTACTATTCATGTGACGTCGAACTTATATGAGAACGTTAAAGTATAAGCAAACCTCGATCTCTTGTCAAAATCCTCATCCTTTGTGAGACACTGAGCACGATAATGTAACTCCTTCAAGTGATAGTAAGAGAAGATTGCTAGATATGACAAGTCTTCGTCACCAACCATGTAAGCACGAACAAGTTATCTTTAAAGTGTAAGCGTAATTTACAACACCACGACTTGAAGATATGATAGAACACAAACTCGCAAAAATCTTCTTTGAACATCAAACTTACCATAAGAATTCTTCCCCTTAAGCCAACACCTCTTCATGACGAGTCTTAATGAAACAATATATTCATATGTAAAAGTTACTTAAAGGATAACTCTTTCACAAGGCTAACCTGATTACATAAGAAATATTACTCCAATAAACTACTTCACGAATTGTTGCTAACTCGCATTAAAATCATTAATCCCTTTTAAAAATATCCGAGCCATAAATAACAACTTGATATTCTGTATAAAAACGGAGATTCCATGTACCTTTGCGTGTAAATACCTCTTTTTGTGTGCCAAAATCGTATCAATTTTCCAAACAGCAGCTATTCCTTTTGTTGTCCAACATCTTCCTTTGTCCAAGATATCAACACTGTGTGTTGTCCAATATCGGACAACACTTGTCAGCGTTCGAAAATGTATATATCGGACAACAAGTGTCAGCGTTTCCCAACAACGCTTAACTTATTCTTTGTCAGTGTCTCGTTCAGCCACTGACACTTTCTAGGGCTACGAATAATATGACAGTGACTAAAAAATATCACTGTTATCCTTTGTTGTAGTTTACTCTTGCTGATCACCATGCAATTTCTTTGGATAATATATTCATTCTTTAATATCACGTAAGAATATATCCCTACAAATGAGGACCCTTCCCGTTTCACATGTATATCCTACGTTTGGCTTAAAAACGGAAACAAGATATGGCCACCTTTAAGCATCGCATGTTTTCAACATATGCTATGATAAGGAAAATAATCCTATAAAATAGCAATATCTCCATACCATTTTTATAATTACTGAATATTCGTGAAAACCAACACCTCCCACGTCTGATTAGCCCGTAGTCTGCAAATTCTGTATCTTGCAACTTTCATGTGATACTTTTGCTCTTGTTAAATCATTGTCCCACATAGCTATATAATCCACTTGATATATGATGTAGAAATAATATAATATTCAACCATGTCCAACATCCCTACGTGAGCAATAAAGCAAGGTAGTAGAAACCAATGCATATTCTTTTCCCATACAATATCACGTAAACTGCATCAAAGCAAGTCGCATGTACAATCTGTATGTCCCACGTCCATAAAGTGATATAATAGGACAATCATAATTCTACTTCTCTTGGACTTTTATGAAGCATACATGATATGATGTAGTGTGAATGCAATGATACATGTTTAAGTATAGATGCAATGATACATGTATCTTGGAACGAGCAAACATCACCTTTTGACAGCCCACATAATCACGATCTCCACAGAAACAAGCCACATCGAGGGTTTACTGCTGCTACGTTTTATGAAGCAGATCTAGGGTTCACAAAACCCAAAAAACAACGAACATCATCACAGCCATGAACAGATAATATCATGCTAGGGTTCATCGTGATTGCAAGAACCACTGACCAAAGCTAGCATGATTAGTTATTACAAACAGCAACATGTCTCCTTTTCTGTATAAGAACGATCTAGGGTTTGTTGAAACCCTAAATTATGATTATATGTGAAAACAGAAAACTGAAAAATCACCATTGCTGTCAACTTCGACTGCTAATAACTTTTGATTGAGGATAGATCTAGACAATCCCTTCTGTGGATATCTAGATATATGTGTGTAGAACACACACAAAGGTTTTCGTGACAATCCAACGGTTCAATAAAAAGTTATGCCTCCCTAAATACTGCTGCACACACAAAAACATCCAGAAAAACCCTAGACGGATTTTTCTTTTCTTCTCAAAACATGAACACCTTGTTTATCCTAGCATCACGAGCCACGAGGCTTGATACCAACTGTGGGAAACCTTGGTTTCCTTGAATCTTTTGGCTGCTAGGCATAACCATTGTTCATGTGATCATATAATCACAGCGGAATAGAAAAACAATTAGGAAACAAGGTGTTTGGGCACAATAACACATGAATTACTAACAAGGATTGCTTATTATGTTAATAACAAACAATCACTAGGTGTGTATACATTTAATTCCACACCTAGTCGACACACGCTTTAGGTTTACATTGTATATGAAAGATATGAAAAATCTAATAACCCTTGGTTCCTTTTATAGTGTAAGGATTAGGGTTTTACAAGAGATAACTATGAATAACATGTATATCTTCTCTTTAAATAACTATATATTAAATATATCAAACTTAATATATTCAATATATCCTCTAAATAGAAGATTCTATCAGCCCCGTAGACGTCCATCAGCGTTTCACTTCTGTTGACTTCTGTCAACGCCTAAACTGCTCTTGACAACGCCTAAATTACACTTGTCAACGCTTAGACAAATGCCTTCATGTTTTCTTCGTTTTTGAGTTTCTGCCACATCAACTTTTTGACCCAACAAAGAAGCCATTGTTGGACATGGCAGAAACTATTGAAGGTGAAATGAAATTGTAGTTACAGTACTATAGTAATACTGTATTTATTTTTCAAGAGGTGATGAGATGGAGCCCACACCAATAATTACAGCACTATAAATATACAAACGGTCAAACTAAATGTAAGAAATCGGAATGGTATGTTTAATTCCATACCATCCCTTTTTCAAACCCATACCGATTGTGAATCTTGATAACAAACCAAACGCACCCTAAAAACTTTATCACTAGCTCATTTGATAATCATTTTTCAATACAAAAAGAAACCTATTATTTCAGCAATTGAAAAGTTTTACCTCGACCTAATAATTATAGATTTTGTTTCTGATTTTAGTGTGTAAAGAAAACAAAGTATATGAGAATATGGGGAGTGGAGTGAAAAGCAAAGAATTAATTTTTTGGTTCCCGAGCTAAGGAGATAAGAAAGGCATTATAACATTTTTGTGTTCATGAGTTGGAAAGAAGTGTGAAAAAAATTGTGATCAAGATAAAAAACAGTATGAATCTGCACAAAACCTAACTCTCCAAGTGTTATATAATGAAGAATTTGATACAATACAACTAGTCCTCAACTAAGTGTTAGTAATACAAACACAAGATTGTCCCTACTAGGTTGATCCAATCACCTCACTACAAAAGTCACTCGAACACTCAGATGATCAATAAAGATTAATCAAGAACACAAGTTATCAAAAGAGATAACTTAAGCATACCAAAAATATACTAACACAATTATTGCGTGTGCGATGATAACAAGACAACTAAAACAGATAATAAAACCCTAAGAGCCAAAGGCTCATCTTATATAGGCAAGCTAGTTTTCATTTTCAACCCTTATACTTCCTAAGTTAGCAAGTAGAGTCCTTCTCTTCTTATCTTTCCTTTTTGACAGTTTTAGTCCTCCATATTTGGTTTGGCTTCTTTTAGTCCCTGAGCTTCCAACACCCTTCTTCAAACCTAATGTGTGAGCATTCCTAACACCAACATAACCAGAGAACTTACCTATAAACATATCAAACAAACCCAACTTTCCACACAATAGTCTATGTTGACAAATACGCAAACACTTAATGAACAAGTCTGCAACTTGTAAATCAGAGTGAACCTTAACAGGTTTTATAACACCCGTAGAAACTATTTCTTTACAAAATGCACATCAATTTCAAAGTCATAAAACACAGGATTAGATGCCAATTGTATAGTTGAAGAGTTATCACAAAATATCTCAACAAGAAACATGCAAGGTAACTTAATATTGTGCAACAAGCTAGCCAACCATATTACCTCACAAGTAGCAGAAGACATGCTTCTGTATTCAACTTCAGTGGAGATTTTAGATATAGTAGCTTGTTTTACTTTTCCATGATATAAGGGACTCACCCAAAAACACATAGATTTTCTAGTCTTAGGACATTAGCCTAATTAGAATCAGAAAATACCCTAAGACTAAGTTCAGAAGTATTATCAAATTGAATACCAAGACCAGGTGATCATTTAAGATACCTTAAAACTCTAAGTGCAACTTTCATATGAGACTGCAAAGGGTTATGCATATGTTGACTCAAACAATGAACAACATAGCTAATGTCAGGTCTAGTGTTAGTAAGATAAATCAATTTGCCAACAAGTTCTTGATAACTAGTAAATTTAACAAGATGCTTATCATAACTAGACTCCTCATAACACAAAACAAAATTCTTAGGCAAAGGACTATCAACAAGTCTAGCAGCCAACAAACCATACTCATGAATCAGTTCCATACATTTATTTCCTTTGAGTCATACATAACCCCTTATCATTTCTTAACACTTCAATTCCCAAAAAATATTTCAGTTCAACCTGATCTTTAATAAGAAATTTAGTTTTTAAGAATTGATTAAAACTACTAATCTCTTTCTCACTGTTACCATCAATCACAATGTCATCTACATAGACAAGGAAAGCAACAAATACGTCACATTGATGTTTAACATATAAAGAGTAATCAAACTTGCTTGGCATTCCACTAACTTGGGGCGTGCTTAAGACCATATAGACATTTGTTCAATTTACAAACTTTGGATTTACTGTTATAGCCCTCGAGCATTGTCATATACACATCTTCATTATGATCACCATATAAGAAAGCATTATTCACATCTAACTGTTATAAAGGCCAATATTTAACAACAACAATACTAATCAAACATATAACGGGAACCATTTTAATCATAATACTAAAGGTCTCAGCATAGTCAAAACCCTCCTCTTGACTAAACCATCTTGTCACAAGTCTGGCTTTATATCTTTCAACATCTCTAGATGACTTACACTTAATTTTCCACAACCATTTACTACTAACAACCTTTCTACCAATAGGAAGATCACATTCATTCCAGTATTTATTTATGTTTAAAGCTTTGGGTTCATTACTTCATTATCCATAACATCAACCCATTTAGGAAACCTAATAATTTCATAACATCTATTAATAGTGTGACTCATCTTCTCATAATTTTTACAATTCAAGTTAGGATTAGGTCCTCTATTGACAAAGTTATTATGACCATTAGCATTAGCACCTCTATTAAAACTATTCCCGTTGTTAAAAGGTTTCTTATTATTATTAAAGACAGACTTAACAGCAAAAGAAGAAGCATTAAGCTTAGAACCAGTAACATTATAGTGCTCACGAATCCCTCCATATGAATATTCTATAGATACAGTGTATATGCATCTTTGACCCTGGGGAGAGGACCCTAGTCAAAAGTGCACTCCTAACAGGTTGATAACAATCATCAAGGCCCATTGGAAATTCCATCAGCTTCATAAGCTGCTGATGCAAGACCAACTCAGTACTAGCGACACAAGTACAAGGAACATCACAAGAACACTTAGGCAACTTAGTTAAAGCATCAAACTCTCTCCATAGAGAATCCAGCCTATGATAGTAATCAGTAACAGAACTACCACCTTATTTTAAATTATTAATCTTTTGAAGCAAATTAAAAATCACAAACCCATCAACTTTTCATAAATGCTACTAAGTTCATTCTAGACAGATGTAGCATTATCAGAATACAAAATTCCCATATAAACATCTTGAGATACAGAGTTCATAATCTAAGTAAGCACAATAGCATTACATCTATCTCATTGAGCAGACAAAACATCACTGTTAGCATATGATTCTTTTAAACAAGACCCATCGACCAAACTAAACTTATTCCTAGCCTATAAGCCAAGTTTTATAACACTTGACCAAATTCTATGATTCTCGGTACCGATCAACTTAAATGGAATAAGAGTAGTAGTATTACCATTAGTCTGAACATGTAAAAGATGACCACCATCTAAACTATTAATCATAATAGGAATATTGCTACCACTAGCAGACATAATGACAGAATAACAAACAGATATAAAAAATAATAGATAACCAGAAGAACAACCAAGAACAAACAAGACAAATTAGACAATACAAATATCATAAATAAGACAAAATAACAAACAAGAAATCAAGAAAACTAAAGATTGAACCTCTCAGCTTAACACTTGTCAGTGGGAAGAGCAGGTATTCACACTTCTCAAGGGAAGAGGATTAAGATGTTACCCATTGAGTTTGCAGTGTTCTCACCAGAAAGATCAATCAATAAAAGAACAAAAGAAACTTACAACGATTGATTTAGACAGTGAAAATAAACACTTGTGTTTTTTATTCAAGCAAAGAAACACAAGAAGTCAAGAAACGAGCCTAAAAACAATCAAAAGAAAACACCCCCAAAATTTACAATTAGGTTTTCAGAAACCCTAGCTCACAAAATCACTGGGTATTTTAAGAATCGACCAATTCTTAACACGACCGTTAAGAATCACCAAAAAAAGCTAGTGAATCACGCCAACAACCCAGAAAACCCCAAATCTTGATCACACAAATCCTAGATCAAGATCACACGATTTAGAGAACTTGGCTCTGATACCATGTAAGAAAGATAAAAAAACAATACGAATCTGCACACAACAAAGCTTCCCAAGTACAATATAATAAAGAATATGATACAATTCAACTAGTCCTCAATTAAGTGCTAGTAATACAAACACAAGATTGTCCCGACTAAGTTGATCCAATCACCTCACTACAAAGGTCACTCAAACACCCAGATGAGCAATAAAGATCGATCAAGAACACAAGTTATCAAGAGATATAACTTGAGAATACCACAAATATACTAACAGAATGATTGTGTGTGAGATGAAAACGAGACGACTAAAACAGATAACAAAATCCTAAGAGCCAAAGGCTCAACTTATATATGTAAGCCAATTTTTATCTTCAGTCCTTATACTTCCCAAGTTAGCAAATTGAGTCCCTTTCTTCTTATCTTTCCTTTTTGACAGTTTTAGTCCTCTACATTTGGTTTGACTTCTTTTAGACCCTGAGCGTCTAACAAAAGTAAACAATATTAAGTAAATAAGTAAGACAAACACACCCCTCTCTCTTTCTTTCAAAATCATCTCAAATTAAGAAGTAAAATATGAGTGAAATTAAGAGATAATTTACTATCCTTTACTTTCATATTCTCTCCTAATTATTTTTTTGTTATCTTTTGAAAACTTTCTCTTTTACTTCAAAAATAAACTCAAGAACAGAATGATAGTTCTATCCTAATGATATCATGTTTCAAAGTTATTTACCTCGACGAGTAATCTAGTCCTATCCTATCATAATGATAGAAGACACTTTAGGCAGGGGTAAACGAATAATGTTCGACTTTCTTGTTTGGATATGGATTTAGTAAAATAAAATCGAGTTGAACTAAAATCTGAATTCACATAAATGTATAAAAAAAGTATGGAAGACCCGCGCTTCGCTGCAACGGGTCTTCTTTAGTGTAAAAGACATAGTGGAAAAAAATAAACGAACCACAAAAGATGGGAAAACACAGTTTAATGGAGAAACAAATGAATACCTTCTCTATCAATCATGTTCTCGACGGTGATTGAAAACGTTTTTTGTACTTCTAACAAACCCTTTATGGTTTATGGAGTTCCTCAAATATGATTAATTTTCAAAAAAGTCGGCAGTTAGCACACGTTCTGAGTTATTACGATACAAAATAAATGAAACAACTTAACAGGTTTTGTGCATTAACAATCAACTCCCAACGAATTTCAACCCGTTCCCTTATAGTACATATTATGAGTTGACCCAATTGGGGTATTATTCGTATAAAAAGGGTAAAACTTACTGCATCTCGCCTTAGTCAGGGAATTCTCGAACTCAAGGTCTCTGATTTTGCTCTTTTCGCTCCAACTTTAGGCGATTCGTCACCACAACCCAGCTACAACAAAAAGGAAACCAACATGTTGTATATCAAACCTGCTATAAAGTTGAGATAATGTTTTGAATCTTTTGGGTCGAGAAACCTACCTCTCTTTTCTTCCTCAACATGCACAACGAACACCACTAACTGACCGGACATTTAATTTGAAAAGACAATGAAGAAGTAAGTGTTTTGTTATCTTTAGGCTCATATAAGCGAGCTATCGGATATGGGGACATGGTCCCATGGCTGCAAACTTGGCAAACTCCCCCCCCCCCCATGCGGTGCATAATTCGAATGCTAATAAAATCTCCTTATGGACGCTCAAATAGTATCATCATGGCCAGTCAAGAGCATTGTAATCTATCAACACGTAACCGATATACGTGTATACCATAAACACCCAACACATATCTGATGTACGTGGCCAAAAACAACACACTCTGCCAAACAGACAATGTAATAATCAGGAAAGTAATATAATAATGATTATTGTTTATTATGTGAGACAAATGTATACCGTAAACATATAATATTTATAATTATAATATACTATAATAGCAGGATACATCTGCTACGGCAGTAAACCTGATACATCTCATATGGCTGCTACCGCACGGGCGCCGTGCCAAATTAGGGAGAGTCTCAGTTACGCAGACCCGGTTAAAATCCGCATACAACATAGTATAATAAAGTTTAGTGTTCATTATGTGAATAAGACAAATGCATACCATAAACAGATAATAGATACATCCCCTACGACTACTACCGCACGGGCATCATGCCAAAGTAAGGAGATTATCGGGTTCACCAACCCGATTCAAAATTCATCACAACCACATATAGTGGATACCATCAGAGCGAAAAGATTTTCACTTCAAACCAAAATTGTAGCTGTTAAATTAACAAATATCGTCTTGCCAAATAAATGTGCTTTTATATGAAGTAAACAAAATGCCAAAAACACAAACTCATATGGAGATACCAAATCGATCGTACATTCAACTTTCAAAGACAGTGGAAAAGTAAGGGCTTTGTTATGTTTAGGCTCAGATAAGTGAGCAATCGGATAAGGGGACATGGCCGCCATGGCTGCAAACTTGGCAAGCTTGCCCCGTCAGGTGGCACATAATCTGAATTCTAATGATATCCCGTTAGAAACGCTCAAATAGTATCATTGTGGCCATTCAAAAGCGTTATAATTTCCTCAACTTCTGCTTCTATACTGTAGTTGAGTAAAACAAATGAGGCTAAATCTCACTAAAAGGTATCCAGTTCAAAGGAAACGGTGAGATAATATAATCAGAAGCACCACCAAACCTCACTCACTATTGGTGAAACCATGGCATAAATTGAAGGCCCGTTGCTATCATCGCCCGCAATGAAAAGCGGAAACGAAAGTATAAATGGCATAGAAGGTGCATGAGCTAAAAATCTAGGAAACCCTCAACCATACATATCGGATATGAGGAGATGGTCGCCATGGCTGTAAACTTGGTAAGCTTGCCCTACCAGGCGGCACATAATCTGAATTCTAACCAAATCCCCTTAGGGACACTCAAATAGTATCATCACGGCCATTAAAAAGCATTATAATTTCCTCAACTGCTAGTATGATGCAGTTGGGTAAAACGAGGGTGAATCACACTAAAAGGTATCCAATTAAAAGGAACCGGTAAGACAATATAATGAGAAGCACCACCAAACTTGGTGAAACCATGGCATAAGTTAAAGGCGCGTTACCATCATCGCCCGCAAAGAATAGCGGCAAAGAAAGTATCGACACCACCAATTGTTTCTCTATCCAAAAAGAGAAAACAGTTTAAAAAAATTAGGGGAATCAATTCAACAAAAAAGACCAATCAATCAATTACTCAATGAAACGCTAAATGTGAAAACCAAATCTCATGTAAAATATGAGAATAAGGAAAAAAGGGAAGAAACTAAATACTTGAGGCTGATCCATCGCATCTCGCAAAACCCACCACAGTGAACATGCAGGATACTTAACACGATGGAATTCGAGATCTGAACCATCAAAACCAACACCATCTGTAGTATCATTGGTGCTAAAGATAATGCAGAAAACGAGCTATTTTTATTCGAGATCTGAATCTTCGAAACCAACGGCATCAATAGTAACATCGGTGTTAAACATAACCCACCAATTCGAGATCATTTTTTACAGATCTAAATCATCAAAATCAATAACCCAAGAATTCGACATCTTAGAGATCGATAAATTATAATTATGATTATTATCTGTTTATGGTATACATTTGTGTCACATAATGAACGACAACCATTTTAGAGAGAGAAAAAAAATGAGGATAGAGAAAGGTAGGTGGAAGAATTCTAATGCCAATAATCCTAAAAAAACAATACGTGAGAAAAATGTATACCATAAACATCAAACACGTATCGCATATACATGGCCAGAAACAGCATACTCCCGCCAAACAAAGAATATAATAATCGGGAAAATAATATATAATGGTTACTGTTCATTATGTGAGACAAATGTATACCATAAACAGATGATATTTATAATTTTCATATATTTATATGGAAAAAAAATTAATAAAACTATTTTCTAATATAAATATAAGATTTTTAGGCTTGAAACTTGTTTTTATGCTAAAATTTTAATTATTAAATAAAAAATAACCAAAAATATGTAATTCGGATTATTCATTTTGATTTTCGGTTATTCAATTTGATTTTCGGTTTGGTTTAATCCAATACAAATTCAGTTTTGTTTTTGGTTATACCAAGAGAAAAAATAAACCAAATTAAATAAACTAAAGGCATCCTCAATGCATCATACGATTTTGAGTATTATACATAGCCACATCATCATCAAACTTGATCACACAAAACACCCACAACCTATTGAACCTTATATAATTTAGGGTAAAAGCTATAAAATACCACCCTACTTATTGATTTGTGCCGACTTTAAACACTTACTTTTTTATCTAGTGACTTTAACAACGAACTTTCAAATTTGTTCCGACTATACCAATATAAGCATAAAATGACTATATTACCCTCATCTTCTTTAATATAATTACATGTATTGCCACACATCTGAGTTTACACAGAAGATTGAAGCCCATTAAATCTTCTTCAGTATCATCTTACATCAATCATCTTTGATGTACATCTACCGACTGCAACCAATTAAAAGTGTGGGAAAAATTATATGTTTGGTAAAACAGAACTAGAACCTTATTGTATCACTAGGGGGTTTACTTCCTATAAACGATTTTGCTTACCTATTTGTCAGTTGGGGCCCAAGTTCAGATACATTGATAACCAACCTCACTAACAACTAATACCCCCAAACTCAATTATCCAATATCAGATCCTCTTAATGAGCTCCGTATTATCTAACGTATATTCATTTTTATCAGTTTACGAAAAAACTGAAACACTGATTTTAATAAATCAGTTCCCACTATACAACACGAATCCAACCACGAACCCGATTGTTTTCTTGACACACCCTATTAACTCGATTTATGAGTCTCGATAACCACCAGCACCTCATCCCTTTTTTTCGATTCACGTCAAGCAACCACATTAATAAATCCATCTGATAAGTCATTGTCAATTTAAATTTATCAATCTAAAAGGTGTACGGCACCGTCTCTTTCCCCCTTATACACTTTTGATATACAAGATCATCTTACATCCTTAACAGCGTTCAGGTAACAAAACCGGAATTCATACACGGACTAATTTGATGCGTGTTCAAGTTTAACATAGCAGGACAAAATGGCTTTCTTAAACACTCAGTAGACGTAAAGATGTGTTTTTCAGTCAATAATATGAGTAAAAAAACAAAGGGTATGTTGGTCATTTAAGAGGGTAATATAGTCATTTTATGCTTATATTGGTATAGTCGGAACAAATTTAAAAGTTCGTTGTTAAAGTCACAAGATAAAAAAATAAGTGTTTAAAGTCGAAACAAATCAATAAGTAATATGGTATTTTATAGCTTTTACCCTATAATTTAAATGAATTTTTAAGTCAATATTTTTTTAATCTTTATAAGTTACTATGTTTTTATACATATTGTCTTTTTATATGTTTGTATGCTATTAAAATAATTCAGAATAAAGAAGGGCCCCCCACTTCTAAGGTATAATAGAAACATACCAAACTCACAATCATATTAGATGATGAGTTGGCGTTAAATACATCCATTAAACTATACCATCTCACAGCATTGTAGATGGCCTAAACAAGCAGATAACCGATCCAATAAACAACCCTACTTTTAGGCCCACTAAATAAAACAAGTATAATACCATAACAGAATTACAAAAGATAGTCAGATAAGTAGGCCCAATATAGCACACAGCATCAGCTTTTTACCAGATACAGAGTAGGCTTTAAAAATAATATGAAAAACATATATTTATATCGCTAAAAAGCTCGAAATGCCCATTTGATAACTCGAGCCAACCCTTTTATGACCTCGAGCTCGACTCTTTAAACATTTCAAGCTCGTTTTTTGGGCTCGATCTCATGGCTTTATAAAGCCTGAGTTGCGTTAGACCTTGTGTTAATCGATTTCTTTTAGGTTTTTTCTTAGTTATTGTTGTTTGATTTGTTTTGTAGCTATACCAAAGAAGACATGAGGACTAACGTTGGCGGAATTTTGCTGGTCTTTCAATCTTTTTTCTATCGTTTGTTATGTCGCAATGTTTTGTTTGTTTAGTGGCTTTATCGTTTTCAAGGCATGTAAAAATGTATCACTATTCACTAAGCTAGTTTGATTATGGCTTGAGCCTGTTTTGGTAGGGTAAATAGTACAGAAAAACGTGATATTCTGCAATTTCACGCTAACTTTAATCACACGATCTCTTTTAATAGTGGTCTCATGAGCCATCACACATAAAAAGTCTTGTAGATACTACTATAATAACATGTTGGGAAAGAAAACTAATACAGTAGTAGATGGCGACAACTTATGAGCTTGGAACAAAACGTAAGCCGGAAACATGCTGCTTACGTTGCTAGGACCACACAGTGAGAACCCGAGATAAACAACTGAGTAACTTGTGTAGGTGTGATTAGGTTTACAGTTAATAAAATACCAACTATGATTGTAGTTGGTAACACAAGGTATTTGTTAATTAGTTCTAGACTAATTTGAGAGAGTTGGCATAAGATTAAGATTATAAATTATCACACTTGTATGCTTATTTTAACGTAACATAAGAACCTGTCAAAAATGCACTTTCTACTCGCTTTCGTATATTCATTTTCTAAGTTTCTATTTGGACAGGCTGCACCTGATTCAGTAGGAGGATTACGATGGCGTTGGAATTTAACCATCTTATAATGTCATTAGTTGACTAATAATTGGTGCAGTTTTTTACCCCTTTCCAGTAAAAAAAAAGTAGCCATGTTTGTGTCAATGCATCAGCAAGAAAACGAACTTAAGTTAAATAAACGCATATACATTAGTATTTTCGTTACTTAATCGAATGTATCATGGTGACAGTAGAAATTCTTTGAAAGGAACAGTAAATCGGGTTTTTACTTCTTAGTGTACTTAGAAATATTCACACTTGTAATTATCGTACCAACTTCGTCATTTAATAAAAGACTAAATTTTAAGGATTCTTTCCTTTATATTACACCCTTAAAGTCATACGGTAATATCAGTTTCCCTTTTCGTAATGAGATTCAGTCCATCAGAAAAGCCAAAGCTAAAGCACAAGAGGGGCTTATGGTCACCAGATGAGGATCAAAAGCTTAGAGACTATATCAAGAAGCACGGTCTTGGCTGTTGGAGTTCTGCCCCCATTCATGCAGGTAAGTTAATATCAGTCCTGCACGATTAACATCCATTAATGTCCGTTGGCAATTATGTATGTGTCCTTGACTTGCAGGCTTGCAGAGGAGTGGGAAGAGTTGCAGGCTAAGATGGATCAATTATCTAAGGCCGGGATTAAAGCGAGATACATTCACCTATCACGAGGATGACATCATCCTGACTCTTCATGGCATGCTAGGCAATAAGTATGCTAACATTATATACCACTTATTTATTTTCTCATTTTCACGGTGACAACTAAATATGATACTACAGGTGGTCTCAGATATCGCAACATTTGCCTGGAAGGACGGATAACGAGATAAAGAACCACTGGCATTCATACCTGAAGAAGAAAGTCGAGAAACAAACAGATTCAAGTCTCGAATCTTCAGAAGCAGGTGGTTGTAGAAAGTTGCCCAAGATTTTATTTGCTGATTGGCTATCACACAATCAATTTCACAATTTTGGCACATCCAGCCGTTCACTAGTTTCAACTGATGCGTGTCATTACGCTTGTGGCTCTCAAACAGCAGTTATGAATACTGTACAAGAAGGATCAAGCTATAGTTTTGCTGATTCTATGGATCATCTGCAATTGAAATACGTGCATCAACATGTAGAAAGCAACATTTACGATATTATCTCTGATGAAAATACATGTCAGAACTTCACCAATATTGATGTAGCATATTATCTCCGATGATAATACATGTCAAACTTAATACCTTGTGATGACTTGTAAATAGATTGAACTGAAATCACGCGTTTTGTGCCGTGATAATAATAAAGTGCAGTATATATGCTTTGAAGTTCTGTTCCAGATTAGCTTAAATGGGCTACACACGTTATATATCAGTATTACCTTTGAAAGAACTATGCCAACAATAGTGACCGTTGATAACCCGCAAAATGAATCAACACTTAAACTTTGTCATTAGATATTTAAGAATGTGCTGAAACAAATCAGCACAAAAAAGTGTTGCAAAACCTAATATCATAAAATGAACCCATATTCTATTGAGAAAACCAATCCAGATTGATCTTAATCGGGTATGCCAATGTGTCAAAAACGCTTCTCCAAGAACTTGATAGAGATTCCCATTTTCCAGTTTGAGAATCTTGTACTCGAATATCTTCCAGTTCATTCGGTTTCTTTCCCGTCATCACCCTCATTGCTAACTTGCTGCACTTTATGTAATTGGGACGGCAAATTGAGAATAATGCATCAAAAAGTTGTATCTTCTCCCATATGTGTTCATTAAAATAACTTTCAAGCGATACTTCTTCCAAGTTTGTTACCGGAAATGAGACCCTTGTAATTTTCTGAGGTCACACTTCCTAATCAATCCATATTAAAAGGTATAGGTCCGCTTATAGCGCTGTAACTAAACGAGCGGAGGCTTGGTACATTGTTGACCTTACAACTATTTACACCCTGACAATTCAAAAGTGCGATCTTCTCAAGCAATCTACAAACAGATACTAAGTACCTCGTCACTTATATTCACTGATATTAACTCGAGTACAAGTGGAGAGACACGCTTGATAACAGAATTGCTACAAATTTGAAGGGGACAGGTCATTGACGCATTATTTACTCTTACATATATTGTATTGAGGCTTTCACTAGAGAATAACTCATTTGGCAATGTAAACGAAGCATTCAAAACACAGATTTTAAGGAAAAGCTCTTTAAGACAGCTTTTGGAAGCTACCGACGGAATCCAATTTTCAGCCACAAAAGCCGAGTCTTGGCTATGAATGTGGCATTGAAGATGTAAACTCTCGATTGGTATGTTGTCTTGATAATACCTTTGTAGAGTATGATCAATCAGCTTCTTGTGCTCCCTTTTTTGTTCTGTTTCATAGTTCTCAGGGTGATAAAGAAATCTAAGGGTAGGGATGGTAGACCAGGCATGCAGCCATATCATGACTTAGACAAGATGCACGTACGTGCGGCTTCGTCTACAGCCAACAATGATTGTATACAATGGATCAACTCCGGAAAATCTTCTGATTGTGGTATCAGGTATGTGAATGTTGTTATCAGTCCTTTTCTCCATCTCCCAACCAATCCGTTTTAGTCTTAAAATCTCTAATGCAACAATAAGCAGATTTGCAATAGCACACAACGATCACAAGAAGTTATATACCTTTGAAATCAAAAGTCTACCGAAATTAATAATGATTGTATACACATGTACATATAAATTAATGATGATTGTCTTTGTTTCCCGATAGTGAGCTTGTAGTTACACACACGTATTCAGTCTCAAGATTTAAAGCTTCCCCATAGAAGAACAAATGCAAGAACGAAGATGATTGTCACGATCGGTGTCCACTTCACAGTGATAACCTGTGAAATATATAAGCTATAAGCTGTTTCTTTGACATATTGACAATAAGTTGTACTCTTTATTTCATTTACCTCAAGAGTCTTGGATCCCCACACGGGGGAAGTACTTTTATGCGATTTCATCATCCTTTCCAGCAAGTCTGGTGATTACAAAAAGATACATAATAAATCGACAGACAGCGTATTATAGAGTTTTGGCAACTGCTAAATAAATTTACCTGCTTTTCTCCTCCTTTCAACAACTATAGACATTTGTTCAATGTGAACATCTAGTTCAGCTTGTCTATGGTTATGAAGCTTCGATAAGTTTGCCTGAGTCCTTGTATCGACATATTGTCTTCTGATATTGCAAATAATATTATCTGTACAATGAAATAGATCAATCGGTGACTTACGAGGATCAAAATTTACAACATTCAAATATCAAAGTTGTAAGGCTAGTTACCGAATTTGAGAAAGCTGTATGGTTCGGTTATCTGGCTTATAAGTTCTGGATCAATCTTTTCAAACGCCTTTTGCAAATCTTGTAGGTAGTGGAATGCAAGCTTTCTTGGATACGAAACATCGCATAGCGTGATGAAGCAAACACCATTCTTTACCATGTAGCTTCATTAATTAATTATTAATAAAAGAAATCGTATTAGAATCATTTTTTTAGCTATATAGGAGACATTCTACGAGTTCACTTCAAAAGTATTTGATTCACACTAGGTTTACCTTTGTAAATGCGAACTGCGAAGAGCGATAAGACACTATAAGAATCTTGTTTTCTAGAAACTTGTTACCCATAGATTCTCCGAATAAGAGAAAACGTGAAAGAATCCGGCTTTAAGTAATCGGCACATGTCCCAGTTGGCCTAATTGAACCCAGTCTAATATCTAAATAGTCTCTTTTGACCGGTCAACTGATCAGCATTTGCCGTGGGAATCACTTCATTTTCTTAAGTGGACGGAATTATCTTTTTGAACCTTAATAAGCGCATACATTGTTTCTAAAACTCAACTTTAATATTTTTCGGACTTATAACTGTATAGGATCGGACTACACACGTTTATAAGTATGAACAACTAGACTCAAACTACAGCATGCAGCATAAGTGTGTGCAGATGACATATCAAATAAACTAGAGGTGTACGTGTAACATACTTGAAGCAATGATGGTGGAGCACGATGACGGTATTAGAAGTTGGCAAAGCATCGATGGAGATCTCACGAAGCAAGAACTCTGCATGTTGCTTGTAGACCGTGTTGTCGTCGTGTTCATCGTATACCCGTCCTTGTGACATTGGTAATCCATCGTTCACCCTTCCAACTATTGTAAGCTTGACCATGTTGTCTTCTAATATAGTTGTGTGTGATATCGTATTTGGTTTGGTAAGAAAATTGACTATGTTCCGCTTTCGAAAGTTGAATATAAAGTATGTGTTTGAAATGTGAAACCAAAAAGTTTGGATTTATAAGGAAAATGAAGGAAAAGAAATGAGATGGAAAGAGGAGTGGGTGATTTATTCCTTTTGTCTTTTTGTGGTACCAAAAAGAAAAACTCCATACACGTTCATACACGTTTTCAACAAAACTTAACCCCCAAGTATTATCCAAAACGATACAAGGCTTACCATATCCATTTTAATCCATTTTAATCAATGGATGAAATTAAAAATAAAAAAAAAATTTATTTTTTTTTAAACATTAATATTTCTTAAAATATTAATTTTTATGAAAAAAAATATAAACAATTAAATTTTTTTTTAATAGATATGCTATAAGATACAATTTAAAAAAAAAAATCGTTTTCTCACGTTTTCGAAAATTATCAACACCAGTATCATATATGATAGTATAACTTATCATATATGATATAAACCAATATCTGTATGATTTAACAATAATTTAAAATTTAACACCGGTATCATATATGATGAAACACTATTATCATATATGATATTTCACGTAAATTTTAACAACGAAAAAAAATGAAATCTTTTTTTTTCAAAAGTATATCATAGTGCATATTGGTAGAAAGAATAATACCCCACAAATATATATTTTTATTAAATAAACATACACACAAACACACAAAATAAATAAAAACAAGTAGATAGTGTATAAGACCGATTTTGACAATCTCTTCGACAACCGAATCGTCACATCGGCAGCGATCGAGTAGAACACAGGTCGATCAAATCGGTCGAGATCGTTGATGCCACGAGCCTAACATATAGTTAAAGCAAATTGGACTAGTTCATTAGGGCTATTCTTCTTTGGATGGGATCCAACAAAAAGTGAGATGAGAATAAAAAGTTTAAAAAGTGATGAGAGTATGACGAGTCTTTTTTTTTTTTAATCTCTCGTATATTTTTTAGTCCTTTCTTTTACTTATTTGGCTACTTCTTCTATATTTTTCTTTTCTCGTATTATTTTTTTCTACATTTGATACATTATTTTTTATTAATTTAAAATTTAAGATACACTTCTATCATAAAAGACTATTAAATTTTAATTTTTTATTCACGAATAATGTTTTTTATTAATAAACAACTATTTTTATTTATAAGCAACGACTTCTACCGATACACTTATTTTTATTGATGAACATCGGTTTTTATTGATGACCAACTCTTTTTATTGGCGAACAATATTTTTATTGATAAAAACGTATTACTGACGAACAATTTTTTTATTGATGAATGACTTCTTTTATTGATGAGCAATTCTTATAATTGATGAAAATTTGCTATTGATGAATCACTCTTTTCAATTGATGAACGTCGATTTTTATTGATAAACAACTTTCGCATTGATGATTGTTTTTGTTATTTCACTACTAAAGTCCTAACTTGTGAACATTTGTTAATGAACATGTGATTTTTTATATTTTTTAAAACTGATGAACAACGTGATTTTTTTTCAAAAAGTGATGAGCACTATCAGACTCAACTGATGTACATTCGTTATATCACTGATGAACATTGTTTAGGGGCATTTACATATATATCTTTTCAAAAGTTTAATATTACATCAATGTCTTTCAAATTTTCGTAATTACGTCAATATCCTTCTTAAATTTTTTAATTACATCAATATCCTTTGCAAACATTTGTAATTATATCAATATATTTCTCAAAATATTTAAATTGACATGGTCTATTATTGCTATTATTATTCGAGGCCAAAAAAATAAATATTAACAAATTAATATATATATATATATATATATATATATATATATATATATATATATATATATATATGGGTGAGGTTATTTTCAGAACCAAATAAATATACAGAACTGCGAGAACCACCTTTTTACTCTTAAAATGCACATGTATATTCATCGGGTTAGTTCATTAGATAGAAATATATAAATTTTCATTGTCGTAGGTCACTAGGAACATGTATCCCAGGACCATGCACATGTATTTGTTTTGTATGTATTATAACTATATTTTTGTTGGATAATATGAAAACACATGTGCACTCTTCATATCGATCATCACACTCGGATCTATAACCAATAAAAGAATTATTAAATGTTAATTTAAACATAATAATGAAAATACATATGCATTTTTAAGAGTATAAAGATGGTTCTCGCAGTTTTGTACATTTATTTGGTTCTGAAAATAACCTTACACACATATATATATATATATATATATATATATATATATATATATATATATATATATATATATATATATATATATATATATATATATATATATATAGTTGGGGTAAAATAAAACAATTTTTAAAATAAAATAAATGAGGTGGAACCACATGCTGCCATGTGTCCCCCCTTTTTCTAAAAAAATGGTGTACTTTTGTAATTTTAGAAACTTCATGGGGCATATTTGTAATTTTTATTTTTCACACACATTCCATAACCCACAACGTGTTTTCATACAATGCTCTCCAATCATCTCTTTAATCGTCGTGCCCCTTGAATAACCACCATCTTCCTCATCTTTCCTAGCCACTATCTGCCCCACCGTTAACTACCACTTCTTTATCGTCATCCCCACCACCAATAACAATTGTTGTCCTCAATAGCTATTTTCGAGATGTTGATTGATTCACCATACACTTCTAACTGTAGCTTATCAAGAGACAATACAAGTAAGTTCTTGATTCAAAAACATGATGTTTGATTTATGTGGTTTTCTTGATTTAAGTATGTTATATTTAGAGTTTGATTTCAATTACATCATTTATTCTTATAGATCTGGTATAAAGTAAAAAAATATAGATACAAAACGTGGTTGAAATAGTTGCATACAAGGTGTTTGATAAAATGTCTCAACTACAGAAAAGTTATTATACACATATGGACTTACAGTTATCCTGAAGAGTAATTTTCTTTTACTGAATTACACTTGATATTCTAGTGAATTACAATTTTCTTGATCATATTCTACCGAATTATAGTTTACGTTTTACTTCATTATACTTTAAGTTTTACTGGATTATACTGTAATTTTTACTGAATTAAGTTTAGCTTAAGTTTAGGTTTAGGTGAAGTTTGAAATGTGATTCTCTGAATATGCTTGTGATTTTGTAGAAGTTGAACTAGGATGTATCCTCATGATTTAGTTTGTGATTAATAAGTTCTACCTCATTATAACTTTTACTACATTTTTGTTAATTTTTAGTGCATTATTACTACTTTTACTAATGTTGTAGAATATACGGTAATGTTGTAGAATATATAGTAATGCAGTTGGGTATAAAATAATGCAGTATGATATACACTAATGTTGTAGAATATACGGTAATGCATTAAAATAATGCAATAAAACACTAATGTTGTAGAATATAGGGTAATGCAATAAAACATAACTGTTGTAAAACACTAATATTGTAGAATATACGGTAATGTTATAAAATATACGGTAATGTTGTAGAATATACGGTAATGTTGTAGAATATACGGTACTGTTGTAAAACACTAATGTTGTAAAACACTAATGTTGTAGAATATACGGTAATGCAATAAAACATAACTGTTGTAAAACACTAATGTTGTAGAATATACGGTAATGTTGTAGAATGTACGGTAATGTTGTAGAATATACGGTACTGTTGTAAAACACTAATGTTGTAAAACACTAATGTTGTAGAATATACGGTAATGTTGTAGAATATATAGTAATGCAGTTGGGTATAAAATAATGCAGTATGATATACACTAATGTTGTAGAATATACGGTAATGCAATAAAATAATGCAATAAAACACTAATGTTGTAGAATATACGGTAATGCAATAAAACATAACTGTTGTAAAACACTAATGTTGTAGAATATACGATAATGTTGTAGAATATACGGTAATGTTCTAGAATATACGGCACTGTTGTAAAACACTAATGTTGTAAAACACTAATGTTGTAGAATATACGGTAATGTTGTAGAATATATAGTAATGCAGTTGGGTATAAAATAATGCAGTATGATATACACTAATGTTGTAGAATATACGGTAATGCAATAAAATAATGCAATAAAACACTAATGTTGTAGAATATACGGTAATGCAATAAAACATAACTGTTGTAAAACACTAATGTTGTAGAATATACGGTAATGTTGTAGAATATACGGTAATGTTGTAGAATATACGGTACTGCAATAAAATAATGCAGTATGATATACACTAATGTTGTAGAATATACGGTAATGCAATAAAACACTAATGTTGTAGAATATACGGTAATGCAATAAAACATACCTGTTATAAAACACTAATGTTGTAGAATATACGGTAATGTTGTAGAATATACGGTAATGGTTTAGAATATACGGTACTGTTGTAAAACACTAATGTTGTAAAACACTAATGTTGTAGAATATACGGTAATGTTGTAGAATATATAGTAATGCAGTTGGGTATAAAATAATGCAGTATGATATACACTAATGTTGTAGAATATACGGTAATGCAATAAAACATAAGTGCAATTCAGTAGAAAATGTTTGTAATATACTTATAATTTTTTACCGCATTATAATGTTTTAGTTTGTAATTCACATTAATGATTCTATAGATTCACTAATGTACATAACATTTATGTTATTTCTTATTGATTAAGTGAAGTTAATCGAATTTTGTTATTGTATGAAGTATTGAAATGAATTTAGATGGTTGTTACAGTATTTGGTAATATCGTGATGATGTTTGGCACGTATTAGGTTTAGATATAAATACTGTGATTTTCAGAGTTAAATGGTTGTTACTGGTCTTAAAGTTAAGTAGCTTTTCATTATGATGGAGTAGGTATAAAAGTGTGATGCAGTAAGATTGTCTATTGTATTGTGATGGAGTAGAATATACATTTTGATGTAGTAAAGTTTACATTGTAATGCAGGAAAATAAAACAATGATGCAGTAAAGTAATAAAACGAGGAAGTCTAGTGGCTGTGTAGAAAAAGAGTCATAATTTAAAAGCATGCCCATTGAAGTGGTCACCATCAAAGAACAGCAAGCAACAAGAAGAGTCGACAAGAGCGACAAGATCTGGACACAGAATATGTACCCGTAAAGCTTACAAGCAATGTTTCATTATTCGTTTTATATTCAAAATAAGTAGTGTATAGATATCAAATTATTACTTGCAAGCCATGTTTTCGGTTCTAAGATGTATAGTATTTGTTACCAAACATGAATACAAAAGTATCCTATTGTATTTTAAATATACTCGGTATCATTTTGTTTTACGAATAATAATTAATATTGTATATTATCTTATTTGTTTGGTGTATTATAACGCATTAAAATATACAATATATTTTGATACAATAGCGTTCACATTATGATGCAGTAACATAGTCATTGTGATGTGGTAAAATAATACAATGATGTACTAAAGTATTATTTTGATGGAGTAAAGTTATATTGTAATTCAGTAGTATGGTAACAATCTGACGAAGTAAAACAATATTGTGATGCATTAGCTGTAGTCGCCAGATGCAATATTATTTTCATTGCAACATACTTGATAACTTAATGCATCTATGTTCATTCACATATCAACAATAATCAAAAGTAGTAAATATTATACAAAATTTGTCATCATTAAAACTTCAATACATCGTATTTACGTTCCGTATTTCAAAGTATTACATCTAATATAATTTAAGTGTTGTCTATAAATGATCCACCATCCACGAGTATCTTCCAAGAATATTTGTTACACGTTCAATGCATCTGTGCACCATTCGCCCTTCAATTCGAGTGTATCAATTGGTATTTGAGGATGCAATCTACTGCTTGTAGCTTGGTAAATGCATATGCCTTTGTCGCTTGTGTTTTTTTACATGTTCTTTTCACCTATGTAATAACAGTTCAAGCATTTTCATGAAAATAGCAAAATATATTATGTGATGCAATAGAATTTAAACTAGCATGTAGTAGAGTATAAGTATAATGATGTAGAAATAAAGTTATAATGTAGTAAAAAACTACAAATACATTACAAATATTTTCTACTTCATTACAATTATATTCTACTACATCATTGTTATTTATATCATAATTTAACACAGTTATTTTGTTAGTGCACTATATTCATTTACTAGTATAAAATAGCAGCACCAAATAACTTTAATGTAATAGAACATAAAATAACACTAATGTAGTAGAAATAAAGTTGCGATGTAGTAAATCATGCATATGAACAACACGAGTAACCTACTGCATTAAATGCATTAGAATTTAAACCTTAATGTAGTAGAAATAAAGTTTTAATGCATTTAATCATGCATACGAAGAATGTACGTAACCTATTTCATTACAATGCATTAAAATTAAACTGTAATGTAGTAGAAATAAAGCTGCAATGTATTAATCATGCATATGAACAACAGAGTAACCTACTGCATTAAATGCATTATAATTTAAACCTTAATGTAGTAGAAATAAACTTTTAATGCATTAAATCATGCATATGAAGAATGTACGTAACCTACTTCATTACAATGCATTAAAATTAAACTATAATGTAGTAGAAATAAAGTTGCGATGTAGTAAATCATGCATATGAACAACACGAGTAACCTACTGCATTAAGTGCATTAGAATTTAAACCTTAATGTAGTAGAAATAAACTTTTAATGCATTAAATCATGCATATGAAGAATGTACGTAACCTACTTCATTACAATGCATTAAAATTAAACTGTAATGTAGTTGAAATAAAAATGCAAGTATCGTAATATATTACAGTGCATTAAAATTAAACAGTAATGTAGTAGAAAGAACAATGCAAGTGACCTACTGCATTACAGTGCATTAAAATTTAACTGTAATGCAGTAGAATAAAATTTGCTTATTATTATTAAAATTTTACCAAATCACATGCATAATATTAGTTTTACTCCATCATAATATTAATTCTACTCAATCATAGTGTTAATCCTACTCCATCATAGTTATAATTTTACCAAATCACTTATATATTACATACAAATACTTAATTTCGACAAAACCTCAAAATACAACTTTATCCTACTCAAGCATATTCACATTAAAAATAATTCTACTCCATTACAGTTCTAATTTACCAAATCGCATGCATAGTATTAGTTTTACTCCATCATAATATTAGTTCTACTCAATCATAGTGTTTCCTACCCCATCATAGTTATGATTTTACCAGATCACTTCTATATCAAAGATAACTTTATAATTCTCATTGAGACATTATATCAAACACATTTTATACATCAATCATAAACACACACTTACACAAAACCTTATATATGTTTGATATCCTATCGCATTCTAGAGCATCATAGATCATTTTTAACACATTCTAACACAAATCATTCAAAAATTAATCAAAAAATTAAAAAAAAAATTACCAGAGGATGCGTTGTTTAATTTGTTTGATTCGAGAGGATTCAGTAGGTTTGATTTGGTGGATTTGGTGGATTTGGTGGATTCGAGAGGATTCAGAGTGTACTGTGTGTTTTTTGATCGTTTTTTAGTATGTGAAGTGTGTGTTTTTTGATCAGGCTAATTTGGGACGTTTTAATTTTTATTATTTTCTACAATTACCCTTAAAGTTTGAGAGTTTACAAAAAAGACACCATTTGTTTTATCAAATTAGGTGATTTTAATCCAAGGGGTGAGATTTCACCTCATTTATTTTATTATAAGATATGTTTTAGAATAACTCCACTCTCTCTCTCTCTCTCTCTCTATATATATATATATATATATATATATATATATATATATATATATATATATATATATATATATATATATATATATATATATATATATATATATATATATATATATATATATATAGAGAGAGAGAGAGAGAGAGAGAGAGAGAGGAGCGTTATTGTAGGAACCGTCTTAAAATAAAAACAATAAGAACCATTTTGGATCGTTAGATCAATTATTATAGACAAGATCAAATTTTTATAATTAATTAATTAGCAATGGCATTTATGTAATAAAGTTTTTATAGTAATGGCAATTTGCACAGTAAATTGTTCATTTAACCGTTAACTAAATTTTTTAATGTCCTGTATTCATCATGTCTAATAAATAGTAATTTATTATTAACCATTTTTTTTTAACTTTGAGCAATGCACATATTTTTTGGCCGACTATACACGTGCATGGACACATTTAATCTTTCTCCACACTTGTAGTATCACATGAAACGAATTTTTATTGCAAATTTTAATAACTCGTTAAGTCAAAGTATTTCAACTTTTTCAAATTTTTAAAATGTCTTAACGTGTAAGTACATCGAAAGACTTAATTTATCAATAGAATATGTCATCTATATCTCGCTATATCAGAAAATAATAATGTGTCACTAATTATCACTAAAATGTGTCATTTTTATATCATTGCATCTAAAAAATAGCATGCCACTATTTATCAATAAAAAATTATTTATTTTTATGTGTCACTACATCGAAAAAATAGTGTGTCACTATTTATCACAGAAATGTTTCATTTTTATGTGTCACAACATCTAAAAATGATAATGTGCCACTATTTATCACTAAAAATGTGTTATTTTTATCTATCTTTACATCTAAAATTAATGAGTCACTATTTATTACTAAAAGAGTGTCATATCTAAAAATAATAACGTGCCACTATTTATCTGTGTATCATTTTTATTTGTCATTACATATAAAAAATTACATGTCACTATTTATCACTAAAAGTTTGTTTATTTTAATGTGTCATTACATCTAAAAAAATAATGTGCCACTATTTATCATTAAAAATGTATCATTTTTACGTGCCACTATTTATCAATGTATCATTTTTATGTGTTACTACATCTAAAAAATAATGTGTCACTATATATATGTCATATATATATATATATATATATATATATATATATATATATATATATATATATATATATATATATATATATATATATATATATATATATATATATATATATATATATATATATATATATATATATATATATATATATATATATATATATATATATATATATATATATATATATATATATATATATATATATATATATATATATATATATATAGAGTTAGGTTAACGTGGTGTACCTCTTTAAAATTGTTAAAATGAAAAGTATTATGAACCATTGGATTTAATTAGTTAGTATTAAATGCAATTAATAATAGATGAATTGTATTAATGTAACTAATATATGGTCAAATAACAATTAATAAATAAACCTAGAATTAATTTTCATTTAACCAATATTATTTAATGTTTTAAACAATATTTAATTTTCATTCAACCAAACTTATAGATAATAACGGTTTTCTTGATACATCTTCATATTTTTTTCTTTTTTTATGCATTTGTATTCTTTATAATAGGTAAACTTGATACATAAAAAAGTTTTGATACATTATGTCTAAATAATATTCTTTACAAGTAAACAACTACATATCCAATATTTTACAACATAATAAGATGATACATCAACAAGAAAATAGAGGTACATATCTATCAACTCATGTAAAAAATAGATACAATTCATGTCACATCCAAAATTACAAATATGATGGTACATATTTAACATTTAACTCGTACATAACCTAAACAAATAAAAAACCGTTATGTACCAATTGATGTCCGTAACTATAACTTAATATAATCTACACAAAATAACTTGTCTTGAATAGTATAAATTAATAGGTGATACAACATAAGAAAAAACTAAAACTCCGAAATAGTTACTAGTACATATTAGTAAAATATAGTTACTTTTGAAAAAAAAACATAGTAGTGTTTTTTCCAATTAATAGCAAGTGTTTCAATTAAAATACAATTAATAAGTGTAATAAATATGGTTAAATTTAATCAATGAAGCCATTTTTTTATAAATTTCCTAACAAACATAAAAATGCAATTAATTAAAATTTTAATGTTCTTTTAATGAGAATGATGTCATCTTAATTAAACTAGTAAATTTAAAAGTCCAAATTGCTTTTTATTTTAACAATTATAAGACACTACACTACTTTAACTAAAATCTCTCTCTCTCTATATATATATATATATATATATATATATATATATATATATATATATATATATATATATATATATATATATATATATATATATATATATATATATATATATATATATATATATATATATATATATATATATATATATATATATATATATACCATTTATTTAATGTGTCACTATATACATCAAGACTACATTCTCATCACTAATACATATAGTGATATGAAATGATCCTCGATCCGAAAATTGACGACTGCTATTGACGGGAGCAGTTTCGAATAACTTAAACAACATGCAAAAACTATTACATGATGATGATATATACATAACAATCGATCAAATAGTTTAGAACGTTTGAATGATAGATAAATATAAAGGTTCAAAAATATTTGTATTACTTTAGATTTTTATAAGTTAGAAACTCTAAATTATTACACTAGTGCATTGTACATAGGATGTAAACAACTCGTGAGTTACTCGAGATCGACTCGTGAATTACTCGAAATTGACTTGATCTAAACGAGTCGAGCTCGAGTTCAAGCTACTTGAGTATATATTCGAGTCGAGCTCGAGCTCCAATATACTCGGCTCGAGAAGCTCGTGAGCTTTAATTAAATTATTTTTAACTTTTTATATACATAAATCGAGTCGAGTCGAGTTTGACATGTCGAATATTTATCGAGTTCGAACATGACATTTGATAATAATCGAGCTCGAGTCGAGTTTCGAGCTCGAGCTTTATACGCCGAGCCGAGCTCGAGCAAGAAATATAAAGCTTGGTCGAGCTCGAGTTTTTCTATTCGAGTCAAGTTCGAGCTTGACAGTACTCGACTCGACTCGCCTCGTTTACACCCCTATTTGCACAGTAACTCCTTTTTAGCAAAAAAAAAAGATATCACAGCATGCCAATTCGTATATTATTGTGCATTAAAAAGGATTAAGTATAAAAAAACTATTAATATTTCATCATCTTCAACCACTCAACTTTTTTTTTCTTCCTTAACATACAAGACCCATTTTCATATTACAACATGTCTTGATATAAAATCAAAAGATGAGGTAAAATTTTCAGATATGTTACAGCCGAATGAAAAAAAAGAAACGGTTTAAGTTTTTATTGGATATAATGAGGCTCAAGTTTGCTTGTCAAATACCGAATATATCCTTATATGTTCATTTTTTATTTAATTTTATTTCATTATTAATTAAAATACAAATGTCACGTGTTAGTTTATAATTGGTTCTTACTGTTTTTATTTTAAGAGTGGTGTTTACATGAACATAAATCTATATATATATATATATATATATATATATATATATATATATATATATATATATATATATATATATATATATATATATATATATATATATACATATATATGAGTAATATGTTTTTTCTCATATTTATATATAAATCTTTGTAAGTATATTATCATGTTTTTCATCACTCGATGCTAAAAAATATGTATGAATATGATAAATATAAAAGATACATAAGAGACGAAAAATAGTTTCAAAATTTAAAATTAATATAAATATGATTTGATTAATCTCTGAATATATATGTATGAATTTCTATAAGCTTGAGAAGAATATTTATGTAATTACAAAAGTTTGAAAATGAGATTGATGTAACTATAAAAATGAGAAGGATATACATGTAAATGCAAATGATATTTATGTAAATATTTAATTTCAAGAAGGATAAAAGGTACAAAATACCATCTTAGTTATTGATTTATGCTGACTTTAAACACTTACTATTTTATCTCGTGACTTTACCATTGTACTTTCAAATTTGTTTCGACTATACCAAAATTAGCCTGAAATGACTATAGTACCCTTGTAAATTGTCACAAACGTGAATTTTTGAATCTATTTAATTTACGTAAAACGTGATAGTCGGGTTAGACTTGTATGTCTATTGAATGTCCCGATTGATTACGTGTATTTTGTGTACGAATTTGAATTTTTATGAATGACAATCACAAAAGTTATTATGTAAATGACTTATTATTCGTTTGCGTTACATGATAGGAATTTCTATATTGGTAGTCGACACTTATTTAGAACCAAGTAATTTAAGAGAGTCGCAACGCGAATTAAATATTTCACCCAAATTTATTTACAGCACACTTAGAAATTCCTCGTCTTATTTTTAAACCGAAGTTATTAAATCTCTACCACAAAAATCTTACTCAAACTCAGGATATTTAAATTTTCTTTACACAACATGAACAATTGCAAAACCCCCAAAATAAAAAGTAAGACAAATGTTATGTCCTTGTCCATTAAAAACCGGTCCCCTCGCATGTGGTTGCAATACCCACGTTTTCTTTCTCCATCATACACATTTTTACCAAAAACTATAAAACACTCTTGTACCTCACTCCACCATTTATGATGTGTACTTCTTTCCCCCTTTCTCTTCTTCAAATCGTGGGACCATCACATCCTTTTCAATTACCAAGTTTAAATAAGTCAGACAAGGACACCAAGTCCTTTGCTTTTGCTGCCAAGAAACGAGCTCCAACACTTTGCTCTTCCCCAACATTTTACAACTTCCCATGCTTAGTTCCTTTGTCAAATCCTAGTTACAAGCTAACTAGAATCCTTAGCTAAGACCTAACTAAACAAACTCTAACCGTAAACTCACTTGGAGCCCTATAAATACCAAGACACTCTCCACTAAAACTCACACACACAAAGTAATCTCTCTCAAAGAAAACACAAGCATCTTGATACTAGGTCACGGCAGAAGTTAAACAAAGGCTTGGCTTGGGTTGATTTTAAGCAAGCAAGACTTTTGATAGTTGATCTCTAAGTTCGTGTTCGCCATCTTCTTCAAAATATCTTAGGACCATTTGTAAGTAAACATGACCTTAATTTGTTCATCTTGTTTTGGTTGATAATCATACTTGCTAAAAACGTTTTGAAAATCTAATACTATACTAAACGAGTAAACCAAGTCACGGGATGAGGATGTGTTTAGTATGTGCTAATGACCTAAATCAAGTCATGGAAAAACCAAAAACTATACCCTATCGGACTTTCGCGCGAGCGTATGAGGCGACAAAAAGAAACCAAGCTATACCTGCTTGTGTGCTTGCAAACCCCTCTAAGGAACTAAGTTATGATTTTATGTGTGTGCGATAAGCATAAACTAGCACATGAAAACCTGAACAAAAGCCTATCGTGTGACATGCTAGGCGTAAGATTCTTTATGTGATTGTAATAGCTAGCTCTTATCCTATCCATATAACAAAAACTAAGATGAAATGTATGTATACTTGTGTGTGTTTCCTGTATGAGTGTATGGTTGCATACTTGCATGTAAGCATAACCAGGAAGTAGATGTATGAATAATGCGATATGCTCCTATACCTTCAACCATGCCTGAAACTTCTAGAAAAAGAAACCGTTCTTCATCACCACCACCTAATGATGCTCATTCCCCAGGAGACGAGCCTACTTCAGAAGCACTCGGATTCGATACAGAACATCTGATAGGCCGTCTGGAGGATGTAGAGGGTGATGTGGATTACCTTATCGATCAAGATGAGGACAAGGACTTAGTGATAGCCGAGTTACGAGAGTCTCTTGAGGCTGCTGAGTCTGAGATTGCAATTCTACAAATGAGGAACGATGATGCCGAGGCTAGGCAAGCTGCGGATCATGCTCAGATTTAAGAAATCCTACACCACCTAGGTCTTTATGATTTTCTCTCCTTTCTAATAAAAGTATGATATTTTGTAATAAATGAATGACGTGTTGTCAAGACTAAAAGAAGCCATTCATTAGTTGAATGAAATTTTGTACTCTAAACTTCAAAACTATGTATGGAACGTAGTTCAAGAATGAAATGTACGAATTTTTATGATATGATCCCTTGATAATTGTATTATAATAATTGTGGGAAAAGCTTTGTCAAATTCGAACAATCGTAAGAATCGATAACAATGAAAGAACTAACAAAATATACATCGTTTGTGCGATAATGTTACACAGAAAAATTGAAATGACAGAACAAGGTTGCAAGTATCTCAAAGAGGTCATCACTCGTAAATACCAAAATGCCATTAGGGTCGTTGATGCGTTTGAAGCTAGTATCCGCACGGTTGACCGAACCATGGATCCTAGTGTTTACGAAAAGGCTAAGGAAACAAGTGCTACTCCGGTTAACACTTTTGGACCTCGAAAGACCCTTTCAAAAACTAAGGTAAGTCATATCGTTAGTGGAAGAAAAAGGCCTTATGAGAGGAGATGCTATGTGTTGAAGAACCCCACAAGGTTTAACACCATGAAGCAAGGTGCCGAAAGGTTTAACCCTCACCCTATGACTAAACATAAGAATCACTCGTGGAAAGCGCCACGTGTTCACTTACCACCCTCTACTTGTTGTGCAAGGACAAATTTCCGGGAGGATGTTCCTAAAACAACTCCCATCTTGAACAAGAAGTATCTCGGCAACCTTCCATATTGCCGCAAGTGTGACTACCACCACAAAGGTAGTTGCGCGAACCATTGCATGCTTTGCGATGAATTTGGGCACTTAGAGGGTGATTGTCGAGTGGTAAAGTCCTATGAGAAGAATATGAAGGAACGCTACATGGAGGAATGCCGTTTAAGACAAGAAATACTTGAAATTGCCCAAGAAAGACGCTCGGGTGCAAAGTGCGTCCAATACCCCACCAACGTTTTACAACGTTTGTCTTTCAAGAAAGATGCACCGACAATCTTCAAATATCAACCCAAGGGTTTCTACCCTCGTCATGGATAAAGCGTAGACATTTATTTATTATGAACTATTTTACTTTTATGCAAATCAAGTGACTCGACGTCCGTCGATGTTACCGCCAAGAAACTTAATTATGTAACCGTACTCCAAGTCTTCAAATAAATTGTGTTGTTTTTAAAAGACTCTTTTGTTTAACCAACGAGAAAATGTTATTTTATTTTATTTATTTATTTTTCATGTGTCGGAGAAAAATTCATCCACCAAAAAAAAAAATTTTTTTACTTAAGAAAGAGTTTTCTTCTACAATATTTTCTTTACCTATCGAAGAGAAATAAATAAAGTATTTTTTTTTCTCGCTAAAAGATTTTTGTAAAATATTTTTAGAAAATATCATAATTTTTTTTTATAAGAAATCACCACCGGAAACAGTTATTAGTGGGAATAATAACAATCGTGATAATGTAAGTTGAAAGATTAGTAAAGGTATTATTAAATTAATGTCACAACTAATAACGAAATATGTTTGGTAAGAACTACCATGTAAAGATTTGGAACTTGGTTTGATGACCAACTCAATATGGAGAACAAAAACTATAGATAAACTTGACGAGAACTAGTATGAATAATTATGGGAATTATTTCATCGATTGTGAAAAGTGAACATTGGTAACAAATGAAATACACTATGGACTAACTTGTTGGATTGGAAGTGAATAACGGTAACAAACGAAATGCACCATGGACAACCAATATATAATTACAACCTCAAAGTGTCAGATTATGATGAAAAGGAGGATGCAACCGTTGACCCCGAGACGTACGTAGCCTGATCAACTACGTATGATCGTGGTCGAACGCGAGTATGCTCATAGTAGTCATCTTAAAAATGAAATATATTATTACTAATAGAATATATTGAGGTTACCCTATTTCGTCAAAGGAAAAATTATTATGTGCTATGAACGTCAAATATTTTTATACCGTCTTAAGTAAAAGCGGCGAGTACGCTATACGTGTAAACCTAGTATAATTATTTTCTTCGCCACTATTACATACAAGAGCGTATATGACACACAAATATTAAGAGCGCCACTTGTTTTAACGACAATTAAACTCAAATAGATTAGAGTTGGAAAATCAAGAACAAATTTTAAATAATAATGAGATGAACGAAACATCATTTGAGTAAGACCCAAATTTAACGGATAATGATCAAACACCGTAACTTAACCCATGTTTAAAAAAAAAAAAACAATGGCGTCGAGATAAGCGTGCCTTTGTATATAATTAGAATATCAAAACAACTCGGACAAAGATCTATTTTACCTAACGATGTTTGAGCATCACACCGTACACATAAGCTTAAGAAATATTATATATTTTTCCTCATAAAAGGAGTCCGAACGAACTATCATTTAAATATATTATAAATTGTGCACGTGTTTTTCCTCTCCATGAAAAAGGAGATAAACGAGGAAGAACGCAAACTAAATTGATTAATTAACGAAATTATCAACTATGGATTGTCACATAAAAGGAATGAACGTCTTGACCACCGTGTGATAGGACGATCAATTGTCTTAGAGTTTTTTTTTTGGGGAAACCGATTCAAGAAAACCTTGACGCATACGGTTAATGTGAACGTGATTAATCAAACTATGAAGAACGATTTTCAAATGTGTGATATATAGTCGTCTAGGAGAAAAATGACAGTACACGACACTTTAAAGTGAAAGTAATACGCAAGACGACACGAACGTTAATAACGAGGAAACTCACTAAACAAAATCAATGTCGTCAAGAAAAATTTGAAATACAAGAAAAGACTTAGGGAAACGCTATAGAACCATGTACAAGTCGGGAGAAATCTTGTTCGTTTTAAATTCTAACAAGATTATAGTAATTTTAATCTTAGCAACAAACTAAAGAAAAACGAACGCATTGAACACCATGAAAGGAAGAGAAAATTTTGATTGTCCTCTTGTTTTGATAACGATATCGACGTGCTAGTTTTGAGGACAAAACTCAATTTAAGGGATTACGGATGTCACAAACGTGAATTTTTGAATCTATTTAATTTACGTAAAACGCGATAGTCGGGTTAGACTTGTATGTCTATTGAATGTCCCGATTGATTTAGTGTATTTTGTGTACGAATTTGAATTTTTATGAATGACAATCACAAAAGTTATTATGTAAATGACTTATTATTCGTTTGCGTTACATGATAGGAATTTCTATATTGGTAGTCGACACTTATTTAGAACCAAGTAATTTAAGAGAGTCGCAACGCGAATTAAATATTTCACCCAAATTTATTTACAGCACACTTAGAAATTCCTCGTCTTATTTTTAAACCGAAGTTATTAAATCTCTACCACAAAAATCTTACTCAAACTCAGGATATTTAAATTTTCTTTACACAACATGAACAATTGCAAAACCCCCAAAATAAAAAGTAAGACAAATGTTATGTCCTTGTCCATTAAAAACCGGTCCCCTCGCATGTGGTTGCAATACCCACGTTTTCTTTCTCCATCATACACATTTTTACCAAAAACTATAAAACACTCTTGTACCTCACTCCACCATTTATGATGTGTACTTCTTGCCCCCTTTCTCTTCTTCAAATCGTGGGACCATCACATCCTTTTCAATTACCAAGTTTAAATAAGTCAGACAAGGACAACAAGTCCTTTGCTTTTGCTGCCAAGAAACGAGCTCCAACACTTTGCTCTTCCCCAACATTTTACAACTTCCCATGCTTAGTTCCTTTGTCAAATCCTAGTTACAAGCTAACTAGAATCCTTAGCTAAGACCTAACTAAACAAACTCTAACCCTAAACTCACTTGGAGCCCTATAAATACCAAGACACTCTCCACTAAAACTCACACACACAAAGTAATCTCTCTCAAAGAAAACACAAGCATCTTGATACTAGGTCACGGCAGAAGTTAAACAAAGGCTTGGCTTGGGTTGATTTTAAGCAAGCAAGACTTTTGATAGTTGATCTCTAAGTTCGTGTTCGCCATCTTCTTCAAAATATCTTAGGACCATTTGTAAGTAAACATGACCTTAATTTGTTCATCTTTTTTTGGTTGATAATCATACTTGCTAAAAACGTTTTGAAAATCTAATACTATACTAAACGAGTAAACCAAGTCACGGGATGAGGATGTGTTTAGTATGTGCTAATGACCGAAATCAAGTCATGGACAAACCAAAAACTATACCCTATAGGACTTTCGCGCGAGCGTATGAGGCGACAAAAAGAAACCAAGCTATACCTGCTTGTGTGCTTGCAAACCCCTCTAAGGAACTAAGTTATGATTTTATGTGTGTGCGATAAGCATAAACTAGCACATGAAAACCTGAACAAAAGCCTATCGTGTGACATGCTAGGCGTAAGATTCTTTATGTGATTGTAATAGCTAGCTCTTATCCTATCCATATAACAAAAACTAAGATGAAATGTATGTATACTTGTGTGTGTTTCCTGTATGAGTGTATGGTTGCATACTTGCATGTAAGCATAACCAGGAAGTAGATGTATGAATAATGCGATATACTGTATGCTTAAGTAATACAATGTGTAGGTCTAATAAGATGATTTTTATGCATAAACGAAAGTGATGAAAGTTTGGCATGTTAACCCGTTATACTATAACTGTGGTGTGCATATGAGTCTAGCTCAAACCATCAGGAAAACAGTTGCTAGATGTATGAATATATTGCATGAAAAGTAGCAAGTGTGAGGAACCCATTTGAGGACCACTTACTTTCCTCTTTTGGGTGCCCTGCCAACGAAAATGAGCAACGCCAGCTCCTTTGCCACTTTTGACTAGCCATGTTGAATAATATTATGCATGTGTTTTGATTAACTTGAAACGTGCATGAAACCTTCAAAACCATTTTCCTTAAAATGCATGTTGTTGTGAATTTCGTGTGTGTTGTAGGTAGGAAACCAAGTGAGTGCAACAAGCAGGAAACAACTTATTTCTGATAGAAAACGTGGGTATGATTTCATGGGTATCAAGTGTGTGTTTTCAACCACTGTAAATATGAAACGAGTGTGACTAAGTGTGGGTTACATGGGTGGACATTTGAACGAGTCACCAAATCCTAAAAACAAGACGAAATCTGGTGGAGTGTGTATGCACAAAACAAGAATAAACCAACTTCAAAAGAAAGGTTACTAAACGTGCTTCATTTGTGTATGATTTGTGTATGTAATTATGTGAGGGCTGCGTGCATGAGTTTTTAGATACAAGAAGCATAGATAGTTAAGACCTGGTGTGTAGGCTCGGTGTGAATACATATATAGTACCGATATGGATAACTTTACAACAAACTAAAAATCAAAAGACTTTGAATGGGACATAGAGGGTGCGTACAACAGGGGGAGAAAACACCAAAAGCCAAGTAATTGTTAGTGTGTTTTGTCTATTGTGTGTAAGCATAAAGTGTCAGGAAACAAGGACCATAGTCAATTCTTCTGCTTATATTAATGGTTGTGTGGGTTAGGGGTAGACAAAGGGATAGTTTCATGCGTACAATAATGGGAAAATACTGGAAGTGTGCAAGCGTGTGTCAAGCACAAGTGAGTAGGAAGGCCATGTATACAAACTAATAATATAAAGTGAAATTGCACACTAAGGGAGTGATAGGCGTGGGAATCAGACAAGGATCTATTTGTTGCTTGATCTTACTGCTTTCCTTCCGACCCAAAGGGTTCACTTTACACCACATTTTCACCTAGCAAACGAGCTCGTAAAATAAAACTAAAAATACGAGGTTAATCTCGACGTCGCCTAGTTTGTGCCAATATTTTTCGTTCACCTTATTGATCGTTATCGAACCCGATATTTATTCTTAAAAATGATGGAAAAACCGCTCACATGAAGTAATAAAAATGGACTTAATGCTAGGTTAGGTAACTCGCTTTGCCCGAATATTTGATGCACTTAGAGACTAAACTAAAGTGCATTACCTATCAATAATAAATGACCTCGCGGCCTAGTTTCGAAAACAACTCTCGGTTTGTCTTAAAGTTAAGTAACGAATCCGCAACAAATTTCCAAAGGTGGTCGATCGGAGCGTATACATAATTGGACCTTGCTTGTTTATTTTGCTTAACAAGTGAACTACTTTATATAATTATTTGCTAGGCTTAAAGACTTCATAAGAATGCGATATTTATCAAATATCGAAGACCTCGCGGCCTAGTTGTTATAACAAGAACCCGTTTGTTTTCCGGACTATTATTTAACAAGATACCGAGACCCAAAGTTGACCCCGTGACTAAAATTGTTGAACATGAAAAATGTATGAAAACATTTTATAAACCAAGAGAAAGTATAAAATATCAACCAAGTGCATTGTACGTTATTAATTATTGTATTTAGCCTAAGTATGGATATTTTACTTAGGTTACGAGTAGATCGTTTGCGCATCATTTTGCGTGCCTTGATATTCCATGCTATCCTTATTGGCCATATTTGCTACTTCATCAAGGTGAGTTTCATAGCCCCACTTTTAATTGCTTTAACTATTTTGGGGTGAGAACATTGCTTGTTTTTAACGGATGAACATAAGTGCTTTAAACTCATACGTTTGCCTACATGATGTCTAAGTAGCGATATCCCTAGATGCTTTAGCCCACTATCGTGAACCGTTAATTACTTTGTGTAAGCGCGAATGTTATGGATAGATCTATCGGGACTAACCTCCCTATCTAATTTGGTTGTGTGGCCAAAGTTAGATACACTTACATTTGAGGATTTACGAATGCTTCGGGATAGGCATTTGCTTGGGCTCTTATTATTTCTTGTTGGTTGAGGTTAACGCTTCGGTGTCACGAGCTTAGGCGTAGGTGATTAAAACGTATACTTTTGATTATAATTTTGTATTTGTTACAAGATTATATGTCGGTTGCCTTGGAAATCTTATGGTTCATCACACTATTTAAACTTAAACCTATGAACTCACCAACCTTTGTGTTGACGCTTTAGCAATGTTTTTCTCAGGTATCAAGACAGAGGAGTGACGTGGTTATGCATGGGAGATTTTTAAATGAAAATGGTCGTGACTAGTATATGGATATTTGGATCAATGTTAAAGTCTTTTGAAACAATGTTTTATTATGATCTGGTGTAATTCGCTTCCGAAACAAGTTTTATGCTTTTAATTAAATTAAAACGACTTTTAAATAGTCGTTCTTTGTATCTATGTCTTTTGATAGTCATGACCGTCGCACCCCATTGTGTTGTATTACTCTGATAAATTGGGGGTATGACAGATTGGTATCAGAGCCGTAGTTATAGAGAACTAGGTTATTTTATAAAATGATTTTTATAAACGTGAGTCAAAATTTTGTTGTTGGAAAAATAATTCTAGACTATAACTAACTCTCAAAAATCTCCAAGAACCACTTCACTCCACGTCTTCGATACAAGTAAGTTGTGACTTGAGATAATTTATGATTTATGCAATGCTAAGTTTTGAGTTTGATGTCTACGTGTTATTAGAATTAGGTATTTCCTTCCTACGTTGAGTAATACCCATAGGGATATGTAATAAACGATTTTTTTTCTTTTTAAGTTGAAATAAAATGCCCAACATCCTGGTATGGATTGTTAGGATACACAAATGGTTTGTGCCATATTCGTTTGAATGGTTTGTGCCATCTTTATTTAAATGGTTTGTGCCATATTCGTTTGAATGGTTTGTGTCATCTTTATTTAAATGGTTTGTGCCATATTTATTTGAATGGTTTGTGCCATATATATATATATTTTTTCCTTTGAGATTAAACGTACGCATACTTATGCTCAACATATTTTAGATAGTCCGCGAGACTATTATCGACTATCGAAACATTTGTGTGTTTCATATCACTATACGCCAAATTAAAAATATCGCCACGATTCCTTGACCGAAAACTATACGAGTATATTTATTTACCATGTGTTGGGTAGTATGTTAATTTGTAGTAATACTTGAATCAAGCGATACTATTATAAATGTCGAGAGGAGCAACTATTTATTGGGTTCGGTAAATTGTTACTCCACTAAACATTTATAATAGACTCGGTTGAGGAAAAGCGACCTACATTAATTAACGGTTTCGAAATTTAAATTGGATGCGTAAGCTCATATCAAATTATTATTTTGAGCACGACCAAGGAACGACGACGACGTCACTATTTAAGATGACATATGACAATAAAACACTTATTACAAGTATTACTCTTGTAATGCTCCAAAGAACACTACAATTCAAAGAACGAATAAATTTTCACAATATATGAACTATCCATAAATACGCTGACGTGTAAGTCAAATGGTTATCAAAGAAAATTTTTATTGGAAATAAATTACGCAAGGACAAACCAAATTTTTTATTAGTCCATTGGTTGAGACTAAATTATCATGACTTTATTATAAATCTCGAAGTTACGAGATGGATATAAATAAAGGGTTTACCCGCGGTTAAACAATTATGCCAATCTCTACATCAAAGGGATTATCGCGTTACGCGATATTTGAGAACCCTAGATGCGAAATGTGGACGTATATTGAGATCTTAAAAACACAAGGTATAAATATACAACAATGACTGTAAAGTTTATCTAAGATTGCGAGCAAAACGCTAGACGAGAGCAAGATAAACGAAACATATAAGGTATAACGGAACATATTCCAAAATCAGAGAAATTCTTGTAATAAATTTAGTAAATGCTCGAATTGAACATTTTGAACGATTATGGATTAAAAACATATGGAACAATTCTTCTGATGAAATTTTTGTGATAAAATTTTAGTACTCGACTCGTTTAAATCAAATTAACAATATCAAGGTGTAAAAATTGTTGAAAGTGTACGAACTAGCAATACTAAGTTAAGGAAAGACTTATGAATGAACAAGAACTAGTACGGGCTACGTAATAGCCATAAGCCGACTAAACCTCAAAACATACTTACTCATCTGAGTTGCAAGTAATAGACGTTTAACAAGAGGAAATTGCACAAAAATAAACGTCGGAATAGACCTAAATTGATGAAAGAATTAATTAAGGATAATTGTATTTATCCATTCGTGCATAAGCACTACTAAGAGAAAGTACAAATAATAAGTATGTGGAAGAGCATGTTAGAGGACTTTAACATTCCACGAGTCACTTATTGTTTTCCATGTAAGGACTACTTGGACATTTAAGTAGACTTATGGATCGATGTACGAGAACTTACTCTAAATAAAAGAAAATTTACAAGACATCATACAACTTATTTCTATTTTTAGAACTTTAGAAAAATACTTCGCTTCTACCTATCTAATAACCCGTCGTTTTACATTTGGTGACAAGCGAAAAAGGAAAAATGCCTCTCATTCCGTTTGTCGTTTTGCAATCCGAATCCGACAAGGAAATTACACCCATCTGGAACGTAACCGTAATAAATTCGGATGATGAGCAAGATTCGCATGTCATGATGCCAAATGTCACTATAGGACTTCCTTCCATCGTCCCAAATATTTCTACTACTACCAATATGCCAAACCTCACTCCTATACCTTCAACCATGCCTGAAACTTCTAGAAAAAGAAACCGTTCTTCATCACCACCACCTAATGATGCTCATTCCCCAGGAGACGAGCCTACTTCAGAAGCACTCGGATTCGATACAGAACATCTGATAGGCCGTCTGGAGGATGTAGAGGGTGATGTGGATTACCTTATCGATCAAGATGAGGACAAGGACTTAGTGATAGCCGAGTTACGAGAGTCTCTTGAGGCTGCTGAGTCTGAGATTGCAATTCTACAAATGAGGAACGATGATGCCGAGGCTAGGCAAGCTGTGGATCATGCTCAGATTTAAGAAATCCCACACCACCTAGGTCTTTAGGATTTTCTCTCCTTTCTAATAAAAGTATGATGTTTTGTAATAAATGAATGACGTGTTGTCAAGACTAAAAGAAGCCATTCATTAGTTGAATGAAATTTTGTACTCTAAACTTCAAAACTATGTATGGAACGTAGTTCAAGAATGAAATGTACGAATTTTTATGATATGATCCCTTGATAATTGTATTATAACAATTGTGGGAAAAGCTTGGTCAAATTCGAACAATCGTAAGAATCGATAACAATGAAAGAACTAACAAAATATACATCGTTTGTGCGATAATGTTACACAGAAAAATTGAAATGACAGAACAAGGTTGCAAGGATCTCAAAGAGGTCATCACTCGTCAATACCAAAATGCCATTAGGGTCGTTGATGCGTTTGAAGCTAGTATCCGCACGGTTGACCGAACCATGGATCCTAGTGTTTACGAAAAGGCTAAGGAAACAAGTGCTACTCCGGTTAACACTTTTGGACCTCGAAAGACCCTTTCAAAAACTAAGGTAAGTCATACCGTTAGTGGAAGAAAAAGGCCTTATGAGAGGAGATGCTATGTGTTGAAGAACCCCACAAGGTTTAACACCATTAAGCAAGGTGCCGAAAGGTTTAACCCTCACCCTATGACTAAACATAAGAATCACTCGTGGAAAGCGCCACGTGTTCACTTACCACCCTCTACTTGTTGTGCAAGGACAAATTTCCGGGAGGATGTTCCTAAAACAACTCCCATCTTGAACAAGAAGTATCTCGGCAACCTTCCATATTGCCACAAGTGTGACTACCACCACAAAGGTAGTTGCGCGAACCATTGCATGCTTTGCGATGAATTTGGGCACTTAGAGGGTGATTGTCGAGTGGTAAAGTCCTATGAGAAGAATATGAAGGAACGCTACATGGAGGAATGCCGTTTAAGACAAGAAATACTTGAAATTGCCCAAGAAAGACGCTCGGGTGCAAAGTGCGTCCAATACCCCACCAACGTTTTACAGCGTTTGTCTTTCAAGAAAGATGCACCAACAATCTTCAAATATCAACCCAAGGGTTTCTACCCTCGTCATGGATAAAGCGTAGACATTTATTTATTATGAACTATTTTACTTTTATGCAAATCAAGTGACTCGACGTCCGTCGATGTTACCGCCAAGAAACTTAATTATGTAACCGTACTCCAAGTCTTCAAATAAATTGTGTTGTTTTTAAAAGACTCGTTTGTTTAACCAACGAGAAAATGTTATTTTATTTTATTTATTTATTTTTCATGTGTCGGAGAAAAATTCATCCACCAAAAAAATTTTTTTTTTACTTAAGAAAGAGTTTTCTTCTACAATATTTTCTTTACCTATCGAAGAGAAATAAATAAAGTTTTTTTTTCTCGCTAAAAGATTTTTGTAAAATATTTTTAGAAAATATCATAATTTTTTTTTTATAAGAAACCACCACCGGAAACACTTATTAGTGGGAATAATAACAATCGTGATAATGTAAGTTGAAAGATTAGTAAAAGTATTATTAAATTAATGCCACAACTAATAACGAAATATGTTTGATAAGAACTACCATGTAAAGATTTGGAACTTGGTTTGATGACCAACTCAATATGGAGAACAAAAACTATAGATAAACTTGACGAGAACTAGTATGAATAATTATGGGAATTATTTCATCGATTGTGAAAAGTGAACATTGGTAACAAATGAAATACACTATGGACTAACTTGTTGGATTGGAAGTGAATAACGGTAACAAACGAAATGCACCATGGACAACCAATATATAATTACAACCTCAAAGTGTCAGATTATGATGAAAAGGAGGATGCAACCGTTGACCCCGAGACGTACGTAGCCTGATCAACTACGTATGATCGTGGTCGAACGCGAGTATGCTCATAGTAGTCATCTTAAAAATGAAATATATTATTACTAATAGAATATATTGAGGTTACCCTATTTCGTCAAAGGAAAAATTATTATGTGCTATGAACGTCAAATATTTTTATACCGTCTTAAGTAAAAGCGGCGAGTACGCTATACGTGTAAACCTAGTATAATTATTTTCTTCGCCACTATTACATACAAGAGCGTATATGACACACAAATATTAAGAGCGCCACTTGTTTTAACGACAATTAAACTCAAATAGATTAGAGTTGGAAAATCAAGAACAAATTTTAAATAATAATGAGATGAACGAAACATCATTTGAGTAAGACCCAAATTTAACGGATAATGATCAAACACCGTAACTTAACCCATGTTTAAAAAAAAAAAACAACAATGGCGTCGAGATAAGCGTGCCTTTGTATATAATTAGAATATCAAAACAACTCGGACAAAGATCTATTTTACCTAACGATGTTTGAGCATCACACCGTACACATAAGCTTAAGAAATATTATATATTTTTCCTCATAAAAGGAGTCCGAACGAACTATCATTTAAATATATTATAAATTGTGCACGTGTTTTTCCTCTCCATGAAAAAGGAGATAAACGAGGAAGAACGCAAACTAAATTGATTAATTAACGAAATTATCAACTATGGATTGTCACATAAAAGGAATGAACGTCTTGACCACCGTGTGATAGGACGATCAATTGTCTTAGAGTTTTTTTTTTGGAAACCGATTCAAGAAAACCTTGACGCATACGGTTAATGTGAACGTGATTAATCAAACTATGAAGAACGATTTTCAAATGTGTGATATATAGTCGTCTAGGAGAAAATTGACAGTACACGACACTTTAAAGTGAAAGTAATACGCAAGACGACACGAACGTTAATAACGAGGAAACTCACTAAACAAAATCAATGTCGTCAAGAAAAATTTGAAATACAAGAAAAGACTTAGGGAAACGCTATAGAACCATGTACAAGTCGGGAGAAATCTTGTTCGTTTTAAATTCTAACAAGATTATAGTAATTTTAATCTTAGCAACAAACTAAAGAAAAACGAACGCATTGAACACCATGAAAGGAAGAGAAAAATTTGATTGTCCTCTTGTTTTGATAACGATATCGACGTGCTAGTTTTGAGGACAAAACTCAATTTAAGGGATTACGGATGTCACAAACGTGAATTTTTGAATGTATTTAATTTACGTAAAACGCGATAGTCGGGTTAGACTTGTATGTCTATTGAATGTCCCGATTGATTACGTGTATTTTGTGTACGAATTTGAATTTTTATGAATGACAATCACAAAAGTTATTATGTAAATGACTTATTATTCGTTTGCGTTACATGATAGGAATTTCTATATTGGTAGTCGACACTTATTTAGAACCAAGTAATTTAAGAGAGTCGCAACGCGAATTAAATATTTCACCCAAATTTATTTACAGCACACTTAGAAATTCCTCGTCTTATTTTTAAACCGAAGTTATTAAATCTCTACCACAAAAATCTTACTCAAACTCAGGATATTTAAATTTTCTTTACACAACATGAACAATTGCAAAACCCCCAAAATAAAAAGTAAGACAAATGTTATGTCCTTGTCCATTAAAAACCGGTCCCCTCGCATGTGGTTGCAATACCCACGTTTTCTTTCTCCATCATACACATTTTTACCAAAAACTATAAAACACTCTTGTACCTCACTCCACCATTTATGATGTGTACTTCTTGCCCCCTTTCTCTTCTTCAAATCGTGGGACCATCACATCCTTTTCAATTACCAAGTTTAAATAAGTCAGACAAGGACACCAAGTCCTTTGCTTTTGCTGCCAAGAAACGAGCTCCAACACTTTGCTCTTCCCCAACATTTTACAACTTCCCATGCTTAGTTCCTTTGTCAAATCCTAGTTACAAGCTAACTAGAATCCTTAGCTAAGACCTAACTAAACAAACTCTAACCCTAAACTCACTTGGAGCCCTATAAATACCAAGACACTCTCCACTAAAACTCACACACACAAAGTAATCTCTCTCAAAGAAAACACAAGCATCTTGATACTAGGTCACGGCAGAAGTTAAACAAAGGCTTGGCTTGGGTTGATTTTAAGCAAGCAAGACTTTTGATAGTTGATCTCTAAGTTCGTGTTCGCCATCTTCTTCAAAATATCTTAGGACCATTTGTAAGTAAACATGACCTTAATTTGTTCATCTTTTTTTGGTTGATAATCATACTTGCTAAAAACGTTTTGAAAATCTAATACTATACTAAACGAGTAAACCAAGTCACGGGATGAGGATGTGTTTAGTATGTGCTAATGACCTAAATCAAGTCATGGACAAACCAAAAACTATACCCTATAGGACTTTCGCGCGAGCGTATGAGGCGACAAAAAGAAACCAAGCTATACCTGCTTGTGTGCTTGCAAACCCCTCTAAGGAACTAAGTTATGATTTTATGTGTGTGCGATAAGCATAAACTAGCACATGAAAACCTGAACAAAAGCCTATCGTGTGACATGCTAGGCGTAAGATTCTTTATGTGATTGTAATAGCTAGCTCTTATCCTATCCATATAACAAAAACTAAGATGAAATGTATGTATACTTGTGTGTGTTTCCTGTATGAGTGTATGGTTGCATACTTGCATGTAAGCATAACCAGGAAGTAGATGTATGAATAATGCGATATACTGTATGCTTAAGTAATACAATGTGTAGGTCTAATAAGATGATTTTTATGCATAAACGAAAGTGATGAAAGTTTGGCATGTTAACCCGTTATACTATAACTGTGGTGTGCATATGAGTCTAGCTCAAACCATCAGGAAAACAGTTGCTAGATGTATGAATATATTGCATGAAAAGTAGCAAGTGTGAGGAACCCATTTGAGGACCACTTACTTTCCTCTTTTGGGTGCCCTGCCAACAAAAATGAGCAACGCCAGCTCCTTTGCCACTTTTGACTAGCCATGTTGAATAATATTATGCATGTGTTTTGATTAACTTGAAACGTGCATGAAACCTTCAAAACCATTTTCCTTAAAATGCATGCTGTTGTGAATTTCGTGTGTGTTGTAGGTAGGAAACCAAGTGAGTGCAACAAGCAGGAAACAACTTATTTCTGATAGAAAACGTGGGTATGATTTCATAGGTATCAAGTGTGTGTTTTCAACCACTTTAAATATGAAACGAGTGTGACTAAGTGTGGGTTACATGGGTGGACATTTGAACGAGTCACCAAATCCTAAAAACAAGACGAAATCTGGTGGAGTGTGTATGCACAAAACAAGAATAAACCAACTTCAAAAGAAAGGTTACTGAACGTGCTTCATTTGTGTATGATTTGTGTATGTAATTATGTGAGGGCTGCGTGCATGAGTTTTTAGATACAAGAAGCATAGATAGTTAAGACCTGGTGTGTAGGCTCGGTGTGAATACATATATAGTACCGATATGGATAACTTTACAACAAACTAAAAATCAAAAGACTTTGAATGGGACATAGAGGGTGCGTACAACAGGGGGAGAAAACACCAAAAGCCAAGTAATTGTTAGTGTGTATTGTCTATTGTGTGTAAGCATAAAGTGTCAGGAAACAAGGACCATAGTCAATTCTTCTGCTTATATTAATGGTTGTGTGGGTTAGGGGTAGACAAAGGGATAGTTTCATGCGTACAATAATGGGAAAATACTGGAAGTGTGCAAGCGTGTGTCAAGCACAAGTGAGTAGGAAGGCCATGTATACAAACTAATAATATAAAGTGAAATTGCACACTAAGGGAGTGATAGGCGTGGAAATCAGACAAGGATCTATCTGTTGCTTGATCTTACTGCTTTCCTTCCGACCCAAAGGGTTCACTTTACACCACATTTTCACCTAGCAAACGAGCTCGTAAAATAAAACTAAAAATACGAGGTTAATCTCGACGTCGCCTAGTTTGTGCCAATATCTTTCGTTCACCTTATTGATCGTTATCGAACCCGATATTTATTCTCAAAAATGATGGAAAAACCGCTCACATGAAGTAATAAAAATGGACTTAATGCTAGGTTAGGTAACTCGCTTTGCCCGAATATTTGATGCACTTAGAGACTAAACTAAAGTGCATTACCTATCAATAATAAATGACCTCGCGGCCTAGTTTCGAAAACAACTCTCGGTTTGTCTTAAAGTTAAGTAACGAATCCGCAACAAATTTCCAAAGGTGGTCGATCGGAGCGTATACATAATTGGACCTTGCTTGTTTATTTTGCTTAACAAGTGAACTACTTTATATAATTATTTGCTAGGCTTAAAGACTTCATAAGAATGCGATATTTATCAAATATCGAAGACCTCGCGGCCTAGTTGTTATAACAAGAACCCGTTTGTTTTTCGGACTATTATTTAACAAGATACCGAGACCCAAAGTTGACCCCGTGACTAAAATTGTTGAACATGAAAAATGTATGAAACATTTTATAAACCAAGAGCAAGTATAAAATATCAACCAAGTGCATTGTACGTTATTAATTATTGTATTTAGCCTAAGTACGGATATTTTACTTAGGTTACGAGTAGATCGTTTGCGCATCATTTTGCGTGCCTTGATATTCCGTGCTATCCTTATTGGCCATATTTGATACTTCATCAAGGTGAGTTTCATAGCCCCACTTTTAATTGCTTTAACTATTTTGGGGTGAGAACATTGCTTGTTTTTAACGGATGAACATAAGTGCTTTAAACTCATACGTTTGCCTACATGATGTCTAAGTAGCGATATCCCTAGATGCTTTAGCCCACTATCGTGAACCGTTAATTACTTTGTGTAAGCGCGAATGTTATGGATAGATCTATCGGGACTAACCTCCCTATCTAATTTGGTTGTGTGGCCAAAGTTAGATACACTTACATTTGAGGATTTACGAATGCTTCGGGATAGGCATTTGCTTGGGCTCTTATTATTTCTTGTTGGTTGAGGTTAACGCTTCGGTGTCACGAGCTTAGGCGTAGGTGATTAAAACGTATACTTTTGATTATAATTTTGTATTTGTTACAAGATTATATGTCGGTTGCCTTGGAAATCTTATGGTTCATCACATTATTTAAACTTAAACCTATGAACTCACCAACCTTTGTGTTGACGCTTTAGCAATGTTTTTCTCAGGTATCAAGACGGAGGAGTGACGTGGTTATGCATGGGAGATTTTTAAATGAAAATGGTCGTGACTAGTATATGGATATTTGGATCAATGTTAAAGTCTTTTGAAACAATGTTTTATTATGATCTGGTGTAATTCGCTTCCGAAACAAGTTTTATGCTTTTAATTAAATTAAAACGCCTTTTAAATAGTCGTTCTTTGTATCTATGTCTTTTGATAGTCATGACCGTCGCACCCTATTGTGTTGTATTACTCTGATAAATTGGGGGTGTGACATAAATGACTAATATACCCTTTGTCTTTTTTCTTTTCATATTGATTGAAAAATTCGAGACAAACCCAATGGTGGTTCCAGCACTTGTTCATAAAAGGCAAAGATGGCTCTCTTGAAATTCCTTACGTTGTGATAAATATTTTAATATAATAAAAATATTTACTCTAAAATTATTATTGTTAAAAAAAGATATCATAGAAAAAAAAAGACATAAAAAAATTCCTAGTATTCACACCAATCATCATTATCCTCAATAATACACACACATTATTACGTTGTATTATTTCCACCATTAATGTGTGAGATCTATAATGGCCAATAACACATCTACGTCGTTATCAGCATCAGTAGCAGCAGGAGGAGATGGATACGCATCAACCCAACGAGTCAACTCGCCTCGACTCATGACTCGACGAGCCCAATCCTTCAAACCTGTACCAGCCAAATCCTCCCTCGTAACTGGGGCATCCCTTTATGACAAAACCTCTGGGGAAGAAGTTTTGTTGAAAACTTATGAATTCTTTGTGCCACGGGATTTTCGCACCTCCTCTGTAGCTATTAAATATAAGATAAGATCCGCTGATGAATGTATCGGATTTGGGTTTGTGTTTTAAGGTTGGATCTGCAGTATAGTGTTTGTTGTGTCGCCGGAAAGCTTAACCACCATTAGAGTCAAATCTGGTGGTCTAGTAAAGTGTATGTGTCTAACCCATTTGTAAACGGTTTTTTTTAAAATTTTTATGAATAATGAGATTTATTAATGGAAGAATTTTGTGGAAAATTGATGTAGTTAAGTTATAAAGAAGATGATAAAGTTATAAATTATAAAAGATGATGTTTTTTTCAATTTATGTTGGCCCACAAAGAGAGAAACTGCAATGGAGGAGAGTGAGATGTGATGACAATAAACGTAATTATGTTGAAGAAGACATGGGTAGTATAGTCATTTCAGGCTAATATTGGTATAGTCTAAACATATTTGAAAGTACAATGGTAAAGTCACGAGATAAAATAGTAAATCTTTAAAGTCGGCACAAATCAATAACTAAGATGGTATTTTATAGCTTTTACCCTTTCAAGAATGCTATACTTGTAAAAAAATTAAACAATTTTTTGCACAATTGATGAACAACGTGATTTTTTTTTGAAAACTGGCGAACGTTATTAGAAATAACTCATGAACATTATAAAAAAACTGATCGGATGAAAATTCGTTATGACGAACGCAATTTTTTTTATTTTTTTAGACAACTGCTGAACAATGTGATATTTTTCTCAAAAACCGACGAACATTATTAGAAGTAACTGATAAATTGGTGAACATCCAGATTGCGAATTCGTGAATCGCTAGTCGGTCGGTCGATCACCTTGTAACTTGTAATCGTTCTAGGCGGGATTAGTTGGTGATTAATCGGTTTGACATTTTTAGCAAATTTTGGGTATTTATAGCAAGTTTTAGATATTTATAACGAGTTTTAGGTATTTTCGAAAATATCATTCTTAAAATCCAACTTTTTATACCTATAAATGCTTAATATAATTGATACACACAAGTTTATAGTGAGTTTTTGGTATTTCCGGCAATATTTACATGTTTCCGGCAAATTTGACCTCCTTTAACCGCCGTTAGCCACAATTGATCATTATTAATCGTCTTTTACATAAATCGACAAAATTAATAGCCTTATAAAGACCAAACGGTAATTAATCGACCTTTTAGGCTTTTTTTAACATTATATAAAAACAACTAATGAATATTTATTTCTTATTTTTTAAACAACTCATGACATAAACATGTGATTTTTTTTCAAAAACTAATGAACATTATTAGAACAATAACTAATGAACATTTGTTATCTTTATTTTTTAATAATGAACCAACATTTTTATTGATTAGTAATCTTTTAATTAATGAATAACTTCTGTAACTACATAACCGGTTATAACACTTTAAACAATTGTCAAATACTATCAACGGATAGTTTCATGAAAGATGCCAAAAGTAATACATTGCTAAACTTTCTAGCTAAAATTCTTGATTCAGTTTCAGTTTTCACCAAAAAATTTAAATTCATATCATTTTGTGTGTGAAATAGGGCGTGATATATTTACTTTAATGTTTATATGTGTGTTTGTTATGTACATGTCTTATTCGAAAATATATCTTCGATAATGATAGTTTATGCATATGTTTATTTGCATGCATGTGTAATCTTATTTATATGTGTTTAACTCTAAAAATTTGAGATAAATATTATTAGTCTTAAATTGACAAAAATAACGAAAAATAACTATTTTTTTCTTTACGTAAAACAAGTTTGTTAATATTTAGTGGTCGCACCCATATATAAACGGTTTTAAAACCGAAATAAACGAAAACCCCAACCTAAACCGATCAAAAGTCGAAAAAACCGAACCGTCCAAAACCAAACTGTTTTATTTTATTTATGAAAGCCGAAAGTTTTCGTTCGGTTTCAGTTTTAGCTAGAAATCGATCCAAAACGTACAGTGCACACCCTGACAAAATTCTATCATATCTCTAAGGCTAAGGGAGTGGGGAGAAAACGCACTCGTCACTTACATATGTGGCAAGTGACTTACACCCATTGCATAAAATTCACGCGTAGGTTGAGCCACCAGGAACCCTTAGAGCAAGGGGAACGGGGGCTGGTGGCTTGGCTGTTAGGCCTTTGACGCCACCCCTTGTTGGCGCATCACTCCCCGTCTGACGCCAAGGAGTCTCGCGTCAAACCATCAACCGGCGCCAAAACTTATTATTATTTTATTTTTAAACTTTTTTTCTGAAAATGAAAGAAAAACTAGCCATCGGAGGGGACAAAACAACTGTTTTTTTTTTAAAAACCAAATATTGACGTTGTATTTTTTTTTTTCATTTTTTTTCGAAAGAAATACCCCCAAATCACTCTATAAATTAAACTTCTTTTCACCTAATTCTTCAAATTGACACAAGCATGATGAGTCCCTCGGACCGGGCAATCATCGAGAGTAAAAAAGATGCGATCCGCGCATCGTATGCCCCTCCCAAGAACTAGTTTATTTCTTTTCGTTATGTATTTTACCTTATTTTTATTTTTGGTATTTTTTTATTGTAATGTTTTTTTTAATTGAATGAAATTTTTATTTAAGTTATTTTGTGTTAAAAAAAAGATATTTTTGTTGGCACCACTTTTTCTGATGCCAACGGTTACCCCTGAAATGTGGTACCAAAGGGATTCTAGTGGCAAAGCCTCAAAATTTTACGTGACGGCTTTGACACCACATTCTAGTGACAACCACTCCCATCTCTCTTAATGGTTAACTTCTCATCACTTGGTACTGATATCAACCTTTTTTTATTTAATAGTTTTTAGTATTTTAAATATATTTGTGAGTGTGTGGGTTATTTAATGGGGTTTATTTTATACAAAAATTGGAGGTGAGGTGAACGTGAGTTGGGAATAGTTTTTTGTCATTGTTATAAGTGAAAGACGAGTTTTTGATGAGTTATTTAATTGTTGAGGTGTCGTTGAGGCGGAAGGTGAGTTCTTTTTTATATCACTCCCTCTAGCTTAAATACATTCACATGATATTTTTGCCCAAACACTTTTTAGATATTTATTCATTATCAAGTCATCAACCAATGGGTTCCATCTTCAAACACTCTAAATCTACTTCCAAATAATATAAAAGTAATATTTCTTGCTTTTGTGTTTGTACCAATATATATTTCTCCCGTTCTAAAGAAGAATAACAAAACCATAATTGGTTCTTTTAGAGTGGTCTTGCAACAAACAAATTTGAACCTTTGATAAGGGCCAAACTAGATGAATAATGGCCTGAAACTCAAACTATTAGCCAAAGAAGTTGGGCAAGTTGGGGTAACTGAGCACATGCCTGCCACCCTAATGGCTTCGATTTTGATCGTCGAAAGATGAGTTTTTAATGACAATGTTGGTCGAAATTCGATTTTGATAACATTTGTGGCCACGATTATGACAACGGTTGGTTGAATCAATGGATCTCATGCCTAATCTGATTCATTAGTTTCTTAGATCTATACTAGAAAAATTGAAGAAATAATAAAAAGATTGAGATGAGAAAGGAATTTAAAGAAGTAATAGCGCATGTAGACATTAACATATGAAAGATTATATATTTAAATTGAACAGATAAGATTAATTTTTACGTCTTTTAATTTTATTTACTTTTTATATAAGCACATATTGCTTTTCTCAATCCTACCTTCAACCTCATTACAAGCATCTCCTTTCCCATTAAGGTTAATCGCACGCTTATACGCTAGACAAGAATCAACCACACTTATTTCCTTAATCGCCTTTATAATCATTTTGATCACAAATTGATCAACATAACGACTAATCCAATAAAAATCGAGCATAACAGACAAAAAACGGTTAAATTGATCATCTCAGTTACGAATAATAACCAAAGATAAATCCACAAAATCGGACAAAAATCAACGAAATCAGAAAAATAAAAAAAAAAAATTCAAAATTTTACAATTTTGTAATATAAAATTAGTAGTACTCTACTAATCTCCACTTAACCCTAGCGCCGCCAAAACAAAAAAAAAATAAACGAGAGGCGGGAAGAATCCCCCCTTTTTTATTTTATCTTCAAACCAAACCCAGTTTTACAAACCCTAAAATCTACCCACAGTAAAAAAAAAGCATAATTAACCAATTAGGTAAAAAAAACACATTCTTTTTAAGAAAAAACAATATTATGGATGTTGAAGATGATGCTGCTGCTAAAAAGAAAACATTAATAAAAGACCATGATCAATTACAAGGTATTTTTTTTTTTAATTTTGTTTTTGAATAAAGTAATTTATGGGTTTTATTTGTTACTTAAAAGGGTATATGAAAGTTCAAATATTTTTTTAATGATTTATAGATGTTATAATGATAAATTCAAAGATTAATAAAAGACCATGATCATTTTAAAGGTAATTTTTTTTTTTTTTTTTTTTGAAAAAAGTAATTTATGGGCTTTTTTATTAGAAAGTTCTCATATTTTTTTTTAAAAATAAATAATTTTTAGGGTTTTTTTTTATCTTCATTTTCAAGCATTTTCTTTTAATTTATTTTTTTTGAAAAAAGTAATTTGTGGGTTTTATTTGTTAGTTAAAACTTAAAAGGGTATATGAAAGTTCAAATCTTAAAAAAAAAATAGTAATTTTAAGGTGTTTTTTTTTTTTTTTTTTCATTTTTTCAATAATTTTCTTTACAAAAGATGTAGAATTTATTTTTTGAAAAAAGCAATTTCTGGGGTTTTTTTTTTTGGATTATAAGGGTATATGAAAGTTTCAATAATTTTTTTTAATTATTTAGTCATTTTTTTTAATTATTTAGCGACGTTTTTTTTTAATTATTTAGAGATGTTTTTTTTAAATTATTTAGAGATGTTTTTTTTTTAATTTAATGATTTTAAAGATGTTTTTTTAATGATCAGTTCAAAGATTAATAAAAGACCATGATTATTTCAAAGGTAATTTTTTATTTTTTTGAAAAAAGTAATTTATCGGTTTTTTTTGTTAGTTAAAAGGGTATATGAAAGTTTAAATTTCCTTTTTAAAAATAATTTTTAGGTGTTTTTTTTTTGAAAAAAGGAATTTTTTGGTTAATTTTGTTGATTATAAGGGTATATGAAAGTTTAAATCTTTTTTTTAGTGATTTAAAGATGTTTTTTTTAATTTAATGATTTAAAGATGTTTTTTTATGATAATAACACGATTGTTGTTTCTAAAGATGAGGATGCTGCTGATGCGCAAAAGCAAGGGTCTTGTGTTCTTGTTGGAGAAGAAGACGATAGTAGGCGCTGGTCGTCACAAAACAAGGTGAGACTTAACTACGCAATCGGCCCTTTTAAGGATATCGTTTTTGAGCGTAAAATCAATCCCAACAAGAAGAAGATCAAGAAGCCTGCTGCTGTTAAAAAGGAGACTTCGGCAAGTACTGATAAAAAGGACACTGCGACAAGTGCTAATGATGGTGCGGCCTCTTCTAAGAGGATGAGGTGTGCGGCTAGACAAAAAGTTAAGGATGAAGATGTATGTTTTTCTTCCAACCTTTTTTTTCCGCTTATTTTGAGACTTGTAGGCTTAGGGGGTGTTTGTTTAAGTTTTCATGTAGCTTATGAGCTTATTTGATTTCAGCTTATTAAAGACCAGGATATGGTTGTTGAAGATGACGCTGCTGCTAAAAAGAAAACATTAATAAAAGACCATGATCAATTCCAAGGTATTTTTTTTATATTTTTATTTTTTGAAAAAAGCAATTTGTTGGTTTTTTTTTTGTTATTATAAGGGTATCAGAAAGTTTAAATCTTCTTTATAAATGTTTTAAGATGTTTTTTTTTTAATTTAATGATTTAAAGATATTTTTTTTAAGATCAATTCAAAGATGTTTTTTTTGTTGTTTCTAAAGATGAGGATGATGCTGCGAAAAAGCAAGAGTCTTGTGTTGTTATTGGCGAAGAAGACGAAAGTAGGCGATGGTCGTCAAGAAACAAGGCGAAACCTAACTACGCAATCGACCCTTTTAAGGATATCATGTTTGAGCGTAAAATCAATCCCAACAAGAAGATTAAGAAGCCTACTGCTGTTAAAAAGGAGAATCCGACAAGTACTGATAAAAAGGACAATGTGACAAGTGCTAATGATGGTGCGACCTCTTCTAAGAGGATTAGGTGGGGTGCTAGACATAAAGTTAAGGATGAAGATGTATGTTTTTCTTCCAACCTTTTTTTCCCGCTTATTTTGAGACTTGTAGGCTTAGGGGGTGTTTGTTTAAGTTTACATGTAGCTTATGAGCTTATTTGATTGCAGCTTAATTTGAGACTTTTAGGATTACCGGGTGTTTGTGGGGTTGTTTGTTTTAAACGTAAGCCTATTTTGGCTTATATAACATAAGTCTCAATTTGGTGGCTTATTTGGGGACTTATGGGCTTATCTAAGTTTCTTATTATAGTAATAAACTTATATAAGACCATAAGACACCAATAAGCTTTAAAAGTTAGGGTTTATGAAATATAAGCCGAAATATGGCTTATTGCGGCTTATATAACGTAAGCCCCAATTTTGTGGCTTATTTTGAGACTTAGGGGCTTATATAAGTTTATAATGATATAATAAACTTATATAAGCCCAATGTTTTAAAACCCGGTTCAACCCGGCCGGTTCGACCGGTTGAACCGGTAACCGGAGTGCTGACCGGTCCGTTGTAAGCCGGGTTTTAACTGAAAACCGAAACAGGTTGAACCGCCGGGTTTTGAGCAACCCGGGTCAAACCGCCGACCGGAAAACCACCGGTTCAGAATTTATCAAGGAAAAGAAAGAGGTAACACTAGATTAAGTCACTGGATTCGTTAGTTGTGTAACTGAATCTTGGCATAGTAGTTGAAAATCGACCGATGGAGTAACGTGATGCGGTGATAGTAGTTGGAAATGAGGATCCGTCTTTTTATGTAATGTAACTATGGTTTTATGAGATCTAGGGAATGAGAAAAGACAAATAGAGAAAGGTGGTTTTAGGTGATGAGATGTGACAGATGAGTCAACAATACGAAAATGTTTAAATAATTATGATAACCGGCTTTCTTGATGTGTAGTACCATGGTGGTGGCTGAAAATGGTGATATGTGAGTCGTATGAAAGGATTTAGATTTTTTATCTTCTTTAAAGGTTAAACATGGGGAACTATTAGGAAAGATATATATTAAATGTTTAGTATTAAAGTGAAAACCAAAAACCTGTCACGTGATGATTTGTATTCTTGTGGCAAATGCAGAATATACATACAGTATGTGGTCTGGTCATACAGTATGTGCTAAAAGTGATTTCTATTCATTCCTTTTATAAATAGGGCCCATCTAGTTTAGCTTATATTTTTTATTAAGTTAATTTCTTTTTCCTATCTTGTTTAGCTTATTGTTTTAGAAACAAAATAGACACAGGGACATTTTCTATACTGATGTAAAACCGGTTTGACTCGACGGTTGAACCGGTTGAACCGGTGACCCAGTGAACCGGCCACTAAACTGGGTTGATTAAAAAACCGGTTTTTAAAACATTGTATAAGCCCATAACCTCCAAATAAACCACAAAATTGAGGCTTACGTTATATAAGCCGAAATGGGCTTACATTATATAAGCCAAACCAAACACCCCCACAACAGCTTGTATAGATGGCTTGTGACTTATTTGGCTTTTGGTTTATGTTTCTTAAGCTAACTTTTTGTGGCCTCAAACTTTTCCGCTTATTTAAGCTTACTATGTCATACATAGTAAGTTTATACATATATATATATAAGCCGAAAAGTTTCAAAATAATGTTTGGATCAGCTTACTTTATGGGCTTAACAACTTATTGAAATTTGGAAAACCCGATAAGCTCACTTTTTTAGGCTTATGAGGCTAAGCGCATGGCTAATTTAAGCCATGAGCTTAAAAGCAAGCTTATCAGCTTTTCCAAATATCAATAAACTGTTAAGCTCATGAAATAAGGATTTCGAACACCCCTAAAGCCCGAAAAAGCGAGCTTATGAAACAGAAGCCCAAAATCAAATAAGCCATTAGCCCGCTAGATAAGCCGAAACACACACCCGCTTATATAAGTTTATTACAAATTTACAATATGATAAACAAACTTATATAAGCCCATAAGTCCCAAAATAAGTTAGAAAATTGGGGCTTATGACATATAAGCCGAAATCAAAGTAGCTCATGATCCTTTTCTTTAATACTCTATTGTAGGGATGAGCACGGTACCGGTATCGTACCGAACCGGTACCGAATTGATGGTACCGAATTTTTCCCGAGCATAAAATAATGGTACCAGTACCGTACCGAACGGGATTCGGATATCGGTACCGGTACCGGGAAATCGGGATTTTCCCGTTTTTTTCGGGAATTTCTCGATTTGGTACCGGTCCCGTACCGAATTAATGGTACCGAATTTTTTTCACCTTATTTCATGGTACCGGTACCGTACCGAACGGGATTCGGGTACCGGGAATCGGTACGGTTCCGGTTCGGTTCTGGGATTCGGGTCCAAATGCTCATCCCTACTCTATTGTTTGTTCGATTGTTTGGTAATCAATGGATGGTTTACAGGGAAACTTGGTTCATGTGGAATCAGTAATGTGCCATCAATGTCAAAGGAACGACAAGGGAGAGGTTGTTCGTTGTACTAAATGTCAAACCAAGCGTTACTGTCGTTCGTGCATGTCTACTTGGTCAGTACCTTTCATTCTTTTATATCCTGCTTCATCATAGGGTGTGTTTGTTTCAGCTTATATGACCAGTTTATGGCTTATTGGTTTTCAGCTTATGTTGACTTATGGCATAATGAACTTATAAGCCAGAAAGTGTCAAAATAAGCCACACAAAGTGAGCTTAAGCACAAAACCAATTAAGCCATAACCAGCCTATATTAGCCGAAAACACCCACTAGTATGTACGTTGTAAGAACCATCCCGCTTTTTGGTCACCAAGTATTATTTTTTTCTTTCCAAAAAGTGTCCTTTTACGCGGAAGACCCAATAATATCTTTCTTCTACTTCAGTTTTGACCAATACTTTATACTGCATATTTGATTGTCTTCCGAAAATCCAATGTCTATCTTAAAATGATGTTGTGTTAATAAAGTTTGTAACTTTGACTTGTTTAGGTATCCAAACATGACACGTGAGATGTTTGCCGAATGTTGCCCTGTTTGCCAAGACAATTGCAACTGCAAAACCTGTTTGCGAGATGTGCACCCCAAGGTTGGTAGTTGAATCTACCTTATATTCGCATAATAAGTTTTGCTGTACTGAATCTGCTGTTTGTATGCTTGTAGGTTAAAGAAAAGGTCAACTTTGAACCTAGTACGGATCAGAAAATTCAGTACTCTATTTATATTTTGCACGTTCTTCTTCCGTTTTTGAAGCGTCTCAATGAAGAATATTTAAAGGAGAAACAGATTGAGGCCGAAATCCAGGGTACTTTCTTTATTGGTCTTTGATTCTTGAGTATTATTGCTACTTGAATGACTTAATTTACTGTTGTTTGGGGTAATTATAAGGGATTACCATACATTTTTATACGCGTCTTTTTAACATATGAATACTTGGTTAGTGTTTGGTTCTCTGCCAAACTTCAGAACATCCGTTTTTAGTTCAAAAAATGTTGTCTTATTAAATGTTGTTGCTCAATTATTATTTCCTGGCTTGATAGTGTGGTTGGTATGATGATAGTTTGCGTAGCAATCATCTGTTCGTTTATGTAGGTTTTTCTGATTTCATCTTCTTGAGCAGGATGTAGCTTATCAGAACTGCAAGTAAAGGAGACGAAATGTAGCCCCAGTGAACGCATGTACTGGTATGTCATTTCAGCTGTTGGATAAGTGTTTAAGGATTTTGTTTTTGGACATGATTTTTCTGATTTTGTCACTTAATGTATGCAGTGACGGCTGTAAAACCTCAATTTTTGACCTGCATAGAAGTTGCCCGTCCTGTCATTGTGACCTTTGTCTTCAATGTTGCTGGGAGTTGCGTGATGGTAACCTTCAGGGAAACAAGGAAGAAGTTGTCATTAAGTTTGAAGATCCAGGTTCTGAATACTTGTATGGGGGGCGGCTGGAAGATGTCAATTGTGATAAGAGGCGTGGCAGGAGTTCTGCAAGTGCTGCACGAAAAGAGCAGCAATTTCCTGTCTCTATGTTTGCTGCAGACCCTGCACCAAAAGAACCGGAAACTCATGATGGGTCGTCTGCAGCAGATCTGTCACCAAAAGAAGATGAAAGTCATGATTGGATATCTCTCGATGATGGCAGAATTCCATGTCCTCCACAAAGTATGGGCGGTTGTGGGAATGGTATCTTAGAGTTGATTCACGCAAAGGAACCGGATCATGTTTCAAAATTGCTGGATTCTGCACAAGAGCTCTTAAAGAAGTACAGATCAGACGAGGACATGCGAGATTTGTCTAAAGATTGGTGCACATGTTCAGATTTTGAAAGTGATGATAACCAGTTGCGTAAAGCTGCAGCACGTGAAAATTCTAATGATAATTACTTGTATTGTCCACGTGCTATAGACATTCAAGCTGGAGATCTAAAGCATTTTCAGTGGCATTGGTCAAAAGGACAGCCTGTCATAGTCAGTAATGTTCTTGAAACCACCCTTGGGCTTAGCTGGGAGCCCATGGTTATGTGGCGCGCTTTTCGCCAGAAAACAAATAACAACCATGACACGCTCTTGGATGTGTCTGCACTAAATTGTTTAAACTGGTGTGAGGTTTGTTTTACATTACTCTTTTTCTGTCGATACTGAACATCTGTTTTGTATACTTCTTTTCATCTTAAACTTGTCACTTGTATTCATCAGAAGTTTGGTTGAGTTTGCCATAACTTTTTGTTCGATTCTTTGCATTTGCGTTAAGTTCGTTTTCGTGACATGCAGGTTGAAGTTAATGTTTGTAAGTTTTTCAAATCGTATACGGATGGTGAATACGAAAAGAACGGGTGGCCTAGGATCCTTAAGCTGAAAGACTGGCCTCCATCAAGTTTATTTGAAGAACGCTTACCACGTCACGGTGTTGAATTTATAACTTGCTTGCCATTTAAAGAATATACACATCCTCGTGACGGGTACCTTAATCTTGCATGCAAGTTGCCTCCAAAGTCTTTGAAGCCTGACATGGGCCCTAAAACATATATAGCATATGGTGTTACTCAAGAATTAGGGCGTGGAGACTCTGTAACTAAACTTCATTGTGACATGTCCGATGCGGTATGCTTTTTATTATATTAAGTTTTCAGCTTGAGATTTCGTATCTTGATTTTCGGCCTTCCAATTTGCATGAGAAGTGATTAATTTTGCTAATTTTCCATGTTTTGTCTTCTAATAAAATCTCTGATGACATGAAGGTGAACGTGTTGACTGACACTGCAACTGTAACACCCGACTCAACAAAACTTAAAGCTATAAATAAGCTGAAAAAGAAGCAGAAAGTTCAGGATCAGAAGGAACTATATGGGGTGGAAGGTAAGCCGCAACTTGCTGTTGGGGACAATAAAGATGCTACTGCTGAACAACTTACTGTTTCAAAGAAACGAAAAATGACAGCTGGAGCAGATATAACTACAATAAATCAGCCAAATGGGCATGCATCGAAAGAGGAAGTATCTGATGAAGCTGAGTGTGATACTGTTAATGATCAAGAAGTTGGCGGGAAGAGGCGGAATCCCCGAAGGAGACAAAATGGGAAGAAACAGAAAGTAGAGACAGTATCTGATGAAATGCCTGAAACTTCTGATAGCAATAACGAGGAAATAGAAGGTACTGAAGAAGTTGATAGTCAGGATGGAACTTTTGTGGACGGATTTGATTTGAAAGATGGAGGTGCTTTGTGGGACATCTTTCGGAGGGAAGATACTCCTGATTTGGAGCTGTATCTCAAAAAACACTTCAGGGAGTTTAGGCATATCTATTGCCGTCCAGTGGAGCAGGTAACCCAATCCTTACTTTAGTTACACCTCTTTCGTTTGTCGTTCAATGCTTAAAATAGCTGTAGCTGACATTTCAGACTATTAGTTTAACAACATAAGGAAACTAACTTGATTTATGCTCCAGGTTACTCATCCAATCCATGACCAAACATTTTACTTAACTGTGGATCATAAGAAGAGGCTCAAAGAAGAGTTTGGTTAGTATACTTTTGCAAGATGTGTATCAGCTTTTACTGATGTAGCGATTCTGATTGTGCTCATTATGGTTCTCACAGGAATCGAACCATGGACGTTCGTTCAAAAACTTGGAGATGCAGTGTTTATACCTGCTGGATGTGCTCACCAAGTGAGAAATCTAAAGGTATCTCTCACTTACTACGACGTCTCACGTTTTATTTTTCAAATTAAGTTGCTTTATTTGAAATAAATATAGACCAAGGTTTGGGTTACTTAATCTTGGTCGTTTACAGTGCATGAATCATCTCATTGTGGTTAGACTCCACCTCTGAAATAAGTTGAATTTGTTACATGATGTTAAATGATATCCTTAGGCACATAAGCATCACTTCTCAATACTCTGTTGACTTGTAGACATGTTTACCTAAAACGATTATCCCATCTTGAAGCAAGACTTACATGCTTATGAGTACCGTTTATGCTACTGCTTCGACTAAGGAGCTGCCTAATTGGTATTCAGTGACTTGATAAGTATATATTTTTTGATTTATTAGCAACCATGTTAATTGATTGGGGAACATGCTTTACTCACATTATTTTTACAATGTTTTTTTGCCGGTCTTTGTACACTTCCGTTAGTTGGTGATCACTAAGTGAATTAACTTGTTAATCATTTATAGTCGACATAGCATTGTTTTCATGCGTTTCTTTTCTAACATACAGAAAATTTCTCACATAGAGAAATGTTATTGTGACTAAACCCACTTCTAGCATTTCTGTTAAGGGAAAACCTCTCATGAGTTACCCATATCGTATCCATGGCCTGTCATTTCTTTAATGCATACCGTCGCCATTTCCACCGTGTTTTTTCACATTCCTGTCGAGGTTTTTGTTCATCTAATTTTTGAAGACTTAGTCAAGTATTATTATATTTAGTTGTTGAGCCGCCTTGTTTTTGTTGTTTTTATGCATATGCCACTTTCGTCACAAAAGAAGCAAGTGCATTAAAAAAATTAGTACAAAATCTAAAAGCTTATTCCATTTATAGAGGTTCAAGTATTAACTCATTTAATAAAGAGTGAAGAAAACGATTAGCGAGTTTCTAGTTTTTAAGGCCTTTTAATTACTTTTCGTTTCTTGTTGATATACTTCAACAAACCTTTATGCATTTCCTAAGTATAGCCATAAGTATAGCTTAACTGCTCCCCAAACGTTTGATTTCAAAGCTTGTTACTATATTCATTCCCGAACCCTATTACAAACTTGTAATCAATTGTGGATGAATCATAGCCAAAACCCAACACACATGCCTTCCCCATACCCCGCCCAAGTAGGATTGAGTATGCTGTTATTTTTCCTGATTTACTTCGAAACCAGAGAGCTTATAGCCTTATATAACCTTATTATTATGTGGAAGTAAAATGACTTGCTAATCTTTTTTTCTCGTGAGAGGGTTGCAAAATTTGTGCATCTCTTAGAATTAGACATGGGTAAGTAAGAAGTAATTTAAGCATCAATCGACCATGAATTTGTAGAGTCAATCTCATTGTGCGCACGATGTAGGCGTGATCTTATTAATATTTTTGAACTCTAAGTAATGGTTGCTTGTTGTTCATATTTTGAGCCTAGGAAGTACCTTACTCAAGGGTGGCCTAGAGGTAAACCGGTTTTTCCTCAAAACCAGATCGGTTTTTAAATCGGTTCGGTTTGAGTCAACCGGTTAACAAACTGGTGTACTTAAAACCGAATCTCTTTGAAACCTGTTTTTGTTTAAATTTTACCTAGGTTTTTACCCGATCAGATCGGTTCTAACCCGATCCGACCGGGTTGGTTCGGTTTTAACCAGTTCGGTTTGGTTTTAACCGGTTTTTCACTGGTTTTTAAACCGTTCCGGTTCATTTTATTAAACCGGTTACGAATCACCGGATGAGTTTGAGAAAAACAAGTTTAGAAAAATCCAGTTTTTAAAAACCGGTTTTGTTTTTTTTTCTGAGGTGAGATCATAAACATGTTTTTCCCCCTAGGTGGCTTAGTTGCAATGAGACTTATGACTCTCACTCTAAAATGTGTGAGGTCTCAAGTTCAATTCCTTTCGACCTCCTCGAAAGGTACAACTTTACCTGGTTTGAATTTTGAGTTTGTGACGGTGGTTCAAACCGATGGATTAGTCGACCAAAAGGCATTGTCAGCATATCGGTCTTCGATGCAAATATGATATGTAGTTGGCTGAGTTTTCTTCTAAAACGATGATAACTAGCAACGCTAATCGGCTCATACAACCCGCCCTAAGGACAATGTTGCCATTACAATGCGCACACACATTGATCTTCTTAATATTTTTGGGTTACTTACCACTCAAAATGAAGCTTAAAATCATACTTATGACTCTCACTCTAAAATGTGTGAGGTCTCAAGTTCAATTCCTGCTACGTGCAAATAACCTTGAAGTGACCTCCTCGAAAGGTACAACTTTGCCTGGTTTGAATTTTGAGTATGTGACGGTGGTTCAAACCCATGGATTAGTCGACCAAAAGGCATTGTCAGCATATCGGTCTTCGATGCAAATATAATATGTAGTTGGCTCAGTTTTCTTCTAAAACGATGATAACTAGCAGCACTAATCAGCTCATACAACCCGCCCTAAGGACAGCGTGTGAAAGACAATGTTGCCATTACAATGTGCACACACATTGATCTTGTTAATATTTTTGGGTTACTTACCACTCAAAATGAAGCTTAAAATCAGACGGATGATTTGCATTTTCAGGATATTTGGTCTCCGATAATATAGTATTTAGTTGGTTGAGTTTTAAACGATGATAACAAGCAATGCTGATCGGTGCATCGCGTGATTACAATATGTGAAAGACTGGGCACATCGGTTACGTGAATTTGAACGATAAATCAGAAGATGGCGAGGAAGACACTCAAAAACATCGACTAATTGGTCGTGATCGAGCTAAAAAGAAGTCATCAGCATCGTCGTCAACATGAAAGTCTTCGTTTGTTGTTGATCTTGTAAGCAACAAATGGGAGAAATTGAAAGACATTGCCATCACAATGTGCACGCACAATGTAGGTGTGATCTTATTAATATTTTTGGGTTACTTACCACTCAAAATGTAGCTTAAAATTCGCCGAGTGATTTGCATTTTTAGGATATTGGTCTCCTATGCAAAAATAATATGTTGTGGACCGAGTTTTCTTTGTGGACCGAGTTTTCTTCTTAAATGATGATAACTAGCAACGCTGATCAGCTCGCACACGACCTTCTGTAAGGACAATATGTGAAAGACAATGCTGTAAGTTGGACCTAGTTTAAACTTTAATGTCTAAAGTCCTCGGTTGCTGATTTGTTTTTTGTTTATGCTAGACACTCCGAGCGATAAGTGACATGTGGAAGGCCATATTGTTCGCAATAAGTAGGCGGATTGATTCAACTACCTTCTTCTTATGCTTAGGAGAGTGCCCTCTGCTCAATTAATCCTTAGATTAGTAAGAAATCAATAATGATATCAATCTTAATCGTACAATCACTTTCACATTAAAGTATTTCGACCCTATATATCTTCGGATCATGAAATCCTTAATTGGATAAAACAACATTTCAATTGAAATCCCATGCACAAGAAATCAATTTAGGAGGGAAAGCGGGGAATGTCCACGTAGAGTTAAGATCCCTATAGACCTTTTGTTTAACATAGATCAAATAAAACAATCCCCGCCATCCATTCATTTTTTATCAAAGGGTTGTGATTACCCAACCATTTTTTACATCACGGGCAAAACAAGGAAGTATAAAAGGCTCCAATTTTAATAAAAAAATCATTTTTTTTTTCCAAAAAAAACACACATTTGCTCTATCATCTCTTTTCAACCTACCCACACAACCAACCGCCGTCGACGGTTAAAAACCACCGCCACCAACCGCAACGATCGATATAAAACACTTGATTAACAAATCACTTAATAGATCGAGCCTTATCGAACATAATTAACAGATCAAAGATTATAATCATCCAATAAACAAATCGAATTGAAAAAAATGGATGATACTAATTTAGATGAAGAAGAGCAACAAACCAAAGACGTCGATGTAAATGAAGAGAAGAAGTGAATCTCATTCATCAAGTTCCTAGTAAATCATATATGATTCGGGAGTTGTTGATGAAAGTATGGAAGAGGTCGTTGAAGTGAACGAGGTGATGGAAGGTATGGATGAGGTTGTTAATGTTTTAAAAATCGCTTTTGTTTTCCAAATCATAATTTGTTTAGATTTATTTTTTTTCTGTATTTTTGTTTAACTGCTATGAGGATCTAAATAAAAATACTTTATATTTAATGTTCTAAATTGGATTACTTTATAATGTTTTAAATTGGATTATTTAATGTTTGGTATATTATTAGAATGCTTAAGAATCATATATAATTCATCCAAAATCATTTGAGATAATTCTTATTTAATCACATACTGTATGATTCATAATGGATCATAAATGATTCATAATGGATCATAAAATGGATCATAAATGATTCATAATGGATCATAAATGATTTATAATGGATCATATATGATTCATAAATTATACTTGAAAAAAATGAACTTCAAAATGAATCATATATGATTTATAAATCATATTTAAAAAGAACATCCGAACTTCCTTCTGAATCATAGATGATTTACCCTGAATTATATATGATTCATATAAAAAATTATAAGTAGCAGAAAAGGGGGTTCATTCCGAGTCACAAGAACAATCTCTTTTTTTTAATCTTCATCAATGTGAAAAGTGAAACACATGATTTCACACCTTTCGCTACGAGGTGATCAGTTATGAGTACGAAATGTTTTTCACATACAATTCGGATAGCGCAATAATTGGAGGTGCTACTAGTTGGTTTGGTTCTTCCTTAATAGCGAACTCAATAGCAAGAAATTTCCTCACTTCAATGAGGAAGAGTGTAAGATTACGGAAGGAGGTCATAAATTTGGAGAGTTTGCTTTTACACGAATACATTAGACCTCAATGTGTGTGCATTCTCATCAACTTGTGCATTCTCACCCACCTCTAGATTCTCAAAGCGAGTCTTTGGTGGATAACGATTAGCGCTGTTCTTGATTGTATCAACAATAATGGAAATTCTTGTTTTTTCATCATTCTCTACCTTAAACTTATATGCCAAATTAAATATCTTCTCAGAATGATTATTGAACCAATGCAAGAGAATCTTGGTTGCAATCTTGAACCTCATTTGCATCAATCTTGACGCGTGCTCGGGTGGTTCTTCACAAAGACCAACAAGTTGACAAAGGTTGACTGATGGAATGCTCCAAGTGGATCATAGCGAACACACCACATTCTGAATGATTCTTGGTAGTAGCCCATTTCAACTTTGGAATGTGTGACCGGAATAAGATGGATATCGGATCTTTTAATCGGAATAGTATGAATGATTGTGTGTGTGTGAATTAGGGTTTGGTGGAGCGCGAGTGTGTGTGTGAGAACTGGAAACAAACCCCTACGGGTTTATTATTGTTTATTACTCCCTTCGTCTCATTATTATTGTCCATGTTTTCTTTTTGGGATGTTCTAATTTAATTGTCCGCTATTAATAATGAAAAGGAAAATTTGATCAAGTTTACTCTTATACCCTTGCTTGAATTTATAATTACAAAAATTTAAAAACACTTTAATTTAATTAGTTAAAGGTAAAACTGTCATTCTGTTAAAAAGTAAAAGAATTTTGTAATTAAATGTATTTTTTCTTAAAATGTGTGTTTTTTTTTTGTTGGTGGACAATATATTTAGGACAGAGGGAGTATGATTTTTTAATTAAAAACGTAAGAATTAATATGAACCGTGGGATCATGTATAGATGAAAGGTAGGGATGTGTTCATTGGCTTTTGACCTTCTATGTGTTATTTTATTTTGAGAAGAAGCTTCAAGTCTAATCATCGTGGTATTTATTAGTGAGGTAGAAGGCTTGTTTGTAGGGACCAAGCTTGTAACATAAATTAACAAAAACCATCCCTTCAGACTATCTTTCTTTCCAAAATCATCCTACGTGAAATTAGAAAAATAGTTTCTGCTGGTTAACGGCCCTGACAATTCGAAGAGGTGGCGATTCGGGTTAAGCCGTTAAGTTTGACGGATTTGGGCTGGCATGTTGGCGCTTTGCGGGACATAAAACGTGAACGCCTGTTTAGAAAATTATGTTAGCCTTGTCAACCCTAATATGTTTACACATAACCCGAACACTAATCCGTAGTATAAATGGGTTAGCGGGTTGATGCGTTTAACCAATTGTCCCATAAAGCATCATCAAGTTTGTTGGACCATGAAGCACGGTTTCTCCAATCGACCTTTCCAAAATCCTCTTCAAAGCTCGGTTTGAAACCTCGACTTGCCCACTCGTTTGCTGGTGATAAGCCGTAGAAAGACGATGTGTAACCCACTGTTTTCATAAACTACCCCCTGTCGTGCCATAATTAACCACCGAGAGCTTTTAAGCTCTCGGTTCCCACAGTTTTAACCAGAATTACCCCTGCTGGGGTTTTGGGGTTGCCACCGTCAGACCAAAACCACCACTGCCACCACTAGGGTTGCCCCACTCATAAGCTTAACCAAACACCCCCTAAGAGAAGCCTTGGAATTTTTGTAAAAAGCCAACGAAAATATTCATGCTTATCAATTCTAACCCGTTTATTCAAATGTATTTATGTTTTAAATTTATGAAAAAATCTTAAACGGGTTGTCGAGTTGCAACGTTATCTCATTCTGAACCTGAATATGACATGTTCAATAAACGGGTTAGATAAGGGTTAGATAAACATGTTTAGACTCGACATTAACCTGCATATTTATGTTTATTTTTTTGCCGGTCTCGAGTCGGGTTTCTTGTTAGAAATTTCCACTCCTAGTTCCTTACTATAGACCAAATTTACATAATTGGTCCTTGTTTGAAAAAATTATTCCTAAACTTTTATTTTTTGTGAATATAAACCTTTTACTTAGCAACCATGTCATGGAAGCCCCACGCCCTGCGGTGGACCGCTAAAAAATAGAAAATCCTTGTTACCTGCAATTTTTAATTCTGTCGTGTAAAACAGTTACAATATTAATACCTTACATTTTATCGGCACTGTTAAGTTTCAGTTGTGTGTGCATCAAAAGAGCATCTACCTGCACGTTTAGTGAGAATCATTTTCGATTATTTTGTTTCTAACAGTCAACCTCAATTTCTTTTATTCTTCAAAATTATCATACATAAACTGCCGCATGACGGAAGTATGAAATTGATTTTATGTCATTGATTGTATTTCCCCTTACATAATAGCCTATTATAAAGAGCGACTCTCATATTGTCCAGAAAGTTAAAATAGACGACATAAATTCACTAGATTCCAGCTAACACATTGTGTGATAAGGGCGAATCCCTTAAATTTTGCTGTTTACATTTATTACGAACTCAAACTAAAAACAGAAAGTAGTTCAAGTTAGGAGAAACTCTAAATTGCGGCTCCGGACGTCGAAATTAGCAAAAATCTGTCTTGGCAAACTGTCCACGACTGCTTGTCATGACGACTGGCTTGTCGCGGGCTTTTCGACAATATATTATGTGATACGATTGCAGCTTTGCCTTCTTGTAACAAAATCTTTCTTGTATATCATGACGACTGGCTCGTCGCGGGCTTTTGTGTGATCAGGGCGAATCCCTTAAATCTAGCAAATTCTGTTTTGTCATGACAACTGGCTCGTCGCGGGCTTTTCGACGATATATTATGACCTCCACAACTCTAAACGGATCCAAAGTTATGACCCTTTAAAGTTGGGCCGTTTTTTCCCGTTTATCCCACTTCTCCATTCAATAATCTGATAATTCTTGGACCACATTATAAACTGCACGTCACCAATTACACTTGATGGATAATAATTTGGCACAGATTAGGCATTATATTTCATCGCTTGTTAGTATTTTATCAGCTCTTAAGTTACTATGCTTCATCCACACGGTAACTCTGTTTCATCTTTTCAGTTCAAAGCTGTAACTGTAAGAGGGTCTTACGGCAAGTCACATGCTTAACTTTTATTGTGTTCCATCCCTTGAAAGCATTATTCTCTATTCTTTTCAGTATAGTAATAAAGTTTGTTCTTTTAACACTGCATGTCATGGTTTCTATCGAGACTGACGGATCCACTCTTGTAAAATTTAGAGTAGTTTTTACTGCACGATTTATTTAGATGGATCAATATTTTGTTGACAGTTAGTACTTTGTCATAAAGTTCACAAGGGTTAACGCTTGGTAAAACAAACATGCACTATTTCATAGTTGTCGGTGAATGTATATTGAAGTCGTACGGAGTATGAAAACTAGTTTTCAGTGCTATATTTTTTAATTGACCCGATCTATGTTTTACTACAGTCATGTATAAAGGTGGCATTGGATTTCGTTTCTCCGGAAAATGTTGGCGAATGTATCCGGTTGACTGAAGATTTCCGTGTTCTTCCGCAAAGTCATAGGGCAAAAGAAGATAAGTTGGAGGTAAACTGTCTGCCTGATTCATAAACGTTCCTATTTTTTGGTAGTTCATAGTCACTTGCTTCTTCCCTTTTGTCAGGATTACACATTTACTGTCATTAGTTTCAGAATAATTATGGTTCCTGAATTACTATTAGACAACATCATGTGATACGATGGCAGCTTTGCCTTCTTGAATTCATATGTGTCTCCGAGTTTTGCTGTATATGGCAGGGGGGTCATCAGGTTTATATGTCAATGTGTCGGGCGTGTTTTTTTTTATAGCTAAAGTCCAGTTTGTGAATCCTTATTGCAAAAGTCAAGCAAGTTGTAGCATAGTTTATAAGCAATGTAAAAGCTTATTAGGTTCATCACATGTTTCGAATGTGGATTGTTTTGTTGTAAACTAATTGGTGCATTTTCTCTTTGCTGCTATTTGGCAGGTGAAAAAAATGGCGCTTTTTGCAGTGGAGGAAGCTGTTAAAGACTTGAAAGATCCAAATAGAACCAAGTAAGTTTAAAGCATTTCCTTATTTATCATGTAGAGAGCGGGCAAATGTTGAACATATTTCCCGCTTCTGTCCTTATCATGAAAACGCGGTAGTAAAAAAAAGGCATATAATAGAATAAATTGGCCAAAAAATCTTTCATGTTATCTTTTTTATAACAGCATCAGCATATAACTACCGTACTGCATGCTAAAAAAATTTAGAAAATAAGAATACTAGTACGGAAACGTTTATAATGTTAGTTTTGTATGGATGAGATTTTGATTAACTGGTGGTTTTTATGTATTCTCGTTTCAGACAAAAGGCCGAGGCTGCAGAGAATAAACCTGTGAAGGCTAAACCCAAGGGGAAACCCAAGAAGCAAGGACCCAAGAAAGAGTAATCCAAGAAGCGTTCTGTACAATTGAAAGTTGCTTGGTACCGTTTAATCTTATTATAATTTTTGGTAAACCAGACTGTCGTTAAGACTTTCACGATGTACATGTAACTCATTAACCAGTAAGTTAACACTTTGTTTTTGGCATCGTTTTGGGCATCAGATATGGAAAATGCAGGTTTTCTTTTTATGGATTTGTGTTTGATGGCAAATCTATGGTAAATGAAGATATTGTTTATTGTGGTAATTTATGGAGTAACCATATCAGGTTGCAACTGTTTAGTATCCTCGAGAAGTCTAACATTTCACGACCTACCAGTAAGGATATAACATGGTGCGTATTAGACAATGGTGCTCTAGCGGTTTAGTTGCAATAGTAGTCAGGGGACGTTTGATCGGAACTACTAGAAGTCGACTAGCAAAAATTCTATGATACCAATGTTAGCTATATTGGTTCTACTTGTTTATGTTTGGCATTTAATCTATATGAAAATGGTTGTTAGTGTGATAATACTGTTCGGATTTGATTAAGACCAAGCAAAGCTTAGTGGTTAATTAGTCTTCTAATCAACATGGAAAGCTAGGATTTAGAATAGCCTTCGAAGAAAATTACGTAAAAGACCTCCAACTTATTCAAATGACATTTAAAACAGGCCCATTGGGTTTTGGTTCATGTTCTTATTGGATCATCATATTAATTTGAAGCCTAGTAAAGACTTCGTTAGAAAATTCAACACGAGACTCTCTCAATTAGGGGTGTAATTGAGCCGAGTCGAGTTCAAGCTTAGTAGGGCTTGAGCTTGGCTTGATATTAAAATTGTAGGCTTGAGCTAGGCTTGATAGTTTGTCAAGCTTTACCAATCGAGGCTTGAGCTTGGCTTGATAAGGCTTGATAAAAACTTGAGCTTGACTTGAAAAATTTAAATGTATATAATTTTTTTTTTAAATAAAACTCATCAATAAATATAAGTATAAAAAAAAAAAAACAAAAATCATTACGTAAAACAAATTTGATTTATTTAACATTGATAAACCAATAACAAAATTATCATACAATCTTGGTTTCAAAATGTGTTTTGCACTCTAATACGATTAATGTATCAAAGGCCATTGCATGATGTGAATACGAACACAATTTAGACACGTTGCGTTTAGTATTAAGAAGAGTACAAAAAATATTTATACAGATATGTATTTCACCAAGTACCGAGTAAATGCAATAATTAAATTTACAAAAATAAAGAATCATTTAAAATGATACAAAGAAATAAAATATAAATGTAACTAGAGTTAAAAGTCATTTTAAAATATATTATTTATTTATGAAATTAGCCTTTAAAGTTAGTTTAATACTCAAATTAACAATTAGTTGCTTATATAAATTCATCATAAAAACATATTTTTGATAAAACTTGAAAAGCTTGATAATAACTCAAGCCGAGCTATCAAAAGCTTGAGCTTGAGCTTGATATAGTTTCGAGCTATTTTTTAGGCTTGAGCTTGATATAGTTTCGAGCTATTTTTTAGGCTTGAGCTTGATAAAAGTTTAGCTTGATCGAGCCATGCTCGAGCTCGAGCTCAAGCTCAAGTTGTTTGATAAAAGCTTGGCTTGATTACACCCCTACTCTCAATAACTGAATAAAGCTCACTAACTATTTAATGGGTTTCTTTTAACGTATTTTAATGATTTAACAAAAGATAACATAGTACTCCTTTAGTTCAATAATTATAATTTACGTTTTTATTTTAAGTGCCTATTTCAAATATAAATAAGAAATTCAGATTAAATTTACCGGTATTACACTTACTTGAAGTGATATTTACAAACTTTAAATATGTTTTTAATTAATTGAATAAAAGTAAAACTATTTTTGTGCAAAAAGTAATAGGGGCATTTACATTTATATCTTTCCGAAAATTAAATATTACGTCAATATCCTTCTCATTTTTTTAATTACATCAATATCATTCTCAAACGTTTTTTATTACATTAATATCCTTCGTTACATTTTGTTAATACATAAACATATTTACCAAATTATTTTTATTTATATCTAAATATTAACATACTAGGCGAATACCCGCGCACAGCGGCGGAAATTCTTAGCGACAGAAAATTAACAACATGCGATATTGTGGTAAGTGTTTCATGTATCGTTCAAACAGATCGTTAAAAGATTAAAATGAAATCGGAAAGGTTGTACCAAACGATAATTCAACTCAAATAATAGTTCTTGACATATATAAAAGAACATAAGGCAAATGACATAAAAAGGTACTCGAGTTAGGCTCTATTTTTAATGAAGGTATTCTACTCTTTTTTAGCACATAAAAGATTCAAACTTTAGTTTTTAGCCGATTTGGGTTTGTTTTCACCTCTTGTTAAAAAACTAACGAGTATTTCGTTATTTTCTTAAATGAAATGTTTTTGAATTTTGAGGGTTTTTTAAAGATTATTTAAATCATTCGGATTATATAAATCATTGAAGGTTTTGAGAAACTTATGTGTTGGAAAATCATCCAATAGTTAGGTTGGATTTTTGTGTGTAATCCTTTTCCAAAGTTACTTTACGCACTGTTGTTCTTGTTTTCTAAGCTTGTACTAATCCTGAGGAAGATACTCAAGTAACAAGCATAGCTGAAACCAATTTTTATCCTATTAAGGATGTCTTTGGTGTTTACTTTATATCAGCTACTTACGTAACACAAGTAAGCACATTCTAGTAATAGATAAGCTATCAAGTTAACATGGTTTTTGTGCAGCCCTTAGCTTTAGATGGTTGAGATATAAATCACCTCCATGGCCATGAGACCGTGTCATTTGGTGAACCCATATGAGGCTGCTGCATCTGCACCACCAAAATATAATACTCATTCAAATCTAAGGAACACTTTCAAAGTTATTATCAATTATCCATTTTGACCCGTTTACTTTATTACATCAAAGATCACTTTATAACAGTTTATAACAGTTATTACTTCTTCAAATCCAAGATCATCATGCATTAGTTTATAACCATTTGTAACAGCCAGCTATGTTGTGTTGACGTTCATTTCCTGTTTGCTCAGTCGCCATAAATTTACTTGTTTTACATTAACCAGCTGTAGAAAAAAGAAATTTCAAGCATAAGGAAATAATATTGTCAGTTCGTTATCCAAACACAACACGAGAACAATAAGAATTGGTTTCTTTAACCACAAAACACTTGTATATATCTAATGAGTACTAGTATCCAGAATAATAAATAAAACACAAGGCTTTGAAAAAGTACACGCCAAACAAAATGAATATGAAATATAAGACGATGTTAATGGTTGTAGATCAGTTCGCTGACAATGAAGCAAACAGAAGGCTTCTCTTAATCTTTTCAAATAAGGAGAGAACAAAAATACAAAACTTGTTTGCCAAACGCATTCCCAAACATGCCCATAATCTTTAAGTTGATCTTCTAGGCTTCTTATACCCTACCTTACATTGTGATTCCCAGAATTCTTCATAATTCCTTTTAACCCTAGCAGCCTCGTCCTCTTTTATCATCTTGTTCGTTAGTACCTACATCTACATTTTCATCTGCATTATTAGAAGCTTCATTTGCAACTACATTTTCATCCGCAACTTTATTTGCAGCTACATTTTTATCTGCTGTAAGGTTTAAGCTCAGGGGCAGAGCTAGGAGGGTTCCCGAGGATGCATGGGAACCCGGTGAAATATTTTCGTGTAGTGTATATATTTGCTAAAAATCTTGATTTCGTAAAAATAAACCCGGTCAAAAATTATGTGTTACACAAATACATGTATTAAAAATTTTGTGCACCTGATAGTTTTATAGTCTGGTTCCGCCCCTGTTTAAGCTTGAAATACCCATTGTGATAAACATAATCCAATGAAAGTCCTTGAGGATGAAGCAACCATCTCATATCAGCCATCCTGCTAAACAACAAAGTTCGAAATATCAGTTATCATTATCAATAAGGAATAGTTCTTTAGGTGCCATTTCATCTATTAAATTATATATGTTAAATCATGTAGCAGTATTGTTCTTTTTAACAAAGTTTTGGACCCTATGGTAAACTCAGGAACAGGTAAAAATCATCAAAATATCATAAGTTTATGCAATCAAAATTTCCTTCTATAGCGATAAAATATAGCTGCTGAATTTGTAAAGAATTGTTGTATGGGGATTTGTCATACGTTTTTGTTTTTGTTTTTTATCACGTAAGAATTGTGGGTTTAGGGAAATACAGTAACACAAGAGAGGTTCAAGAATTAGGAAAAAGACAGAAAAAGTAGCCCCTCAATTTCGTAAAAGATTCATTTAAGGACATAACAAAATGTATGTATGAAAAGACCAAAGCATCCTCCAAGAAAGACTGTAATATATTAGTATGCTTATCCTATCTTGATTTATAGACACATTACGCACAATAAGGTAAAGTTTGAAAAGGATTGAACAAATATGTATTCTAATTTACCTCATAAAGATCCATTCATGTACTGTTATAATATTTTATGAAAATAGTAACATTAGTATATGCATTTGGAACTCTCGCTTACAACTATCGATAAATGCATAACTAATGTGCATGTCTATAATTGTCTTGATATTATATTGTGTTACTTTATATTTTATTCTTTAAGATATGAGGTAGTTGTCTCAGAATAACTACATTATCCTCAATATCATATTACTTTGATATCTTAACTTAAATGTTAAATGGAATACAGTATGCGGTTAATGTGATCATAGGAGCAAAGTTCATATACACTCAGTCACTAAACCAATGCTGAGGAAACAACCCAAACACTCACAGTAGCTATAGCATGATAGAACTGTATGCATTGTTGGTGTAATACTCGGCCCAAAAACCCATTATGAGACCAGCCCATAGAACGACACGCATAAGAAAAAGTACATGAAGATAAACTATCTTTACGTATTCTTTCTTTGCGTTCAATAATTATATCTCAAGAAAAGTACAAAGTCAGATTTGATTTTACCAGTTATTCATAATTCTTGATGTCGTACCTATGTGAGCATCACTTGTTGTGAATTGCCCTGCTCGACTAAGAGTTGAAGCATCAAGTTAGATCAACCTGTATTCAAACGTGAAATAAACATAAATCATAAAATGGAACCAGCAATTCACATTCCATTTCTACGGGAGTGTTTGGACTTTGGGTTAGTGGTCATTAACAGAAATGTACAAGTACATATATTTGGCGTACTCTTTGATCTCAGAATGGAAAGCTTTGCCCCCATTCTTTTCCATATTTTGAGACAACAAAAAAAGTACATGATTAAGGGAACCTCAAATAGAAATTTATCTGAGTTCGCAAGATAATTCAGAAAAACAAAAAAAGCAATATTTAGTAAAAACCTACAACATATAAAGCCATCAATTTATGAGCTTGTACTTTTCTCCTTTCGCGTTATACATGGGACACAGTGTATGCTAGTTCGTAACCTCAGACACGCATACATGTTTGGCCTCCAAACTCATTTTTATTTGTAGAATCATTATCTTTAAATTCAATCCTTAGTAAAGGAAGTTCTAGGACTCTGAACCTAAATTCAAAATCCACATCCCAAACTGACCAGCAATTATATTCAATTGACTTTGTGTTAAAATTTCGTGTAGTTTATCACCCTCGTATCCTGCTACTCCTACCTACAATTGTAAGATATTATTCATCATCTTTTCAATCCAAGTTTGTCATGTTAATACATCTACGTATATATTAGTATCAAACTTGACCCACTTCAACCCATAAAATGATTACCCATTTTGACTCAAACATATTTGAAAGATTACCAACCCCGTACATTCTTTAGCCTGTATAAAATGGCCGTAACTCACAAGTCATATTCTTTAAGTTTCTTTTGAAATGGTATAATTTCAGTCAGGAGTAGGACAAAATCAAAAGCAAAACAACATTAAACTTAAAGTCAAACAATCGTCCACAAAAAAAACCTACATTTAAAAACTAAAAAAGTGAAGACATTTGATATGAACATAAACTGCCCGTGAATCAAATTAGAATATAGTACCACATGTTTTAACTTACAAAAGTTCATAAGAGGGGATCAAAATAAGGACTTGAGGTTCAGATGAAGACCGAATATAGTGGATTAGTCAATGTGTAGAGTTTAATGCTAATGGCCTAATACGAGTTGATTCATTATGCAATCCAAACACCCCTTAGTACATCTGAATTATAAATCAACATAAAATCAAAAAATATAAAAGAACCAGGGTGACTTACCTTACATACTATGGAGCGGGTGGGGATCCAAAATTTATTTTTCAAAAAAACTGATCCCGTGTGATTCCAGTTTTGTGAGCCTACAAAGATCAAAACAAAATAAAATTATCATTCAAGATCTATAGGAAAAAGATATAACGAATGCATAATCATAGATGATGATGATTATTAATTTAAACGAATATGATTTGGTGGCGGTTTTTACGTGTATGCGCAATGGGATACACTTAATAATCCGATTGTAATGTGGGTGTTTTGATTTATTTAACTGATTCTTCCTCCGTAAGTTTTGGTTGATATAATTAACCTTTAGCTGACTTCCTCATATAACCTCCAGCTACCATAGGATAGGTCATTTCCATTACACTTTCCATAAGTGAGTTTAGGATTGGAATTAAGCTTACATAAGAAGTTTTGTTGAAAATTTTCAACTTTCAACAATTGGCATCCCTCCTTTATAGATAGTATAGATCATCACTCGATGTTAAAAAGTATATATGAAAAAATAAATATATAATATATTTACATCCAAACTTTTGTAATTACATTTGCGTGTTTATGTATCACTCGAAATCAATATGTATGCGTAGAAAATATAATTAACCGATCTAAATGATAAAATAAGAGTTCATAATAGTTCCAAAAATTAAGATCAATATAATTATGATTTAATTGATTTTTGTATTGCATGTTGAAATTTAATAATTTGAGAAGGATATTAATATAAATACAATGATTTGAGGAGGATATTGATGTAATTACAAAAATGATAAGGATATTTATGTAAATGCGAATGATATTTATATAATATTTAAATTTAAGAAGGATATATATGTAAATCTCCTAAAGTGGTAGAAAGCAAACTTTAAAACTGTCTTTTTTTCGATAAACTGTAATTTAAGATGAAAAAAAGTAATGAACAAAACTTCATAATTAGAAGTTGTCATTTCTAAAAAGTCAAACATATGAGTCAATGACATGCAATGTAAATACTAGCTAGAGATAAAATATACTACCATATATAAGAATGTCAACTTATTTATCATACTAGGATTTTGAGCCCGCGCTTCGCTGCGGCGAAGCGCGGGCGTTTTTGGCAACGTTTTTAGCGTCAATGTATTGTTCAATAGGTTAGATAGTGGTCATTGAGTTATGACATACGCCTCTAAAAGTAGCATGTCATCACTCAGAATGTACACCCGACCTGTGCATCCAAATCCAAAATATGACCTCTCTTACACTATGCTACATGAACTCTATATGTTTGATTATGAAAGAAATGCATCACAACACATAGACCATCAAGAATTACATGACGTGTTCCTCGATTATATGATTAAGTAGACGACTCACACTACACTTTGTGCACAAATTCTGGCGAAAGAACACTTGAGTTTGTTCCAGCACTAATATACCAAGAAGTATTTACATAATAAAGTTAAACATAACATCTAAAAAATATACAGAACCATTTTTATTTCTTTGCTAGAGAGACGGACACATAAACAGTAACATTCTGTCTTAATTTGCACTTTGCCCATTGTATACTATCTTTATATCACCACAGAATGTTGTTGCGTAAACTGTTGATGCATTTGATTTTTCACATGGGCGGAAATTAACCTGTTGATAAGCTCAGGAGATGCTCCTGACAGCTGGAACCACATACATAAAATATAGTAAGACACCTTGCAAACATGAGTGAGATAACCAGCGGGACCTAAACTAACACGTGCTTACCTCTTGTCTGAAGTTGAAAAGAGGAGGCAACGGTCGATAATTTGGTAAGTGAGCATTCAGATGGCGTATCTGATCGAAGAACCAATGTGCCATCGCTTCAAGCTGCAGACAAGAAGCATAGTTCAAATATTTAAGTAAACACACAATATTATATAAAACTCTACTTGAATAAGGTTCCTGCATCAGCTGAAGGTTCGATATTAACATGATGGGTCATTGAGTCTACTATACCTATCAAGTTATCACCTTCAAAAAGCATGTAGCTAAAGCTGAAGTTGCTCGTATCAATCTCATCAATCCTATGCTTCCCACTTCCAAAACGGACGTCTGCATCACATAAATTCAAAAGAAACCTTAGTGAATAACTTGGTGTTGATCCTTTTTCAAGAACCCTCTTCGTCGGAGTATCTTTTTTAATCCGTAAGCAATTGACACTAACTTTGGCGCTTCTGTGAAAATACATCCATTGGCCCTGCATTGTATATGATTAGTGGAGTTTATGAGTAGTCTTATTTTATATCTGAAAGTTTTATGCTACGACTGACTCAAACCCAAGCAACATTAAGATGAGCTAAAACATTATAGTTCAAACACGAAAATCCACTGGCAGGGTGCCTATTTACAATAATACAATAAACAAGTAGGTCAATATTTATAATAATTCTTTTGGCAGTAATGTGTTGTTGGATTTACTTGCAAGTATTAACTGTTAATGTATCTACTTATTTAAAATTAAAAGGCATATGTGTATTGGTATGTATGTAATAGTTATTTTGAAGGTCTACCATACCTGTTAGTGAAAGTCTTCATTTGTGGTTAGGATTTAGTCAAACGCATATTAAGTTGTATTTTTGTAACTGCGCATGCACATGGGATTATGCTGGAGTCTGTGTTATAGGTGTGACATAATGCTGAATCATGAGGGTCAAGCTGCTCATGAAAGGGTTGCAGATTTTGTTGGGTGTATATTTAAAGTAATATAAGCTCCCAATGGTATGTTGCAACAGTGGGATGGTGCAGTTGTATATAAGGATGTCATGGCATGTATTAGCAATACATCTCTATGCATAGAGCAACCGATAATCAGTTACGAAAAATGTGTTGGTTGAGAAAGCTGCGTGCTTTACAGACGGCTTGCGGTTCTAAGGAGTTCCACAACTATTTTTGGTTCTACCTTCGTGAACAGGTGGCTGATGAGATGGATTGGAGGGGGAGACTCGAAGTTATGTATGGCCGTAAAAGGGATGCAATTGCTGAGAGGGACGGATTGATAAGCGAGTTGTCTAGTATTAACCCATAACCGCTTTTGAGCTGCATGGTTTCTTTTCTATTGGACATGCAAGACAATCGTGTGAACGATATGGAGTTTTTCATCCGCAATATGTGATCATCGAAAGTCTTTGTAGGGCGGCCCCAGTGATTGTCTATGTGTTTGTATGTTTTCAATAAACTGTTGTTCTTAGGCGTGTGTGGGAAGGTTATGTTTGGTCTTCGTTGTTTAACTTTATGTATATTTGTCGTACTCTATGTAGTCGTACGCCACCTATGTGTATGTTGCGATATGTTTATGTTGTTGTTGATTATCTTTAAATTCAGAACATCTTTTAATTTTAATACATCTCGTTGGGATTTTATTTCCCATATATGGACATAATTGTTTATAGAGGTAGTTGTTTATATGGTTACTTTTTTTACCACTTTAGAGATAGGAATGATAGTGGATGTTGTTATTGGATGCTGTTATTGTAATGGCAGGAACAAATGTAAATGAGATTAAATAAATCTGGTCATCCTCTGCATCAAGATAACAAGCATGGTAGGTATGCTGCTAACAGTGATTCATTTGTGGCTCTTGGTGATTGTATTGGGACATTTTTTTATGCACATGTGGTTGGCATTTTGCTTAGAATCTGTGACACTGCTTTACTTCCATACTATTGAGAATCTAACTGTTACAGGCTTTAGTGGGTAGTTGGGTAGCAAGTAATTTAAAAAAAGAATGAATGCAATGTGACATGCCAACAATGGGTTGGAGATGGTCTGTTTAAGTGTGCCATTCCAGTTGGGTATAACACATTGTAGGCAACAGCTAGGGTAAAACACTCTAGGAAAAAAATGAGTTGGCGAGGAGTTCTTCATGCTTTGGAATTGCTTTGTTCTTCCAGAGATTTTGGAAGCATTTCCTGTTTCTATCTGCGGAAGAAGATTGAGGCTGAGACGGAGTGGAGGGGCAGGATTGAAGATATGCATGCGCGGAAGAAATACGACATTGATGAGACGGCCCAGTTTATAAGTGAGCTGTCTAGCCTTAGCCCGGACCACCGTGTGAGTCGAATGATTTGGCTGCTAGGTGACATGCAAGAGCGTGATGTCGCGCAGATGTGGAAGCTACAGGCACTGGCGGATGATTCTGATGGGCGTCTTCAAGATCTGGATCGTTTTTTCCGATCCTTGTAACCCATGTAATGATAGAACGAATGTTTAGAGCAAGAAGATTGTCTGTGTGTTTGTAATAAACGGCATGTGGGATCCGATTGTGTATAGTCCGGCCGTATTTGTTGGTGGTATGAATTTTATATGGCCAAACTCGTTGTTATGTTGTTTTGCTTGAAGTTTTATTGTATGTTGTTTGTAATATAATGAATGTCGTTTATGTGTGAAATGTGGTACTTCATTATGTTCTAATGCTCTTTCATTAGGTTCTAATCGAGTTGTGTAAAATGTGGTGTTTGTGTGTTATAATATGTTGTCTAATCGAACCAAAAGTATGCATTATAGAGCATAGCAACAGTGCGGTACTGTTGTTGGTGCTTTGTTTTTTCACCACTTCTGGCAAAGATGTGCAGAGGGCCATCAAACGGGTGTAACTACTTATGGAGGCAAGAATGATAGTGGATACTATTGTAGATTAACATTCAAGGGGTGTGAGGAGAGTGAACCACTGACAACATTATTTTTGTTTTATCTGTTTGTCCATAAATGGTTTTTTTATATTGTGTAAATGTGGCAAAAAATAAACAGAAAAGGTAGAATAATAGATGATGGGAACAGTGTGTAGATGGGGATAGTGTTTTTTTAAAATATACTTTTGGAAAGCTAAGCCGAGAATCATGGAATTCGGAATTGGGTTACTGTTTTTGGTGGTAGTGTTGATTGTTAGTGCATGACACTATAGGATGTAAGCCAGGAGGGTTGCTATATAAAGGAGTGTTAACAGGCTAGAGTTCACACATCTTTACATACATTTATAGTTAAGTTTTATAAAGAAATAACCAATGGCATACCACCCAAAATGTGATGCATTGGAGAAAGAAGTAGGAACTGACGATTGGGAGAACATGTTTATTTGTCATCTACAGGATGAGATCCTAGGCGAAACAGCCTGGAAAGCTAGGATAGAGCAAATGTGGAAGGAGGTGAATAGTGGTGTCATTGATAGGACTCATCTTGTTTATGAGCTAAGGACCGTTGCTGGGGAACCGGTAGTTAACCAGATGGTGGAACTTTTAGGGACCCTAACACGTGAAAACTGTTCCTTTCGAGAACAACTCACAACCGAAGAAGTGGAAACTGGCAACCGCATCGGTAGGATGGAAAGATTCATTGAACGGTTACGAGGGAACGTTTCTGATTGAAACGATTATTTGAATGCGCGTAAAGTGTTCGCTTTGTGTGTGTTGAATAAATCATCGTTGGCCATTATGTTGATTGTGTTGTGTTTATGTGTCTACCAAGAATGGAACAGGCGTGTGTGCCTAGGTGTTTGTTATTTTGGTACTGGCAATGACGTTGGTTCATTGGCAGGGATTCTTTATGTATTTGGTTTAATGTATTTGTATGTTTGTTTCTTGCAGATGTTTATTTATTTACTTTTATATTTTTATTGCATTGATACAAACTCTAAAGGAGGCAACATGAAAAAACTAAAGGTTGTTGTGTAACAAACGTGTAATATAGAGTGTTACCTGGTTCTTTCTTTTGTATTTCAATGACAGAGCTGGTGGCCCTTATTGTTCGTGGTTTGTGAGGGGAAGGCAAAGGTTTCTCTTCTGCTGTTTCCACAGCTGACGTTGTACAAAAACCTTCTATTCCTTTTTGTTCCTTCAGCCTTGTCAACTTTTTGTTTGTGATGAGCTTGTCAATGTTAACCCAGATTGGTCGAAGAAGGTGAAGCTGCCTCGGCCAGTGCCACCATGAACACTTGTTTTGAAACTGTACCTGCCATTTGCCATAATATGGTTGTCTTAGTATTTTGGTTAGTACTTGTGGATGCATTGTGAATAACAGTTCCATACCTAAATAAGGGGTACTCATGTTCTCCGTCATCTTCACAAACAAACGTTCCTTCGTAGTCAGCTGGTCTTTTTTTGTCGTCAGGGAAGGGGTATACTTTAGCAAACCTGTGTATTCGGTTACTCGGAAACACCTGACAGCAAGGATTAAAGGAGGTGGGATCTTATCAATCTATTCCGTATAAATTTATCATACGCCGTATAAAAGTATCATATAAGTTGTAGGCAAACAGAAAATACCTACTCCTAGTGCTAGTCCATAGCTGGTGCAGGATAGAGCAGGAAGACGATAAACGGCCTCCCTAAACTTGCCTGAACAGCCATCTGGTAGGCATGAACTTTTAGCCCCAACACACGCTGGCGTTCTGTTTCGGCAGGTTGGTCACCTTTCATGAACAAATAAACAACCAAATGTTAAGTAACGCGAGATGGCCATTTTTTTTCAGACCATTGATGCAACTATAAAAAAACTTACACTCAGCCGGAGCCTCCACCGACACTGGCAGGTGGAACAATTTTTTGCCCGCCTTGATAAACCGATATCGAATCTCACCCGAGAAACAGACAGGTCAGTAAACAAACCCAAACCACATACTTGGAAGAATAAGCTCAGATATGGCGAGGGCGGGAAGAGCATCGAAGGTGCGTGACCCGCCATGGCTACAAGCACGATTTCGTGTTGGCCCTGAAAGTGACGTGTCGATTCAACCTGATCATCAGCAATCATACACGCCATGGGTGCAACCCTGAAAGGATGGCCAGCCAAGAGACATTTGATCTCTGCTGTATCCCGACCCGTTGCAACATAATTACCGCTGTAATAAAAACAAATACAGTTGGAAACCGGGTAACGCATCACAAATTTCAAAGGTTGCCCCGCCAAGATCTGGGTACCAATTAACTTGCTATTTATGATTTTTTTGACTCAGACATGACACCCTTTAGGGAAAACTGGATAAACACGCCATGGCTGCAACCTCAAGAGGTTGTCCCGCCAAGATACGTGCAATCTCAGGATTAGCCCGGGTCGTTCAAGGTCATCACAGCCATATCAATTGCACATTCCAACAACCAAATTACCACAAAAGCATATAACAACCCTGAAAGGATGGCCAGCCAAGAGACATTTGATCTCTGCTGTATCCCGACCCGTTGCAACATAATTACCGCTGTAATAAAAACAAATACAGTTGGAAACCGGGTAACGCACCGTAAATTTCAAAGGTTGCCCCGCCAAGATCCGGGTACCAACTGAACTTGCTATTTATGATTTTTTGGCTCAGATATGGCACCCTTTAGGGAAAACGAGATAAACACGCCATGGCTGCAACCTCGAGAGGCTGCCCCGCCAAGATACGTGCAATCTCAGGATTAGCCCGAGTCGTTCAAGGTCATCACAACCATATCAATTGCACATTCCAACAACCAAATTACCACAAAAGCGTATAACATACAATAGATACTACCAACATGAAACACCCGTAAGTATCAGGAAGCAAATATAGCAAGAGGACAACCTTTTTTCAGCTTGGAAGATGATTAAGCAAATAGTTAGGAACCAAAATCAGGAACAAGATCATATGTAAGTCTCCAAAGAAGCTACAATATCGAGGGTTACATAAGGCAAAAGAAACCCAAAATAAGGTTACATTATAAGCTAAAACAAACAGTCCCTAAAGCAACCTAATATGTTTTTTCAAGCTGTAATCGAAACCAAGTCGTGTAACATATAATGTAACCCGAATCGTGTAAGGTATAATCTAAAGCAACGAAGGGCCAAGATGGTATCCAAATATTAATAGTATCGCCCCTCATAACCAGGCCTTTCCCTCACAAAAAACTACACAAACAAAAAATAGCTATTAAGGATTATCATCGACCTACCAACAATGCCGTACAACACACATGGCGGCAACGAAGAGGTAGGGGCAACGCAGGATCTCAGGATCAAATCAACAAAAAGGTTTGACTCAGATTTGCGAGCTAGGAACAGGGCAAAAGGGTACCCGACCCGCCGCGACTGCAAACACGATATAGTGCTGCCTTGCCAAGATACGACTGGGTGGCACCCAACACAGGCCAAAGCTTAATCAGTAATATAATCATTGCCAACAATAATATAATATTATTATAAAGGGAATCACGGTTCCCAATGAACAGTGATTCCCCTCACACGCTGATAAAAAATACTGTTTCCTTCCCCTCTCACAGTTGCCTCCTTCCCTGACAAAATCTACACACACAAAACACGCATCATTTGTTCCAACGGCCTGTAATACAATATTTATGAAAATTACCTTATCTAATTAACCACACATTCACTTATATTTTGTTGCCACATCGCATGAATATGTTAACCCGTTAACTGAGATTGATGTGTTTGCCATAAAACTGGAGTTTGCACTCGAAACTGGCATGCCGAGATCACCAACACCACACACCCGCCACGATCGTCGCACGCGGTGGGCAGCGACAACGAAAAGAACAGGGGTAATGCAGGACCATATGGCGAAAGTAGCAGCATAACTGAACCAGCAAACGGTCAAACATTCAGACTGTTCACTGGGAACCGTGATTCCCTTCTTTAATATTGAGGTTAATGAGTGGCAGGTAAAATTAAAGTAGACGGTCTGGATAAGCCTAAAAAAGCACCAGCTCAGATATGCGATGCCTGGTACAATAACATGGAGCTCAGATATGCCATGTCGGTATGGGCAGAAAGGGTCCGTGGCCCACCATGACCGTAAGCACGACAATGTGCTAGGCCGGCAAGTTAAGGGCCGATCCCACCAAGCATCATCGATCATATACGCATGGCTGCAACCCCTAAAAGGTGCCTCGCCAAGACACGTGGGATCTCAGCTTTAACACGACTCGCTGCAATCATCATAGCCCGTATAACACTTATAATTTGTTGCCACATCGCATGAATATGTTAACCCGTTAACCGAGATTTATGTGTTTGCCACAAAACTGGAGTTTGCACTCGAAACCGTCAATTCTTGCAGTTGGCAAAGCTCCGCCTCAGTTGGTTTAGGTTAAGGCGAAAGTAGCAGCATAACTGAACCACCAAATGGTCAAAAATTCAGACTGTTCACTGGGAACCATGATTCCCTTCTTTGATATAGAGGTTAATGAGTGGCAGGTAAAATTGAAGTAGACGACCTGAATAAGCCTAAAAAAGCACCAGCTTAGATATGCGATGCCTGGTACAATAACATGGAGCTCAGATATGCCATGTCGGTATGGGTAGAAAGGGTCCGTGACGCACCATGACCGTAAGCACGACAATGTGCTAGGCCAGAAAGTTAAGGGCCGATTCCACCAAGCATCATCGATCATACACGCATGGCTGCAACCCCTAAAAGGTGCATCACCAAGACACGTGTGATCTCAGCTTTAACCCGACCCGCTGCAAGTCATCATAGCCCGTATAACACTTATATTTTGTTGCCACATCGCATGAATATGTTAACCCGTCAACTGAGATTGATGTGTTTGCCACAAACTGGAGTTTGCACTCGAAACCGCCAATTCTTGCAGTTGGCGAACCTCCGCCTCAGTTGGTTTAGGTTAAGGCGAAAGTAGCAGCATAACTGAACCACCAAACGATCAAACATTCAGACTGTTCACTAGGAACCGTGATTCCCTTCTTTAATATAGAGGTTAATGAGTGGTAGGTGAAATTGAAGTAGACGGTCTAAATAAGCCTAAAAAAGCACCAGCTCAGATATGCGATGCCTGGTACAATAACATGGAGCTCTGATATGCCATGTCGGTATGGGCAGAAAGGGTCCGTGACCCACCATGACTGTAAGAACAACAATGTGCTAGGCCGACAAGTTAAGGGCCGATTCCACCAAGCATCATCGATCATACACGCATGGCTGCAACCCTAAAAGGTGCCTCGCCAAGACACGTGGGTCTCAGCTTTAACCCGAGCCGCTGCAAGTCATCATAGCCCGCATAACAGCATGTAATCACATAGAATCAATAAATGTGAAACGCTTGTACGCATCATCGCACGCATTGTACAACAAGAAAGAACGGCTAGACATTTCTCTCCTTATTATCAACAAAACATAAATATCTATTCCTATCATCACCAAGGCATAATCATATATGCAAACACGGACCATCAAGTTAAAGCATTAATAAGAGGGTTACACTAAAGGGCCACAAAAACACACATGTGGCTAGATTTAATCAAAACCTAAATATGTAGCATATGACCTAAACCAACTGAAGACATGGGAACTTACAAGATTGTCGGATCAAGAACAGAAAGAGCAAGGATGAACAAATGCTGTGATAATGGACCTAACCCAGAAATAATGCAAACCCACAACAAATTAGGTGTTATTGGGCGTATATATATGGCTGGCATGGGAGAAACATCAACGGTGACCATGGCTACACGAATATGGACCTTCTTATGCAATGAACGTACAAGATCGATCTCCTGTAGCCACTACACAATCAAACAAATGTAATTAAAGATCGGCGATGAAAGGGCAAGGGGCAAAACAATAGCAATTAAGGATCAATTTGAAAAGGCAAAACAAATTAATTAAGGGCACTCAGCCTTTAATGAGTAACGGTGTGACAACCCAAAATCGAGGTCATTACTTAATCTTATTTTACTATTATTTTTGAAATTTTTGGATGAGTTTGAACGATATTAATTTTTGGAGGTTTAAGTTTAAACCGATGTTGAAAGGTCTATATTTAATATTTATTAAGTATAAGGAGTATTATCAAGCGTGATGTCGATGGATGCCAAATATTTTTCGTTTTATTATCGGATGTTCGATTTTTGTCATTTTTGAGGTTTTATTTTAAATGACGTGTTAAGTCGAGTCGAGAGTCGATATTATTATTTTTGAGGTACGTTTTAAATTTTTAAAAATATCTTTATGAAACCCGAGCCCCGTAAATATTTTGAAAATTGACTAATAGTTATTTCCCGCTTTTTAGCTAACTATTTACATTTTTAGCCATAACTATTGCCAAATTGCAACTTGGTCCCTACCCCACTATATATAAACTTAAAACAAACACACACTTCCATTTTTCATTTCAAAAAAATTTCATCATCACTCTCTCTCTCTCTTGAATTGCCGAAACCCACACCATCCCCAAAACACATTCAAACTTCAAATTTTCTTGAGTTTGAGGTTGATTCAAGCTAAACTAATACAAGACCCAATCTTATATTTGATCAAGGATCATTTTGGTGTAAGAAATCCTTACATGCAAGCACATTTTTTTTCTTGATGTTGATAGGTAGGAGCTATGATCATGCATGGCATTATTATGATGATCCATGGTGATTTTTGCTAAAAATCTTGTTAGAAACTTCATTTTGATCTTAAGATTTTTATTTTGGTTATGATTTTGATGTTATGGTTGATGTATGGTGATATTAGGGTATAGTAATGATCAGTTTCATGGTTGGTTTTTATCAAAAAGTTGATTTTGTACAAGTTTTGAGTAGTCATTTTATAACAGTAAGTAAAGTGTAAAATCCGAATTTTTATGTTTTGAAAATGGCTTAACTTATAGCCTAGGGTTGTATATAACTTTCTTAGCTTCGATTTGATATAAGGTATAGCTTCTAGCTCAAAACGAGCGCGAAGTTATGATGTTTTGAATGATCGTGTACCGGGAGACGAGTATCAACACTACAAATAGTTGTTGTCGATATTCGGATCGAATCTCGGGGACTCTAAATGGATGTTTTGAAAAATTTAACCTACTGATAATGAGGTGTTTACTTATTAGGTTGAGTTTACTTTAAAACCCGAGTGTCGGTTTTGTAAACGGAGTCGTTTAAATAAGTTAAAAGGTTGTATCAAAAATTAACGTAAATCTGTCCGGATTTTGTAGTTTGAAAATGAGTCGGGTAAAGTACTTTAAAAGTAATTTCATTTGATAAACTTGTAGGAGGACTTTATATATATAGTAAGTTAGTTTATCGAGTCGTTTCATAAACGGTTGACAAGTTTAAAAGGAGTAAATAAGCTAGTACATGTAGTATGTACCGGCGGACTTTGTAAAAAGTATAAAATGGTTAAGTAAATGTGTAGTAAAGTATAATGAAGTTATTTAAATCGTTTTCTCTCGAGTTTATCGTGACTTTATGAGTTTGAGTTTGATGTTGTTATGTATGATTTATTTCTCGAGTCATTATTAATGAACGCGCCTTATTTGATAGGTAGCGGTTCTCGTGTTTGAAAGGTATCCATTATCGTCGACGATCATCTCGCTAGATCTCTTATACTAAGGTGAGTCTATAGCCTCGCTTTCTAATTGTTTTAATGATTTTAATACCCGCAAGGGGGATACATGCTATTTGAAAATAAATGAACACAAGTCATGAGTAATTGTTGGACCCGAATGTTGCCTAAAGTTGATTTCATTGTATTGAGTAACTTGTTGCTAAAGACCCTAAATTCATGAGCCGTTAACTATCTTCTGACTTGATGTTGTGAGTCGGGAATAGCCGCTTATTCTAATGATAGTACTATTGGGTTGACCACCCTATCTGAGACCAAGGCATTACGTTGAGTAACCCGATGGGAAAGATAATTTTACGTGAATAAGATTGTGGTATTCTAGCAACTGATACCCTAGAGGGGCAATGGTTTTATTCTAGTCATGCCGGCATTTGACGTGGGTGACTATTTGGTTAAGGGGTCGGTGTCATGAGCTTAAATACAATGTTTGTTTAATAATATCGTTATTATTACTGCCTTGAATATAGATTGTGTGTACGACAATTCTATAAATGATTATAATTGATTTTCTTCTTGTGTTCAAATGTGATTTGATAAACCTATAGTCTCGCTCAACATTATTGTTGACTCGTTTTATGCATAGTGATGGAGCATGGAGCTTTGCTGTGGAGGTTGTGGCTTGGCTTTTGGAAGAATGTTGGTCTAAACTGTTTCTACCTTTTAATGTTGAACAATTTACTTTATGTTGATGTACTGTACTAAACTCGTTGGTTGTTGGTCGAGATCCATGGGGACTAAACGCTTTACTCTGGTATCGTGTCAGTACAATTTGGGTTGAAATTTATGTTTTAGACCATTTATGAAAATCATGTTTATAATTATGTGTAAACGTCTCTATTTTGAGTCGTTCAATATACCTTGTGTGATGATGCTTGTGTTTAGCACCCAATTGTGTATTTCCACTACGCAATGTAAATTGGGAGTGTTAGAGATTGGTAATCAGAGCTGCAAGTTATAGAGAACTGGGCCGATTTTGAAAATTGTCCTAAACTATAACTTTGGTGTCGAAAGTATTTATTCTTCAAAAGCACACAACTCCTCTGCAACGCTCCGGTAAGATCACTTTTAGTTTTGTTTTGCATTGTAGATGTATCCCTCATAACTGAAATGATTTCCCCAGTATTTATTAAGTAAATACTATGATATTGTATTGGAATTATTGAAAGTACGTTGAGTGCTTGTCAGTATCATATTTTTTTTTGCGAGCATTGCATAAACATCATTTGCATTATGTTGCATATCATGGATAATGTATGACATTTGCATGAGCATTGCATACTAATTATTATTTTATTAACGATGACCTTAAGTATCCTTAACCCTTATAATTGTAGAAAATGGCTGGTTTACCTCGTGAGGATGGATGGATTGATATGACTAATGTAGTGGATGGTGAGGAAGTGGATAACTTTGGTGCTAGTGACGATGAGGAGCCTTTTGAGTTTTTAGATGATGGGATTCCACTTACTGCAGTTGGTCAGACAGAGCCTGAGTTGATACAAGGTAGTTATGTTCCAAGGGTCAATGTTGTGCCATAGACTGTTCCAGATTGTCAGCGACCTGTTGTTCGTTCTTCGACTCCTACTTGTGATGCTTATATTAGTAGTTTTCCTGGGATTGCATTTTCTAGGGGTGATGTTCCTGTTGAGTCGAGTAGGGCTGCTAGTGCTCGATCAATTCATGATGGTATTACTAAGGTTTATTGTCCAGGTCCTAGGTCTTATGATGATATTTTCTGGTTTCTCAAGAAGTTTGATAGGTCTTTGTTTGAAAGGTATTTGGTTGAGACTCGTGTGATTAGGAGGTTTGAGCAGAATGAGAAAAAGTTTGACAGGTTTGTTGGTAGTGTGATGAGGTCAGAGTTTGTTAGGGCAAGGGAAATGGATGAAGTTGTTAGATTGAGATCTATGGTGTTGAATTTAAGTGGGCAAGTTAAAAGGTTGCGTAGGGAGCAAGAAAGGAATGCTAGGTTGAGTGCGTGGGATTTGCCGATGAGATCTTTTCTTAGTCGAGGTGTAGTGATTCGTGATGTGCCGAATCAGGTTGAAGCTCAAGTGTCGGTGAAGCCGAGTGAAGGAGGTAGTCGAAAGGGGAAGGAAAAAATGGAGGAAGAATCTGAGGATGATGATAGCAGCAGTGATGACGAGCCGATGTACAAGAAGCTGCGGGGATCTGATGTTTAGTTCTTTTCTGTTGTTTTTATTTAGCCTTGTTGTAATAGAACTTATGTAGACTCGTACTGTAGTTTGTGATGAAACTTAATGACTTTAAGTTGTTGTGATGAAGGATTGTAGTGACATTACTTGTCACAATTTGTGGAGATTTTCCAAAGCAATCCAAAATTAGCTTCATGACTTATGATTTGTCTTATTAGTTCTTGTGTGAATTGGTTAATGATTCGTTGTGAATTGTGTTGTTGGTGCATGTAGTATTCATGTTACATCTTGATAGAGAAATCCTTCTTCTTATCTTGATATGAATACTTACTTGTTCTTTTTCTGTTATGGTGACAGGAAGGAGTTGGGAGGCATTTTTCTGACTTTACTAAATTATTGTTTGGTTAGTTTCCTGTAAACATGCTGCCTAAATTGACGACTGCTACTGTTAATACCATGATTGAGCAAGCTATCGCTAGAGCTTTGGAAGCTGAACGTGCTGCGAGGAACCAAGAGGCTGAGAATAGGAATGCTGCTGGTCAGGTTGGAGGGAATGTTGAAAATCAGGCTGGAGGAAATGCTGATGAGCAAGTAGAAGGAAATGCTGCGGGACAAGTTGGAGGTAATGTTGCTGTTCAGCAGGTTCAAAAGGAATGTTCTTATGCTAGTTTCATGAAATGTGGACCTACCCAATTTCGTGGTACTGGTGGTGCATTGGAATTAAGGAGGTGGATTGAGAAGATTGAAAGTACTTTTGAAATCAGTGGATGTTCAGAAGCTAGTAAGGTGAAATTTGCTGCAGCTACTTTTCAGGATGATGCGTTGAGTTGGTGGAATAGTCAAGTAGCTACTGTGGGATTGGTTGAAGCGAATGCTAGAACATGGACTATGACCAAGGGACTGTTGACTGCTAAGTTTTGTCCTGAGGAAGAGTTAGGTCAGTTGGAAGATGAATTGAGGCATTTGGTGCTGAGGAATAATGATATTGTAGCTTATACAAGGAGGTTTTCTTATTTATGTTTGTTGTGTCCTGATGCGTTTGCTAATGACCGTAAGAAGATGAAGCAGTATATTAGGGGTTTATCTAGTAATATCAAGGGAGAAACTACTTCGTCGAAACCCAAGTCATTTGATGAAGCTGTTCAAATGGCTCATGCTTTAATGGATGTAAAGCTGCAGGATCGGAAGGATAGTATTGCTGAAGGGAATAAGAGAAAGTGGGAAGCTGCACACTCAAGTCAAGGGCAGAATCGAGGTGGTTATCGTAACAACAATAACCAAGGACCGAATAGGAATCAACAATATAATTTGAGGAGGAATGATGGTGTTCGTGCTGCCACAGGAAATCAAGGTAACAAGGTGAATCCGAAGTATGGTCGGTGTAATCTATATCATGTTGGAAATTGTCCACCTGCTTGCAACAAGTGAGGGAAGGCCGGACATAAGATGGCAGATTGTAGAAACAAGGGTGTAGCCACTAGGGCCAATGCTGTCAAGGTAGTTTACTATTTTGGATGTGGAGGCCGTGGACATAAGCAAGGGAACTGTCCGAGGGTTGGCATACGACAGGGAGGCAATGTTGCTGCTGTTGCTGCTGGGATTGCTGCTCCAGCCTATGTCGTGGGAGATGCTGACAAACCTCAAGGACCGAACGTGGTGACTGGTACGTTCTTACTTGATGCTTGTTATGCTAGTGCGTTGTTTGATTATGGATCCGATAGAAGTTTCGTAGATGTTAGATTCAGTCAGCTATTGGATAGAGAACCAGTGAGATTGACAACTAGTTATAATGTGGAGTTAGCTGATGGTAAGGTTGTAAGCACTAGTTCTATACTGAAAGGTTGTTCTTTGAAGTTAGGTAATTATGTGTTTAGTATTGATTTGATGCCCATAGAATTAGGATCTTTTGACGTGATTGTTGGAATGGACTGGTTAGTTGGTAATGGTGCAGTAATTGTTTGTGGAGAAAGATTAGTCCAGATACCGCTAAGGAATAGGGTATTGACTGTGAAAGGTGATGAATGTACGTCTCGTTTGAGATTTGTTTCTTGTTTAAAGATGATGAGGTATGTAGAAGCAAGTTGTGATGTGTTTCTTGCAAAGATAAGTAATGATGGTGTGAATGAAAGGAAATTGGAGGATGTGCCTGTGATTAGAGAGTATCCTGAGGTTTTCCCAGAGGAATTGCCAGGATTACCGCCACATCGTGAAGTGGAGTTTCGTATTGATTTAGTGCCGGGTGCTGCTCCTGTTGCTCGTGAACCGTATCGTTTAGCTCCATCTGAGATGAAAGAATTATCTGATCAATTAAAGAAATTGATGGATAAGGGATTTATTAGACCAAGTTCGTCGCCGTGGGGTGCGCCTGTTTTGTTTGTTCGGAAGAAAGATGGTTCTTTTAGAATGTGTATTGATTATAGAGAGCTTAAGAAACTGACTGTTAAGAATCGGTATCCACTGCCGAGGATTGATGATTTGTTTGTTCCTTGCAACTGATCTGGATCTAGTGTATACTCGAAGATCGATTTGAGGTCTGGGTATCATCAACTGAGAGTTAGGGAAGAAGATATTCCTATAACAGCTTTCCGTACTCGATATGGACATTTCGAATTTCAAGTGATGCCTTTTGGATTAACAAATGCGCCTGCTGTATTTATGGATTTGATGAATCGTGTATGTAAGCCGTATTTGGATGAGTTTGTTATCGTATTCATTGATGATATTCTCGTTTATTCCAAGAGTGAAGAGGAACATGAGAAGCATTTGAGAACAATTTTGGAATTGTTGAAGAAGGAGAAGTTGTATGCGAAATTCTTGATAGGTGTGTAAACACCCATCTTTTCTACCACTTAATTACAATAATAACCGGACCAAAACGTGTATTTTATGTCTTTTATGTCGGAATTATGCGTGGTTTGTGTTTTTGTTGTGATTTAGGATGAAAAGGTGAAAAGTGGATAAAACACGAACATTCACGGGCATTTACGGACTTTTATTGAAGAAAAGGATGAAAGACGAAGTCAAGAAGTCAAGAGTGCAAAAAGAACGGAAGTCCACGACCAATTCTGAAGATTTATCGAAGAAAAAGTCAAAAGACGGAAGTTTATCAAAAGCCGAAGAATTCAAGTCTATTTTATTGAAGAATTTAAAGACGAGTTCGAAGAAATCCCGAAGCCAAAAGTCCCTTAAGTCCAAGTTTAAAGAAGATTAGAAGAAAAGGACTAATGACGCAATTAATGAAGATTAATAAAAGGAGGGACTTAAGCTTGCAATTAAGAGAAAAGGAAAGAGGGGAGGAAGCTTCCTTAATCCTCCCCTATAAATAGTCATTAGGATAGTCATTTCTTTCTTGTTGGCTAAGTGTGACAATTAGCTCTTCCACCATTTAAATACCTTTTCATTTAGTTTCTTGTCAAATTTAAATACCTTGTCTTGCACCTTAAATTCATTTAATTTCAAGTAAGTTTTCATTTAATTATTGTCAATCTTTACTTTATCTTGTCAATCTCTTATCTACCTTTCTTAATCTTTGATTTATGTGTTTATGTTTATGTTCATGCTTATGCTTTTTATTTTGATCCAAGTGGTTTTTGATTATTGTGGTTAAAGTTGTTTGATTTCTTGTTTTTAACTGTTTGTTGATGTTTATTTGTTGATTCGTTACTGTTTAGATTAATCCGTGTGTTTGATTTTGGTTAATTTGTGTTTATACCTGCTGTTACTGTATCCACTTGTTCTTCGGGGGAGTTTGTTGTGTATCTGATCTTTCCAGGTGAAAACTTCCGAATCAAGACAAGGGAGTTTGTTCATTCGGAACTTCTAAAGTTCCGAATAAAGGTTTCATCCGGAAGACTTTAAACTCAACAAAACTTCCGAGCCAAACTTGTTCATCCGGAACTTTCAAAGTTCCGGACGAAGTGAAAACTTCCGAGTCAAGAGTATTCGTTCGGAACTCCAAAGTTCCGGACCAAGGGTTTCATCCGGAACTTCTCAAAAGTTCCGGATCAACTCAAAGTTCCGAATCAAGGGGCAAGTTCCGAATCAAGGCTTTTCATTCGGAAGTCATAAACTTCCGGATCAAGCTTCATTCGGAACTTCTTAAAAGTTCCGAATAAAGTTCCGGATCAAGGGGCAAGTTCCGATTCAAGAGGTTTTCATTCGAAAGTTTTAAACTTCCGAATCAAGGGGCTTCATTCGGAAACTTCCGAATCAAGGGTGACCAAATAGTTCCGAATCAAGGCAAAATTTAGAAGTTCCGAATCAGTAAAGTTCCGAACGAAGGTTTGTTTTGAATAAGTGACATATTCAGATCATTTAGTTCCGGATCAAGGATTTTGGTAATTTTCCAAGCGAAGAAGAATCATTTCAACCGAAGGTGACATTCCGGACGAGTGATTGTTCCAAACGAAGGTTTATTCCGAATGAGCTGTATTCAGGTTCTTATTAGCTTTTGTCTTTGATTTTTATTTTCAAGCTTTATTTTTCCTGCCTTTTACTTAATTGCACTTTAAGATTAATTTCCTTAGCTTTATTTTAGTTTTGCCTTAGTTTAAGTTATAGTTGCGTTTTAAGTTTGCCTTAGATAGATTTAAGTTTTCGTCATTTGCTTTAGTGCCCTTTAATTTCAGTCACGTTCTTAAATACTTGCACTTTATTTTACTTAGACTTAGATTTACTTTAATTGCCCATTTACTTTTAAGTCTTTGCACATTTAATTTAAAACAACCAAAAATATTTGTTTTACCAAAGAACGACTGAATCGCACATAGGACCTAGATCAATTCGTTAAGATACCGAGAACACGAACTTTAATTTTTATACGGGCAAAAGCCATGTATCAAATTCTCTAAGTGTGAATTTTGGTTGAAATTAGTGCAATTTTTGGGGCACGTGATTGATAGTGAAGGTGTTCGTGTGGATCCTGCTAAGATTGAGGCAATTAAGGATTGGTCAGTGCCGAAGACGCCGACTGAAGTTCGCCAATTTCTTGGTTTGGTTGGGTATTATAGAAGGTTTATTGAGAAGTTTTCCTTGATTGCTAAGCCGTTGACTAACCTTACGGAGAAGAATCGAGTGTTTGAATGGGGATTAAAAGAGGAATCTGCGTTTGGTATGTTGAAGGATAAGTTGTGTTCTGCGCCGATATTGTCTTTGCCAGAAGGATCTGAGGATTTTGTAGTGTACTGTGATGCGTCTCATAAAGGATTTGGAGCTGTATTGATGCAAAGGGAGAAAGTAATAGCGTATGCGTCGAGACAATTAAGGAAGCATGAAGAGAATTACACTACGCATGATTTAGAACTTGGGGCTGTGATTTTTGCTTTGAAGCTGTGGAGACACTACTTGTATGGAACCAAGTGTGTGGTTTTCACTGATCATAAGAGTTTGCAGTATATTTTGGATCAAAAGGAATTGAATATGAGGCAAAGAAGAAGGGTTGAGTTGCTGAGTGATTATGACTACGAGATTTGTTACCATCCTGGTAAAGCGAATGTAGTAGCTGATGCACTTAGTAGAAAGGAAAGAGATAAGTCTATAAGAGTTAGAGCTTTGACAATGATGGAAAGTGTTGATTTGTCAGAAGTGATATTGAAAGCCCAAACTAATGGATTGAAGGAAGAGAACGTTGAGGCAGAAAATTTGGGTAGAATGTTGAAACCATTGTTTGAAGTAAGGTCAAATGGATTGAGGTATTTTAAGAATAGGATTTGGTTACCGTTGTGTACTTCTGAGAAAGATTTGTTAGGGGTGCGAGATTTGGTGATGAATGAATCTCATAAGTCGAAGTGTTCAATACATCCTGGATCGGACAAGATGTATCAAGATCTTAAGAAAGTTTATTGGTGGCCGAATATGAAGGCAGATATAGCACAATATGTTAATAAGTGTTTAACTTGTGCGAAGGTGAAGGCTGAACATAAGAAGCCGTCGGGATTATTAGTGCAACCTGAGATTCCTGAGTGGAAATGGGAGAAGATTACAATGGATTTTGTGACAGGTTTGCCAAAGACTGCAAATGGTAGTGATATGATATGGGTGATAGTAGATAGATTGACTAAGTCTGCTCACTTTTTGCCAATGAAGAAGACAGATAGTATGGAGAAGTTAACAACAGTGTATGTGAAGGAGATTGTTTGTCGACATGGTGTGCCTTTGTCGATAATTTCTGATCGTGATAGTATGTTTACTTCAGAATTTTGGAAGTCTTTGCAAAAAGCGATGGGAACGGAGTATTGTTTGAGTACAACATATCATCCGGAAACTGATGGACAAAGTGAAAGAACGATTCAAACGTTAGAGGATATGCTTCGTGCATGTGTGATTGATTTTGGAAACGGTTGGGATAAGCATTTGCCATTGGTTGAATTTTCGTACAATAATAGTTATCATGCTAGTATTAAAGCCGCTCCGTTTGAAGCTTTGTATGGACGTAAGTGTAGATCTCCAGTGTGTTGGAGTGAGGTAGGAGAAAGTCAATTGACTGGGCCTGAAATGATATTTGAGACGACTGAAAAGATTGTGCAAATTAAGAAGCGTTTGTTATCTGCCAGAAGTAGACAAAAGAGTTATGCTGATAACAGAAGGAAACCGTTGGAGTTTGAAGTAGGAGACATGGTTATGTTGAAAGTATCTCCATGGAAAGGAGTAATACGTTTTGGAAAGAGAGGAAAGTTGAGCCCGAGATATATTGGACCATTTAAGATTATCCAAAGGATTGGATTGGTGGCTTATAAGTTAGAATTGCCTGATGAGCTTAAGGCTATACATAATACTTTTCATGTGTCTAATCTGAAGAAGTGTTTAGCTGAAAGGGATGTGGTGATTCCATTGGAGGAAATTCAACTTGATGATAAGTTGCATTTTATAGAGGAACCTGTAGAGATAATGGATAGGGAAGTTAAGAAGTTGAAGCATAGTAGAATTCCGATTGTGAAGGTGAGATGGAACTCTAGACGTGGGCCAGAGTTTACGTGGGAACGTGAGGATTTCTTTAAGGACAAATATCCTCATTTGTTTAGGAAGGATTAAGCGCCGCGGACGTCGCTTCTTTTAAGAAGGGGGGGGGGGATGTGACAACCCAAAATCGAGGTCATTGCTTAATCTTATTTTACTATTATTTTTGAAATTTTTGGATGAGTTTGAACGATATTATTTTTTGGAGGTTTAAGTTTAAACCGATGTTGGAAGGTATATATTTAATATTTATTAAGTATAAGGAGTATTAGCAAGCGTGATGTCGATGGATGCCAAATATTTTTCGTTTTATTGTCGGATGTTCGATTTTTGTCATTTTTGAGGTTTTATTTTAAATGACGTGTTAAGTCGAGTCGAGAGTCGATATTATTATTTTTGAGGTACGTTTTAAATTTTTAAAAGTATCTTTATGAAACTCGAGCCCCGTAAATATTTTGAAAATTGACTAATAGTTATTTCCCGCTTTTTAGCTAACTATTTACATATTTAGCCACAACTTGCCAAATTGCAACTTGGTCCCTAACCCACTATATAAACTTAAAACAAACACACACACTTCCATTTTTCATTTCAAAAAAATTTCATCATCACTCTCCCTCTCTCTTGAATTGCCGAAACCCACACCATCCCCAAAACACATTCAAACTTCAAATTTTCTTGAGTTTGAGGTAGATTCAAGCTAAACTAACACAAGACCCAATCTTATTTTTGATCAAGGATCATTTTGGTGTAAGAAATCCTTACATGCAAGGACATTTTTTTTCTTGATGTTGGTAGGTAGGAGCTATGATCATGCATGGCATTATTATGATGATCCATAGTGATTTTTGCTAAAAATCTTGTTAGAAACTTCATTTTGATCTTAAGATTTTTATTTTGATTATGATTTTGATGTTATGGTTGATGTATGGTGATATTAGGGTATAATAATGATCATTTTCATGGTTGGTTTTTATCAAAAAATTGATTTTGTACAAGTCTTGAGTAGTCATTTTATAACAGTAAGTAAAGTGTAAAATCCGAATTTTTATGTTTTGAAAATGGCTTAACTTATAGACTAGGGTTGTAGATAATTTTCTTAGCTTCGATTTGATATAAGGTAGAGCTTCTAGCTCAAAACGAGCGCGAAGTTATGATGTTTTGAATGATCGTGTACCGGGAGACGAGTATCAGCACTACAAATAGTTGTTGTCGATATTTGGATCGAATCTCGGGGACTCTAAATGGATGTTTTGAAAAATGTAACATACTGATAATGAGGTTTTTACTTATTAGGTTGAGTTTACTTTAAAACCCGAGTGTCGGTTTTGTAAACGGAGTCGTTTAAATAAGTTAAAACGGTTGTATGAAAAATTAACGTAAATCTGTCCGGATTTTGTAGTTTGAAAATGAGTCGGGTAAAGTACTTTAAATGTAATTTCATTTGATAAACTTGTAGGAGGACTTTCTATATATAGTAAGTTAGTTTATCGAGTCGTTTCATAAACGGTTGACAAGTTTAAAAGGGGTAAATAAGCTAGTACATGTAGTATGTACCGGCGGACTTTGTAAAAAGTATAAAATGGTTAAGTAAATGCGTAGTAAAGTATAATGAAGTTTTTATATCGTTTTCTCTCGAGTTTATCGTGACTTTATGAGTTTGAGTTTGATGTTGTTATGTATGATTTATTTCTCGAGTCATTATTAATGAACACGCCTTATTTGATAGGTAGCGGTTCTCGTGTTTGAAAGGCATCCATTATCATCGACGATCATCTCGCTAGATCTCTTATACTAAGGTGAGTCTATAGCCTCGCTTTCTAATTGTTTTAATGATTTTAATACCCGTGAGGGGGATACATGCTATTTGAAAATAAATGAACACAAGTCATGAGTAATTGTTGGACCCGAATGTTGCCTAAAGTTGATTTCATTGTATTGAGTAACTTGTTGCTAAAGACCCTAAATTCATGAGCCAGCCGCTTATTCTAATGATAGTACTATTGGGTTGACCACCCTATCTGAGACCAGGGCATTACGTTGAGTAACCCGCTGGGAAGGATAATTTTACGTGAATAAGATTGTGGTATTCTAGCAACTGATACCCTAGATGGGCAATGGTTTTATTCTAGTCATGCCGGCATTTGGCGTGGGTGACTATTTGGTTAAGGTCGGTGTCATGAGCTTAAATACAATGTTTGTTTAATAATATCATTATTATTACTGCCTTGAATATAGATTGTGTGTACGACAATTCTATAAATGATTATGATTGATTTTCTTCTTGTGTTCAAATGTGATTTGATAAACCTATAGTCTCGCTCAACATTATTGTTGACTCGTTTTATGCATGTATTTCAGGTAGTAGGAAGTGATGGAGCATGGAGCTTTGCTGTGGAGGTTGTGGCTTGGCTTTTGGAAGAATGTTGGTCTAAACTGTTTCTACCTTTTAATGTTGAACAATTTACTTTATGTTGATGTACTGTACTAAACTCGTTGTTTGTTGGTCGAGATCCATGGGGACTAAACGCTTTACTCTGGTATCGTGTCAGTACAATTTGGGTTGAAATTTATGTTTTAGACCATTTATGAAAATCATGTTTATAATTATGTGTAAACGTCTCTATTTTGAGTCGTTCAATATACCTTGTGTGATGATGCTTGTGTCTAGTACCCAATTGTATATTTCCGCTGCGCAATGTAAATTAGGGGTGTTAGAAACGGGCAAAGGGGGAAAAAGCCAAAACTCATCAATGGGTAACAAAGTCACAAAACGGGCCGTTGGAACGAACAGTGTGTGTTTTGTGTGTGTAGATTTTGTGAGGGAAGGAGGCAGCTGTGAGAAGGAAAGGAAACAATATTTTTATCAGCGTGTGAGGGGAATCACTGTTCATTAGGAACCGTGATTCCCCTCTATAATAAGGAGAGAAATATTGCTGCAACAATTTATTATATATGTATTGAATAAAAGAGTAATAAAAAACACACAACTGAAAGTTCATTAACTGAAAAGAAGATAATACATTAGTATTTGTATTAGTAAAATAATAAAGACTAAACTGTTAACTACCTTACATAACACTACACTACTCATTATATTACATTGTACTACATTTTAACTAGACATTTATTAAATTGAGTCTTCATTTTAGGAAATGTAATATGGATGTATAAGCTTTGAAGTTGGACCGCATCTTTGTTGATTTGTTTTTTTCCCCAAGGGGAGACTCTGTTTGGAATGGGGTATTTGCATTAAGCTTTTCCTCTAATCCCTCTCCATTAGAGCATCTACAATGTCAATAAGTCATAAAGACTTGATGCCTTAAATGCATACTTATTTAATGTTCAAAGACTTTGATAAATAACTTGATGTTTACCAAGTCATTCACAAAAAAACATTTTAAAAATCTTTTGCCACAATGGAAAAAACTCTTAAACATGTCTTTTTGTAATAGTAAAAAGCTATTAATAGCTTTTAGTACTCCTCATGCTCTTAGTTTTACCATTAGTACACATACAAGGACAAACACATGCATAAAGAGCCTCTAAGAGAACCCACAATGGGTTAAGTTGGCAAAAGCTTTTCTATTTTTTAAAAAGTCTTTCAATAGTTTTTTTTTGCATTAAACCAATAGCTTTTTGAAAAGCTTTTTGCCAAACACTTGACAAAGCTCAAGTCTTTCCTCAAAGTTCAAGTCATTAAGGTGTTATGCATTGATAGAATTTAAAGATCCAAGTCTTCTAAACATTTTCCCATTGTTGATGTCTAATGCATCCAAATCATCCCATAAACACTTCAACTTGTGATAGTACAACTCAATTATTAAATTTCCTTGTTTTAAGTTTGCAATACCATTAGAAATTTGGTAAATTCTATGACCATCCAATTGTGAGTAATGTTCATTCAATTTAGACCATAAAATAGTAATAGAATTAACAAAACTCAAGTTATTTTTTATGTGTTTATAAACAATACTAGAAATGTAAGAAATTATCATATCATCGGCTCTTTCCGATAGTGATCTTAGTGGTGAACTAGTAGCAGTCTCATCAGTCTCATCATACCCACCATACCCAATTTAGACCTTTTCCATGTGCTATAGTTTATCCAATGAGCTTTTTGGAGATAAAAACAAGTCCTGAATGATCATTCCGATGAAAGAAGAGTGAATGATAGATGGAATTGGTATCATTAGGATTTAGGTTGTTTTGGGAGTTTTGTGATGTTCTGGTGATGATGAAGATATAGCCACGGTGTAAAAAGGTTCTTGTGATTAGATTTGATGATAAGAATTGAATTGATTTTTGACAAGAAAGTTAGTTATGAGTGATCTTGAGTGATTTTGTAGGTTTTGTGATGGGTTGATATAACAATGAGCATTAAATTGATTGTTTGGTGATGGTATGGTTGAAATATGATGTTTTATTATGGTGTAAATGGTGGATTAATGGTGGCAAAATTTTGTTATGATGGTGGAAATTTGTTATAGTGGTGGTCAGTGTTTGTTAGAGTGACCCTAG